>CM062807.1:79171187-79771187 GCA_031772625.1 Pinus tabuliformis
TGTTTGACGTATACTTTCTCTTTTATGAAGAAAACGTCATAGCCTTTGCCTTGATGTTGCGACACGGATCCTGGTACATGCAGCACATTGGTAGAATGGAACCGCTCTCCTGTGTCTGTTTGAAAAACTATGGTACCCCTTCATACTAGAGTACATTTTTCCTTGTTCCACATGGTGATCTGAAAGTTCATCCTCTCCTCCTGATAATCTGAGAAACATTCCCGGATTCCCATCATATGCCAAGAGGCTCCATTGTCTATATACCATACTTCTGATGATGCAGAGCTAGTCACACAAGCCACTTCTTCTTCCAGCCTGGAAGCCAACATAGAGAAATCGAAGTCACTGTCTCTTGTGCAATTTTCTAAAAATCTGTGCGAGTCTCCTGACGTAGATGCCTCTGCATCATGGTCTCGACCCATAATTGATTTTCCCTTCCTGTCTCTGATTACTTCCTGTGATACCATGTGAAAATTCTATCACTGCAACAACTTATTTATTTTACCTACTTATTTGCCAATAAGTTATTTACGAAAAACCCTTTAGTAAACATTAAAATAAATTCTGCTGCAGATATCACACCATAATACAGAAACAAACACATGCACAAGAATCAACACATCAACAGATATTTTGGACAAATGTCCCCAGAAAAACCCAATGCAGGAAAACCGGTGCAGCATAGGAGGATTTTTTTTATTGAGCGATTCTTCAGTACAATTGGGTGCCAAATTGGCTTACCCAACAGAGAACAAATTCTCCAGCACTTCTCCCAACCTCAGCGTTAGGTTTACTGGCCTCTATGCAGTTCCCAAACCTACTGCGTTAGCCCTTGCCTCTCTACGTCAGCACTGGGCCTATCTGCGTCACCCACACAGGCCTTCCAGTGACTGCACAGTCTGCTGCCTCTGCGTCTGCCTCTCCAACCTCTATGCTGGTCTCCTGGTGCTGATCCCGACTCTCTGTTCTGTATCCGCTGCCTCCTACTACGCCCCAAACCCCTAGTTCAAATTTCTCAGCTAACCCCGCTCCAGAAATTGAACTACCTAGTCTCCCTCTGTGTGTTCTCCAACTGACCCTCAAGCCTCTTCTTATACTTTTTCTGTTGGTCCTTCAACGGTCGAGATTAAATCTCTAATCAACAGCTAAGATTAGATTTGGCTTGATCCATGACTTTTGGAACCTTCTGACCTAGTTTTATATTAATACCCATTAATATTTTATTTTTCCTAATTCTAGACTTAGGAACTCAATTAAAAATATTAATTATTTTAATATCTCTCAAACCAGTTAGAATCTGCCCAAACCATTTCTGGGTCTTGGAGATTTCATGTGCTTTAGCCTCTCCACCAATTTTCATGGCTAGAGCACTTTCGATGCTACCCCAAATCAACAGTAACAGACACAAGCATGATGATGATCTCAAGTAACAATCACAAGCATGATGATGATCTCGGTATATATATCTTAGCATAAAGATCTCGGTGATCCTATAGGAATACTCTCAATATACATACATATCTCGATATGGACCTCGTTGTTATGATGGTGATCTTGATGAAGGTGCAAAGATGATCTCAGTAAAGGCACAGTGGTGATCTCAATGAGCAGTCATGGTGCAACAATGATGATCTCGGTAAAGCAGTAATGATGATGATGATCTCAGCAGTAAGAAGAGGATTGGTGTCTTGGTCTTGGAATGGCTTGATAGGTCAAGGGTCATGGTCTTGGTATTCTTCATTTGGAATCTCTATAAGAAGAATTTTGAGTGGGTTTTCCTCTCCAAGAGGGAGAGGTTTTGGCCCTGGCAGAATGCCAACTTCTTGAGTTCTTGTCTCTTTGTTTTTGGTAGTAGTTTGATGAAGTAAACACACACACACTGATAATAAGAAAAAGATCGAGTTAAGATAAATTGTAAAAGCACTTCACAAATTGTTATCAAGTCTAGAAGAATCTTACTAATGCTAACTGCCCTAGATTCTTTAACACCCTCCTCTTTACGGACTTTCACTGATGGGAGGAGTCCCAGTATAGGGAAATCACTAGAATGATGAGGTCAATAACAATGCACAATGTGATTTCCAATGCTCATTCAAAGGATTGGCTCAAATAATAGATTGCTTGTTTTAGAAGCAAAATAAGGGCTCTCCAAGAAAGGCTTGAGGGAAGGATGACCTCGAGTTTAGGAATATTCAAAAATGATGAATGCCTAAGATCAAAACTTCCAAAATCCCTCACTTGTGATTGATGTGTTTATACTAGGGTTCAAAGTGAGGCAAGGATGGTTCATTCAATGGAAAGATTCAATTAATGTGTGAGCTTTGGGAGAAGCTAGGGCGACTTTCCACGAAAAAACCCTTGAGAGAAATACTATAAGAGACTAAGGGTTGAGAGATATACCATGGTAAAGGCTCATCCAATGATCACCTATAGTTAAGAGAAAATGTTTTGAATGATGAACTACAAAGTGCAAACCTTCAAGAAATCCCCAAGTCAAAGGAGCTTCAAGGGCTCCCTCTTGGTGTGATAGCTGGGCATCAATTTATTTGAAATTCCACTGTTGGAATTCGTTCAAAACTAGAGGATGCCTAGAGGAGACATAAATGAAGAAACTTGTCTGAACGGAATCCTAAAATTCCTCCTCCCTAAAATTTCGCACCAAGCCCTAGAAAATCTCCTTATCCTTGGGGGACGAAAAAAAGAAGAAGAAAAGAGGTGAAAGAATGATATTTCGTTAAGTTAATGTGATCACCAAGGATCTAGGACCAGTGCCTAGTCTATTGGGAGAATGGAGTCAAGAATGAGATTGATTTAGGGTTTTGTTCTATCAAGGAGCCTAATTGCAGCTTCACATGCCCTAATGAAGCAACTACCCAGCTACAACAAGGATTTATACTTCGACTTGTCAAATAATGGAGTTTTAGGGTTAGGTTTTCAAAGACAACCCCAAGGAACATTCTCCTTTTCTTGCCCAATGAATAATGCATGCAATAGATCAAGACTACCAAAGTGATTCAAGATTTTCGCATAATTTTACAGCACAAGCAGCGTCATGATGTAGTATTCCATACATTAAACATATAATAAAAATTTTGCATAAAAGAGAAACTTACAAGCCAGAAAAGTATATACATCCATCACATTTTCAAGAGAGAAGCTCCAAAATAGAATAACATTAACCCAAACATCAAAATGCATTAAAGAATCTCCAATTCGTCCTTCAATAGCTATAGCGAAATTCCAGAAGAAACAATGATCCAAATCCAAGTGATGATGAGGAATGATCAATGACATAAACCTCTCATCAATATATATGATCCTCTAAGGGATTCAAATTGCCTAATTAGGCCTAGTAATGCCCCTAATAATAAAATAATGTACAACTAACATCTTTTT
Source organism: Pinus tabuliformis (assembly GCA_031772625.1). Lineage (NCBI taxonomy): Eukaryota > Viridiplantae > Streptophyta > Pinopsida > Pinales > Pinaceae > Pinus > Pinus tabuliformis. Next base: position 79,174,584 of record CM062807.1, read on the forward strand.
GGTGACAAGCCCACCAAATAGCTCCATAATAAGAATAATTAGCCTCTCAAGAGGGCCAAAATGATAGAAAGATAGCTAAAAGGGTCGTTGGAAGGCCAAATGAAGTCCTCATGTGCCAAAATGAGGAGGGCTCCAATAACAGTGATGAAGGGGGTGGCCCCTTGATCTCCAAGCAAATGACCTGTGGTGCCCCTAAGTGGTTGTGGGGGCACAAAATCATCCTCATGGGTCTCCAACTAAATCGAACAAGCATGTATCCCATCTGCAAGGGTTGGACAATGATGCAAGCCCTCCCTTTATCTCCCATGGTGAGACACAACCCCATCTGGGCCCTGGATCAACTGCCAAGTGTGTGGTGCAAGAGTGTAGTCGACTGGGCAAGGTGGTCCAAGTGCATCATCATCATCAAATAAGTGGGACATGAGCAAGCAATGAATGGTGTTGAAGGATCCCATGGCATGGCTATCTGCTTTCTACTATAGTGGAGGCCCATGGCTTTCAACACACACCCTATAAGTGCCAATATGACCCTTTGGAGGGCTTAGGCCCTGTATAGGGAGACCAAACCCCAAGATGAAGACCCACATGCAATCCCACATAAGATCCAATGCGTCTTATCGCCTTCTAGTACAACAAATCATTAATGTAACTGAGAAAATGAGCTTATTAGTCATGGAACCAAGTGGGCACTTCATAATGGCATGCCCTTCCATAATGGGCTTTCAAGTGTACAAGTGTCTCTAAGTTCAAGAAGAGGGTTAATCAAGGAACCTATCAAGTGGTTTCAACCTCTAAGGGAGTGATAGGTCCATGGTACATCCGTCATATGGCAGGTGTCATGTGATATAATGATGGAACAGAGTGGGGCAATGGGGAAGGCTCCAAGCCACATGCCATGTTACAAGGGTAGCTATGATGAGGGAAGCCCACACTTGGGTGTATAGATGTAGGAGTGAGCAATCGCGGTATATGAGTTACCCCAATCTTTGTTTCTCCACCTTTCTTCATATGCCTTTTGCCTTCTATTGATTTTTCTTTTTCATAACTACTTGGGGCCCCAGGGAATGAGAGCATGATGTGAATGTTATAGCAGTGAATACCCCCTTAAGGTTAGGCAATTCATCGCCCACCAGGGGTTGGGACAATCATGGGTTCCTTAATGATGCAAAGGGCTCACATACGGGCCCTAGGAACTAGGGTGATGGCCATGATAAGAGGTAGAGCTTATGTTTGGCTTTTGCCCATGTTCTAAACTTTTATGTCCTAGCCAACTTTTGCATTTTATGGTACATTTCTTGTTGTAAGTGGCCAAATTATGCTTTTAACTTTCTTTTTAGTTGCACCAACCTTCGGGGCAACATTCCAGGCCCGACCCAAAGTGTGGACAAGGGGAGTGGGAGGCTAACTCCTTGTGGACCCAATGGACAAATGTGGACCCAGATGGGAAATATGTGAAAACGGGTTATAATGAGCGGAGAGGAGTGATGTATGTGATGTCGGGAAACAAGACTACACAACCAAAATCGGGGTTTCGCATGTAATGCCACTCCTAAAGCTAGTAGCCAATAGAGAAGATCCCACGGGACTAAGATATAAGGTTAACCACCAAGTTGGACAGGGGACAAGAGTACAAACCAAGCCCATTCTTTCCACTGAATCCCCTCACTAATCCATGCCCAGAAGTGTCCATGATAAGTAAGCAAAAATACCCAATTACATAATGAAAGCCATACCTTCGGGGTTCGAAGGCCCACCTTCAAACTTATGATCATGACAAATGGACAAGGGTGCGTAATGGTTGGCTCGGGTGGTGGAGATAGTGGCACATCGAACTATCTGGTGGCTGCAAGGGGCTACTGGCTGTCGGCTGAAGACAATGTAGGACAAAAATTTCTCCTATCTGTTTCACCCACAGGTGGTGGATAACAGGAAAGACAAACCAAAAGAACTCATTAACTCCATCTGAATCACAAGAACAGACATCTCAATCAATCTACGAATTTGTATCACTCAGAACATAAACAACAAACTTAAGTTCCAAAGAATACTGAAGTTTGCACAATCTAGTCCTGTGACAACAATTCATCACAAGTTTCCAGTAACCAAAAGATTCCACAAAAGGTTGATTTAGGATGATCAGATCCCTTCTCAATAAGACAATTATATTTATCGCTCCAAGGATCTTATCGTCTTGTATCAACAAAGGTAACAGATCGAATAATTCCAAAAGATGTGAATAGATTACAAAGACAAAGAACAGACGCTACGTCTTGTCAGCAATAAACTTTGAGGACAAAGCTTTTCCGAAGAGGAAGGAATGTTATGAATATAATTTATATAAAAATAATAATAATAAATGTAAACAATAATAAACATAAATAATGATTAATTAACTAGTAATTAATAATGAAGAGGCGTGTCTCTAAGGACATGACCATTTGTGAAGAGGTACCTGCCTAGGTATATAAGCAAACCCTCACCCTCATTGTAATCATCTCACTTGTATTCAAATATTTATTATATAATATATTTGTCCTATAATGGATATTTTTATATACCAGATCTTTTGAGTATTTTGCTTCGTATACGAACTTTGTTTGTTACAAACAACATAGAGTAGTCAAAACAAGGAACCAATATAAAGAATCAGAGGAGAGAAAGCTATAAAGGAGACTAGATAACATGACACAATGTCCATAAAAGAATTTGACGAAAATTTAGATAAAAGAATAGAACAAATGCAATACAACATTACCGATATGCAGGTCATATAAATGGGCAGATGAATGTAATGACTCAGATGACATTAATTATGTCTACATCAACTTGGACATAGCCAAAGGGCAAGTCAAGTCCCACTAGCACAACCAGTTGAGGATGGGCCTCGTCAACAAGGCAACCCAGGATCAAACCTCACAGGGGGTGGTTGTGCCATGTGCTAGGGGGAGGATACATGCTAAAAAATCCAGTCAGCTAAGGGCTGGTGTGGCCCAGGCCAGGTGCAATCCTCGGGTGACTTTGACGGCTTAGATGCCCCTGGGTCGCGGCTCCTCAAGCCACAGGTCAAGCCTAGAGGATCATAAACAACTTGACAAACAAACAAAAAGACACAGCCAAAGGGAAAAGATCAAACACACAACCAATTCAAGTCAACAATCTATTTCTAGTTCCCATCCTGTTTACAAGCATTGTGAAAGTGGGATTGCAATTCAAATGGATCTTTTCATGAGGAATTGAATGTTGAGAAGATGACTAGCAGCAAAGTCATTTAGATGTATTCCATAAATGTCAAAGGCAATACATTTCTTCAAATATTGACATAGTCCAGAATGAAGATGGCTAGTCAAAGTCAACTGCCAAACTTTACTATGATCGAAAGTTTTTGTGGGTAAGAATGAGGAAGTGCCATGGAGGAAAAATAGTCTCCCTTTAAGGTGATTTTAAGAAATTGGATATAATTTTTCCTATATTAGATATCAAAAATTATTTTGTGTTTCTGTTGAGGCAGATTTTGCCCAAGGTTGTGAGCTTGGAGCAGGCAGGCTTCATCCGAGAATGTTACATTCTGAACAACATTATTGTTGTTTGAAAAGGCATGGAGTTCGCTCAGGTCTCTGTTCCAGATGCTCTCTTCATCAAGATTGACTTTAAAAAGCATATGACAGGGTGGAATGGCCCTTCATCTTGGCCAGGCTTAAAGCCCTTAGCTTTGGCCCTCTTTTCATTCAAGAAACTGAAACATTGTTCCCGAAGGCCTTCCCCTGTCTTTGCATAAACCAGCACAAATCTGAGGAGGTGGGTCTGTCTTGATCCATCTAGCACGATTTCCCTCTCAATACATTCCTCTATGTTTTGGCTACAGAAGCATTGGGCTACCTACAGAACCATAAAGTGGATCCAGGCTTGATTAAAGGAAATCCCCTTCTTGAACCTAATGAATTTAAATTGGTCAATGGCCACATTATAGATGATTCTTTCTCAACTACTCTAGAGGATGGAACCACACAATGGAATTCCTGGATACCTTCTATATTGCCTTGAGCTTTAGTATCTAATCTCATAAAACATCTTGTTACAAAGGCAAAGTGAACGTACAATCCCTGACTGCTTTCTTATAACTAGGCTTGGATCCAGTCTACGCAAATGTTCTAGTTCTCGGGCATCCCTTTTACCTTCCTAGGCCCTTCCTAGGCCCTCCCTAGGACATTTGGGAGGTTGTGGTACAGAGTGCAGAAAACGAATGATAAATGGGTGACCAAGCCATTAGAGTTAAGAACCAAGTTCCAAATCTACACCAAGGCCTTCACTACGACAAATGTTTACTATTCTTCCTACCAAGTAAGACCGTGTAATTTGTAATCCCAAATGTGTGAAAATTTTAGCCCTGTAAGGCCATGTGGGATGGAGTGTAAAAGTGTATCCTAGATCCCTAATGGTGGATGATCATGATCAATATTCTTAGCTTCGTCTTCATGGTGCCTAGTTTTGTGGCTCTACTGACTACCCATTGGTAGGTGGTAACTCCCTACCTTGACAGGCATTCTTATGCCCTGGGTTGGTATGTGAGCATCGTGGAGGTGGACCACTTAAGGCACATGACTTAAAGGAACACTTATTTGTTAAAGCATTGTAAATGTGATTGCTCTATATAATTTCCCATTTTCCCATCAACCCAACGCACCAATTTGTTCCCCACATGGACCATCTTCTTATATATGCACACGTATTTGCCCATGGACATCATTCTTCATTGCAGTCTCAAAATTATAATGCATTTTCACTCCCCATGTTGAAAATTGTAGCAAGTGGAAGGTATTCTTTGGCTCGTGCCCTAGCCAGAAAGACCACAAGTTGTCTTTCTTTTACCATGGAGCGAGTTCATGGAGATGGTGAGCTTATTTTTAGTTTGCGGGAATAACTTCACGAGTTGATGCATAGTGTTGGAGGATCAGCTATGTGGTTCCTTCTTCAATTTCACCATAGGATCGAGTGGCAATTCGAGTTTAGAAAAGGATGAGTTGAGAACTTCAGTCTTTGATTGAAGGAAGGACGAGTTATAATTCCAATGATGATTGGAGAGAGAACCAATTCGACTCAGTTAGCTAGTCAATCACAACTCAAATTCTAAATTTGTAACTTTGCCTATCATAGCATGGATCGAATCTATAAAAGAAGGACGAAGGAACAAAGTTTATTCATTGTTGAGTGCACGATTTTATGTGAGAACTCTTTGCTTGTGGTGTGCGTAGCCTTGAGGAGCAAGAACACACGGGTTTATTGGGCAGATTTGCGCAAGGATTTATAAGTTGCGTCCTAAAAAATAGGAGACAAAGTGCACACAAAAATAAGAGCTCTTTGAGCCATAAAATAGGAGATTTTGTGCACAAGGAAATAGGCCCTAGTGTGCTAGGAAATAGGGTTGCTAGTGCACAAAGGATTAGGAGTAGGAATCATGAGATTTGCAGGGTGAGTCCAAGCTAGTTCAATGAGAGAACAAGGTTGTTCTCAGTGTGACAAATTACCTTGTAAAAGATTCAATTGCTCAAGCTCAATCAATAAAATACTACAACAAAGAAGGCAGGTTTTTCCATTTGGGTTTCCTGGGTAAACAAGTGTGTCAATTTGTGTAATTGTGTTTTTATCTCTGTGTTTATATTTCACTGCTTATCATTTAAGAAATTTTGTATCTTGGTGAAAGTGAATTTGGCTTTCATTTTTCAATTATCAAGTTTTCAGTTATTCACTAAGTAGTTGCATAATTTCGTGGAAAATTAACTTGGTATCAGAGCAGAGACTATTAATTTTCCACTGTTCTATGCTTAACACAATCACTTATTCCAATTCTTCTTCAATTAGCAATCAATTTATCCAATATAATTCAATCTCCCGGTAACAAGGGGGAAACCCTTTCAAAATTATTCTTCTAGTAGATTGTCATCAAATTTTCAGCAGAGAGATACAATGTTTCAATTCATCAACAAAGAGTCGAAGTCAAATCTTTGACTATCCCAAAAATCAACCAACTAATATCCAATGAGAGATGAGCCCAATAGTCAAATCTGATCTAAAGTCAAAGTCTGCAATTTTGGTCAAAGTCAATAGCAGCAGTGGTAACCCTAGTTGGTCAACGGTCAATGGTAAACAGTGCTTCAAAAGATTTGGCCAAAGCAGCATCAAATTCGGGCTTCCAAAATCGGTCAACCCAAGTCAAAACAGTCAACAAAATCCCCACAGAAATAAGTCAAAGTCAACTCTTTGACTTGTGAAAACCCTAAATGCATGACTATGGTCAACGCTAGTCAAACTTGCTCAGAAAAGATTTGTCATCCTTCTAGTCAATTTGTCCTCCCAAACAGATCAAAAATTCGGTCAAACAAGGTCAAAATGTCCACAATCAATGTTGGTCAAACAACCCTTAAACAGAAAGTCAACACACAAGAACAGAAAAACTTCCTTCCCTTCGCACATGTGAAGAATAGCCCTACAATTTCAGAAGTAGTCAAACCAATCAAGAGAGGAGAGATGCTTGTGATGATGCTCCAAAATGATGTGACATAAGGTGTATTTATATGCGATGGAGGAGATCCAATTTGACCTTTAGGCCGACCTGAACTTTTGTGCACATGTGGGTTTCACCTTAAAAATAATATTTTTCCTTGACCAAATTAAATTCTTCCAAGAGCTAGGAGGGGCTTCTCTGGATGAGGAAGGCTTCCGAATGGAGGGAATTTGTCCTTGAGCTGCCAAATTAACACTCCCTCTCAGCTAGGGAAAACATTTCGACTACATCATGAATCTTATCTCAAAAATCTCATCATCGTCATTATTGAATCAAGTCATATCTCATCTTTGCTCGTCTACCAAACACTCTCGAATCTAAAGAAAAAGAATCATCATCATAGGGGAGTTTCAACTACCACCCTATATCCAAGGAGAATAAGCGAGATCCACTTACCACAAGAGTAAGGATCATGCTCTATCTTATTGACCTATGACAATAAGCGAGATCTACTTACCATGAGAGGTAAGGATCACACTCTATCCTATTGTTCATTGATCCTTCCCACCTGGACCCTCAAGAGTCAAGTGGTAGAACACCTGCATCCTTTCCAACTTGGGGAGATACACACTTACCATAAATGGTAAGGATCACACACACCCAAGTCTCCTCACCCATTGGCCAGATGGGGAGGGACAATCCCAACAAGCCCAGCTTGTGGGTAGGATGCCAACTAGGGTATACTCTGCCAAGTCCCAGACTTGATGGTAGGGGGAGATACCCACTTGTCATAAATGACAAGGATCACACACACGCCCTACAGTGACAATAGGTGAGATCTACTTACCACAAAGGTAAGGATCACACTCTATTCTATTGTCCAAAGTTTCCTCAACCCCAGGAGCTCTCTGACTCAATTCCTCTCCCTGTGAGCTCAAACAGGGGGGAGAGCATAGCTCAATGTCCTTCATCAGTCAGGACCCTTACTCGGGAGGGTTTCATCCATCAGTCATGTTGACCACTGAAGTGTACCCAAAGACTTTTTGAGGACTCCATGCCTGAGGATGTATCAGAGACTTCAAGTACCATCAGAGTTCACTATATCATCAAAGTTTTTCAACTCTATTTCTTCTTCTCATCTTCTCATGTTATACTTAGATTCTACAAGCCCTACAGGGATGATGTAAAGTGATGCTAGTATGATGAGTTGAGTCATGTAATAGCTCTAGGTAACTTGGGACCTTATCATCAACTGAGTTTCCTCTATGAGGTTTCTTTTTTACTTGGTTAATTATTAGGTGCTTATAGGGACATAATAATTAATTGAGCTTTTTCCTCCAAGCATAACCCCAAAGCCGGAGTGTGACTTGATGGCGAGGCCTTGCGTGAGTCCTAGTGTCTAGAGTCATTGTATATTACAGCGTTGATAATATCGGTATTGGAAAAATATTGGCGAGGGTCCAGAAAACATCTTATCGGCAATAACGGCGAAAATATCAGCAAAATATCTGCAAATATCGGCAAGCATTAAAAATGCATAATATATTCATTTTTTTAGATTTTTAAACATATAAAGCAATAACAACATGAAATAAACACATTGGCACATAAATCTGAAGAAAGCACTGATATATATGATGTAGTGGATGTAAAATAAAAATGATACATCACAGGCGACGCCAAATCCTGCTAATCCCTAATAATTGTCTAATCAAGGACTCAAATGTGGAGAACAAATACAAAATAACATCACATATATAAAAATATCTCATCATCATGAGTTATAAACTTATATGTAGCAAAACAAATAAAGCAGCTATCTATCTGAGACCAATGCCCTCTCCCTAACAGTTATCTTTCTGTCTTGTTCAGTAACTGCTTCAAGAGCTTTTTGTATAACCTCCGTAATAGAAATCATACAAAGCATTACATCATGTGCAGGGAGTCTAGCCAGATGGTATTTCAATCGCGTAACCCCTCCTGACATCTTGGTCCCACACAATTTGCATGATAGATATGCCCAATTTGCCCCACCAACAGGCTCCCCATACTCCCTATTGTCACACAAAGTGTCTAAGCACCGCGACAACACTAGGAGTAAGGGTTGTCACTATAATCCTTACTCACTCCGTTCAGACTCTCTCCTAGACAAGTCAAGGAGGGAATCCGTAAGGTGAATGAATGAGAATAGCCTGTGAAACACAGGCTCTAGGAGACTTAAAGATGGATAACTTGATGAATTTAGAGCAAATCTTGGTCAACTGATATGGATAGATTAAAATAAGACACAACCACAAGATAAAAATAGTTATAGACCAGTGCTTTTATATTTAATTAACCATAGACTAAATAGAAACAAGTTATCCCGAGCAGTTTATAAATGTGATGAAAACAACGCCCAAAACTTTATCATGCAAGAGTTTCTAGCAATTAAATCCCAAACCTTAGAAGAATTTATTTCTCCTATAGGCAATATAATTTTTAAAACATTAATTGCACTTGCCAATAGAGAAATCAATACCACAAAAATTAAAATTTTACACTAAAATCCAATGACACCAAGGAACTTCAAATTTGAATGTTAATTATCCCTTAGGCAATTAATTTAATGTGCTAAATGAATCTTTTAATGTGACTAAAAAATCAAATCAAAAGACCTTAATCAAATTTTAAAAACATTATGAGTCGTAGGCCAAGAAACAAAAAAATTAAAAAATTTCAAAAATGAAAGCTTAAGCTCTGCTTTTGATTTATTTCATTAGCAATCAAAGTCACCAAAATTTAAAAATTATAGATTTTTTAATGTTTTTTAATTTTATTTTATTTTTAGATTTTTAAAGCAAAATCAAAAATTAAAAAAATAAAGGAAAGGAAATCAAATTCAAAATCAAAAAATCGTAAGTAAAGAAGAAAATGTGAAATCAAAACAAGACAAAAAATCAAAATCAAATCAAAATAAAACGACAAATCAAAAAGTAAAATAAAATGAAATTGAAATAATCGAATCCTAACCTAAACTAACATAAATAAATGAATAAAAAGAAAATCGCATTGTTAGAATTAAAACCCTAACAAGCCCAAACATGAGGAAGAAAACAAAAAAGAGGGAATTCGAATGTTATTGTTGTGTGTGCAGTGTAGGTCGAGAGGGCAACGATGGCAGCAAGAGGAGCTCGACGGGGGAGCTAGATACTCAGGCTTTGGCAGCGGGAGATGGGAAGAGAAGATGGCAGCGGGAAGCACACAGAGGTTGTGGGACAACTTGGACAGAGGTAGCGAAGGAAGCTCGAAGGAGCTCAAGGGTAGGTCGATGAGCAATGAATAGGGAGGAACAGCAACGATGAGGGATGGAGAGGAGAAGCTAACGGCCGAGAGAGAGAGGATGCTTTGGAATCATAAACGAAAGGCAGCGATCCCGCAGCAAGGAAGGACGCAGGGATGCAAGGAGAATGGCTGGAAGAAAGGGTTACGCGAGTAATGAGACAGCGTGCAGGTCGAGGGAGAATACTGGCAACGTAGGTTAGGAAAAGGGCGCAGATATGGAGAAAACGGGCAGCATAAGGGATGAGGAAGGCCGCAGATGGGAGATGCAGCAAAGTATGGCAGTGAGGAAGAGAAAAAAAATGAAGACTTCAGGCAGCAAAGAAATTCGAATTTCTCTAGAAACCCCAAAACACAAACAACAAAAATTTCGAAATTTTATGGAGGGAAAAAAATGCAGCAGAAAATGAAGGGTCAATACGGCAGCGGACAAGAGAAAAAAGGTAGCCAAAAACTTAAGAAAATTTCCCAAAAAATCTTATTTTTAGATGATATGCTTTTGCTTCAGATTTATCCGTGAAACCCTTATGAAAATTTCTAAATCCAAGAATTTTTAAACTCTTGGACTGCAAAAAATTTGAATTATATCCTTGGAAACTTATGTTGATAAACCCCAGAGATCCAGATCTTACCCTCTAGGGTCTAGATTTGGACTCTACACAAATTTCTTCCTCAGATCTGTAGCTGCACGATAACAAGAAAACGCCCAAATGATATATACAATGATAAAAACTAAAACCTAGAAAAACCCACGTTAAAAAAAATAATTACAAAATTTACAAATTGCAGGCTCTAATCAGCGAGATCTATCATTATGCCACCAAAAAAAAAAATTAAAGGAGGTACTAACTCGAAACCCTTTGTGTATCACCAATAAAATCTTATGATAAGCCTAGAGCTAATTTAGCTGAACTCTTCAGAAAACACAGATCTGGAGTTGGCTGGTCCAACTGAAAACTTCCCCTAATGCTCGAGAATTTAAAAATCAATATTTCTCTCCAAAACTCAATCCATCCATCAAAATAGAGCGAGAAAATAATAATAAAATTTAAACAAATAGAGATCCCTATTATTACGTTCAAAATTTAGATTATTATTCAAACCCCAGCGACTGAGCAAGATACCTATACTCAAATCACTCTTCAGAAGCTATCATCAATGGTTTTAGAAAAAACTATGCATGAAAACAACACATCTTACAGTATTCCCATGAAGAGTAACACCAGCAGAACTTAATACCAAAGTCTTTCTTTATTATCCAGAAAAAGATTACACAAGAGCTTCTTGCTAAGCACACGACTCAAAGGTCGGATGGATCGACTGACAAATGACTTCCTATTTAAAGATAAATCCTCCAACGGCTAGTTCAAGTGATCCTCGTCAAAGCAATCTCGACCGTTGATGAAGATTAAAAAAAAAATTAATCTCATCCGTCGAAATATTTAAATATTTGGGGAAATTCGAAATTTCTTATTAAATGCATTTTAATTAACTCAAAAACAAAAATTTTGAGTTAATTTCCCCAAAAATTTGACTTTGATTTAACCTCCAGGGATCAAAGGTTTAAAATTTAACAAAAATAATTAATTTACCTTAGTCCCAAGACGTTTTAAAATTTAATTTTTTAGAACCGACGAATTTTGCCTTTGGAAAATTAAAATTTACCTAGGACCTAGAATTAATTAAATTTCTTGCTTAGGATTTTAATTAATTTTTGGCCAGAAAATTTAATTAATTAACCTATGAGGGAATAAATTATTTTTCCAACCCTCAAAACACTTTACATCATGATTTTCATATTTTTTACATCATAAAGGGGAAAACCCATTTGTAATAGACCCTCACAGATTACCCATTTCTGCGACACAAATATAATCCAGCAGACCAAGCAATTTGTAATAAAATAACCTAACCAAATAGTTAGGATTATTCCCAAATTACTTTTACATAGACTCGATCTAGAACACTAGGACTCGCCTAAGATCCTAGCGACAAAATCCATTCCAACTTTGGGGTAAGACTGGAGGAAAACTTTGTCGACCATCCGAGAATGGATCGGTGAGACAAAAAACCTCCTAGAATGGAGATCGTCACTAGAAAAATAGGTTTACCTAGGTTGTTACATACATGACACGGATCTATTGAGATTATTTACATTATACACATGCAGAAAGGGTTTACATAACATCTTGGAAGTCAAGCTGATGATGATAGCTGGACGGCACGGACACATTGATCAAGTGTTATCCCTTTTGCGAAAAAAGGGGGTGTACTGCTATGGGTTGTTGACACGTAGTGGTCAACATCTGGCTCTACTTGGGGACACGTTGCTGCACTGGAGGAATGTGAGAATCCAGAATCTGCATCCACGCAACACACAAGATAACATAAGTAGTGTCCATCCAAAAATCATCATATAATGTTAAGCACAAGAAAGATATAAGCTCTTCATTTATTAACTATCCTAATAACATGAAAAACATCTACCTACAAAAATAAAATACTGAAATAAAAGGGTGTAGGGTTAGGAATACAATACAAAGGATGCCCCATGGCATCAGATGCGTTCAATGTAGTGCATGCTGAGCATTTGCCTACTTTCAGGCAAATCTGTTGGTTGTTTCTCAGATGTGCCATGTCCAATCCTGCATACGGTAGGACTTTTTCCTATCCGAAAATCAAGCTGCTTGCGGCCATCAAATGGATCAAACTGCTTTCTCATTCTCTTTCTCTTGCATTTTTTCTTTGTGGCAGGCTGTGATGTTGATGATGATGTGGTCGGCGCACAACTTCCTTCTTGATCCGAAAAACACTCATATGGAAAATTTGGAATGTTCAAGACTTCTATGACCTGCGCTTCTTTATGAACCTAATCTGTTATGACTGGTGGATCAACCATGTAAGCATCAACCTGATTCTTATCAATTTCCATTTTATTCGGGTCACCTTCAATTAGCCACTTTTCAATGGAACAAATGACCTCCTCATAATAAGATGGAGCTTGCTGCAATAGATAGGGAGGCTTATGATCTGTTGACGTTTCCTTGTTTCTTTCATCCTCTGACCGATGCTGAAATTTTTGTACCTGTATCTTTTCCATTGTTATGGCATCCATCTGGTTAGAGTGTTCAACCTTCATAGCACTGACTTCCTTGGCATGGTTTTCCTCCATGGTCAATAACCTATTCTGAAGACATATCTGACCAACTTCCATGTCCTTTATAATTTTATCATTCTTTGCTTTCATGCCCATGAAGCAGTTTTGCATATAGTTTATCTCTTTCTTATGATTTGCTTGCATGGTAGCTAACTGATTATTATAATCGAATCTCATGATGGTCATTTCTTCATCCATAGTTGACAATCTGTTCTGAATCGAACTTATTTCTTCTTGATAACTTGCTTCCATGGCAGTCACTTGATTTGAATGATTGAATTCCATGATCGTCATCTTTTCCTCTAGGGCTAATAACTTGCTTTGCATAGAATTAATTTCCCTGGCATGATCAGCTGTTAATCTTGCTTGATTAAGTTCCATATCTTTAATAAGTTGAGCCTGATTAACTTCTACATTCTTGATTACTTGAGCCTGATTTAACTGTATGTCTTTAACCATTTGAATTAACTCCTTGAAATTATTTTCAACTTCTATAGTTTCCTTTACTTCAGCGTTCGCTTTGACCTTTTCTTTATCTCCATATCTATCTTCAAAGGCATCAATGATTGATTGTAGAGAATCAAAAGTGTTATCAGGGAACTTAACAAACCAATCTAAAGCATCTCCAAATAAGGTGAGAACGAAAATCTTCATCTTCACATCTTCATATTTAGAATATGGGCGACACTTTCTTATACAGAGACTGACATTCTGAAGGTGAGTTTCGGCAGTAAAAGCATTGTTACCTTGAAAAGGAGGAAATTCATCGATGGCTTCACCCAAAACATAAGAATAACTATGCAGACCTACATGAATGTTAGTAAAATCACAAGGAGCAAACAAGTCAAAATCCATGATGACCTGCCTAACGGGAAAAAAATAGGCCAAATGGATAACCAAGAGAGAAATCCCTGCTCAAGAAAATCAAAACATCTACAAGAAGCGAACTTCCAGCAGAAATTCTTGTAAGAAATGGAAGAAGTGGAATCGCCAATTGAGCATGAATCTTTCACAAAGTTTCCAAAGGCGAAACCAAAAAGTTAGTGGATGGAGGCAGATGGATATTCAGGGAGGGCTCCTTGTCTGGGATTAAATGAATGAATAAGTGGAGTCGCCACCCAAACAAGAAACCAACCGGAATGTCCAGGTGCAAAAAGTGAAGATGAGAGGATTAGATGAGAGATGACGAGAGTTAGGATGGTGAGAAATGAAGAGACGAAATGATGCCAGAAAAATGAGATGAAATGTCATAAAGCCAAGGTCCAATAAATTGGTCCTTGGTGGCAATGCCAAGAAGTGTTGGCTTTGCCGGTTTGAACGAGAGATGAGAAATGAGAAGAATGATGAGGAAATGTCGTTGAAAAGCCAAGAAAAAAATATCCCCAGCAACAACGCCAAAAATGTTGTGTCGTTTAACAGGCTAATGAATGGCGGAAAAGATTAGATGATTAGAAAAATGTCGTAAGGACCAAGGATAGAAAAACTTTATCTCTAGCAACAACGCCAAAAAATGTTGTCGCACAAAGTGTCTAAGCACCGCGACAACACTCAGAGTAAGGGTTGTCACTCTAATCTTTACGTAATTTAGACTCTCTCCTAGACAAGTCAAGGGGGATAGTCCCTAAGGTGAATGAATGAGAATAGCCTGTGAAACACGAGCTCTAGGAGACTTAAAGATGGACAACTTGATGAATTTAGAACAAATCTTGGTCAACTGAGATGGATAGATTAAAATAAGACACAACCACAAGATAAAAATAATTATAAACCAGTGCCTTTATATTTAATTAAACATAGACTAAACAAGTTATCCCGAGCAGTTTATAAATGTGATAAAAACGACGCCCAAAACTTTATCATGCAAGAGTTTCTAGCAATTAAATCCCAGATCTTAGAAGAATTTCTTTCTCATGTAGGCAATATAATTTTTAAAACATTAATCACACTTGCCAATAGAGAAATCAATACCACAAAAATTAAAATTTTACACTTAACACCAATGACAACAAGGAATTGAATGTGGTAAATGAATTTTTTAATGTGACTAAAAAATCAAATCAAAAGACCTTAATCAAATTTAAATTCTTTTTAGGGGTCGTAGGCCACAAAAAAAAATTAAAATTTTTCAAATATGAAAGCTTAAGCTCTGCTTTTGATTTATTTTATTAGCAATCAAAGTCACCAAAATTTAAAAATTTTAGATTTTTTAATGTTTTTTTTCTTCTTTTTTTTTAGATTTTTAAAGCAAAATCAAAAATAAAAATAAAAAAGGAAAGGAAATCAAAATCAAAATCAAAAAATCATAAGTAAAAAAGAAAATGTGAAATCAAAACAAGACAAAAATTAAAAATAAAAAAATCAAATCAAAATAAAACAACAAATCGAAAAGTAAAATAAAATGAAATTGAAATAATCGAATCCTAACCTAAACTAACATAAATAAATGAATAAAAAAAATCGCATTGTTAGAAATAAAACCCTAACAAGACAAAACATGAGGAAGAAAACAAAAAAGAGGGAATTCGAATGTTATTGTTGTGTGTGCAGTGTAGGTCGAGAGGGCAGCGATGGCAGCAAGAGGAGCTCGACGGGGGAGCTAGATTCTCAGGTCTTGGCAGCAAGGGATGGAGAGGAGACGCTGACGGGCGAGAGTGAGGATGCTTTGGAATCATAAATGAAAGGTATTGATCCGGCAGCAAGGAAGGATGCAGGGATGTGAGGAGAATGGCTGGAAGAAAGGGTTACGCGAGTAATGAGACAGCGTGCAGGTCGAGGGAGAATACCGGCAGCATGGGTTAAGAAAATGACGCAGATATGGAGAAAACTGACAGCGTGGGTTAGGAAAATGACGCAGATGAGAGATGCAGCAAAGTATGACAGTGAGGAAGAAAAAAAATGAAGACTTCAAGCAGCAAAGAAATTCAAATTTTTCCAGAAACCCCAAAACGCAGACAACAAAAATTTCGAAATTTTCCAGAGGGGAAAAAAGCAACAGAAAATGGAGGCTCAATACGGCCGCAGAAAAGAGAAAAATGGTAGCCAACACCCTAAGAAAATTTCCCAGAAAATCTTATTTTAAAATGATATGCTTCTACTTCAGATTTATTTGTGAAACCCTTATGAAAATTTCTAGATCCAAGAATTTTTAAACCCTTGGACTGCAAAAAATTTGAATTATATCCCTGGAAAATTATGTTGATAAACCCCAGGGATCCAGATCTTACCCTCCTAGGTCTAGATCTAAACTCTACACAAATTTCTTCCTCAGATCTGTAGCTGCACGACAATAAGAAAACACCCAAACGATATGTACAATGATAAAAACTAAAACCCATAAAAACCCACGTTAAAAAAAATAATAATAAAATATATATATATAAATATATATATATATATATATATATATATATATATATATATTACAAAATTTACAAACTGCAGGCTCTAATCAGCGAGATCTATCATTATGCTGCACAAAAAAAAAAAAAAAAAAAAAAAATTAAAGGAGGTGTTAACTCGAAACCCTTCGTGTATCACCAATAAAATCTTATGATAAGCTCGGAGCTAATTTAACTGAACTCTTCAGAAAACATGGATATGGAGTTGGTTGGTCCAACTGAAAACTTCCCCTAATGCCCAAGGATCTAAAAATCAAAATTTCTCTGCAAAACTCAATCCATCCATCAAAATAGAGCAAGAAAATAATAATAAAATTTAGACAAATAGAGATCCCTGCTATTACATTCAAAATTTAGATTACTATTCAAACCCCAGCGACTGAGCAAGATACCTATACTCAAACCACTCTTCAGAAGCTATCATCAATGGCTTTAGAAAAAATTATGCATGAAAACAATACATCTTACGGTGTTCCCATGAAGAGTAACACCAGCAGAACTTAACACCAAAGTCTTCCTTTATTATCCAGAAAAAGATTACACAAGAGCTTCTTGCTAAGCACACGACTTAAAGGTAGGATGGAGAGATTGACAAATGACTTCCTATTTAAAGATAAATCCTCCAACGGCTTGTTCGAGTGAGATCCTCGTCAAAGCAATCTCGACCGTTGATAGAGATTAAAATTTCTTTTAATCTCATCCGTCGAAATATTTAAATATTTGGGGAAATTCGAAATTTTTTATTAAATGCATTTTAATTAACTCAAAAATACATATTTTGAATTAATTTCCCCAAAAATTTGACTTTGACTTAACCCCCAGGGATCAAAGGTTTAAAATTTAACAAAATAATTAATTTACCTTAGTCCTGGACCTTTTAAATTTAATCTTTTAGGGCAGACGAATTTTGTCTTTGGAAAATTAAAATTTGCCTAGGACCAACCTACGAATTTTGCCTTTGGAAAATTAAAATTTACCTAGGACCAACCTACGAATTTTGCCTTTGGAAAATTAAAATTTACCTAGGACCTAGAATTAATTAAATTTTTGCCTTAGGATTTTAATTAATTTTTTGCCAGAAAATTTAATTAATTAACTTATGAGGGGATAAATTATTTTTCCAACCCTCAAAGCACATTATATCATGATTTTCATATTTTTTACATCATAAGGGGGAAAACCCATTTGTAATAGACCTTCACAAATTACCTATTTCTACGACACAAATATAATCCAGCAGACTAAGCAATTTGTAATAAAATAACCTAACCAAATAGTTAAGATTATTCCCAAATTACTTTTACATAGACTCGATTTAGAACACTAGGACTCGCCTAAGATCCTAGCGACAAAATCCATTCCAGCTTTGGGATAAGACTGGAGGAAAACTCTGTCGACCATCCGAGAATGGATCGGCGAGACAAAAAAACTCCCAGAATGGAGATCGTCACTAGAAAAGTAGGTTTATCTAGGTCGTTACATACATGACACGGATCTACTAAGATTATTTACATTACACACATGCAGAAAGGGTTTACCTAACATCTTGTAAGTCAAGCTGATGATAATAGCTGGACGGCGCGGACACCTCGATCAAGTGTTATCCCTTTTGCGAAAAGGGGGGGTGTACTACTATGGGTCGTTGACAGGTAGTGGTCAACACTCCCAAAATGGGTCCAAGGCTTTTGGCACATTTGTAGTGAACTAATTCAAACCTAGGGCACAAAAAAAACAAAAAATTGGCATTAAACCCCCCAACACAAAAAATAATAAGTAATAACCACCTCATTTAAACAAAAAAAATCACTACATTATTTGCAATGTGAATGAAAAATGGCAATAAGAGAGTGCATAAGAAAGTTGAAAAAAAAATGAAGCTTGTTGTCCAAATATGGGGAGAACCCTTGCATTGGCTCATGGGCATGAAAATCATAGCAAATGGAAAAAAAACAAAGAAACAAAATGTTGGCAGGCAAAGAAGCAAACAAGCATAACCCTAAATTTATGAAAAATCATTAACATAGGGGTTTTTAAGAACATGCCTGTTAATAGAAAAAATGAAGTTTATCTCACTATTCTTCAATCTTTGATCCACAAAAAATTCTTAGTTGGTGGTGATAATGGTTGTTTGATCCTCAATCCCTCCTTGACAACCACCACAAAGCTCTTCCCCTTCCTTCTCCAATACTCAGAAACCGAAATGAGGAAAAAAAAAGGCAAATTTCCCTTTTCTAGCCACGACCCAGCTAGCCCGGCGATATTTTATATCGTCACGCGATATTTTGCAGAGATATAGGTGATATCTCAAAAATATCACAATATTTTCGGGAACCAAAATATCGCGATATTTTCTCAGCGATATTTTGGCTCGCCGAAAATATCGCGATATTTCCAATATTCAGCAATGTATCGCTTATATTATAATCACTGGTATATTACCATACTAGATCACTCTTAAAATTTCATGGAATTTGAATAGGTCTAGGGGTCATTTTTTAATTTTTTTAAATTTCCCGCAGAATGGAAATTTTGATAAATTCTTATTATAAATTGTAATAAGTGATGTCTAAAGAAGTTGTGTGGGGTATGTGTGCTCAAAATTACACCTCTCCTCCTCAAATTTCTACTAAGACACACTTTGAGGGGTGAAAAATCACTTATTTACCCTCAAAACCCAAATTTTCCTAGGTTAAGTGGGAAAATGAGAAATAAATAGCCCATAAAATTAAAAAATGGAGAAAAATAAAAATCCCCACATGCCAATTGAGGTGGAAATGACTTGGAAAATAATCGCAAGTCAAAAGTCAAGTTGAAAGTGAGTTAGCATCACACATGGCACAAGATTTGTGCACATGGGAAATTGTTTGGTGGGCCGAGCTTGGGATATGATTTGCTCATGGAGAAAGTAATGCATGGTTGAGAGAATTATCAAAGATTTGATAATATTTGACAAAGACATTAGTTGAGATAATTATGGGATATGTCTCCATAATGCTCCACCAATATTACACTTGTACGCAGGCCCTTTTCCTCAGCATCTACACACAACAGCTCTCAGCTACACGCACAACAGTCCTTGCATCTTCTACACAGGGTAGATCGGGCCCATCCTGTGGTGGTAGCATCATACAATAGTTTGGTTGAGATTTGCATGGAGTTTGCTCTCCATTTCACCCACCATTCTTCACATTTGGCACAACAGGAAGGGAAAAACAAATTTCGCACATAAGGGAAGAAGAAAACAATATCCACTTGCCAGAAATCGATTTTACACTTGGCATTTGGAGCTCCAACCAGCAAATTCGAATTTGCCTTGAAATTTTCTCCATTTCTCCACTTGGCATTGAGGTTTACATTGAGATCTCCAGTTTCTCTATTTAAAGGAGTTTTGGGCTCTCACTTTGTATCAATGAAAATGAGTTATTGTGCTTGGGGAAGCTCTGCTCTTGTGTACACTTATATTCTGTAATGTTCCTAATGGAAAATTAATAGTGATAATCAAGTGAATGCAACAAATTCAACACAATAAAAATGTACACAGATCAGAGAACCAAAAATGAGCCAGAAACACGCCAAAATGGGCCAATTTTATTATATAGCTGAAGGAGTACAAAATAGATTGGAGTGAGTGCACCTGGGCTTGCTTAGAGCAAGCTACAAGTCTGAATATCAGCTGCCCAAACGATGCAGGAAGCTCCCCAACAAATGATTGCGCTGGCCCTTGAAGAAGTACACTGCTGGCTGAGTTGGGACCCCTGTTTGACCCCTCAAATCTGCCCAGAAAATTCTGCCAAATTATTTCTGAGATCCTTGTCAAAAACCCAGAAAAACCCAAAAAGGGTTTTGGCAAATTCTACCGACCATCTGGGACCCAAAATTTCAGCTCTCTCCTCCCCACTGGCTGCCAAATAATTCTGTTGTTTGGAGCACCAAAACTTCCCCAAAAATTCTGCAAAATTAGGAGCCAACTCCTTGACCCCTGACCGTCAAAACCCAAAAATGTTTTGGGCTAATTCTGACCTCCCGGAATTACCCAAAATTGGTGCTACACCCTCCTCAGTAGAGACTACGTCCCTAGTGGCTCTATCTGTTGCAAACTCTCATTATTTTTCCTCAATTTGCAATAGGAATGGTCTAGGAAATTTTCCTGGATGTAGGGGAGAGGTTTTACATCAAATCTCGGCACAAGATAGTTGAACCCAACTCCACAAAAACATTGTCCAATGACCCCCTGCGCAGGCCCTAGGAAGATAAATTTGTTCCCCTCAATAGCAATCACCTCTAGCTCCAAAAATTTCCACAAAGGCTGAGCTCTCCCTCAAGCAACTCCACTGATTTTCTCCCGGCAAAATACCCTCGAAAGCTAGCTGAAATGAGTGGTACGATTTCTCTACTGCGTCCTCCCTGGAGTACGAATTGGCTGAAGGAATCTGCTGAAATGTGTTGCAATACTCCACAACCCTCTCACCAAAGTAGCAATAGCTTGCCTTCCTAGGGTGGCACTCGAAGTCCACCGAAAGAAGGGTGAATTCTCCCCTTGGAGAACTTTGTGCTAAGCAGCACTAGTGATAGCTTGAGCAACAAAGGAAATAGATGAATGAACAAGAAACCCCAATAGCTTATGTGCTCCTTCTATTTATAATTTTTTCTTGCCTCCTCATGTGGGTCCCTCCATCCAATATTTCGACCTCCTTCCCTTAGCAATTTGATTTTTCTACCGGGTTTGAATTCCCCATTTGGGTGGCCCCCACATCCCACTATCAATTTAATCTTTCTTTTTCTTTAAAGTTGGTGGCCTCCATCTCTCCAAAAATTAAGTGGAGGCTCCCTCTACCCACTTTTCCTAAGTTTACATACCAAAATATTTCCCAACATCCAATTGCAAAAATAGAAATTCATTTTAGCAAAATTAATTTAATTGGGGAGGTTACATATTCAATTGCAATAAAAGACTTTGGGGTTCACTTATGAGGTGTTGTTCTTCTTGAGGATGGTAATATCTTGATCATTGTGCTTCATCTTTCTACTTATGTTATTATGTCCATGATTTCCATATTGCTTTTAGAGATTTGTTAATGTGTAGCTATCTCACATTGGCATTTGGTTTTGAGAATTTTCTCTAGATAAATAAAATTTTAGTTAAATTTCCAATAAATCTCTAAGATCTCTTTATCATTGTGGTTCTTTTAACCCATGTGGATCTAATGTGTATTTGAAGTTGTGTAGAGACATCTTGGATCAAGCCTCAAGTGTAAGGGGGGATTTTTGGAGGAATCGTCCCACTCTTGAGCAAGTTCATTGAAGAACCCGCATTTGTCATCTCCCAAAGCCTCATCTTAGGATTTTGTGTTTGCAAGGATCCTTGGCCTTTAGCTTGTGTTTCAAAATCAAATTTTACTTAAAACCAATTATCTCAAATTCTTGTGCTAGTATTGATTTTATTTTGCTATTGAAGAGTATATTGAAGATTAGGCAAAGAAAGGAGTCTTGCTCCAATTTCTTGGTCTAATTTTGTAGCATATTTGTAAATATTTTTTGCTAACATCTCTCTCTATTTTCCACTAATCTTGAAGGTTGGTTTTGCAGAGAAAATTCAAATTTATTTATTGTGCTCACCCTTTATGTTAGTTGGCAGGATTGAGAAAGATAAAGTTTGAAACTCTAACTATTTGTTGTAGGACCCCAAGAGCACTTGAGTATCAACTTTAAGGAGGTCATGGGCAATCTTGGACAGCAGCAAATTCAGCTTGGCCAAAGGCCTGTAATTTTCAGTTTCCAAGAGTTGTTCATTGGCCATTGCGGTTGCCACTTCTTGGAAGGAGCTTTTGGTTCTTATATATTCCTATCTTGTAATTTTGTCTTCCATCTTTTGGCAACCCACTAATGGACCTTCTACTCATTGTAATAAGCTAATAAAAGATTTATTTTTCTTGGGGGAGCGTTGGTTTTACACATAGCATCCTCTCTCCATTTAGGAAGAGAAAT
The DNA here is from genome assembly GCA_031772625.1 of Pinus tabuliformis. NCBI lineage: Eukaryota > Viridiplantae > Streptophyta > Pinopsida > Pinales > Pinaceae > Pinus > Pinus tabuliformis. Next base: position 79,196,944 of record CM062807.1, read on the forward strand.
ATGTGAGTGGATTGACTTTTTGCATTTTATCCTCTTAGTTTTCTTTTAACTTACATGCATGCTCTAATTGGGAATTAACACAACCGCCCTATCACATTTCATTTTCTAAATTAAGGTTTGCTACAATTTTATTTGAGACTTGCATCAATCTATTTCATGTTGCTTTGATCTACAAGTCAACACTTTACTTCAAGCAATTTACCCTCTACATGCAAGCATTTTACATTTCTAGCAAGCTTTAAATTTAGTTTATTGATTTCTTTCCATTTAGCTTGCCAACTTGTTTCATGATCATTTGAAGTACATGCCTCATTGCTATGCTCATTGTCATCTTGAATATCGAATCATTGTATCATCATTACTTGAACAAGTTTTATTTTTCAAGCAACTCACTTGTATTACTTTACTTGCAATCAAGTTAATTCCCATTTATTTCTCCAAATGAAGTTATGATTGCAATTTGTGTTGAGCACTCTTTCCTTATTTTGAAGCACTTGCAAATTAATATTTCTTTGGAAGAATTTACTTGCACTCCATATAGGCATATTAGTATAGATTGCATTTCTAACTCAATTAACCTCTAAGAATAAGCTTCGTTGATAGACATCATAGGACAAAGGTTTTCTTGGAAAATTCTTCCAACTAGTACAAAGTAAGGTAAAGGTGGATGACCTGCAGTTATGAAGGTGGCTTGTCCCCTTGTAGGAACGAAGGCACACACTGACTCGCAAGGCTGAGGGAAAGGGTATCGTTAACGACTACTAGAGAGTCCTCAGCAATGTTGCGAACATCACAATTGGGATTAAATCGGCGAGGGGAAAAAATCGGAAAAATCGAGAAAAATCGGTAAACTGGGAAAAAATCGGCAAATAGAAAAATATTCATTTTTTTCAATTTTTTTAATATCTTAAGCATCTAAAACATGAAATAAATGCATTGACACATAAATATGCTAAAAGAACTAATATATAAGATGTGTAATATCATTTCTAGTGCTACATCACACATAACAGTGAATCATGTCTTGAATAGTAAATCCTGAGTCCCAACTCAACCTCAAAATATCAACAAAAAATATAATAATGTATCTCATATCATGAGTCATAATGTCATATTTAATGAAATGAACCAAATAACTAATACTATTGATTTCCTTTGACCCTCTTGCGAGAAAATGCAATAGCTTTCCCTCTAGATGCAGATGGCGGTGGAGTTAGCAGTGGACTCTGTTGTGCTCTAGAAGTTGAAGAACTAGGAGCTATAGGAGGCAAACCACATCCTCTAATGGTGACAGGGGTAGCCTGGGTAGGTGGTGTCACCTCCTCCTCCTGTTGCTCCTCCTCCTCCTCCTCCTCCTCTACCCCCTCCACTACTTCTTGCTCTAACCAATCAGCGGTCGACTCCATGAGAGGCCTCTCGGCCTCAACCCTCCATGTAGTAGTGGTGTCCATCCCATCCAATGATATGGCCTCCACATCAGGTGTCCTCTCAAGTTGCCTCACCCACAATCAAAGATTGTAGTAGATGTAGACCATGTCATTAAGTCATTGGGACTCCAACCTGTACAAGGATCATAAATTAATAAATTATAAATAATAAAATAATAATTATAAAAAAATATATATATATTATTTAATGAATTCAAAAAATTAATTGGAAATTTTGAATATTTTAAGTTTTAACCTGTTGCACTTCTTGGTGTGTATTTTTTCAAATACACTCCAGTTGCGCTCGCATCCTAAACAGCTACATGTTTCGCTGAGCAATCGATTGGCAAGCCTTCGCAAATTGGGTACCCTGCCACCATACATTCTTCAACATGCATCTACAACAAATAAGATAAACATAAGAAAAAAATGAAAGTTGAAAGTTGAAGAAAAGTATAAAGTTATGAATTTGAAGAAACAATGAAATTTGAAACAAACTAAAACATACCTAGCATTTTAGTCTTCCTATCAACCACAACCATGTCAAAGCTAAATGTGCCACCTACCATCTTGTATATCTCCATTTCTTTGGAGATTTTTGCACGTTTTGTTGGAGATGAAACCATCGTCTAAACACAAGTGAAGAATCCATCCATGACCTCAGCATTAAATAAGAAACCACAGGAGTAAGCAAATGCGGATTTCAGGTAGATCCCTGCAGCATGAATGGGACGACAGAGTGTATTGTTTCATCACTCATCAATCACTTCCCATAGGGGGAGTTGTTTCTGAAACCCCTCATCCCCCTTATCATCATAATAGGTCCGAATGGATTCTTTGGCCCTATCCATGGCCTCATAGAAGTAGCCCATTACGGGCTTGTCTCCATCAACTAATTGAAGAACCTTTACCAAAGGTCCAGTAATGTTGCACACCTCCTGCACTCCCGCCTAGAAGCTTTCCAAGTATGAAACTAATCTGCATATGGTCTCTCCCTCTAGTTTGCGGCTAAATGCCAAAGCATGCCACTCATCTGAAAGAAATATTCTCTTCACATCCAACATAGAATTCAAGAGGGATTGAAAAGATATGAAACTGGTGGCAAACCGTGTAATGGCAGGGCGCACCAACTCCTTGTTTTTGGTGAATGTTCTCATCAAATGAAGCACAGATGCATAATTATATATAAATTTTGTAATGTTTTTTTTATGAGTCAACAATATCCTTGACAGAATAAAATTTTCCTATGTCCTCCAACATCAAATCAATGTAGTGTGCAGCACAAGGTGTCCAAAATAAAGTAGGATGCCTTTCCATAAGCATCTTTCCAGCAGCAACATAATTTGAAGGATTGTCTCTTATGACTTTGACAACATGTTCTGGACCCACCTCCAGAATGAACACATCCAACAAATCACATAATAACTGTTCATCTTTGATATGTGCAGATGCATCAATAGATTTCATAAACATTATCCCCTTGGGACAATTAACCAAGAAGTTTATAAGGCTTCTACCCTTTTGATCGGTCCAACCATCTAACATCACAATGCATCCTATGTGTGCCCATGATGCCCTAAACTCCTCCAATCTCTTGGTGCAGTCAACCTTTTCATTTTGAAGAATGCGCCCTCTAAAGTCATCATAAGAAGGGACTTTGTACCCTAGGCCAACAACTGCAATAGCATTAGCCGCGGGCTGGAAAAATGGATTATTCCTTGCAACGCTGAAAGGAATATCACTCCAAAGAAGAAACTTGCCCAACAACTTGTCAGCTTCTTCTTTCTCCTTTCTTTTAATAATTGAAGAGATAGATGGTTGTGAACCAAGTGTGGTTCTAGGAACAAAATATGATGAGGCAGCTACAGGGTTGGTTGTAGATACTGATGTTGAAGCCTTCCAATGATCTAAAGGCTCTTCAGATGATTTTTGGATTTGTATTTGTGCAAGGCCCTACCTCATATCCAGGGATTTGTGCAAGGTGATACTTCAAGCTGTATACCCCCCTGTCATATGATGACCACATAACTTGCAAGTCAAGTTTGATCTGTCAAACCCTCCATTAGGTTCACCAAATTCCCACAGGGGTCCAATTTCCTTGGCATGTTTGTAATTTTGTTTAACTCGAGTTTTAATGTAAGATGAAGTTTGAAATTTAAAGTTGAACCTAGGGCACAAGAAGAATTGCAAGTTAAAAAAATAAAAATAAAATTTACATATAACACATTGAAATTTTTACAATAACAACAAAAAACCTCAACTCAATGTAACATTAATGGAAAAAATACACATTCAAACCCAAGCAAAAATGATGAAAAAAACTAGGGCACAAGAAGAAATTAAACTTATAAATCTAACAATCAAGCTTTTGCATTTTTAACCAAAATAAACCCTCTCCACTATATGCAACAAAAATGAAAAAAAGAACACAATTAAATCCAATCAAAAATCATTTAAAATAAATGGGTGATGGAAACCCAAGGAAAAACAAAAAAATGGGCAAATTTGATGCCCATACCTGAAAACTACGCTTTGCTGAATAAACTTGGTCCAAACTTGAATTTTTCTTGCTTGGGATGCTAAATTCCTTTACTTTTCTCCTCTTTTGCCCTTGTAGATGACTTCTCCTCCTTAGCTCTCACTCTTGCCCTCTATTTGAAAAAAAAGACAAAAAAACCTCAAAATTGCACTTAAAATTCGTTTCCGCTACCCGCGATTTTTACCAATCGGATCGCGATTTTTTGAAAATAAAAGAATCAGCGATTATATCGGTGCAACGAAAAAATCGCGATTTTTTGAAAAAATCTCAATGTTCACAACACTGGTCCTCAGCCCCTCTTCTTTACAGTCACCCCAATTTTCACCCTTTGGCAAGAGTTTCAAAGGAAGATTTCTCACTTAGAATAGGCATTTAGCTTAAAATTAATTAAGATAACTGCAGCTAACCTTAGTTTAAGTGCATCTCATCTTAACTCACTTTACTTTCAAAGTATTTTACTTCCAATTTATTTATATGTTTTTCATGATGAACATTTATTGAAGTTGTTGTCACTCACTACATTGTGGGCTTCAATTGGTCAAGGGCCCAAGAGCAGTGAAGTTTGGAGCCACTTTCCCAAGCCACAGAAGATTTCAGATCTTGATCAGAACCCCTCCAGTGCCTAGTGCTCAGAAAGAGCTTTCCAATGAAAAGAGTTAACAAAGGATAGCATGGAAAGACCAAGGTGGGCGGCTCCCTTTCTCTCTCCTCCACGTGGTGGAATCCCGCATCCTGTATCTTGGCAACCCCATAGTCCCACAGCTCGGCATATCGGCGGGTTCTAAACTTAAAAGACTTGCGGGGGCCGATTCTGCGGTATAATGTAACATCACCGAGGGAGGGCTGAAAAGGGTTAACAAAGGAAAGCATGGAAAAAACAAGGCGGGCAGCTCCCTTTCTCTCTCCTCCACGTGGCGCAATCCCGCATCCCGGCAACCCCGTAGTCACACAGCTCAGCATATTGGCGGATCGACAGGTTCTAAACTTAAAAGACCTTGCGGGGGCCGATTCTGCAGTATAATGTAACATCGTCGGGGGAGGGCTGAAAAGAGTTAACAAAGGAAAGCATGGAAAAACCAAGGCAGGCGGCCCCCTTTCTCTCTCCTCCACGTGGTAGTACGGAGGGTGACGTGGCCGTACAGGGGACACGTGTCACCCATTTTCAGCGTTTTCAGGGGTGAAATGGGGCCATTTTCAGGTGCCATGTGTCACCACTCACAGGGTGACATGTGGCAGTGATGACGTCACCCCACAGATCGACGGTCGCAACCATAAAGGGGAGAAGCTAAAGGTAAAGTGGCCTGCGATTGCGATATGCGGGAAACCCTCCCGGATGCGATATGTTTAGTGATTTTGCCTCAGGAGGATTTCGCGTCCAGACTGTCGTCCCGCGCTATGGAAAAGGTAAAGGGTCCCCCTCTCCTGCAGTGCGATTGCGATGTCTTAGGTGGGCCCGATCCCGCAGATCGGCGATCGCAAGTGTCTAGGGAAGAAGCTTAAGGCAAAAGCACAGTAAAGCGCTGATATGCGGGATTTTGCAATACAAAGGAAAAGACTCCCAGACATGGGTCTGAAGGCCTTAGCGCCTGAGGGCTAAGCCCCTGGTTCTAGCCCCCGGTCATATGAGGAAAGCCACACGAGGGGCTATAATAAAAGGGGGCTAAGGGGGAAATCAAAAGTGCCTGTTTCGCCTATTTTAGAGGAAAAAGGCCCACGCCTAAGAGACTGCATTGTACACTGTAATGCATATCACCCACCACGTCAAGGCACCGATAGTGCAGGACAGAGGTTTAAAGGGTGTGATGGGTCGACAGCTATGGTTTTAAGAGGAACAGGTGGTGCATTCAAAGCACAGGATGGGCTGATCCAGAAGAAGCCCACTGTGACATGGGTCTGGGAGCCAGCGTCGAATGAATTAAAGGCAGAAAAGACAGAGGTGGGTGAAGCAGTGCAGGAAGCCATACCTTAAGTAGAACGGCTCCTGCAACAGAGACGATCACAGGATGGGCAAGGAGATCTTTGTATATTTTACATCTTATGTTTATTTAGTTGTTGTACTGTAACATGCCTCCTTTCAATGAGGCTTTTAATTCTGTAATGTTTTGGGCCACAGAGCCATCTCTGACTGAGACAGCTAGTCGACCCGACAACTGAGACTAGGCCAGAGATATTTTGTTGTATTGAATGTTCTTGCTCCCCTCTCCAGATAAATAGGGGAAAGCAAGACTTGGAAAAGGTTCAGAAATTCTATAGAAAACATTGCATGCTATTTTCAGACTGTATCTCTTTGTAATACAAATATTTTTCAGAATATCAAGGAAACAGTGGTGATTCCCCCTTCAAGTATTACAGTATGTGTTCCCTTTGTCAAACTCATTTTTATGTTCATGCTTCTTCCCCGAATTCATGCAATTATAGTTGCTAGAAATATTTCAAGCTCCCTCACGGATTCATTAGTATCTACATGTTAATGCAAATGCCTGTAACTGTTTCACAGATTCATTTGTCTCAACATTGTTTATGAATATGCCTGTGTGGACTATTGAAATTATATCTTTAAATCTGCAACACATGAATCATAGCTTTCAGCTCCTCCTTCATTCATTATTTCTGCTTGTAACTCAAATAAGTATAGAAATCCTTAATGCCTCAAGCTCTATGTGTTAAGTGTAGAATTCTTGAAGCCTTATGCTCTATGTGATGAGTTGCTCCTTCTCTTGGTCCTCTCTCATCTGCTCTGCAAAATCTTATTAAGCTGTAAGACCTTGAAACACTCGGCCTCCACTATTTTTATGCTTATTTTTTAGATCTGAACCTGTGAGGAAGTACCAGAAATCCATGTTTTATTTCTTTGGATAAATGAACCAACCCATTCCCTATATATATATATATATATATATATATATATGTATCTATAGAACTTAAGTGATGTCTCCAGTTTCCTGTAAATCATTTGGGACACACCAATCTAGATGTGCCCAAGCACTGGTCTTGTAAGCAATCCAAGGCTATCTCTGGGAGCCACAACAGAGGTGATCATTTTGTTGAGGTATCTCATTAAGCAAGTGTACTAACATTTTGTTCAAGTAAAGCTTTAGTTTATTTTCATCTCATATTTGCAAGTTATTTTACATTGCTATTTTACATGTTTAGAATCATGAATGATGATATTTTCACTTAAGAGCATTTCTTTAACAACAATTTTATATCTTGCAAATTGATATCATCTTTTCTAACATTCATTTGATTTGTAGGGTTACTTGGTGTTTCATTTTGAAACATTTTATTTTCAAGCATTTATTTTGAAGCAATCTTGAAGGCACTGGTTTACATGCTTATCTTTTTATATTATGTGTTAATGATTATTGAGAACATCTTTTATTTCATATCTTGTATTTCTTATCACACTTGTTGAACTTGCTCATAATCTTAAAGTAATCCAGCTGACCTTAACATCTCCTAGAAATGTCACATCATTTTTTTTAATTAACTTTCCATTAGGGACCACCCCCTTTACCTTACGTAGGAAATCTTAAAAAGAGAGAGTTGGGAATAGGTGACAGCACCATCTCTTAGGTTTTGCCACCAACCGCACCTTGTAGAGTTAAGGGATTTTATCACTAACTTGGGTGTGTGCAAGGTGGCTACAACATTTTCTTGACGTCGTTGTCGGGGACAAGTCTTTTTTTACCTGGAGAATAGACTAATTTTTGGTTTTGGCATACTGGACTTTTAGGATTAGATTCTTGCTCAAGTGGCAACTCCACTTAATCCAAATTCTGCGAGAATTTCTACTAGGATGCATCCAAGTGGTCTAGTTAGCCCCACTCTTGAGCCTGAAAAGGTAATTAGAGAGAGGTTAAATAGACTCTCTCCTAGTATAACACTTGCTAATCTTGAACAAGAAGTTGTTTTTGATATCCATTTGCTCTTTCAAGAACAAGTAGAGTGAAGCATCATGAATGATATTTTTGCTCCTTGTAATTTTACTAACATAAATGGCTATCCTCACAATATCCCTGACAAGGCTATTGAAAAGTTGTCTTCCTTTCAAGGTAACAATGTCATTAGTGCTACATCACATGTTAAGAATTTCAATGTTTGCATTTTCAAGTGGTGTAACACTGCTAACCATGAGGATGTAAAGATGAGGCTCTTTGTCCTCTCTTTAGAAGAGGATGCTCTTGATTGGTTCATTGAGCAACTTGCTAACTCTTATGACTCCTTGCAAGCTATCATCAATGTTTTTATGGGAAAATTTGGAGAGAAGAAAGAGAATAGGCACTTGATCAATGCTATTAGCAATATGAAGAAGAATGAGAATGAAACCATGGAGGAATTTAATAAGAGATTTAATGATTTGGTGAAAAGCATGTCTACTACTGTTAAGCCTCCTAATGAGTTTCTTTTGTGCTCATATTTGGATGATTTTGGTGTTGACACTACCTATGAGTTAAGGAGAAAAGAGCCTGCAAATTTGGGTGCAGCTCAAACTGAAGCCTTGAAGATGGAAAGAGCTAGAAAGGAGTCGTGAAAATCAAAAATTCTTGGTTTCAATAAAGGGCCATCAAAGTCTCATGACTACAAAGGAAAGGCCAAGGAAGAAAATGCACATGATCCTATGAAAGAACTAACCCAACTCATTAAAACTATGGAAGCAAATCACATTACTCAAATGAATGCCATCCAAAATAGATTGGTGGCCATGGAAAGGAATCAAGCTGGGAGATTCCAAAATCGAGGAAATGATAGATGGCAAAAGAAGGGACCTCCAAATGAGCATAGGCCACCAAATCCACTTGAGTCTACTAATTTTGTTGATTCAATTCCTTATTGTAGACCTTGTGATGAAATGCATGATGAAGCCACTTGTCCTTATGTGAGAAGGATTTTAGAAGGAGGAATGGCTAGGACAAGTGAGAAAATAAATGTGGTTGGCAAGGAACATCATTTGTCCATGGAAAATTGGATGGGAGTTGTGGAGAATAGCCAAAAGATAAATAATAAGTCTCCATCTTCCCATAGTGTGAATAACTTTGAAGAGTTGGATAGGATCACGGAATTATATGGGGAAAGCCTTCATCGAATCAGATTTTAGAGATAGCCAAAGATAGAGAAAGGGCAAGGAACAATGAAAGAAATCAAAATGCTCCTAAAGCTTTCACTCCACCTACATCTGGGTTGAATATTGAATTGGGAGGATGGATTAACAATGCAAAGATTTTGGTACCTGTGATTGAAATCTTAAAGATACCCTCCCAAAAGTCTAAGTTGTTGAAAGTCATTGATGCACCTGATGGGAAAGAAATGTCAAATTTTGTTAAAGATGGATGTGAGAATGCCCCTATCATTTTGCAAAGTAGTGATATGTGTAGAAGTAACGAGAACCATCAACCTTCCTTTATTACTTTTTTGGTTAATGGGTTACTTTTGCATAATTGTATGTTTGATTTTGGGGCATCATCTTGTGTTATGACTAAGAAAGTCATGCATCAATTAAAATTGAGGATTTCTAGTCCTTACCACAACATTTGTGCTATGGACTCAAAAATTATTGAAGTTTGTGGTTTGATAAAGGATCTTCAAGTCCACTTGGCAATACATCATGATATTATGATCACCATGGATATTGTGGTGATTGATGTGTCTGATGCTTGAGGGATGTTATTGTCTAGAAAGTGGGGAGCTGATATAGAGGGTAGTTTGCAAATGGATCTAAGTTATGCTACCATCCCTAATAGTGAGGGCATCATGATTAGGTTGGATAGGGAGTTGGAGAGAAAGTATCATGTGGAGAATCCCAAGAAGCCTTATAATGAAATTGTGTATGAATTTGATGATTTGGGAAATTATGCTATCTTGGCTAACTCTATTGCTCCTTTGGAGAAGGAAGTGGAAAGTAAGAAAGATTGGATTTGGCATATGAATTTTGATGGTGCCCATTCAAAGTTTGGTAAGGGTGTTAGAATTGTCCTTACCTCCCCCCTTGATCATATATTCAAGTTTGCCTATAGATTGGAATTTGATGCAACCAACAATGTAGCAAAATATGAAGCTTTGTTGTTGGGTCTAGAATTGGCAAAAGGATTGAAAATTAAAATGTTTAGTATCAAGGGGGACTTTGATTTAGTCATTCTTCAAGTAAAGAATCAATTTGCTTGTAAGAATGATAGATTGAAGAAGTATTGCAATGTTGTTTGGGATGATATGGAATATTTTGATGCATTGAATCTTCAAACAATTCCAAGAGAAGGAAATAAACAAGTTGATGAACTAGTTGTTGTTGCATCTACTTTACAACTTGAAGAGAATTTGATGGATGATAGGATTAAGATGGAAGTTATTTTTAGACCATTGGTTCCTAATAATATTGAGCATTGACAAGTCTTTAATGATGAAAGCTAAGTAATTCGATTCTTGAATAATATGGAGGAATTTTCTAATTTTAAAGTTGGCTACAAAGAAGAGGGTTACAAATATGAGGAGTGTAATGTAGTGTCAAATCCCACTCCTAGGGATCGTGTAGCCACAGAGCGGATGTTTGATAAGAAAAGAGGATAAGAAAATTGACCCAGGGGAATTCATTGAAGTAAACATTGGCACCCCTCATGAGCCAAAGATCATTAAAATAGGGAAGGGTACCACTGAGGAGGAAAGGAAAAAGTTAATAAATTTAGTTCAAGAATATAGGGATGTTTTGGCCTTTTCATATGATGAGTTAAAAGGATATAGGGAATATGTTATGGAACATATTATCCCTCTAAAGGATGAGAATGTCAAACCCTTTAGGAAAAATCTTAGGCAAATAAATCCTAAGTTAGCCCCCTTCGTGCAAAAGGAGTTGCAAAAGATGCTCCAAGCTGGAATCATAGCTCACACTAGGCATTCCACATGGTGTTCAAACTTGGTTATTGTGAGAAAGAAGAATGGATCAATCAGGCTATGTGTAGACTTTCGAAATCTCAATTTAGCTTGTAAAAAGGACAATTACCCTTTACCTAACATGGAAACTTTATTACAAAGGGTAACAAGATCAGGAATGATGTCTTTGTTAGATGGATTTTTAGGATATAACCAAGTCATGGTGAAGAAAGAGGATAGACATAAAACTGCAATCACCACACAATGGGGTACTTTTGAATATTTGAGGATGCATTTTGGACTAACAAATGTTGGAGTAACTTTTCAAAGGGATATGGACTATGCTTTTAAGCATCTAATTGAGAAATTCATTGAGATTTATCAAGATGACTTAACTGTTTTTTCTAAAGATGGAATTTCTCATGTGGGCCATCTAAAGCAGATTTTTGATAGGTGTAGAGAATATGGGATATCCCTAAATTCTACTAAATCTGTTTTTGGAGTGACTGAAGGGAAGTTGCTTGGTCACATCATTTCCAAGGGTGGGATCAAGATTGACCCTGAGAGAGTTGAGGCAATTCAAAAGATTCATTTGCCTCACAATGTTAAGTACCTTCAATCCTTTTTACGAAAGATCAACTTCCTTAGAAGGTTCATTCCAAATTATGTGAAAATTGTTAAACTCATTCAAACCCTTTTAAAGAAAGATGCTAAATTTGTTTGGGGGAGTGAAGGAAGAAAAGGTTTTCAAGAAATTAAGGATTCCATTGCTAGAGCACTTGTTCTTGTGAGCCCTGATTATTCAAATGATTTTATTTCCTCTTTTGCATCTGAAGATACTATTGTTGTAGTGTTGCTTCAAAAGAACAAAGAAGGGTATGAGCAACCTATTGCTTTTATGAGTAGATCCCTTCAAGGATCTGAGCTAAAGTATAGCACCAAGGACAAATAGACTTATGCCTTGGTCAAGTCCCTTAAGCAATCTAGAGTTTATGTGGGATATTCTAGAATAATTGCATTTGTTCCCCACTCTGCTATGAAAGACATTTTAACTCAAACTAATTGCTTAGGAACAAGGGCTAGGTGGGTCTCAAAGATTCAAGAATATGATTTACATATTAGACCTACCAAGTTGGTAAAGGACCAAGGGTTGGCCCAAATATTGACTGAGGGGAACGGGAGGGCATTAGGATTGATTTTGTCAAAATGATTTGGAATAATCTTCATCAAAACTTCAAAGGTTAAGCCAACTTGAATAGTATAAAGACATTATTTATTATTTGCAAACTTAGTCATGTCCTAGCCATCTAGTTGGCCATCAAAGAAGAGCATTAAGGCTAAGAGCAACTAAGTATTGCATTTTGAAGGATGGTTTGGATTGAAGAAATCTGGAGGGGGTGATACTTAGATGTGTTGATGAAGTTGAAGGCAAAAAGCTTCTCACTGAATTTCATTCAAGATTTTGTGGAGTACATTATGCTGCTAAGACTTCTATCCATAAAATCTCGAGAGCTAGTTATTATTGGCCTTCCATTTTTGTTGATGTACACAAGTATGTTAGAGGTTTCCAAGCTTGTCAACTATTCACTGGGAAGCAAAAGTTAGCTTCTTTGCCTCTTCAGCCTGTGGTCGTGGAAGCTCCCTTCCAACATTAGCGGCTTGACTTTATAGGGAAATTTAATGAAAATTCAAGCAACAACTACTCATGGATTTTAACTGCTACTGATTATTTTACTAAATGGGTAGAATCCATCCCTACAAAACATGCCACTAACAAAGTAGTGATGGATTTTCTTGAAAATAAAATTATCACTCGTTTTGGTGTCCCTGCCAAGATCACAACCGACAATGCCAAAGCTTTTAGCTCTACTGAATTCTCATCATTTTGCTTTAAGTATGGTATTGTCTTATCCCATTCATCAAACTACTATCCTCGGGGTAATGGCCTAGCTGAGTCTAGCAATAAAAATTTGATCACCATCATCAAGAAGATAGTAGGGGATAACAAAAGGGCATGGGACAGCAAAATATGCTTTGTGGGTTGATAGGATTACAAAAAAGAATTCAACATGAAAGAGTCCCTTTGAGTTAGTTTATGGCTTGGATGTCACCCTTCCCATGCACCTAAGGCTATCAACTTACCAACTTCTACAAAGCTTTACATCTGAGAAAGATGTGCAAAATAGAATTGACCAAATTGTAGAATTGGATGAAACTAGGAGAAGAGCCTTTGAAAATTGTTGTAAAAATCAATCGAAGGTTAAAAGAAATTTTGACAAATCATCTAGAAGTAGGAATTTTTCTAACGATGATATGGTTTTGTTATGGGATCGCAGGAATGAAAAGCCAGGTAACCATGGTAAGTTTGACAATTTGTGGCTTGGACCATATATTATCAGAGAAGCAGCTGGACAAAATTCCTACCATTTGAGCACCTTGGACAGAGAATCACTTGAGCTACCTGTCAATGGCCAACTGCTCAAACTGTTCTACAAAGAGAATATTTGATGCCATGGGGCATCTCTGTATTGTATTTCTAACTTTATTCTTGTCATTTTGGTTAAGTAGTTTCATTTCTTGAATAAATTGTCATTTATGCTCTTAGAATAAATTTCCATTTATGTACTTCTTCATTTTTGTATTTGATTTTATATGATGATATTTTGAATGGACACTACTGATATATGCCTTTTGTTGGTGGATGCAAATTTTAGGTTCTTGCATACTATCACTTCCTATCTAGCATGCATCCCTATGTGGATCCGAATGTTGACCATTCAAGTGTACCCAAAGATTTTTTGAGGACTCCATGCCTGAAGATGTATTAGAGGCTTCATGTACCATCAAAGTTCACTATATCATCAGAGTTTTTCAACTCTATTTCTTCTTCTCATCTTCTCATGTTGTACTCAGATTCCACAAGCCCTACGGGGATGATGTAAAGTGATGCTAGTATGATGAGTTGAGTCATGTAATAGGCCTAGGTAACTTGGGACCTTGTCATCAAGTGAGTTTACTCTGGGAGGTTTTTTTTTACTTGGTTAATTATTAGGTGCTTACGGGGACTTAATAATTAATTGAGTTTTTTCCTCCAAGCATAACCCCAAAGTCGAAGTGCGGCTTGATGACAAGGCCTTGGGTGAGTCCTAGTGTCTAGAGTCATTGTATATTACCATACTAAATCACTCGTAAAATTTCGTGGAATTTGAATAGGTCTAGGGGTCAATTTTAAATTTTTAAAAATTTCCCGCAGGATGGAAATTTTAATAAAAATTCTGATTATAAATTGTAATAAGTGATGTCTAGAGAAGTTCTGTGAGGTATGTGTGCTCAACATTACACCTCTCCTCTTCAATTTTCTACTAAGACACTCTTTGAGGGGTGAAAAATCACTTATTTACCCTCAAAACCCACTTTTTCTTAGGTTAAATGGGAAAATAAGAAATAAATAGCTAAGAAAATTAAAAAATGGAGAAAAATAAAAATCCCCGCATGCCAATTGAGGTGGAAATGACTTGGAAAATAATCCCAAGTCAAAAGTCAAGTTGAAAAGTGACTTGGCATCACACATGGCACAAGATTTTTGCACGTGGGAAATGGTTAGGTGGGCCAAGCTTGCGATACGATTGCTCATGGAGAAAGTAATGCATGGTTGAGAGAATTATCAAAGATTTGATGAAATATTTGACAAAGACTTTAGTTGAGATAATTATGGGATATGCCTCCATAATGCTTCACCAATATTATGTTGATTTGGGGTAGCATTGGATGTGCTCTAGTCATGAAAATTGGTGGAGAGGCTAAAGCACATGAAATCTCCAAGACCCAGAAATGGTTTGGGGAAATTCTACCCGGAGAAGGATATATTAAAATAATTAATATTTTTAATGGGTTCCTAAGTCTAAACTTAGGAAAATAAAAATATTAATGGGTATTAATATAAAACTGGGTTAGAAGGTTCTAAATGACATGGATCAAGCCAAATCTAATATTAGTCATTGCTTAGAGATGTAATCTCGGCCGTTGAAGACTCAACAGAAAAAGTATAAGAAAAGGCTAAGATTGATCAGTCAGTTCGATTTTCTAGAGCGGAGTTTGCTAAGAGAAATTGAACCGGTGATCGGAGTTGCAACGAGGGGCAATGAGTGCATAGCAGAGAGGCAGAGATAGTGTCAGAAGACCAATGCAGAGGCAGAGAGGCAGACACAGGGCCAACAGAAGCTATGCAGAGGGCCAGAGGGCCTGCGTGAATGACAAAGAGGCTGCAGAAGTGACGCAGAGGGCCAGAGAGCTTGCGCAGAGCATCAAAGGGCTAACGTAGAGGGTGTCTGCCCAACAGAAGCTACGCAGAGGGCCAGAGGACTTGCATGAGTGACAAAGAGGCTGCAGAAGTGACGCAGAGGACCAAAGAGCCTGCGCAGAGCATCAGAGGGCTAACGTAGAGGGATTCAGGCTGACGCAGTGCCTCAGAGAGGCATTGGAGAGAGTTTTGTGGAGCAGACTTTCAGAATATCTGCTTCCGAAGAAAGGTATTACTGCCACATAGATTTCTCTGTCGGGTGAGCCAGTTTGGCACCCAATTGTACTCAAGAAAATTTGCTTAATAATAAAACCCTCAGAACTGCTACATCAATTTTCCCAAGTTGGGTTTTTCCAGGGACGATTGTCCAAAAATAACGATGTCTCTTGTGTGTTTGTCTATTTCTTTCAGTTGTTGATCTGTAAATGGTTGAGACTACACTTGTGTTTATTTTCAGTATTTATATGGTTAAATAACTTGTTCAGTAATTAAATAGTTAGGTGAAATAAACCAGATAGTGCAGGAAGCATTTCTAACGAGTTAGACTTAGAAATTACAACATATTACACTTGTACGCAGGCTCTTTTCCTTAGCATCTACTTACAACAGCTCTCAGCTACACGCACAGCAGTTCTGGCATCTTCTACGCAGGGCAGATTGGGCTCATCTTGTGGTGATGGCATCATACAGCAGCTTGGTTTAGATTTGCATGGAGTTTGCTCACCATTTCACCCTTTATTTTTCACATTTGGCACAACAAGAAGGGAAAAATGAATTTGGCACATAAGGGAAGAACAAAACATTGTCCACTTGCCAGATTTTGGTTTTACACTTGGCATTTGGAGCTCCAACCAGCGAATTCGAATTTTCCTTGAGATTTTCTCCATTTCTCCACTTGGCATTGAGATTTACATTAAGATCTCCTCCAATTTCTCTATTTAAAGGAGCTTTGGGCTATCACTTTGTATTAATGAAAACGAGCTATTGTGCTTGGGGAAGCTCTACTCTTGTGTACACTCATATTCAATTGCAATAAAAGACTTTGGGGTTCACTTATGATGTGTTGTTCTTCTTGAGCATGGCAATATCTTAATCATTGTGCTTCATGTTTCTACTTATGTTATTATGTCCATGATTTCCATATTGCTTTTAGAGATTTGTTAATGTGTAGCTATCTCACATTGGCATTTGGTTTTGAGAATTTGCTCTAGATAGAGAAATTTTTAGTTGATTTTCCAATAAATCTCTAATATCTCTTTATCATTGTGTTTCTTTTAACCCATGTGGATCTAATGTGTATTTGAAGTTGTGTAGAGACATATCTTGGATCAAGCCTCAAGCGTAAGGGGAAATTCTTGGAGGAATCATCCCACTCTTGAGCAAGTTCATTGAAGAACCCACATTTGTCATCTCCCAAGGCCTCATCTTACGATCTTGTGTTTGCAGGGATCCTTGGCCTTTAGCTTGTGTTTAAAAATCAAATTTTACTTCAAGCCAATTATCTCAAATTCTTGTGCTAGTATTGATTTTATTTTGCTATTGAAGATTAGGAAAAAAAGGAGTTTTGCACCAATTCCTTGGTCAAATTTTGAGCATATTTGTAGATATTGTTTGCTAGCATCTCTCTCTATTTTCCACTAATATTGAGGGTTGGATTTGCAGAGAATTATTGTGCTCACCCTTTATGTTGGTTGGCAAGATTGAGGAAACTAAAGTTTGAAACTCTAATTATTTGTTGTAGGACCCCAAGAACACTTGAGAATCAACTTTAAGGAGGCCATGGGCAATCTTGGACAGCAACAAATTAGCTTGGTCGTGGGCCTTTGGGTACTTGTAATTTTCAGATTCCAAGAGTTGTTCATTGACCATTATGGTTGTGTTAAAATTGGTAACTAGAGCCAAATTCCACCTTAGGACAACTCATATGATGGAGATGATTATTGCATTGGATTCCTCTTTTCGAGAGGTCCAATTTTGATATAAAGATCATCTCATTCAGACAAGAAAAAGTGGAATTTTGAATTTATTCTCTCTCATGCACAAATTGTCAAGGTTAGCCTCAGTCACATGTAGGCTCAAGAAGCCCAATGGATGTGTCTCCTCGCCATCAATGAATTGTATAAATAGGAGTGACCTCTCTCCTCATTTGAACATCACTCACACACATCATTCTTCTCTCTCTCTTCTCTTGATTGGTTCGTACAGCTTGGACAGCCTCTCTCTCTCCCCCACGTGTGGCATAGAAGGACGAAATTTCAGAAGTGAAACTACAGGCCGAAATTTCAGAGTGTAGACCAGCGTTGACCAAGGGCTATTTAACTATCTTTGACTATGTTTTTCTGGGCAAAATTCCGATCCCTTGAGGTCGCATTCTCTAGCACAAAAATCGAGGCAATTAAGGCTATTTGACATGCGTTGACCACAGGGTTGTTTGACTGCAAGACTAACTGAAGTTTCACCAAGGTTGACTAAGTTTTTGTGGACTGTTTTGGGTTGACTTTGACCCTTCTTGAACGCTGAATTGGACTGTTGTTGACCGAGCTTCTTGGAGGAAGTTTTGTTGCTGATTTGACCAGCGTTGACTTTCTGGTTAGGGCTGAAGTTGACTGCTATTGACTGCTAATTTTGACAAGGTTGTTTTGACTGTGTATTGGGCAAGTGAATTTGATCTATGTACTCTCTCTCTCTGTTGAACTATTTAATAATAATAAAAAGATTTGATCAAAGGGTTTTCCCCACATTGGGGTTTTTCCCTAGCATCCGCCAAATCTTGTGTCCTCTTGTCTTGGCTTGTCTTCTGCACATGTTTTTATGTTCTATATGCATTTACTGTCAATGTGATTGCTACTGGAAATAATTGGAAATTTTCATTGGGTTGATAAGGAACATTGAAGTGAATTGTGCTAAACATAGAACATCCAAATGTTATCTAAAATTAACATGGTATCGGAGCTCAAATGAAGACAAAGCCCAAGCAAGAGTGAGGGAAAGCAATCACTAAGGGAAGTTGTTGGACAAGAACTTGGAACTAGTCCCAATGATGACTACATCTTACTTCAAATCTGAGGACAAGCTTAATGACAAATCCGACTATCATGCATGGAAGATGTCTCTAGATTTGACTTTGGAAGAAAATGATGCTATGGACTACGTCAAAGGAAGAGTAGTAGAGCCTCCTTCAAATGCATCCGCTGCTACACAAACAAAGTACAAGAAAGGTGAGATTAAAGCTATGAAAATTATTGTTGATTCTATTCACAAGCCTTTGGTTGCTTATATTTCTAATTTGCAAACATCTAAAGAGATGTATGACAAGCTGGTTGCGATGTTCAAAGTAAATAATGCAAATGAATTTCTCTTTCTCAAGAACAAGTTGAAAGACATCAAGATGGATAGAGGAGAATCCATTCAATTCTACTTCATGAGGATTACCGAAATAAAAAATGATCTCCTATCGATTGGAGAAGTTATGGGTGAAGGGAGCTCACTCTTATTGCACTTGGAAGTCTTACAAGAGAATGGGATGTGTTTAACACTACCATCCTCAACAGTGACAAGATTCTGGGATTTAATGAATTATTGGCTAGATGCACTCAAGAAAAAATAAGGATGATGGAAAGAGACAAGCCCTCCAATGGAAACAATCCTACTGCGTTCTCCACTCATGCTAAGAGGAAGAACAATGTTGGTCTAAGAAGACAAGGTCAAGGGTTCAATTCAGGATTCAAAGAAGGAAGAAAAGGGAGATGCTTCAATTGCAATAGGTTTGGCCACTTTGCTAGAGAGTGTCCTCACAAGAAGGATACTCCAAGAGAAGATGACAACAACAACAACAACTTCAAAGGCAATGGCAATCAAAGGAACAACATGCTCAACAACAAAGGAAAGAGGAATGCTCCTGTTGCTCGAAATGGAAATGGTTGTCCTCCCAAGAAGTTGAGAAACTCAAGGTATGAAAAAGTTAATGTTGCAGAAAAACAAAAAGAATTTTATCTTATTTCTGCCCTCACCACCACCTCTCCTCCGAATACATTGGATCATTGGTTGATTGATAGTGGTATCTCAAGGCACTTCACTGGGTACAAGGAGGCCCTCTCAAACTTGATTGAAAAGAAGACTAATATGAAAATTATACTTCGGGATAATGCCACTTATCCCGTGAAAGGAATTGGGACTATTACTCTTCACTTAAATCAAGGCCAAACCTTTCATTTACAAGAAGTGTTGTATGTACCTGATCTGGAAAAGAACCTGGTCTCTATTTCTATGATGGAAGATAAAGGTTTCAAGGTGACATTCGTTGATGGGAAGGTTCGTTTTTGGAAAAGGAACCCAAGAGATGCATTCACTCTTGGATTTAGGGTTGAAGGTCTTTATCAGATTGGAGGAAGTCTGTTGAGACCAAGGACTTGCAATACTTCTCTTCGATCCGAATTATGGCACTGAAGATTTGCTCACCTTCATTACAAAGCCTTACCTGATATAAGGAAGATGGTCACAGGTATGCTCAAATTCAACATAGATCATGAAGGTGTTTGTCTGGGTTGTGCAGCTTGTTATCACTCAGATTTTCCTAAAAGTTGTTGGGAAGAGGAAAGGGGTCCGAGGTAACCAAAACCAACTTTTAAGTACAAATTCTAGCCAATCTGTACTCCGATAGGGCTCTCTCTTTATAATTTAGCTTGGTTTTTAAAAGATATTAGGCTAGTTGTGAAGTTTGGGGGTTTTGTTTGAGTTTGGTTGGTGAGATTCAGTAGCAAAGGGGCAAGACTGAGTAGCTTAGTCCATTGGGCTGATGGAGTCAAAGAAAATGGCTTAAGTGGAATTGGTTTATTCACAAAGGATGGTTTAACAGAGCAAGGTAGTCAAACAGGGAACAATTAAGGACTAAAAGATGGAATGGGCTTAAAGGGTTAAAGGGTAACTAAGAACCCTTTAACATACTTTAAATGAGCAGAATATGACTAACCATCAGTAAAGAGCAATTAAGAATTCTTCACTAAATGATTGAAATGAATAAACTAGGAAACAGGAGCAGTCAATAATTCATTGTTTATACTAGTTCAGAAGAAAACATTGAGAATAATAATGATTGAAAACAGAGTGCAATTAAGCAAATTCTGAGTTATTCTTTTTCATTTATCATTCAGAGGTGAAACATAGATGATATTTTAAACAAGGAAAACTTTAAAGCACAAGGTATAGATGAACTTATTGATCCAGTGTTTGATTCAAGAATTCTGAGAAAAGTCTTTAGCTCCAAATTCTTCATCCAGCAAGCCACAAAGTTGGTCCAAACAGCACTTTATTCCAAAATAGTCAATGTTACAGCAATGTCTAAGAATCCACCCTCAATACTCCAATTGAGGGGGTATTTATACAAAAAATATTTACAAAAATATCTCATAATAGAGTGAGATATATTCTAATGATGACTAATTATTTTTACAGAAAAATAGAGACAACTAGTCTCGAAGATAGGAGGAAAGTGAACTGTTGATGTGCTGTTCCTATTCTCGCTGAATGTGCTAGAGGCAGGCCTTTTTATTTGGCTTGCTGTTGTCCTCTTAGTAACTCTGTGTTGGCTGCCTTGTTTTGACCAATACTTTTCACCTATTCTGATACACTTCGACCTATTTGACCTTTGTTTATCTCTGTTCACCTTACTATGGTAAAAGTCCAAAATTTACATTTTACCAACAGTAAATTTACAAATTTTCAATATGTCTTCCCACCATTTTTGCTCTGGCAATCTGTGTTTTTGATGTTTCCTCAGAGTTTCATCAGTCTCTATATATCTGAAAAAATTAGGCTGGAGTTGAAACAAGTGCTTTACCTCATGTTCAATATAGAATAAGTTCTCCAAGCTATCATAGAGAATTCGGCCTGTGGGAAGTGCTTTTATTCCTGATGCACTAGCTTGATCTCCTGCATACTTATTCAATTTATCTACATAATCAATGTGCTTCATTAACCTGTCATTGATGACCAAAGGACTTGGTAGCCCTTTATTCTACAAAACTGTGAACTTCTCCATAAAAGAATTGATTTCTACCTGCATATCTTGACATCTTCTTTCTAGATTCTGCATCAAAGTTCTTTTAGTTAGCACCCTTTTGATTTCCAAAATAGTGTCTGTCCTGTCTGGGATGCCAAGTGCTTCCAGTTGTTCCCTATTTTTGGTATTCAAGAAATGTATAAGCCTGTTGGCTTGTTCAGGCATTTGTCCTAACTGTGCTCTTGTCTGTTGAATTTCTCCATGTGCTGCTCTCACTAAATCAATCTGCTCATAGATCACTTGGATAGATGCCCACACATCATTTATAGATTGAATGATGTTGGCCCAAAGGATTTTCTTGATCTCTGCCAGGGGCTTATCAAAAGTGAGCTCTTGTTCTAATGCTTTAACTTTCTTTTCTAAGGCTTTAATCTCCCTGGTTTTTCTGCAATACTTATTTTTGACGCAGCATACTTCTTTTCTATATTAGCCAATTGTTCTTTTGCTTGTTTTAATTCTGTAACTTGTAAGTTCAGTTCTTCCATGGCTTTTATCAATTCTTCAGTGCTCATATTAGTACTACTACTTGATGTTGTACCTGCTGTTGATGTACCTGTAATCACCTCTGCTGTGGTTGCTGGGACATTTGGAGCCAATGCTGTTCCAAGTGTAGAAGGGACTGCTGTTGAGATTATGGGAACTACTTCAGGAGGCTGGGAGGTCGACTCTCCCTGCTTTTCCTTCAGTGCTTTCTCTAATGCCTGCTCTGTATCATTCAATATTTCATTAAGTTTCAAGAGCAGGTCCATCATATCTTCTTCTGATTTCTGTTGTATAACTTCTGCTGTCTGAGGATGCCTTGAAGGAGGTAGTTTCAGTTGTTTCCTCAGGGCAGCAATGTCCTCTTCTTTCTTCTTGATCAGAGCCTGTATGCCTTTAGCATCTTTGGGATCATGTCCCAATCCAATAATGATCTCTTCTAATGATTTTATTCTGTTATCCTTGGCCAGAGAAGAGGCTTTCTCCAAGTGAAGTTGAGCAGCTGTATTATCGAAGGAATTTTGTAGTTTGTGGGTCATCATTGCTTTATCAGCCAGTGTGGAATAAACCATTTCCCCAGTCTGTTTGTGAAGTTCAATTTGGTCCATAGGATGAATATCTTTGGCTAAGACCTCCAAATTTATTCTGACGTAATCTGTTGCTGACTGAGGTTGTTGCACCTTTGGCTTAAAATAACTCATTAACATTTTGCCTTCTTTAATATCATAAGCTGACATCAATCTCTGCTGGTTTGAGGGGGCCATCTTCAAATACTGATTGTAAATTTGAAGCCTTACTGGATCATTTCTGGCCTTTATCTCTGTAAATGTCTTCTTAATGTCTGAGGCCTGTTTGCTTTGTGGTCTGGTGGATGATACTTCTACACTGTGTTGTCTTTCTAGTTCCTGCTTTTGTGAGCTAGGGGAGGTTTCTTCAAATGGGGGAGTTTGCTGGCTCACTGCTCTTTCTTCTCTTAGACTTTCTGTAGTTTCTTCAATGATTTCCTCTTCTGAAAGAGGATTCAATCTTTGTCTCTTTGCTCCAGGTTGTTCTGTAGGTCCACTGATAGGTGTGGTGGTTTCTTTGTCCCTCTTTTTGTTTCTTTCCTCATTTAGAGGAGTTTGCAATGCTGGAATTTCTGTTGCTTTAGTTTGGGCTGGAGGAATCTATACATGACTCTGTTCTTTGGTCTTTTCAGGCTGATCAGTGATTGCTGTTTTGTGGTCTCTACTTCTTTGCCTTTGGAAGTTCCTGTAACTGGTATGCTGGTTTCTTGTGCAGGCTGTTGAGAAGTTCCGGCAGAAGATGTACCAATTTCTGATTGTTGAGGCAGCTTGAATGATACCTGTCCAAAAGAGTCCAGGTCAAGGGCTTTCTCAAGATCTTTCATAGCAATTTCCATCTTTTCCTGCTCACTAATCTCTTCTATTAGGGTCCCTTCTACCCATTCATCCTGATTTGCAAACTGTTCAATTTCTGGGATCCTATGATGTATATAAACTGATAGCCTGTTTTTTGTCCTTCTGTCACATATGAAACTATTTGGGTCATATGGCACCCACCAGAAACTTTTCTTCAATCTAAGGTGGTCTTGTAAAATCTTTTCAGCTTCTTCCTAAGCATCTCTATAATTGATGACAAAAGGGCCTCACTGGTTCTTGATTCTTAGCTGAGCCTTTTTCTTTGTGCTACAAAAATAGACTAAGTCTGCATTTATAAGCTATCTAAAATATTCTAATGCAAACAATCTCATGGGCACATATTTAGGTAACTTAAAAGGACAAAGTTCACACCCATACATTCTGATTTCTGTGTGATTTTGATATAGGTACCAGTCACCTATCCTGTACTGTTTAGAGAGCTGCAGAATCTTCTTCATGTCACCAGTGATCCTAGGAGGGGAAACTCCTATCAATAAAGTGGTTGTTGGATGTACAAACCAGTCAATAAACTGATTATAAGTATAAGGGGACTCACTGGTATTATGAAAAATGAAACTTCAAAAAATCACAGACCTTCGATTTCCTTTTGAGTCCAATTTCCTGATGGGGAAAAAAAAGCTATCTGACTGATAATACAACAAAAGATGGTATATAAAAGATGTATATTTGAAGACTCCTTCCCTATCCAAATTTATGAATTGATGAAGGATTTTGTTGGCAATGAAAGTGGCATAGTCATATCTGACAACAAGGGGCTGTTCTAGAGTAGAAATTGATAGCAAAACTAAGGTGATATCATCAACATATTCACTGGAATTGAATCCCATGATCAGGGATATCATTTCAACAATGAGTCTGCCAGTGTCAATGAAAAAAGTCTGCAGATAAGGAGGTGGGCCTTTAGGCTGGTGCTTTGGTAGCATGAAGGTCTGAGTAATATGGCTTATCTCTGATGTGGGCAATTGAGATGCTTTTTCAAGTAGATACCCCATGGAAAGAGGAGCAAGGGGCTGAGTGGAGTGGAACTGTATCATTTCATTAATGGACTTAGCAGTTATGGGAAAAAGGACAATTTGGGATGGGGACATAACTGCTCTATGGACAGGGTCATAGTTAGCATAGCAATGATGAATTATTTCTGGAAAAACATGGACTGAGGGGAGGAAATACATGGGAAGGTTAGATTCCCACAATCCAAAAATATCAGAGTTGTTTAGATAGCTATCCCTGACTTGGCAGAAGGCCTGAAGATTGTTCCTATCACTAGATAAATCTTTTATTTGGAAATCTTTGTCAACCAGGGGTAGATAATCTAAGTCTTTATGGGGTGCATTCATGGGCGCGACATTCAGGGCTATGGGAGTTTCCATGTTTGGTTCTTGTGTATTCAAACTGGAATTCGGGTTTCTGTGGAAAAAATGGACTAAACAGCAGGTTTAGGGTCTTTTTATGGCGGCCACAGATTGTTTTTAAATTGAATTTTGGCTTTTGCTGGTAGAATTCTCAGTGAAAAACTGAAATTGCAAGGCTGCAGAGCAAAATGGATAAATACCTGGATTAAGGAAGTAAACTGTGTACTTGCAGGCTGAATGACGGACTACGGAGCATGATGTTGGAGTTTTCTTGGCTAGGTGGCGGGCTGAATGCTCGGACAGTCGACTGAACGTTGTTTTGCATGGAGAACAGTTCGCAGAGGATAATGGGGAAAATGACGTTTTTATCGTTTATTTAACAAAATTTGGGTTTGGCGGGACTTTTTGGCATTTATTAGGCGGATGACATCAACGTGATGGGACGTGCTGTCGTTATGCGGAAGGGTGGTAAGCGGTAAGCGTCGCACCGCTTTTGGGGCTAGGCGGTTTTGAATAGAGGGCGAGCGAACATATGGAGCGGGCGACGCGTGGCGGGGGTACGGCAGAAAACCGTTGGGCGATCGCGGGTTAAAACGAGGTGGGAAGGGCCATCGCGATATCGCCATCGACCGTTGGATGGGGACGCGATGATCGGACGGCTGACGGGCTATGGAGATGGCGGGAGTTTATACAGCGGGGCCCGACGCAATAAAACATGGTTTAATCGTATCGGGGCCAATTTTATTGGTTGATGGGTAAGTTATTAATTAACCCAAATGGTTAATTAATCCCTTTAGTGCGACGGAGAAAGGTTCTTAACAACTTCGGATAAGTGTGTCAATCCCTTTTTTATACTATATAATGGTTATATACCATCGGGGCGGGAATTATATAGAATGTCGGGGTTTTTTAATATAATTACATAATACGAGAAATGGGTAATTTATTGGGATTTATATAATAGATGTTAATAAGTTAATATGAAACAAAGTGATAATAAGCGCTAAGCAAATGTTTTACGATTTACATTAAAACTTAGGCTAAAGCGAGAAAAGGGGTTTTCAAGCGATATTATGTATTTCCTAAGTAAAATAGGTTTTTTACTTAGGCAAAATTTATGAAATGAAATGAATGGTGGATGGATGTTTTAGAGTACTTAGGCTTTTAGATCATTGGGCTGAGGGTCTGGTCCCTCCCAAAGTCAGAGAAATGCTCTGAGCCCCTTTGATTTTTAAAGTCCTCAATACTTTAAGGGGAATTAGTGAAATCTTTTAGGGGAAAATGTGAATGGAAGTTAGTTATTTATCCTTGCCTTGCTCGAATTGCATCAAGTGTAATGTATGCCTTGCAATGGTGAGAAAAGTAAAGATCAACACATTTAGAAGCATTTTCATCACAAGTATCATTCAGCAACATCATCTACCTACGCTACCTACTTTAGCCTGACATTTTTTCTTCATTATTAGGGTGCACTTAGACTGGCAAACCCTTATCACACTTTTTCTTTTACATATGGAAATCTATCTAAATCTAACCTTATTACATCCAAGGGCTCAGATTAAACTGTTGAGCTCCTTTTATTCACTCTACCTATCTACTTATCTGCCAAGATTACACTGTTTGGTTAGATTTTTATTCTCTATTCCCACCGCATGAAATTGAAAAATGAATGAGCCAAGTTTGAACAGTTTGACTCTTCATCAATTGTGGCATAAATGACAAGCTGCACACAATTACTTATTAAAGAAACAGAAATAGTAGTGGCATTTAGACTTGCACACTTTCCGGTCTATTTTGTTTGGGGTTCATTTCTTCTCATTTTTCAACCATTTTATTCTTTTTACCCTTTTATTTTTCTTTTAGGGTATACCCTCTTTACATTTTTTAAATTTTTTGATTTTTTGACAATATGGAAAACCTTTGCAACAAGAAAAAGTATGAACATATTACAGAGCTAATCAAGTCAATCATAAAATATGACACCTATTGGTATAGGAGCATAACACAGCTGGAAAACATACAAGAGAACCATTCCCCTCAAGTCAAAGTCAAACCACCGATATTCTTCAATTGGTCCATTCTGATCTATCAGGTATGTTTCTCGTGACATCTTTGGGTGGATATTTGTACGATGCAATTTTTGTGCACAACTTCTCTCACAAAACATGGATCTATTTCTTGAAGAAGAAGGACGAAGTGTTCAAATGGTTCTGCTCTTTCAAAGCATTGGTCGAGAATTAAACAGGGAAGAAGATCAAAATATTAAGGACCGATAATGGGACCGAATATGAGACAAATGAATTCAATGATTATTGTAGAGAAGCTAGCATTAAGAGGGAGACCACTGCTACATATACTCCTGAGCAAAATGGAGTTGTCGAAAGGAAGAATCACACTATCATAGAAGCCACCCGTGCCATGCTTCATGACCAAAGTCTACCGAAGTTCTTATGGGGAGAAGTTGCCAACACCGATGTATATGTTCAAAATATATGACCGCATCAAGCATTGGACTTCATGACACCCGAAGAAGTTTTCACCAGTGAGAAACCTGATGTTTCTCATTTTAGAATTTTTAGTTGTCCTATATATTTTTACGTGCCGAAAGAGAAAAGAAACGAGCTAGATACATCTGGGAAGAAAGGAACATTTGTGGGCTACAATGAAACTTCGAAGGCATATAGACTCTATGTGCCTAGTCAAAGAAAAGTGGAAATAAGTCATGATGTCACTTTCGATGAAGATTTTGCCCTTAGGAAATTTGAGATCTTCCTATCCCAGGGGAGGACAATGATGATGATGTAGGAAAGCAAGATGAATCTCTATCGAAGGATCCGATGCCCGATGTTGAAGGTTTGATGGATCCCATTGATCCACCTCCTAGTGAGCCCTCTACTTCAAGAAAAAGACCTTTGTGGCTCAAAGATACTCTTGAAGATGCTGAGAAACATATTGCACCAAGACGACATTTCGTGAAAGCAAGAAGCCGAACAGGTACCAAGGGTACTTGCTGCCATGACTACTATTGTACAATCAGAGCCTTGTACATTCGAAAAAGCCGTGAAACACCAAGTTTGGAAGGATGCAAAGAACGAGGAATATGAGTCGATCATGAAGAATGATGTCTGGGATGTGGTTCCTAGACCCAAGGACAAGTGTCACTTCAAAATGGCTCCACAAGATCAAACATAGAGCTGATGGGAGTGCTGAAAAATTTCAAGGTTAGATTCGTTGCTCAAGGCTTCTCTCAAAAGGAAGGAGTAGACTATGATGAGATATTTGCACTGGTTGCCCGATATACCACCATCCGTTCGATCATAGCCCCTGCTACCTCGCAAGGATGCAGCCTACACCAAATGGATGTCAAAACTTCTTTCTTGCATGGCTCGCTTAAAGAGGAAGTCTATGTAGAACAACCCGAGGGATTCGAAGTTCAAGATCGTAAGACACATGTATGCAAGTTGAAGAAAGCCCTCTATGGGTTGAAGCAAGCCCCTAGGGCTTGGTATGAGAGGATTGATAGCTATCTTATGAAGCTAGGATTTACGAGGAGCGATGCTGACCCGAACCTATACTACAGGTTGAAAAGGGAAGCCTCTCATTCTGGTCCCTTATGTGGATGATCTCTTTCTGACAGGTGATGATCCTCTCATTCATCAATGCAAGAGGGAGTTGGCTTCCAAATTCGAGGTGAAGGACCTAGGACTGATGCACTACTTCCTAAGATTGGAGGTTTGGCAAAAACCAGGTGAGGTTTTCCTTTCTCAAGGAAAATAGATTGTGAAGCTGCTTGAGAGATGTGGGATGGTGAATTGCAAGTCCGTATCTACTCCGATGGAACTCAACTTCAAGAAGTTATGTGGAAGTGTTGTTGGGCCCGAATAGCGAACCCTTTCGAGTATTGTCAACTTGTGGGGGGGCTGATGTTCTTGGTAAACTCTCGTCCTGACATATGCTTCGCTGTGAACACGTTGAGTCAATTTATGGTCGAGCCTCATCACATTCATTGGATTGCTGCTAAGAATCTCTTGAGATATCTCCTGGGCACAATCCACTATGGTCTAAGATACACTGCTGGGAATTTGGGGCTACATGGATATACAGATGCTGATTGGGCTGGCAGTGTGGTGGATCGTAAGCGCACGTCTAGGTGTTGTTTCTCATTAGGGTCGGCTTCAATATCTTGGATGAGCAGGAAGCAAAAATCGGTTGCTTTAAGCACCGCCAAGGCTAAATACAATGCTGCAAGTATGACCAGTTGTGAAGCTGTTTGGTTGAGAAAGCTCTTCAGTAGCTATTTGAGCACGTGTTGGATACCACCCTGATCTTCTGTGACAACCAGAGTGTGGTTCGCCTTTCAGAGAATCTCATGTTCCACGATCGCTCTAAGCACATTTATATCAGGTACTACTTTATCCGGGATATGGTACAACGGGGACCTATAAGGCTCCAACACATCAGGACGGATGAGAAGGTCGCAGACCTTCTCACGAAGCCTTTGGGGAAGGTCAAATTCTTAACCTTCTGAGAGAGACTTGGAGTCGTGGAAAGACCTTTCTATGAGGGTCTCGTATGAGTTTGACACTGAGCTCTGGGAGCTCCTGGTGTTGGACACAGATTGTCATTGATGTCAATATGGCAATATTCGAGGAGCAGATAGAGATGAGAGGAGCAAACAGAGCCGAAGAAGAGGAGCACATAGAGCCATCAGAGCAGAAACCATATAAATATGCTGTTTCAATCCAGCGTTGGGAAATTTCGTAATGTCTGTGTGAACCATTTTCTCAAGAAATTTATTTCAGGGGTTTTGTTCGTAAATTTTAGATTTCAGGATGCAGATATTCGTGAAGACATTAACTGGAAAGACCATAACGCTTGAGGTGGAGAGCTCAGATACGATTGACAATGTTAAGGCAAAGATCCAGGACAAGGAGGGAATTCCCCCTGATCAGCAGAGGCTCATTTTTGCTGGCAAACAGCTTGAGGATGGCCTAACCCTCGCAGAATATAACATTCAGAAGGAATCTACTCTTCAACTCATTCTCCGTCTCAGAGGGGGAATGCAGATCTTTGTCAAAACCCTCACTGGCAAGACCATCATTCTGGAAGTCGAAAGCTCTGACACGATTGAATGTGAGCCGTCAGATCAAAAAGCAACGGATCCAACGGTCGTCGCACGCGAAAGATGCGCGGACGATAATGCGCAGGAGACGTACAGGTAGGCGGTAAGCGGTATTCCCCGCACCGCCCACCGGGGTTCGGTGGTATACGTACAAGGGCCAGTGATCCAATCAAAATACGACGTGTGGCAGATGAAAACCGCCGCCCCCGCAGGTTAACGCATATGCAGGTTTCGGCGAGGAAAGGTGCGACTGCCATCTAATCGCGGCGGGGTTTGATCGGACGGTGAGGAGATGCACGAGGTTTAATGTGCAAGCAAAAGGCCGTAGCGACGCGGGAACCGTTGGATGAGGGTGATCAACGGCTGCAATTGCGAATGCGGCAGAGGCTAATATGGGCGCGATTACGTGGGTTTTTGGAATAAAAGAGAAACGGCGGGGCAAAAGGGTGTTTCTAGACTTTTATATTAGTTTTCTTAGATTTCGTTCCTTTGGTTTTCGGATCGCAATGGCAATGGCGGCTTTCACCATGATGAGATCGTTTGTTAAGGCGGGATCGTTTCGTGAAAATCATCGTCCTTCTGTGGCGGTTGATGCACAAATCCGATCGAAGATAACCAGCACCGATGGCACAGTTAGATTGCCTTTCGGAAGCTTTGGAAGCAATTTCTTTGGAGCCACTGCAAAGTTTGGCCAGGGTTCAGCCTTACAATGTCAGAGTGCTAGGACTTTGCAACCAGTTAGAGATGCTGCAACAGAGGCCCTCCTAGAGTTCAAAGATCTTCGGGAAAGGAGAGGACTAAGATAGGAATAAATGGATTTGGTCGTATTGGGAAGCTGAAAGATCAAGCGAAGTCAGAGGAAATGACAGCGACTGAGGAGGAAGCCTAAGAGACGGTGTAAGCGGAAACGAATGGACAAAGGCATGGGAATGTATAAAACAGTAGAAACAGAGAATTGTTGGAGCGGTTATGGTGGTGAAGAACCCGAGGGTGAGATAGTAGAAGCAGCAGAGGCAAAAGAGGCAGAAAAAGCAGCGGAGGTTGTAGAGGCAGCAGAGGCAGGAGAGCAGGAGTGAGACAACCTCAGCTGAATAGAGTGCAGCAGCATACCTGTTTATACCAAGGTTGGGTTGGAGCCCAAGAGGTTGGAGCCTCAGAACTAAACAAGACTGAAGTCATTGGGGTAGGTGCTCCTAAGTGCAGAACCACTGCAAAACAGAGTTGGTGCTCTGGAGGTTGGAGCCTCACTGAAGTCCAAGTTGGAGCTTGGCAACTATTCACAATCAGATTTATACTTATATTGTATTTATTTCTTTGCACTGTCTTGAGTTTTAATAAAAGCATTAAATTCAGCTGTTGATTTCTGTGTTCTGTGTATACATATACATATCTATATAGGTTGTTGGCAATCACTAGAACAATTAAAAAATAAATAGTAAGAAATACTGATTCACCCCCCCTCTCAGTATTTCCAACAATTGGTATCAGAGCAGGCTTCTTCATACTAGCCTAACAGCTTGAAGAAGGATCCGCAGCCATGATGAGAAACCACGAAGCATCAGGAAGACCTCCTTTGTTCGATGGCACTAACTTTGGTTTCTGGAAGAAAAGAATGACTTACTACTTAATGTCCCTTGGACCTGAAGTCTGGCATTTTGTTCAAAATGAATACAAAACTACTTCCACTCTTCCAATAGACCAAGACGAGAGGAAAGCCTACATCGCAAATGCAAAGGCCATGAACTCCATCACTAGTGGAATCACTGATTCCGAGTTTACAAAAATCATGCACTGTACCTCGGCCAAAGAAATGTGGGAGAAGCTAGTTGGCTTGTACGATGGAGACTCAAAAGTCAAAAAGGCAAAGCTTCAAACTCACAGAAGACAATTTGAAAGTTTGAGGATGGAAGATGAAGAAGATATTGCAGCATACCTCCTCCGAGTAGCTGAAGTGGTAAATTCCCTGAAAGGATTGGACAAAAAAGTTGAAGAAAGTACCATTGTTCAAAAGGTATTAAGGTCTCTTCCAGACAGGTTTGACTCCAAAATAAGCGCTATAGAAGAAGCAAAGGATCTAGATACCCTCAAAATGGATGAACTCCATGGAATTCTCACTGCCTATGAAATAAGGAAAGGTGGCCCAAGCTCCAAAGATGCAGCATTCAAGGCCTCAAAGTCAAAGAAGGGGAAAGAAAGGAATGACTGTAGTGATGAGTCAGATGTGGAATTCGAATTGACTCAATTTGTACGAAAGTTGAAGAAAGGATCTAAGCTTAAAGGCAAGTATCCTCTTATCTGTTTTAAATGTGGTAAAATAGACCATTATGCAGCAAAATGTCCTCATAAACATGACAGTGATGATGAAGGAAATTCTAAAAGAATGGCACATAAAAAGAAAGGGTTCAATAAGAAAAACTTCTTCTCCAAGCAAGATAAGTCTGATGAGGATGAGTTTATGGTCATCAAAAGGAAATCAGAAGAGGAAAGCGATCATGATGAAAGCCAAGAAGCATTATTCATGGCACTCGCAGATGATGATGACTCAGGGCTGGAAGGAAATGTAGATGAACTGTTAATAAGTGCCATTGAAGAAAATGAGAAACTACGGAACAAAATCATTTCTCTCAAAGTGGAAAACGAGGAAATAACAAGGAGAGAAGACCTCTTGGAAGCAAAGCTTAAAGAAAAGGAAGAGACTTGTGAAGAACGCGAGACTGAAATAGTGTCTCTAAGAAAGGAGTTGGAGCAAATTAAAAAGGGCTGTAAAAGCGCTCAAATACTTGAGACTATTCTGAAAAATCAAAAACCTCAACATGACAAGTCTGGAATAGGTTTCAAAGAAGAATCCTCAAGCACTAAGAATAATGCGAAAAGCTATGCCAATGCACTTTCCTGCAATACAAAAGATGAAAAGTGCACCCCAGATCCCAAGAATGAAGAGAGAATTACTCCAAAGAAGAATGTGGAATCGAATCATGGACACTACAGCAAATACAAACCTGTACTCCACCAAGGGCCCATCGCAAATCCAAAGAAGGAGGGAGGAGTAATTCCCAGGAAGGAAATCGACTCAAACCGTGGTTGCTTCAACAATTACAAAACCATCTTTCTTAGACACTGCTTTCACTGTAAAAACTTCGGTCATCAAGCCAGACATTGTATGGCCCGCAGAAGTAAAAAGACAAAGCTAAAGGATAGAATAATCAACTCATATGCCCCCAAAAGGCAGGGACAAATCAAAATCTTTAATTCATTTGATCCCTTGACCAAATTTGATCTGATTTGCTCTTTCTGCTACAATAATGGACACTATGAACAAGACTGCCCACTCAAAGGAAGAAAGACGAGTAGCAAGAACTCCAGCATGGACAAATGCGTCCTGGCTCTATATGCTCAAAATAATGGAAACCAGTGGTTTATAGATAGTGGGTGCTCCAGACACATGACAGGAGACAGAAGGAAGTTTGTCTCACTGAGCAAAAAGGAAGGGAATGTGTCCTTTGGAAGTGGATTTGGCAGAATTGCAGGAAAAGGAACAGTTACTCTAATCAATGGAAAAGGAAAAGCTCAAGATGCTCTGCTGGTTGATGGACTCAAACACAACCTCTTGAGTGTCAGCCAAATCTGTGATCAAGGACATAAGGTTGTTTTCAGCACCAAAGACTGTGAAATAAGGAACTCTGCCTCAGGGAAACTTGTGGCAAAAGGGGTGAGGACACCAGACAACATTTACATTCTGAACAAGATTCAAGAAAATAAATGCTACCTGAGTCAGACAGATGAGAGTTGGTTGTGGCACAAGCGACTTGGACATACAAGCTTCGAAAATCTGATCAATATCAGCAAGATCAAAGCTGTACGAGACATCCCAAGGCTGTTCAAACCAAATCAAGCAGTATGTGGTCCATGTCAACATGGAAAGCAGACCAGAATCAGCCACAAGACAAAGGAACACTCTACATCGAAGCCCTTAGAGATCATCCATGCTGATGTATGTGGGCCAACTAGAAATCAAGCACTCCAAGGAGAAAGGTACTTTGTGTTATTTGTTGATGATTATACTAGAATGATGTGGATATATTTCATAAAGTATAAATCTAAAACTTTTGAGTGTTTCAAGAATCTAAAAGCCCTTGTAGAAAATGAAAAAGATTCAAAAATTAAGTGCCTCAGAATAGACAAAGGAGGAGAATTCACATCAAACGAGTTTAGTGAGTTCTGTAGTATTCATGGAATTAAAAGGGAATTCTCGGCTGCCAGAACACCTCAGCAAAATGGGGTAGTTGAAAGAAGAAACCGAACAGTCCAAGAAATGGCAAGAACTATGCTATTAGCAGCAGACTTACAGCCTAAATTCTGGAGAGAAGCAATAGGGACAACTGTCTACACACTGAATCGAACTCAATTAAGACCAAATTGTGATAAAACTCCTTATGAGCTATGGAAAGGAAGAGCTGCTTCGGTGAAGTACTTCAAGATCTTTGGAAGCAAGTGCTTCATAAAAATAAATGATGGTTCACCAGGAAAGTTTGATTCTCGAGTTGATGAAGGGATATTTCTTGGATACTCTACACAGAGCAAGGCTTACAAGTGCTACAATTATCGACTGAAGAAAATAGTGGAAAGCATTGATGTAAAGGTTGATGAAGATCTTCCAGTAAAGGAAATTGAAGAACATGAAGATGACTCTCTCATTGAAGAAGAAGAACCTAAAGAAGAAGAAATAGATGAGGAAGAAGAAGAAGAAGAAGAGGAAAGAGAACCACCTAATACCCCTTCTAAGACGAAGTATGTCCAAAGACACCATCCAGAAGAGCAGATCATTGGCGATAAAGATGAAGGTGTGCAGACCCGAAGAAGGATAACAATTACACCCAAGAGAAAAGTCATTGCCCTCCTATCTATGATAGAACCAGAAACATTTGCAGAAGCAAGTAAGGATCCTCATTGGGTAAAATCCATGGAAGAAGAAATGACCCAAATTGAGAAGAACAAGACATGGGAGCTGGTACCTCGTCCAAAGGACAAAAACATAATAGGAACCAAATGGGTGTTCAAAAATAAAATGAATGAGGAAGGACAGGTTATCAGAAACAAGGCAAGACTTGTCTGCAAAGGCTATTCACAAATTGAAGGAATTGACTTTGAAGAAACATTTGCACCAGTGGCCCGTATGGAAGCCATCAGGATGTTCTTGGCATTTGCTTGCTCAAAAGGATTCAAAATCTATCAAATGGACGTGAAATCAGCATTTCTAAATGGGGAACTCAAGGAGGAAGTCTACATGGAGCAGCCAGAAGGTTTTGATCTAACAGCAGGAAAGGACTTAGTTTGTAAGTTGAAAAAGGCTTTATATGGGTTGAAACAAGCTCCTAGAGCTTGGTACGCAAGACTGGATCACTATCTACAACAACAAGGCTTCAAAAAGGGAGTGGTTGGAAGCAATCTATACATAAAGACAGATCAAGGTAAGTTACTAGTTGCTCTTGTTTATGTCGATGATCTGATTTTTGCTAGTAATAATGATGAAATGAGCCATGAATTTTCTCAAAACATGTCAAAAGAGTTTGAGATGTCAATTATAGGAGAGCTGTCCCACTTCCTTGGACTTCAAATATCTCAAACTAGAGCAGGATTGTGTATATCTCAAACCAAATATCTAAAAGACATGCTCAAAAAATATGGAATGGAGGATTGTGCACCCATGAGCACACCTATGACCACAAACTGCAAACTAAGCAAAGATGATGACTCCCCTCTAGTAGATGCAACTCATTACAGGTCAATGATTGGAGCCCTTTTATACTTAACAGCTACACGACCAACCATAATGCAAGCAGTAGGAATGGTGGGAAGATTTCAATCTGCTCCCAAACAATCCCATTTATTAGCTGTAAAAAAGAATTCTCAGATATCTGAAGGGAACTTCTGATTTTGGTCTTTGGTACCCAAAGGACTCAACATTGATTGTAACTGCATACACTGATGCTGATTGGGCTGGAAGTATAGATGATCGGAAAAGCACTAGTGGAAATGCATTCTTCCTAGGAGACTGTTTGGTATCCTGGCTCAGCAAAAAACAATCATCCATATCATTATCCACAGCCGAAGCTGAGTATATTGCTGCAGCAGACTGTTGTTCTCAGATACTATGGATGAAGGAAGCTCTAAAAGATCTCGACATATGTACAGATCAACCAATTTCCGTCTATTGTGACAACACAAGTGCTATTAGTCTCAGCAAAAATCCTGTGATGCACTCAAGAACCAAACACATACCAATCAAGTATCATTTCTTCCATGAACAAGTAGCTGAACAAAACATCGTCATAGAATATATCAGTACTAAGGAGCAGATAGCTGATATTTTCACAAAACCTCTTCCTCGAGAAGCATTCGAACATCTGCGTCAAAAGATGGGGGTTATTTCTTTATCATCACTCAAGTTCATTCATAAAGATGTAGCAGGACAGGGGGAGCAGTTTGACACGGGGAGTCCATATGCATCCCTTTAACATTGATGTCAAAGGGGGAGAAAGCAGAAGAATATTGCCATTAATAACAAAGGGGGAGATTGTTGGACACAGATTGTCATTGATGTCAATATGGCAATATTCGAGGAGCAGATAGAGATGAGAGGAGCAGACAAAGTCGAAGAAGAGGAGCACATAGAGCCATCGGAGCAGAAACCATATAAATATGTTGTTTCAATCCAGCGTTGGGAAATTTTCGTAATGTCTCTGTGAACCGTTTTCTCAAGAAATTTATTTAAGGTGTTTTGTTCGTAAATTTTAGATTTCAGGATGCAGATATTCGTGAAGACATTGACCGGAAAGACCATAACGCTTGAGGTGGAGAGCTCAGATACGATTGACAATGTTAAGGCAAAGATCCAGGACAAGGAGGGAATTCCTCCTGATCAGCAGAGGCTCATTTTTGCTGGCAAACAGCTTGAGGATGGCCGAACCCTCGTAGATTATAACATTCAGAAGGAATCTACTCTTCACCCCGTTCTCCGTCTCAGAGGGGGAATGCAGATCTTTGTCAAAACCCTCACTGGCAAGACCATCATTCTGGAAGTCGAAAGCTCTGACACGATTGAATGTGAGCCGTCGGATCAAAAAGCAGCGGATCCAACGGTCGTCGCACGCGAAAGATGCGCGGACGATAATGCGCGGGAGACGTACAGGTAGGCGGTAAGCGGTATTACCCGCACCGCCCATCGGGGTTCGGTGGTATACGTACAAGGGCCAGCGAACCAATAAAAATACGACGTGCAGCAGATGAAAACCGCCACCCCCGCAGGTTAACGCGTATGCAGGTTTCGGCAAGGAAAGGTGCGACTTCCGTCCGATCGCGGCGAGGTTTGATCGGACGGTGAGGAGATGCACGAGGTTTAAAGTGCAAGCAAAAGGCCGTAGCGACGCGGGAACTGTTGGATGAGGGTGATCAACGGCTGCGATTGCGAATGCGGCAGAGGCTAATATGGGCGCGATTACGTGGGTTTTTGGAATAAAAGAGAAACGGCGGGGCAAAAGGGTGTTTCTAGACTTTTATATCAGTTTTCTTAGATTTCGTTCCTTTGGTTTTCGGATCGCAATGGCAATGGCGGCTTCCACCATGATGAGATCGTCTGTTACGGCGGGATCGTTTCGTGAAAATCATCGTCCTTCTGTGGCGGTTGATGCACAGATCCGATCGAAGATAACCAGCACCGATGGCACAGTCAGATTGCCTTTCGGAAGCTTTGGAAGCAATTTCTTCGGATCCACTGCAGAGTTTGGCCAGGGTTCAGCCTTACAATGTCAGAGTGCTAGGACTTTGCAACCAGTTAGAGCTACTGCAACAGAGGCCCTCCTAGAGTTCAAAGATCTTCGGGAAAGGAGAGGACCAAGATAGGAATAAATGGATTTGGTCGTATTGGGAAGCTGAAAGATCAAGCGAAGTCAGAGGAAAAGACACCAACTGAGGAGGAAGCCTAAGAGACGGTGTAAGCGGAAACGAATGGACAAAGGCATGAGAATGTATAAAACAGTAGAAACAGAGAGCTATTGGAGAGGTTATGGTGGTGAAGAACCCGAGGGTGAGATAGTAGAAGCAGCAGAGGCAAAAGAGGCAGAAAAAGCAGCGGAGGCTATAGAGGCAGCAGAAGCAGCAGAGGCAGGAGAGCAGGAGTGAGACAACCTCAGCTGAATAGAGTGCAACAGCATACCTGTTTATACCAAGGTTGGGTTGGAGCCTCAGAACTGAACAAGACTGAAGTCATTGGGGTAGGTGCTCCTAAGTGCAGAACCACTGCAAAACAGAGTTGGTGCTCTAGAGGTTGGAGCCTCACTGAAGTCCAAGTTGGAGCTTGGAAACTATTCACAATCAGATTTATACTTATATTGTATTTATTTCTTTGCACTGTCTTGAGTTTTAATAAAAGCATTAAATTCAGCTGTTGATTTCTGTGTTCTGTGTATACATATACATATCTATATAGGTTGTTGGCAATCACTAGAACAATTAAAAAATAAATAGTAAGAAATACTGATTCACCCCCCTCTCAGTATTTCCAACACCTGGGGGCCTGGGGTACTTCTTGGAGCTATGAGCGACCATAGGGTGAGTGGTTCACCTTCCCCTACAATTGCGGACACATGCATGTAGGGTGAGTGGTTCACCTTCCCCTACGATCGACATATGCATAGGATGAGTGGTTCACCTTCTCCTATGGCATATGAGTAGGATGAGTGGTTCACCTTCTCTTGTCGGTGCCCCAACACACATCCTACCCATGGAGTCTGGGACTCATGGGAAGTACCTCTCATCTGGCCATTGAGTTGGGAAAAGTGGTTAGGGACCACAGCACTACCGATGGATGCATCGTGTACTGTCGTACTCCCTATGACTAGGATGCATAGTATTCAACAACTTGATCTGGGATCAAGGACTGACTTTTGTCAATGGAGAGTGGTAAGGTCTTATGACTCACTCTCGATCACTTCTTCTTCATTATTACTTCATGGTTCAGCAGAGCAGAGTAGAGAAGTGATGACAAAGATGGTACATGATGATAGGATGGTATGATGATGACAAATGGATTGGCAGGTGGAATTCTCCCTAGTTGAGAGGGAGTGTTAAAATTGGCAACTAGGGCCAAATTCCACCTTGGGACAGCTCATATGATGGAGATGATTATTGCATTGGATTCCTCTTTTCGAGAGGTCCAATTTTGATATAAAGATCATCTCATTCGGACAAGCAGAAATGGAATTTTGAATTTATTCTCTCTCATGCACAAATTGTCAAGGTCCCTCGTCAAATGTAGGCTCAAGAAGCCCAATGGATGTGTCTCCTCACCCTCTATTCATTTGGGGTAGCATTGGATGTGCTCTAGGCCTCAAATTTTGCAGGGGGGATTGGGCACATGTATTCCAAAGAACCCAGAAAGCATTTTGGGAAATTCAACCCAGAAACAATTTTATTAAAATAATTAATAATGTTTAATGGGTCCCTAAATCTAAACTTGGATAATTAAAAATATTAATGGGTTTTAATCTAATTGTGGGTGTAACTTCTAGAAGAAGACCAGGATCAATCTAAAATGATCTTAGCCATTGATTAGCATTTAATTTGGGTCGTTGAATGTCAACAAGAAGATTATTTAAGGAAGCTCGAGGGTCATTTGGAAAACATACCAAGAGATTAAGAGATCAAATTTCTGAAGTGAAAAGTTCTCAGGAGGAAGTTCTGATCAAGGAGATTTCTTGTAGTTGAAGGGCAAGGATAGCATCCGGAGAGAGAGAGAGATTTTCTCAACCGGAGAATCATCAGCAAAGAGAGGAAGAGAGTGATCCAGCAGCTCTCACGCAGAGGCTGACGCAGGGCCACGCAAAGACAGCACAGAGGGTGAGAGAGAGTCCAAGATTTTGCTGGGCAGGGTCAGTTTCAGAAGCCAAGAGCTGGGGTGTGTGACCAAGAGGCTGAGAGCAGAGACTCCAAGCAGCAAATCGATCAGTTCGCTGAGTGACGCATTGCCTACAGAGGTTGACGCAGGGACTGCGTGAGGACTACGCAGAGTCAGCGTACGGCCTGCCAGAGGCACCTCATCCAAAATCTGGATCAGCCGGAATTTTTCTCAATCATTGTGTGAGGTAATCTCACAAATATTTCTGCCAGTATTTCTCTCTGTAACTGAATAAGTTGAGAGGTATTCAGAGATGTATTCAGAATTTCCTACTGCCTAATAATAATAAACCCTCAGATCTGCTACATCGGTTTTCCCACATTAGGTTTTTTCGGGGACATTTGTCCAAAAATAACATTGTCAATTGTGTTGCTTTTTCTTTCTTGCTCAGTCTCTTGTTTCCGCATAATATTTAATTAAGTGAAGGTTGCAGTGTATGTATTATGATATTTGTCGTAGGAAACAACAAGTAATTTGTTTAAAGGAATTTAACAAATAAGAGTAATATCATCAGTTGCTGTTGGAAAACCTTTGCAACAAGAAAAAGTATGAACATATTACAGAGCTAATCAAGTCAATCATGAAATATGACACCTATTGGTATAGGAGCATGACACAGCTGGAAAACATACAAGAGGACCATTCCCCTCAAGTCAAAGTCAAACCACCGATATTCTTCAATTGGTCCATTCTGATCTATCAGGTATGTTTCTCGTGACATCTTTGGGTGGATATTTGTACGATGCAATTTTTGTGCACAACTTCTCTCACAAAACATGGATCTATTTCTTGAAGAAGAAGGACGAAGTGTTCAAATGGTTCTGCTCTTTCAAAGCCTTGGTCGAGAATTAAACAGGGAAGAAGATCAAAATATTAAGGACCGATAATGGGACCGAATATGAGACAAATGAATTCAATGATTATTGTAGAGAAGCTAGCATTAAGAGGGAGACCACTACTACATATACTCCTGAGCAAAATGGAGTTGTCGAAAGGAAGAATCGCACTATCATAGAAGCCACCCGTGCCATGCTTCATGACCAAAGTCTACCGAAGTTCTTATGCGGAGAAGTTGCCAAAACCGATGTATATGTTCAAAATATATGACCGCATCAAGCATTGGACTTCATGATACCCGAAGAAGTTTTCACCAGTGAGAAACCTGATGTTTCTCATTTTAGAATTTTTAGTTGTCCTCTATATTTTTACGTGCTGAAAGAGAAAAGAAACGAGCTAGATACATCTGGGAAGAAAGGAACATTTGTGGGCTACAATGAAACTTCGAAGGCATATAGACTCTATGTGCCTAGTCAAAGAAAAGTGGAAATAAGTCATGATGTCACTTTCGATGAAGATTTTGCCCTTAGGAAAGTCTGAGATCTTCCTATCCCTGGGAAGGACAATGATGATGATGTAGGAAAGCAAGATGAATCTCTATCGGATGATCCGATGCCCGATGTTGAAGGTTTGATGGATCCCATTGATCCACCTCCTAGTGAGCCCTCTACTTCAAGAAAAAGACCTTTGTGGCTCAAAGATACTCTTGAAGATGCTGAGAAACATATTGCACCAAGACGACATTTCGTGAAAGCAAGAAGCCGAACAGGTACCAAGGGTACTTAGCTTCCATGACTACCATTGTACAATCTGAGCCTTGTACATTCGAAAAAGCCGTGAAACACCAAGTTTGGAAGGATGCAATGAACGAGGAATATGA
The DNA here is from genome assembly GCA_031772625.1 of Pinus tabuliformis. Taxonomy (NCBI): domain Eukaryota; kingdom Viridiplantae; phylum Streptophyta; class Pinopsida; order Pinales; family Pinaceae; genus Pinus; species Pinus tabuliformis. Next base: position 79,238,194 of record CM062807.1, read on the forward strand.
GTCGATCATGAAGAATGATGTCTGGGATGTGGTTCCTAGACCCAAGGACAAGTGTCACTTCAAAATGGCTCCACAAGATCAAACATAGAGCTGATGGGAGTGCTGAAAAATTTCAAGGCTAGATTCGTTGCTCGAGGCTTCTCTCAAAAGGAAGGAGTAGACTATGATGAGATATTTGCACCGGTTGCCCGATATACCACCATCCGTTCGATCATAGCCCTTGCTACCTCGCAAGGATGGAGCCTACACCAAATGGATGTCAAAACTGCTTTCTTGCATGGCTCGCTTAAAGAGGAAGTCTATGTAGAACAACCCGAGGGGTTCGAAGTTCAAGATCGTAAGACACATGTATGCAAGTTGAAGAAAGCCCTCTATGGGTTGAAGCAAGCCCCTAGGGCTTGGTATGAGAGGATTGATAGCTATCTTATGAAGCTAGGATTTACAAGGAGCGATGCTGACCCGAACCTATACTACAGGTTGAAAAGGGCAGCCTCTCATTCTGGTCCCTTATGTGGATGATCTCTTTCTGACAGGTGATGATCCTCTCATTCATCAATGCAAGAGGAAGTTGGCTTCCAAATTCGAGGTGAAGGACCTAGGACTGATGCACTACTTCCTAAGATTGGAGGTTTGGCAAAAACCAGGTGAGGTTTTCCTTTCTCAAGGAAAATAGATTGTGAAGCTGCTTGAGAGATGTGGGATGGTGAATTGCAAGTCCGTATCTACTCCGATGGAACTCAACTTCAAGAAGTTATGTGGAAGTGTTGTTGGGCCCGGATAGCGAACCCTTTCGAGCATTGTCAACTTGTGGGGGGGCTGATGTTCTTGGTAAACTCTCGTCCTGACATATGCTTCGCTGTGAACACGTTGAGTCAATTTATGGTCGAGCCTCATCACATTCATTGGATTGCTGCTAAGAATCTCTTGAGATATCTCCTGGGCACAATCCACTATGGTCTAAGATACACTGCTGGGAATTTGGGGCTACATGGATATACAGATGCTGATTGGGCTGGCAGTGTGGTGGATCGTAAGCGCACGTCTGGATGTTGTTTCTCATTAGGGTCGGCTTCGATATCTTGGATGAGCAGGAAGCAGAAATCGGTTGCTTTAAGCACCGCCAAGGCTAAATACATTGCTGCAAGTATGACCAGTTGTGAAGCTGTTTGGTTGAGAAAGCTCTTCAGTGAGCTATTTGAGCACGTGTTGGATACCACCCTGATCTTCTGTGACAACCAGAGTGTGATTCGCCTTTCAGAGAATCTCGTGTTCCACGATCGCTCTAAGCACATTTATATCAGGTACTACTTTATCTGGGATATGGTACAACAGGGAGCTATAAGGCTCCAACACATCAGGACGGATGAGAAGGTCGCAGACCTTCTCACGAAGCCTTTAGGGAAGGTCAAATTCTTAACCTTCTGAGAGAGACTTGGAGTCGTGGAAAGACCTTTCTATGAGGGTCTTGTATGAGTTTGACACTGAGCTCTGGGAGCTCCTGGTGTTGGACACAGATTGTCATTGATGTCAATATGGCAATATTCGAGGAGCAGATAGAGATGAGAGGAGCAAACAGAGCCGAAGAAGAGGAGCACATAGAGCCATCGGAGCAGAAACCATTATCGAAGCAGAAACCATATAAATATGCTGTTTCAATCCAGCGTTGGGAAATTTCGTAATGTCTGTGTGAACCGTTTTCTCAAGAAATTTATTTCAGGGGTTTTGTTCGTAAATTTTAGATTTCAGGATGCAGATATTCGTGAAGACATTAACTGGAAAGACCATAACGCTTGAGGTGGAGAGCTCAGATACGATTGACAATGTTAAGGCAAAGATCCAGGACAAGGAGGGAATTCCCCCTGATCAGCAGAGGCTCATTTTTGCTGGCAAACAGCTTGAGGATGGCCGAACACTCGCAGATTATAACATTCAGAAGGAACTACTCTTCACCTCGTTCTCCGTCTCAGAGGGGCAATGCAGATCTTTGTCAAAACCCTCACTGGCAAGACCATCATTCTGGAAGTCGAAAGCTCTGACACGATTGAATGTGAGCCGTCGGATCAAAAAGCAGCGGATCCAACGGTCGTCGCACGCGAAAAATGCGCGGACGATAATGCGCGGGAGACGTACAGGTAGGCGGTAAGCGGTATTCCCCGCACCGCCCACCGGGGTTCGGTGGTATACGTACAAGGGCCAGCAATCCAATCAAAATACGACGTGTGGCAGATGAAAACCACCGCCCCCGCAGGTTAACGCGTACGCAGGTTTCGGCGAGGAAAGGTGTGACTGCCATCTAATCGCGGCGGGGTTTGATCGGACGGTGAGGAGATGCACGAGGTTTAAAGTGCAAGAAAAAGGCCGTAGCGACGCGGGAACCGTTGGATGAGGGTGATCAACGGCTGCTATTGCGAATGCAGCAGAGGCTAATATGGGCGCGATTACGTGGATTTTTGGAATAAAAGAGAAACGGCGGGGCAAAAGGGTGTTTCTAGACTTTTATATTAGTTTTCTTAGATTTCGTTCCTTTGGTTTTCGGATCGCAATGGCAATGGCGGCTTTCACCATGATGAGATCGTTTGTTAAGGCGGGATCGTTTCGTGAAAATCATCGTCCTTCTATGCCGGTTGATGCACAGATCCGATCGAAGATAACCAGCACCGATGGCACAGTCAGATTGCCTTTCGGAAGCTTTGGAAGCAATTTCTTCGGAGCCACTGCAAAGTTTGGCCAGGGTTCAGCCTTACAATGTCAGAGTGCTAGGACTTTGCAACCAGTTAAAGCTGCTGCAACAGAGGCCCTCCTAGAGTTCAAAGATCTTCGGGAAAGGAGAGGACTAGGATAGGAATAAATGGATTTGGTCGTATTGGGAAGCTAAAAGATCAAGCGAAGTCAGAGGAAATGACAGCGACTGAGGAGGAAGCCTAAGAGACGGTGTAAGCGGAAACGAATGGACAAAGGCATGGGATGTATAAAACAGTAGAAACAGAGAGTTGTTGGAGAGGTTATGGTGGTGAAGAACCCGAGGGTGAGATAGTAGAGTGCAGCAGCATACCTGTTTATACCAAGGTTGGGTTGGAGCCCAAGAGGTTGGAGCCTTAGAGCTGAACAGGACTGAAGTCATTGGGGTAGGTGCTCCTAAGTGCAGAACCACTGCAAAACAGAGTTGGTGCTCTGGAGGTTGGAGCCTCACTGAAGTCCAAGTTGGAGCGTGGCAACTATTCACAATCAGATTTATACTTATATTGTATTTATTTCTTTGCACTGTCTTGAGTTTTAATAAAAGCATTAAATTCAGCTGATGATTTCTGTGTTCTGTGTATACATATACATATCTATATAGGTTGTTGGCAATCACTAGAACAATTAAAAAATAAATAGTAAGAAATACGGATTCACCCCCCCTCTCAGTATTTCCAACAATTGGTATCAGAGCAGGCTTCTTCATACTAGCCTAACAGCTTGAAGAAGGATCCGCAGCAATGATGAGAAACCACGAAGCATTAGGAAGACCTCCTTTGTTCGATGGCACTAACTTTGGTTTCTGGAAGAAAAGAATGACTTACTACTTAATGTCCCTTAGACCTGAAGTCTGGCATTTTGTTCAGAATAAATACAAAACTACTTCCACTCTTCCAATAGACCAAGATGAGAGGAAAGCCTACATCGCAAATGCAAAGGCCATGAACTCCATCACTAGTGGAATCACTGATTCCGAGTTTATAATAATCATGCACTGTACCTCGGCCAAAGAAATGTGGGAGAAGCTAGTTGGCTTGTACGATGGAGACTCAAAAGTCAAAAAGGCAAAGCTTCAAACTCACAGAAGAAAATTTGAAAGTTTGAGGATGGAAGATGAAGAAGATATTGCAGCATACCTCCTCCGAGTAGCTGAAGTGGTAAATTCCCTGAAAGGATTGGACGAAAAAGTTGAAGAAAGTACCATTGTTCAAAAGGTATTAAGGTCTCTTCCAGACAGGTTTGACTCCAAAATAAGCGCTATAGAAGAAGCAAAGGATCTAGATACCCTCAAAATGGATGAACTCCATGGAATTCTCACTGCCTATGAAATAAGGAAAGGTGGCCCAAGCTCCAAAGATGCAGCATTCAAGGCCTCAAGGTCAAAGAAGGGGAAAGAAAGGAATGACTGTAGTGATGAGTCAGATGTGTAATCCGAATTGGCTCAATTTGTACGAAAGTTGAAGAAAGGATCTAAGCTTAAAGGCAAGTATCCTCTTATCTGTTTTAAATGTGGTAAAATAGACCATTATGCAGCAAAATGTCCTCATAAACATGATAGTGATGATGAAGGAAATTCTAAAAGAATGGCACATAAAAAGAAAGGGTTCAATAAGAAAAACTTCTTCTCCAAGCAAGATGAGTCTGATGAGGATGAGTTTATGGTCATCAAAAGGAAATCAGAAGAGGAGAGCGATCATGATGAAAGCCAAGAAGCATTATTCATGTCACTCGCAGATGATGATGACTCAGGGCTGGAAGGAAATGTAGATGAACTGTTAATAAGTGCCATTGAAGAAAATGAGAAACTACGGAACAAAATCATTTCTCTCAAAGTGGAAAACGAGGAAATAAGAAGGAGAGAAGACCTCTTGGAATCAAAGCTTAAAGAAAAGGACGAGACTTGTGAAGAACGCGAGACGGAAATAGTGTCTCTAAGAAAGGAGTTGGAGCAAATTAAAAAGGGTTGTAAAAGCTCTCAAATACTTGAGACTATTCTGAAAAATCAAAAACCTCAACACGACAAGTCTGGAATAGGTTACAAAGGAGAATCCTCAAGCGCTAAGAATAATGCGAAAAGCTATGCCAATGCACTTTCCTGCAATACAAAAGATGAAAAGTGCACCCCAGATCCCAAGAATGAAGAGAGAATTACTCCAAAGAAGAATGTGGAATCGAATCATGGACACTACAGCAAATACAAACCTGTACTCCACCAAGGGCCCATCGCAAATCCAAAGGAGGAGGAGTAATTCCCAGGAAGGAAATCGACTCAAACCGTGGTTGCTTCAACAAGTACAAAACCATCTTTCTTGGACACTGCTTTCACTGTAAAAACTTCGGTCATCAAGCCAAACATTGTATGGCCCGCAGAAGTGAAAAGACAAAGCTAAAGGATAGAATAATCAACTCATATGCCCCCAAAAGGCAGGGACAAATCAAAATCTTTAATTCATTTGATCCCTTGACCAAATTTGATCTGATTTGCTCTTTCTGCTACAATAATGGACACTATGAACAAGACTGCCCACTCAAAGGAAGAAAGACGAGTAGCAAGAACTCTAGCATGGACAAATGCGTCCTTGCTCTATATGCTCAAAATAATGGAAACCAGCAGTTTATAGATAGTGGGTGCTCCAAACACATGACAGGAGACAGAAGGAAGTTTGTCTCACTGAGCAAAAAGGAAGGGAATGTGTCCTTTGGAAGTGGATTTGGCAGAATTGCAGGAAAAGGAACAGTTACTCTGATCAATGGAAAAGGAAAAGCTCAAGATGCTCTGCTGGTTGATGGACTCAAACACAACCTCTTGAGTGTCAGCCAAATCTGTGATCAAGGACATAAGGTTGTTTTCAGCACCAAAGACTGTGAAATAAGGAACTCTGCCTCAGGGAAACTTGTGGCAAAAGGGGTGAGGACATCAGACAACATTTACATTCTGAACAAGATTCAAGAAAATAAATGCTACCTGAGTCAGACAAATGAGAGTTGGCTGTGGCACAAGCGACTTGGACATACAAGCTTCGAAAATATGATCAATATCAGCAAGATCAAAGCTATACGAAACATCCCAAGGCTGTTCAAACCAAATCAAGCAGTATGTGGTCCATGTCAACATGGAAAGCAGACCAGAATCAGCCACAAGACAAAGGAACACTCTACATCGAAGCCCTTAGAGATCATCCATGCTGATGTATGTGGGCCAACTAGAAATCAAGCACTCCAAGGAGAAAGGTACTTTGTGTTATTTGTTGATGATTATACTAGAATGATGTGGATATATTTCATAAAGTATAAATCTAAAACTTTTGAGTGTTTCAAGAATCTAAAAGCCCTTGTAGAAAATGAAAAAGATTCAAAAATTAAGTGCCTCAGAATAGACAAAGGAGGAGAATTCACATCAAACGAGTTTAGTGAGTTCTGTAGTGTTCATGGAATTAAAAGGGAATTCTCGGCTGCCAGAACACCTCAGCAAAATGGGGTAGTTGAAAAAAGAAACCGAACAGTCCAAGAAATGGCAAGACTATGCTATTAGCAGCAGACTTACAGCCTAAATTCTGGAGAGAAGCAATAGGGACAACTGTCTACACACTGAATCGAACTCAATAAAGACCAAATTGTGATAAAACTCCTTATGAGCTATGGAAAGGAAGACCTGCCTCGGTGAAGTACTTCAAGATCTTTGGAAGCAAGTGCTTCATAAAAATAAATGATGGTTCACCAGGAAAGTTTGACTCTCGAGTTGATGAAGGGATATTTCTTGGATACTCTACACGGAGCAAGGCTTACAAGTGCTACAATTATCGACTGAAGAAAATAGTGGAAAGCACTGATGTAAAGGTTGATGAAGATCTTCCAGTAAAGGAAATTGAAGAACATGAAGATGACTCTCTCATTGAAGAAGAAGAACCTAAAGAAGAAGAAATAGATGAGGAAGAAGAAGAAGAAGAAGAGGAAAGAGAACCACCTAATGCCCCTTCTAAGAGGAAGTATGTCCAAAGACACCATCCACAAGAGCAGACCATTGGCGATAAAGATGAAGGTGTGCAGACCCGAAGAAGGATAACAATTACACCCAAGAGAAAAGTCATTGCCCTCCTATCTATGATAGAACCAGAAACATTTGCAGAAGCAAGTAAGGATCCTCATTGGGTAAAATCCATGGAAGAAGAAATGACCCAAATTGAGAAGAACAAGACATGGGAGCTGGTACCTCGTCCAAAGGACAAAAACATAATAGGAACCAAATGGGTGTTCAAAAATAAAATGAATGAGGAAGGACAGGTTATCAGAAACAAGGCAAGACTTGTCTGCAAAGGCTATTCACAAATTGAAGGAATTGACTTTGAAGAGACATTTGCACCAGTGGCCCGTATGGAAGCTATCAGGATGTTCTTGGCATTTGCTTGCTCAAAAGGATTCAAAATCTATCAAATGGACGTGAAATCAGCATTTCTAAATGGGGAACTCAAGGAGGAAGTCTACATGGAGCAGCCAGAAGGTTTTGATCTAACAGCAGGAAAGGACTTAGTTTGTAAGTTGAAAAAGGCTTTATATGGGTTGAAACAAGCTCCTAGAGCTTGGTACGCAAGACTGGATCACTATCTACAACAACAAGGCTTCAAAAAGGGAGTGGTTGGAAGCAATCTATACATAAAGGCAGATCAAGGTAAGTTACTAGTTGCTCTTGTTTATGTCGATGATCTGATTTTTGCTAGTAATAATGATGAAATGAGCCATGAATTTTCTCAAAACATGTCAAAAGAGTTTGAGATGTCAATGATAGGAGAGCTGTCCCACTTCCTTGGACTTCAAATATCTCAAACTAGAGCAGGATTGTGTATATTTCAAACCAAATATCTAAAAGACATGCTCAAAAAATATGGAATGGAGGATTGTGCACCCATGAGCACACCTATGACCACAAACTGCAAACTGAGCAAAGATGATGACTCCCCTCTAGTAGATGCAACTCATTATAGGTCAATGATTGGAGCCCTTCTATACTTCACAGCTACACGACCAACCATAATGCAAGCAGTAGGAATGGTGGGAAGATTTCAATCTGCTCCCAAACAATCCCATTTATTAGCTGTAAAAAAGAATTCTCAGATATCTGAAGGGAACTTCTGATTTTGGTCTTTGGTACCCAAAGGACTCAACATTGATTGTGACTGCATACACTGATGCTGATTGAGCTGGAAGTATAGATGATCGGAAAAGCACTAGTGGAAATGCATTCTTCCTAACAGACTGTTTGGTATCCTGGCTCAGCAAAAAACAGTCATCCATATCATTATCCACAGCCGAAGCTGAGTATATTGCTGCAGCAGACTGTTGTTCTCAAATACTATGGATGAAGGAAGCTCTAAAAGATCTCGACATATGTACAGATCAACCAATTTCCATCTATTGTGACAACACAAGTGCTATTAGTCTCAGCAAAAATCCTGTGATGCACTCAAGAACCAAACACATACCAATCAAGTATCATTTCCTCCGTGAACAAGTAGCTAAACAAAACATCGTCCTGGAATATATCAGTACTAAGGAGCAAATAGCTGATATTTTCACAAAACCTCTTCCTCGAGAAGCATTCGAACATCTGCGTCAAAAGATGGGGGTTATTTCTTTATCATCACTCAAGTTCATTCATAAAGATGTAGCAGGACAGGGGGAGCAGTTTGACATGGGGAGTCCATATGCATCCCTTTACCATTGATGTCAAAGGGGGAGAATGCAGAAGAATATTGCCATCAATAACAAAGGGGGAGATTGTTGGACACAGATTGTCATTGATGTCAATATGGCAATATTCGAGGAGCAGATAGAGATGAGAGGAGTAGAAAGAGTCGAAGAAGAGGAGCACATAGAGCCATCGGAGCAGAAACCATATAAATATGTTGTTTCAATCCAGCGTTGGGAAATTTTCGTAATGTCTCTGTGAACCGTTTTCTCAAGAAATTTATTTAAGGTGTTTTGTTCGTAAATTTTAGATTTCAGGATGCAGATATTCGTGAATACATTGGCCGGAAAGACCATAACGCTTGAGGTGGAGAGCTCAGATACGATTGCCAATGTTAAGGCAAAGATCCAGGACAAGGAGGGAATGCCTCCTGATCAGCAGAGGCTCATTTTTGCTGGCAAACAGCTTGAGGATGGCCGAACCCTCGTAGATTATAACATTCAGAAGGAATCTACTCTTCACCTCGTTCTCCGTCTCAGAGGGGGAATGCAGATCTTTGTCAAACCCCTCACTGGCAAGACCATCATTCTGGAAGTCGAAAGCTCTGACACGATTGAATGTGAGCCATCGGATCAAAAAGCAACGGATCCAACGGTCGTCGCACGTGAAAGATGCGCGGACGATAATGCGCGGGAGACGTACAGGTAGGCGGTAAGCGGTATTCCCCGCACCGCCCATCGGGGTTCGGTGGTATACGTACAAGGGCCAGCGATCCAATAAAAATACGACGTGCAGCAGATGAAAACCGCTGCCCCCGCAGGTTAACGCGTATGCAGGTTTCGGTGAGGAAAGGTGCGACTGCCGTCCGATCGCGACGAGGTTTGATCGGACGGTGAGGAGATGCACGAGGTTTAATGTGCAAGCAAAAGGCCGTAGCGACGCGGGAACTGTTGGATGAGGGTGATCAACGGCTGCGATTGCGAATGCAGCAGAGGCTAATATGGGCGCGATTACGTGGGTTTTTGGAATAAAAGAGAAACGGCGGGGCAAAAGGGTGTTTCTAGACTTTTATATTAGTTTTCTTAGATTTCGTTCCTTTAGTTTTCGGATCGCAATGGCAATGGCGGCTTTCACCATGATGAGATCGTCTGTTACGGCGGGATCGTTTCGTGAAAATCATCGTCCTTCTGTGGCGGTTGATGCACAGATCCAATCGAAGATAAGCAGCACCGATGGCACAGTCAGATTGCCTTTCGGAAGCTTTGGAAGCAATTTCTTCGGATCCACTGCAAAGTTTGGCCAGGGTTCAGCCTTACAATGTCAGAGTGCTAGGACTTTCCAAACAGTTAGAGCTACTGCAGCAGAGGCCCTCCTAGAGTTCAAAGATCTTCGAGAAAGGAGAGGACCAAGATAGGAATAAATGGATTTGGTCGTATTGGGAAGTTGAAAGATCAAGCTAAGTCAGAGGAAAAGTCAGCAACTGAGGAGGAAGCCTAAGAGACGGTGTAAGCGGAAACGAATGGACAAAGGCATGGGAATGTATAACACAGTAGAAAGAGAGAGCTATTGGAGAGGTTATGGTGGTGAAGAACCCGAGGGTGAGATAGTAGAAGCAGCAGAGGCAGAAAAAGCAGCGGAGGCTATAGAGGCAGCAAAAGCAGCGGAGGCTATAGAGCAGGAGTTAGACAACCTCAGCTGAATAGAGTGCAACAGCATACCTGTTTATACCAAGGTTGGGTTGGAGCCTCAGAACTGAACAAGACTGAGGTCATTGGGGTAGGTGCTCCTAAGTGCAGAACCACTGCAAAACAGAGTTGGTGCTCTAGAGGTTGGAGCCTCACTGAAGTCCAAGTTGGAGCTTGGAAACTATTCACAATCAGATTTATACTTATATTGTATTTATTTCTTTGCACTGTCTTGAGTTATAATAAAAGCATTAAATTCAGCTGATGATTTCTGTGTTCTGTGTATGCATATACATATCTATATAGGTTGTTGGCAATCACTAGAACAATTAAAAAACAAATAGTAAGAAATACTGATTCACCCCCCCTCTCAGTATTTCCAACACCTGGGGGCCTGGGTACTTCTTGGAGCTATGAGCGACCATAAGGTGAGTGGTTCACCTTCCCCTACAATTGCGGACACATGCATGTAGGGTGAGTGGTTCACCTTCCCCTACGATCGACATATGCATAGGATGAGTGGTTCACCTTCTCCTATGGCATATGAGTAGGATGAGTGGTTCACCTTCTCCTGTCGGTGCCCCAACACACATCCTAACCATGGAGTCTGGGACTCATGGGAAGTACCTCTCATCTGGCCATTGAGTTGGGAAAAGTGGTTAGGGACCACAGCACTACCGATGGATGCATCGTGTACTGTCGTACTCCCTATGACTAGGATGCATGGTGTTCAACAACTTGATCTGGGATCAAGGACTGACTTTTGTCAATGGAGAGTGGTAAGGTCTTATGACTCACTCTCGATCACTTCTTCTTCATTATTACTTCATGGTTCAGCAGAGCATAGTAGAGAAGTGATGACAAAGATGGTACATGATGATAGGATGGTATGATGATGACAAATGGATTGGCAGGTGGAATTCTCCCTAGTTGAGAGGGAGTATTAAAATTGGCAACTAGGGCCAAATTCCACCTTGGGACAGCTCATATGATGGAGATGATTATTGCATTGATTCCTCTTTTCGAGAGGTCCAATTTTGATATAAAGATCATCTCATTCGGACAAGCAGAAATGGAATTTTGAATTTATTCTCTCTCATGCACAAATTGTCAAGGTCCCTCGTCAAATGTAGGCTCAAGAAGCCCAATGGATGTGTCTCCTCACCCTCTATTCATTTGGGGTAGCATTGAATGTGCTCTAGGCCTCAAATTTTGCAGGGAGGATTGGGCACATGTATTCCAAAGAACCCAGAAAGCGTTTTGGGAAATTCAACCCAGAAACAATTTTATTAAAATAATTAATAATGTTTAATGGGTCCCTAAGTCTAAACTTGGATAATTAAAAATATTAATGGGTTTTACTAATTGTGGGTGTAACTTCTAGAAGAAGACCAGGATCAATCTAAAATGATCTTAGCCATTGATCGGCATTTAATTTGGGTCGTTGAATGTCAACGAGAAGATTATTTAAGGAAGCTCGAGGGTCATTTGGAAAATATACCAAGAGATTAAGAGATCAAATTTCTGAAGTGAAAAGTTCTCAGGAGGAAGTTCTGATCAAGGAGATTTCTTGTAGTTGAAGGGCAAGGATAGCATCCGGAGAGAGAGAGAGATTTTCTCAACCGGAGAATCATCAGCAAAGAGAGGAAGAGAGTGATCCAGCAGCTCTCACGCAGAGGCTGACGCAGGGCCACGCAAAGACAGCACAGAGGGTGAGAGAGAGTCCAAGATTTTGCTGGGCAGGGTCAGTTTCAGAAGCCAAGAGCTGGGGTGTGAGACCAAGAGGCTGAGAGCAGAGACTCCAAGCAGCAAATCGATCAGTTCGCTGAGTGACGCATTGCCTACAGAGGTTGACGCAGGGACTGCGTGAGGACTACGCAGAGTCAGCGTACGGCCTGCCAGAGGCACCTCATCCAAAATCTGGATCAGCCGGAATTTTTCTCAATCATTGTGTGAGGTAATCTCACAAATCTTTCTGCCAGTATTTCTCTCTGTAACTGAATAAGCTGAGAGGTATTCAGAGATGTATTCAGAATTTCCTACTGCCTAATAATAATAAACCCTCAAATCTGCTACATCGGTTTTCCCACATTAGGTTTTTCCGGGGACATTTGTCCAAAAATAACAGTGTCAATTGTGTTGCTTTTTCTTTCTTGCTCAGTCTCTTGTTTCCGCATAATATTTAATTAAGTGAAGGTTGCAGTGTATGTATTACGATATTTATCGTAGGAAACAACAAGTAATTTGTTTAAAGGAATTTAACAAATAGGAGTAATATCATCAGTTGCTGTTGGAAAACCTTTGCAACAAGAAAAAGTATGAACATATTACAGAGCTAATCAAGTCAATCATGAAATATGACACCTATTGGTATAGGAGCATGACACAGCTGGAAAACATACAAGAGGACCATTCCCCTCAAGTCAAAGTCAAACCACCGATATTCTTCAATTGGTCCATTCTGATCTATCAGGTATGTTTCTCGTGACATCTTTGGGTGGATATTTGTACGATGCAATTTTTGTGCACAACTTCTCTCACAAAACATGGATCTATTTCTTGAAGAAGAAGGACGAAGTGTTCAAATGGTTCTGCTCTTTCAAAGCCTTTGTCGAGAATTAAACAGGGAAGAAGATCAAAATATTAAGGACCGATAATGGGACCGAATATGAGACAAATGAATTCAATGATTATTGTAGAGAAGCTAGCATTAAGAGGGAGACCACTACTACATATACTCCTGAGCAAAATGGAGTTGTCGAAAGGAAGAATCGCACTATCATAGAAGCCACCCGTGCCATGCTTCATGACCAAAGTCTACCGAAGTTCTTATGGGGAGAAGTTGCCAACACCGATGTATATGTTCAAAATATATGACCGCATCAAGCATTGGACTTCATGATACCCGAAGAAGTTTTCACCAGTGAGAAACCTGATGTTTCTCATTTTAGAATTTTTAGTTGTCCTCTATATTTTTACGTGCCGAAAGAGAAAAGAAACGAGCTAGATACATCTGGGAAGAAAGGAACATTTGTGGGCTACAATGAAACTTCGAAGGCATATAGACTCTACGTGCCTAGTCAAAGAAAAGTGGAAATAAGTCATGATGTCACTTTCGATGAAGATTTTGCCCTTAGGAAAGTCTGAGATCTTCCTATCCCTGGGAAGGACAATGATGATGATGTAGGAAAGCAAGATGAATCTCTATTGGATGATCCGATGCCCGATGTTGAAGGTTTGATGGATCCCATTGATCCACCTCCTAGTGAGCCCTCTACTTCAATAAAAAGACCTTTGTGGCTCAAAGATACTCTTGAAGATGCTGAGAAACATATTGCACCAAGAGGACATTTCGTGAAAGCAAGAAGCCGAACAAGTACCAAGGGTACTTAGCTGCCATGACTACCATTGTACAATCTGAGCCTTGTACATTCGAAAAAGCCGTGAAACACCAAGTTTGGAAGGATGCAAAGAACGAGGAATATGAGTCGATCATGAAGAATGATGTCTGGGATGTGGTTCCTAGACCCAAGGACAAGTGTCACTTCAAAATGGCTCCACAAGATCAAACATAGAGCTGATGGGAGTGCTGAAAAATTTCAAGGCTAGATTCGTTGCTCGAGGCTTCTCTCAAAAGGAAGGAGTAGACTATGATGAGATATTTGCACCGGTTGTCTGATATACCACCATCCGTTCGATCATAGCCCCTGCTACCTCGCAAGGATGCAGCCTACACCAAATGGATGTCAAAACTTCTTTCTTGCATGGCTCGCTTAAAGAGGAAGTCTATGTAGAACAACCCGAGGGGTTCGAAGTTCAAGATCGTAAGACACATGTATGCAAGTTGAAGAAAGCCCTCTATGGGTTGAAGCAAGCCCCTAGGGCTTGGTATGAGAGGATTGATAGCTATCTTATGAAGCTAGGATTTACGAGGAGCGATGCTGACCCGAACCTATACTACAGGTTGAAAAGGGCAGCCTCTCATTCTGGTCCCTTATGTGGATGATCTCTTTCTGACAGGTGATGATCCTCTCATTCATCAATGCAAGAGGGAGTTGGCTTCCAAATTCGAGGTGAAGGACCTAGGACTGATGCACTACTTCCTAAGATTGGAGGTTTGGCAAAAACCAGGTGAGGTTTTCCTTTCTCAAGGAAAATACATTGTGAAGTTGCTTGAGAGATGTGGGATGGTGAATTGCAAGTCCGTATCTACTCCGATGGAACTCAACTTCAAGAAGTTATGTGGAAGTGTTGTTGGGCCCGAATAGCGAACCCTTTCGAGTATTGTCAACTTGTGGGGGGGCTGATGTTCTTGGTAAACTCTCGTCCTGACATATGCTTCGCGGTGAACACGTTGAGTCAATTTATGATCGAGCCTCATCACATTCATTGGATTGCTGCTAAGAATCTCTTGAGATATCTCCTGGGCACAATCCACTATGGTCTAAGATACACTGCTGGGAATTTGGGGCTACATGGATATACAGATGCTGATTGGGCTGGCAGTGTGGTGGATCGTAAACGCACGTCTGGGTGTTGTTTCTCATTAGGGTCGACTTCAATATCTTGGATGAGCAGGAAGCAGAAATCGGTTGCTTTAAGCACCGCCAAAGCTAAATACATTGCTGCAAGTATGACCAGTTGTGAAGCTGTTTGGTTGAGAAAGCTCTTCAGTGAGCTATTTGAGCACGTGTTGGATACCACCCTGATCTTCTGTGACAACCAGAGTGTGATTCGCCTTTCAGAGAATCTCGTGTTCCACGATCGCTCTAAGCACATTTATATCAGGTACTACTTTATCCGGGATATGGTACAACGGGGAGCTATAAGGCTCCAACACATCAGGACGGATGAGAAGGTCGCAGACCTTCTCACGAAGCCTTTGGGGAAGGTCAAATTCTTAACCTTCTGAGAGAGACTTGGAGTCGTGGAAAGACCTTTCTATGAGGGTCTCGTATGAGTTTGACACTGAGCTCTAGGAGCTCCTGGTGTTGGACACAGATTGTCATTGATGTCAATATGGCAATATTCGAGCAGCAGATAGAGATGAGAGGAGCAAACAGAGCCGAAGAAGAGGAGCACATAGAGCCATCGGAGCAGAAACCATTATCGAAGCAGAAACCATATAAATATGCTGTTTCAATCCAGCGTTGGGAAATTTTCGTAATGTCTGTGTGAACCGTTTTCTCAAGAAATTTATTTCAGGTGTTTTGTTCGTAAATTTTAGATTTCAGGATGCAGATATTCGTGAAGACATTAACTGGAAAGACCATAACGCTTGAGGTGGAGAGCTCAGATACGATTGACAATGTTAAGGCAAAGATCCAGGACAAGGAGGGAATTCCCCCTGATCAGCAGAGGCTCATTTTTGCTGGAAAACAGCTTGAGGATGGCCGAACCCTCGCAGATTATAACATTCAGAAGGAATCTACTCTTCACCTCGTTCTCCGTCTCAGAGGGGGAATGCAGATCTTTGTCAAAACCCTCACTGGCAAGACCATCATTCTGGAAGTCGAAAGCTTTGACACGATTGAATGTGAGCCGTCGGATCAAAAAGCAGCAGATCCAACGGTCGTCGCATGCGAAAGATGCGCGGACGATAATGCGCGGGAGACGTACAGGTAGGCGGTAAGCGGTATTCCCCGCACCGCCCACCGGGGTTCAGTGGTATACGTACAAGGGCCAGCGATCCAATCAAAATACGACGTGTGGCAGATGAAAACCGCCGCCCCCGCAGGTTAACGCGTATGCAGGTTTCGGCAAGGAAAGGTGCGACTGCCATCTAATCGCGGCAGGATTTGATCGGACGGTGAGGAGATGCACGAGGTTTAAAGTGCAAGCAAAAGGCCGTAGCGACGCAGGAACCATTGGATGAGGGTGATCAACGGCTGCGATTGCGAATGCAGCAGAGGCTAATATGGGCGCGATTACGTGGATTTTTGGAATAAAAGAGAAACGGCGGGGCAAACGGGTGTTTCTAGACTTTTATATTAGTTTTCTTAGATTTCGTTCATTTGGTTTTCGGATCGCAATGGCAATGGCGGCTTTCACCATGATGAGATCGTTTGTTAAGGCGGGATCGTTTCGTGAAAATCATCGTCCTTCTATGGCGGTTGATGCACAGATCCGATCGAAGATAACCAGCACCGATGGCACAGTCAAATTGCCTTTCGGAAGCTTTGGAAGCAATTTCTTCGGATCCACTGCAGAGTTTGGCCAAGGTTCAGCCTTACAATGTCAGAGTGCTAGGACTTTGCAACCAGTTAGAGCTACTGCAACAGAGGCCCTCCTAGAGTTCAAAGATCTTCGGGAAAGGAGAGGACCAAGATAGGAATAAATGGATTTGGTCGTATTGGGAAGCTGAAAGATCAAGCGAAGTCAGAGGAAACGACAGCGACTAAGGAGGAAGCCTAAGAGACAGTGTAAGCGGAAACGAATGGACAAAGGCATGGGAATGTATAAAACAGTAGAAACAAAGAGTTGTTGGAGAGGTTATGGTGGTGAAGAACCCGAGGGTGAGATAGTAGAGTGCAGCAGCATACCTGTTTATACCAAGGTTGGGTTGGAGCCCAAGAGGTTGGAGCCTCAGAACTGAACAGGACTGAAGTCATTGGGGTAGGTGCTCCTAAGTGCAGAACCACTGCAAAACAGAGTTGGTGCTCTGGAGGTTGGAGCCTCACTGAAGTCCAAGTTGGAGCTTGGCAACTATTCACAATCAGATTTATACTTATATTGTATTTATTTCTTTGCACTGTCTTGAGTTTTAATAAAAGCATTAAATTCAGCTGTTGATTTCTGTGTTCTGTGTATACATATACATATCTATATAGGTTGTTGGCAATCACTAGAACAATTAAAAAATAAATAGTAAGAAATATTGATTCACCCCCCCCTCAGTATTTCCAACAATTGGTATCAGAGCAGGCTTCTTCATACTAGCCTAACAGCTTGAAGAAGGATCCGCAGCCATGATGAGAAACCACGAAGCATCAGGAAGACCTCCTTTGTTCGATGGCACTAACTTTGGTTTCTAGAAGAAAAGAATGACTTACTACTTAATGTCCCTTAGACCTGAAGTCTGGCATTTTGTTCAAAATGAATACAAAACTACTTCCACTCTTCCAATAGACCAAGACGAGAGGAAAGCCTACATCGCAAATGCAAAGGCCATGAACTCCATCACTAGTGGAATCATTGATTCCGAGTTTACAAAAATCATGCACTGTACCTCGGCCAAAGAAATGTGGGAGAAGCTAGTTGGCTTGTACGATGGAGACTCAAAAGTCAAAAAGGCAAAGCTTCAAACTCACAGAAGAAAATTTGAAAGTTTGAGGATGGAAGATGAAGAAGATATTGCAGCATACCTCCTCCGAGTAGCTGAAGTGGTAAATTCCCTGAAAGGATTGGACGAAAAAGTTGAAGAAAGTACCATTGTTCAAAAGGTATTAAGGTCTCTTCCAGACAGGTTTGACTCCAAAATAAGCGCTATAGAAGAAGCAAAGGATCTAGATACCCTCAAAATGGATGAACTCCATGGAATTCTCACTGCCTATGAAATGAGGAAAGGTGGCCCAAGCTCCAAAGATGCAGCATTCAAGGCCTCAAGGTCAAAGAAGGGGAAAGAAAGGAATGACTGTAGTGATGAGTCAGATGTGGAATCCGAATTGGCTCAATTTGTACGAAAGTTGAAGAAAGGATCTAAGCTTAAAGGCAAGTATCCTCTTATCTATTTTAAATGTGGTAAAATAGGCCATTATGCAGCAAAATGTCCTCATAAACATGACAGTGATGATGAAGGAAATTCTAAAAGAATGGCACATAAAAAGAAAGGGTTCAATAAGAAAAACTTCTTCTCCAAGCAAGATGAGTCTGATGAGGATGAGTTTATGGTCATCAAAAGGAAATCAGATGAGGAAAGCGATCATGATGAAAGCCAAGAAGCATTATTCATGGCACTCGCAGATGATGATGACTCAGGGCTGGAAGGAAATGTAGATGAACTGTTAATAAGTGCCATTGAAGAAAATGAGAAACTACGGAACAAAATCATTTCTCTCAAAGTGGAAAACGAGGAAATAAGAAGGAGAGAAGACCTCTTGGAAGCAAAGCTTAAAGAAAAGGAAGAGACTTGTGAAGAACGCGAGACCGAAATAGTGTCTCTAAGAAAGGAGTTGGAGCAAATTAAAAAGGGTTGTAAAAGCTCTCAAATACTTGAGACTATTCTGAAAAATCAAAAACCTCAACATGACAAGTCTGGAATAGGTTTCAAAGGAGAATCCTCAAGCACTAAGAATAATGCGAAAAGCTATGCCAATGCACTTTCCTGCAATCCAAAAGATGAAAAGTGCACCCCAGATCCCAAGAATGAAGAGAGAATTACTCCAAAGAAGAATGTGGAATCGAATCATGGACACTACAGCAAATACAAACCTGTACTCCACCAAGGGCCCATCGCAAATCCAAAGGAGGAGGAGTAATTCCCAGGAAGGAAATCGACTCAAACCGTGGTTGCTTCAACAAGTACAAAACCATCTTTCTTGGACACTGCTTTCACTGTAAAAACTTCGGTCATCAAGCCAGACATTGTATGGCTCGCAGAAGTGAAAAGACAAAGCTAAAGGATAGAATAATCAACTCATATGCCCCAAAAGGCAGGGACAAATCAAAACCTTTAATTCATTTGATCCCTTGACCAAATTTGATCTGATTTGCTCTTTCTGCTACAATAATGGACACTATGAACAAGATTGCCCACTCAAAGGAAGAAAGACGAGTAGCAAGAACTCCAGCATGGACAAATGCGTCCTGGCTCTATATGCTCAAAATAATGGAAACCAGTGGTTTATAGATAGTGGGTGCTCCAGACACATGACAGGAGACAGAAGGAAGTTTGTCTCACTGAGCAAAAAGGAAGGGAATGTGTCCTTTGGAAGTGGATCTGGCAGAATTGCAGGAAAAGGAACAGTTACTCTGATCAATGGAAAAGGAAAAGCTCAAGATGCTCTGCTGGTTGATGGACTCAAACACAACCTCTTGAGTGTCAGCCAAATCTGTGATCAAGGACATAAGGTTGTTTTCAGCACCAAAGACTGTGAAATAAGGAACTCTGCCTCAGGGAAACTTGTGGCAAAAGGGGTGAGGACACCAGACAACATTTACATTCTGAACAAGATTCAAGAAAATAAATGCTACCTGAGTCAGACAGATGAGAGTTGGCTGTGGCACAAGCGACTTGGACATACAAGCTTCGAAAATCTGATCAATATCAGCAAGATCAAAGCTGTACGAGACATCCCAAGGCTGTTCAAACCAAATCAAGCAGTATGTGGTCCATGTCAACATGGAAAGCAGACCAGAATCAGCCACAAGACAAAGGAACACTCTACATCGAAGCCCTTAGAGATCATCCATGCTGATGTATGTGGGCCAACTAGAAATCAAGCACTCCAAGGAGAAAGGTACTTTGTGTTATTTGTTGATGATTATACTAGAATGATGTGGATATATTTCATAGAGTATAAATCTAAAACTTTTGAGTGTTTCAAGAATCTAAAAGCCCTTGTAGAAAATGAAAAAGATTCAAAAATTAAATGCCTCAGAATAGACAAAGGAGGAGAATTCACATCAAACGAGTTTAGTGAGTTCTGTAGTGTTCATGGAATTAAAAGGCAATTCTCGGCTGCCAGAACACCTCAGCAAAATGGGGTAGTTGAAAAAAGAAACCGAACAGTCCAAGAAATGGCAAGACTATGCTATTAGCAGCAGACTTACAGCCTAAATTCTGGAGAGAAGCAATAGGGACAACTGTCTACACACTGAATTGAACTCAATAAAGACCAAATTGTGATAAACCTCCTTATGAGCTATGGAAAGGAAGACCTACCTCGGTGAAGTACTTCAAGATCTTTGGAAGCAAGTGCTTCATAAAAATAAATGATGGTTCACCAGGAAAGTTTGACTCTCGAGTTGATGAAGGGATATTTCTTGGATACTCTACACGGAGCAAGGCTTACAAGTGCTACAATTATCGACTGAAGAAAATAGTGGAAAGCATTGATGTAAAGGTTGATGAAGATCTTCCAGTAAAGGAAATTGAAGAACATGAAGATGACTCTCTCATTGAAGAAGAAGAACCTAAAGAAGAAGAAATAGATGAGGAAGAAGAAGAAGAAGAAGAGGAAAGAGAACCACCTAATACCCCTTCTAAGATGAAGTATGTCCAAAGACACCATCCAGAAGAGCAGATCATTGGCGATAAAGATGAAGGTGTGCAGACCCGAAGAAGGATAACAATTACACCCAAGAGAAAAGTCATTGCCCTCCTATCTATGATAGAACCAGAAACATTTGCAGAAGCAAGTAAGGATCCTCATTGGGTAAAAGCCATGGAAGAAGAAATGACCCAAATTGAGAAGAACAAGACATGGGAGCTGGTACCTCGTCCAAAGGACAAAAACATAATAGGAACCAAATGGGTGTTCAAAAATAAAATGAATGAGGAAGGACAGGTTATCAGAAACAAGGCAAGACTTGTCTGCAAAGGCTATTCACAAATTGAAGGAATTGACTTTGAAGAGACATTTGCACCAGTGGCCCGTATGGAAGCTATCAGGATGTTCTTGGCATTTGCTTGCTCAAAAGGATTCAAAATCTATCAAATGGACGTGAAATCAGCATTTCTAAATGGGGAACTCAAGGAGGAAGTCTACATGGAGCAGCCAGAAGGTTTTGATCTAACAGCAGGAAAGGACTTAGTTTGTAAGTTGAAAAAGGCTTTATATGGGTTGAAACAAGCTCCTAGAGCTTGGTACGCAAGACTGGATCACTATCTACAACAACAAGGCTTCAAAAAGGGAGTGGTTGGAAGCAATCTATACATAAAGACAGATCAAGGTAAGTTACTAGTTGCTCTTGTTTATGTCGATGATCTGATTTTTGCTAGTAATAATGATGAAATGAGCCATGAATTTTCTCAAAACATGTCAAAAGAGTTTGAGATGTCAATGATAGGAGAGCTGTCCCACTTCCTTGGACTTCAAATATCTCAAACTAGAGCAGGATTGTGTATATCTCAAACCAAATATCTAAAAGACATGCTCAAAAAATATGGAATGGAGGATTGTGCACCCATGAGCACACCTATGACCACAAACTGCAAACTGAGCAAAGATGATGACTCCCCTCTAGTAGATGCAACTCATTATAGGTCAATGATTGGAGCCCTTCTATACTTAACAGCTACACGACCAACCATAATGCAAGCAGTAGGAATGGTGGGAAGATTTCAATCTGCTCCCAAACAATCCCATTTATTAGCTGTAAAAAAGAATTCTCAGATATCTGAAGGGAACTTCTGATTTTGGTCTTTGGTACTTGTTGTCGCGCAGATTGACACGACAACGCTCAGACTGGGGGCTGTCACTCTGATCCCCGATCCCTCCGTTTAAGCCTGTCTCCCGCGGCTAAGGGGGGTAGTCCCTGTGAGATGATAAGACCAACTGTCGACCAGTTGGTTGGGAGACACGAGACCCGATTAAGATAAGCACTAAAATGATTTGATTAGTTAGCAGACCAGTGCCTTATGAGATTGTTATTAAAATGATTACTTGTTAAATGATATAGAAACATGAACCATGAACAGCAATCATCTATCATCAGCTAAATCACAATGCTCTTAGAATGACCAAAACGATATCCAGCAACTGAAAATTTTGAAACAGATAAATGCTTTAAACCACCACGAATCATAAGCCATTAACCAGATATCAACTTCGCATCTCGACTTTGAAAATTTAGATCTCAGCATGAAAGATGATAAATCCCGAAAGTGACTGGATCTGACGAAGAAAATTTTCCACAAATTTTTTTTTTTTTTTTTATACTTTTTCAAATTTTTTTATTTTTTATTTTATAAAGCAAAAGTTTAAAAAAAAAAATGAAATCTAAAATTTATCTAAAACTAGACTATTTTAAAAAATAAAACTAAATCTAAAAAAAATTATAAATAAATCTTTTTATTTTTTATTTTTCATAAAATTTAAATCTAAACCAAAGAAAACGATTTATTAAGAAATTAAAATCTAAAAAATCAAAATCTAACCAAACTTAAATCTAAAAACTAATTAAATATAAAAACTACGCTAACCTACACTTAACCCTCTTCACATTAAATTTAAAATACAATAAAAAATCTAAAGTAAAAATTGAAACTAAGACTAAACCCTAGACTAAAACGAAACTAAAGCCTGGCCATTAAAGAAAAATAACTGAAAATTACGCCGCTGAGAAAATACCTGGCCCGTAGCAGCAAAACGATTTTTCTTACCCACGCATATGTCTTTAGGAAAGTAGGAAAACGACTTAAGATATCACCTGCGTAACCTTTCCAGAACTCTGATGGCGAACCAAATGGAAATCCCGACCACGTTTCGACTGTCAGAACTTGAAATCGGTTTTGAGATCACCGCTGTTTCGTTGATACACAGATTTTGCTTCAACCGGACGGCAGCGTTTTTGCAACTTCAATTTCAGACGTATGATGGTCATCGAAATGCTGAA
Organism: Pinus tabuliformis; assembly: GCA_031772625.1. Lineage (NCBI taxonomy): Eukaryota > Viridiplantae > Streptophyta > Pinopsida > Pinales > Pinaceae > Pinus > Pinus tabuliformis. The sequence goes on from CM062807.1 coordinate 79,260,859, forward strand.
TCAGGGCTTTGATCACTGCTGCGTGCTTATGTCCACAGGTCAACGGATTTGAGGCGATTTTCTGAAGCTGTTACTCCCACGCGAAGTGCCCACACATGTGGATTTAACGTTTAACTCTTGAGACCAGTTTGCAGGTGTGCGAGCACCAGACGGAGGCGATTGGAGAAAACTCTGCGACTTTAACATGAATCGAATTTTACCTGACACATAACCACAAGATCGATTTACCTGGTAAACAATGCGTGATATCGAAGTTTCCTGTGATTAAAAGGTTGAGCCGCAGTTGGAAAACACTGCAAAGCTCGATGACAATGAATCTTGCAACCACGCGTACAGGTAAAACTCGTGAGACCACGAGTGAAATATTTGAAGTGCAGTCACACCGTTCGCTTGATAGCCCGCGGCTTGCAGGAGACCTGAGACGAAGGTAGCTTAAAGGAAAATGCAGAGCAGTCGCCTGAGGTTTTGCTTGAAAGATGCGTTGAGTTCTCAGCGTGGGTGGCTCGATATGCGTGGAAATTTTTTGAAGATTATGATTTGGAGCTGCATTTCCTGAACGTGATGAAATTTGAAAGTTCTGTTGGCGAAATTTTCTGCGATGAAAGCCTTTTGATCCTGGCCCGGAATGAAACTTCATACAATCATTCGCACGAAATATTGGAAACAAGATGCTGCACTGGGCGTGAAGTTTGATGGCGGTCTTGCAAAGACAAAACCCTATACCTGCAAAAGAAAAAAAAAAAACAAAACCCTGAACCCTAATGAAGACTGTGTAAAACAAAAATTTGAAGAACCTAGATCAGCTAATTTAATGTACAGATTTGGCCCTTTAACAGCCAGATTCAGCAATAAGCACGAAAATATTTAAAGAAATAAAGATTTCAGATTGTCACTGTGAAGAACTTCAGAAAATCTCTCATGCAACTTAGAAAAATAAACCGAATGATAAACCCAGGATCAAATCCAACTGGGCTCAGTAAAAAATGCTTGTGGGAGTTGGCTGGTTCAGCCGAGAACTTCCCCTAACGCCCACCAAATCTTCTTCAATAAGGGTTTTTTCTGCACAGCTCAGAACAACCATCAGTAAAGAGGGCAAAAATGTTGCTAGATCTCAAAAAGTAATGGAGATACCTGCCATTACTTCAGAAACCCTAACAGCACCCAAACCCCAGCAAGTGAACAAGATACCTGTGCTCACAATACTCTACAAGAAGCTATTATTAACGGCTGAAAATAACATATGCAGAAAATGAAATGATCTCACAGCATTCCAAGAGAGTAACACCAGCAAGATATGGACCCCAAAGTCTTCTTTTATTAACCAGAAACAGATTTACAAGAGAGCTTCTTCAGTCTTAGACTCACAGATCCAATTATCTGAAATGACCACCTAAGACCCTATATAAAGGAAATGATCCCAACGGCTAGTTCGAATGATCCAAGTAGAAATGATCTCGACCGTTGATGAGGATCAAGACATCTCTTGATCTCATCCGTCGATTTATTCACTTAAAATATTATTATTTTATTTTTAAAATTTTTAATTTTTTTTTTTTTTTTTAATTTTTTAATTTTTTAATTTTTTATTATTTATTATTTTATTTTATTTTTTTAATTTTTAAATTTTTAAATTTTTATTTATTTTATTATTTTATTTCATTTTTTAAATGGATCATCGAACTAAGCCTTCGGAAACATCACCTAGGACCTAGGACTTAGGACTCACGAGGGGATTTAAAACATTTTCAACCCTCAAGACACATTTCATGATGACTTTTTACAATTTACATCTCAAGGGGACAAACCCACTTAATACAGACCCTCACAAAACTCCCAGTTCTGCGACACAACTATAATCTAGCAGATCAACACACTAGGATTCTCCTAAAGTTCTAATGACAAAATCCATCCCGGCTTTGGGGTCAGGTTTGAAGGAAAACTCTGCCGATCCATGGATCGGTGAGACGAAAAACCTTCCGGGACGTAGATTACCACTAGAAAGTTAGGTCCACCTAGGCAATTTTACATACATGACTCGTATCTGCTAAGATTATTTACAATTAATACATGCAGACTGGGTTTACAATTAGATTGATCAAGCTGCTGATGACTGCTGGATGGCACGGACACGCTGATCAGGTGCTGCCCTTTTCTTGCAAAGAAAAAGGGGGTGTACTGCATGGGTAGTTGACCGGTAGAGGTCAACATCTGGCTCTACTTGGGGACACGTTGCTGCTTGCAGGAATGTGAGAATCCAGAATCTGCATCCATACAACACAAGAATAAGTAGCGTCCATCCAAAAAATCAGCATATACATTAAGCACAATAAAGAAAAAAGCTCTTCATTTATTAACTATCTAAAGCAGAAACGAAAATGCGGAAAAAAACAAGGAGTAGGGTTAGAAATACGATACAAAGGATGCCCTACGGCATCAGATGTGTTCAATATAGTGCATACTGAGCATTTGCCTGCTTTCAGGCAAATCTGTCGGCTGCTTGTCAGATGTGCCATGTCCAATTTTGCATATGGTAGGACTCTTTCCTATCCGAAAATCAAGCTGCTCACGGCCGTCTAATGCATCAAATCTTCTTCTTATTTTCTTTCTCTTACGTTTTTTCTTTCTGGCAGGTTGAATTACTGATGACCTGGAACTTTCTGTTTCAAAACTATCAGATGAAGTATGCGTGATATGTCTTTCTTTAGCCCGCATCTGATCTTTATCATTCTTAAGTCTGTCTGGATCACCTTCAATTAACCATCTTTCAATCGAATCAATAACCTCCTCATAATAAGATGGAGCTTGTTGCAACAAATGAGAAGGCTCCTGATCTGTTGATGTTCCCTGGTTTCTCTCATTTTCCAATTGCTGAAACCTTTGAACCTGTATTTTAAATGCATCTATCTGACTAGAGTGTTCAACCTTTATAGCGCTGATTTGTCTGGCATGATGTTCTTCCATGTCTTTTATCACTTTATGGTTCTTTTCCTTTATGTCCATCAAGTAATGCTGCATGAAATTTATTTCTTCTTTATGATTCGCTTGCATGTCAGCCAACTGATTATTATGATTGAACGTCATGATAGTCATTTCCTCTTCCATAGTTAGTAACTTGTTTTGCATAGAGTCAATTTCCCTATCATGATCAGCTTTCATGGTCACCATATTTTCCTCTAAGACTGACATCTTGCTATGCATGTTTTCAATTTCTGTTTCATATTTAGTTTTCATGGCCTCAATTTCTTTAGCATGCTGATTTTGCGTGACCTCAATCTCCCTATTACGTTTTTCCAGGTGGGTGCATAAAGTTTTCACATCATTGACATAATTAGTTTGATTGATTTCCATATTTCTCACCAGCATCATTAGATCTCGTAAAATTTGCTTTCGCTCTTCCCTTTCATTGTCATTTGTCCCTGATTTTTCACTATCACGAACTTGATCTGCAATATTTCCGGTGGATGACACATTCTGACATGATGAATCGTCTTGGGATGTTTCAGCTGGACCGCTTATCAAATTACTTTCATTCTGTTGCACAATTTTAGAGGCAGAAGGCAAGCTGTTTGGACTATCATATCTATCTTTAAAAGCATTGAGAATGTCTTGTAAAGAAGTGAAAAAATCATTAGGAAAATTATTAAACCAATTCAAAGCATCACCCTCTAAAGAATGGACAAATAGACGCATCTTGAAATCTTCATGATTATATTGAGGAAATCTGCAATATAAGATCATTACACAAGTAAACATGTTTAAATGTTGTTTAACAGTGACCGAATCACCACCCGAGAACTTAAATAATTTAGAAATGGCCTCTTTCGGAAGATCATGGAGATTATCAGTACAATGACATGGTTTACATGAATAATCCATGATGAACAGTAAGGGATCAAATGGATGATAGAAAGAGATCTCTGCTCAAGAAAATCAAGAGATGAAAGAAGTGGAGTCGCCACTTGAACAATGAATCTGATTCTAGGATCCAAAAAGTAACCACAAGCAGATATGAGGAAAGCTTCTTGTCTGGGAAAAATGAGAAAGTGGAGTCGCCACCCAAACAAGAAACAAACCGAAGAGATGCTACTGATGTGACAAAAAATAAGGCAATGAAAGATCGAAATGATAACCCCAAAGGTCGAATCTGCCAGCTCAAATGAGAGATGAGAAAGATGAGAAGATGAAACTCCAGGAACAGAAAAACTCTGTCCCCGGCAACGGCGCCAAAAAATGTTGGCGTTGCCGGGCCAGATGAAAAGATAAAAATGAGAAGGAAGATTGTCGTTGAAACGCCGAGAAAACAATTTCCCCGGCAACGGCGCCAAAAAATGTTGGCGTTGCCGGCTCAAACGAATGATAGACAGATGAACGATGAATGATGAAAAGATGTCAAAACACCAAGGACAGAAAAACTCTATCCCCGGCAACGGCGCCAAAAAAATGTTGTCGCGCAGATTGACACGACAACGCTCAGACCGGGGGCTGTCACTCTGATCCCCGATCCCTCCGTTTAAGCCTGTCTCCCGCGGCTAAGGGGGGTAGTCCCTGTGAGATGATAAGACCAACTGTCGACCAGTTGGTTGGGAGACACGAGACCCGATTAAGATAAGCACTAAAATGATTTGATTAGTTAGCAGACCAGTGCCTTATGAGATTGTTATTAAAATGATTACTTGTTAAATGATATAGAAACATGAACCATGAACAGCAATCATCTATCATCAGCTAAATCACAATGCTCTTAGAATGACCAAAACGATATCCAGCAACTGAAAATTTTGAAACAGATAAATGCTTTAAACCACCACGAATCATAAGCCATTAACTAGATATCAACTTCGCATCTCGACTTTGAAAATTTAGATCTCAGCATGAAAGATGATAAATCCTGAAAGTGACTGGATCTGACGAAGAAAATTTTCCACAATTTTTTTTTTTTTTTTTTTTAATACTTTTTCAAATTTTTTTTTTTTTTTTTATAAAGCAAAAGTTAAAAAAAAAAAAAAAAAATGAAATCTAAAATTTATCTAAAACTAGACTATTTTAAAAAATAAAACTAAATCTAAAAAAAATTATAAATAAATCTTTTTATTTTTTATTTTTCATAAAATTTAAATCTAAACCAAAGAAAACGATTTATTAAGAAATTAAAATCTAAAAAATCAAAATCTAACCAAACTTAAATCTAAAAACTAATTAAATATAAAAACTACGCTAACCTACACTTAACCCTCTTCACATTAAATTTAAAATACAATAAAAAATCTAAAGTAAAAAATTGAAACTAAGACTAAACCCTAGACTAAAACGAAACTAAAGCCTGGCCATTAAAAAATAACTGAAAATTACGCCGCTGAGAAAATACCTGGCCCGTAGCAGCAAAACAATTTTTCTTACCCACGCATATGTCTTTAGGAAAGTAGGAAAACGACTTAAGATATCACCTGCGTAACCTTTCCAGAACTCTGATGGCGAACCAAATGGAAATCCCGACCACGTTTCGACTGTCAGAACTTGAAATCGGTTTTGAGATCACCGCTGTTTCGTGGATACACAGATTTTGCTTCAACCGGACGGCAGCGTTTTTGCAATTTCAATTTCAGACGTATGATGGTCATCGAAATGCTGAATCAGGGCTTTGATCACTGCTGCGTGCTTATGTCCACAGGTCAACGGATTTGAGGCGATTTTCTGAAACTGTTACTCCCACGCGAAGTGCCCACACATGTGGATTTAACGTTTAACTCTTGAGACCAGTTTGCAGGTGTGCGAGCACCAGACGGAGGCGATTGGAGAAAACTCTGCGACTTTAACATGAATCGAATTTTACCTGACACATAACCACAAGATCGATTTACCTGGTAAACAATGCGTGATATCGAAGTTTCCTGTGATTAAAAGGTTGATCTGCAGTTGGAAAACACTGCAAAGCTCGATGACAATGAATCTTGCAACCACGCGTACAGGTAAAACTCGTGAGACCACGAGTGAAATATTTGAAGTGCAGTCACACCGTTCGCTTGATAGCCCGCGGCTTGCAGGAGACCTGAGACGGAGGCAGCTTAAAGGAAAATGCAGAGCAGTCGCCTGAGGTTTTGCTTGAAAGATGCGTTGAGTTCTCAGCGTGGGTGGCTCGATATGCGTGGAAATTTTTTGAAGATTATGATTTGGAGCTGCATTTCCTGAACGTGATGAAATTTGAAAGTTCTGTTGGCGAAATTTTCTGCGATGAAAGCCTTTTGATCCTAGAATGAAACTTCATACAATCATTCGCACGAAATATTGGAAACAAGATGCTGCACTGGGCGTGAAGTTTGATGGCGGTCTTGCAAAGACAAAACCCTATACCTGCAAAAGAAAAAAAAAAAAAAAAAAAAACAAACAAACAAACAAAAACAAAACAAAACAAAACCCTGAACCCTAATGAAGACTGTGTAAAACAAAAATTTGAAGAACCTAGATCAGCTAATTTAATGTACAGATTTGGCCCTTTAACAGCCAGATTCAGCAATAAGCACGAAAATATTTAAAGAAATAAAGATTTCAGATTGTCACTATGAAGAACTTCAGAAAATCTCTCATGCAACTTAGAAAAATAAACCGAATGATAAACCCAGGATCAAATCCAACTGGGCTCAGCGAAAAATGCTTGTGGGAGTTGGCTAGTTCAGCCGAGAACTTCCCCTAACGCCCACCAAATCTTCTTCAATAAGGGTTTTTTCTGCACAGCTCAGAACAACCATCAGTAAAGAGGGCAAAAATGCTGTTAGATCTCAAAAAGTAATGGAGATACCTGCCATTACTTCAGAAACCCTAACAGCACCCAAACCCCAGCAAGTGAACAAGATACCTGTGCTCACAATACTCTACAAGAAGCTATTATTAACGGCTGAAAATAACATATGCAGAAAATGAAATGATCTCACAGCATTCCAAGAGAGTAACACCAGCAAGATATGGACCCCAAAGTCTTCTTTTATTAACCAGAAACAGATTTACAAGAGAGCTTCTTCAGTCTTAGACTCACAGATCCAATTATCTGAAATGACCACCTAAGACCCTATATAAAGGAAATGATCCCAACGGCTAGTTCGAATGATCCATGTAGAAATGATCTCGACCGTTGATGAGGATCAAGACATCTCTTGATCTCATCCGTCGATTTATTCACTTAAAATATTATTATTTTATTTTTAAAATTTAAAATTTTATTTTTTTATTTTTTTTTTAATTTTTTAATTTTTTAATTTTTTATTATTTATTATTTTATTTTATTTTTTTAATTTTTTAATTTTTAAATTTTTATTTATTTTATTATTTTATTTCATTTTTTAAATGGATCATCGAACTAAGCCTTCGGAAACATCACCTAGGACCTAGGACTTAGGACTCACGAGGGGATTTAAAACATTTTCAACCCTCAAGACACATTTCATGATGACTTTTTACAATTTACATCTCAAGGGGACAAACCCACTTAATACAGACCTTCACAAAACTCCCAGTTCTGCGACACAACTATAATCTAGCAGATCAACACACTAGGATTCTCCTAAAGTTCTAATGACAAAATCCATCCCGGCTTTGGGGTCAGGTTTGAAGGAAAAATCTGCCGATCCATGGATCGGTGAGACGAAAAACCTTCCGGGACGTAGATTACCACTAGAAAGTTAGGTCCACCTAGGCAATTTTACATACATGACTCATATCTGCTAAGATTATTTACAATTAATACATGCAGACTGGGTTTACAATTAGATTGATCAAGCTGCTGATGACTGCTGGATGGCACGGACACGCTGATCAGGTGCTGCCCTTTTCTTGCAAAGAAAAAGGGGGTGTACTGCATGGGTAGTTGACCGGTAGAGGTCAACAGTACCCAAAGGACTCAACATTGATTGTGACTGCATACACTGATGCTGATTGAGCTGGAAGTATAGATGATCGGAAAAGCACTAGTGGAAATGCATTCTTCCTAACAGACTGTTTGGTATCCTGGCTCAGCAAAAAACAGTCATCCATATCATTATCCACAGCCGAAGCTGAGTATATTGCTGCAGCAGACTGTTGTTCTCAGATACTATGGATGAAGGAAGCTCTAAAAGATCTCGACATATGTACAGATCAACCAATTTCCATCTATTGTGACAACACAAGTGCTATTAGTCTCAGCAAAAATCCTGTGATGCACTCAAGAACCAAACACATACCAATCAAGTATCATTTCCTCCGTGAACAAGTAGCTGAACAAAACATCGTCCTGGAATATATCAGTACTAAGGAGCAAATAGCTGATATTTTCACAAAACCTCTTCCTCGAGAAGCATTCGAACATCTGCGTCAAAAGATGGGGGTTATTTCTTTATCATCACTCAAGTTCATTCATAAAGATGTAGCAGGACAGGGGGAGCAGTTTGACAGGGGGAGTCCATATGCATCCCTTTACCATTGATGTCAAAGGGGGAGAAAGCAGAAGAATATTGCCATCAATAACAAAGGGGGAGATTGTTGGACACAGATTGTCATTGATGTCAATATGGCAATATTCGAGGAGCAGATAGAGATGAGAGGAGCAGACAGAGCCGAAGAAGAGGAGCACATAGAGCCATCGGAGCAGAAACCATATAAATATGTTGTTTCAATCCAGCGTTGGGAAATTTTCGTAATGTCTGTGTGAACCGTTTTCTCAAGAAATTTATTTAAGGTGTTTTGTTCGTAAATTTTAGATTTCAGGATGCAGATATTCGTGAATACATTGACCGGGAAGACCATAACGCTTGAGGTGGAGAGCTCAGATACGATTGACAATGTTAAGGCAAAGATCCAGAACAAGGAGGGAATGCCTCCTGATCAGCAGAGGCTCATTTTTGCTGGCAAACAGCTTGAGGATGGCCGAACCCTCGTAGATTATAACATTCAGAAGGAATCTACTCTTCACCTCGTTCTCCGTCTCAGAGGGGGAATGCAAATCTTTGTCAAAACCCTCACTGGCAAGACCATCATTCTGGAAGTCGAAAGCTCTGACACGATTGAATGTGAGCCGTCGGATCAAAAAGCAGCGGATCCAACGGTCGTCGCACGCGAAAGATGCGCGGACAATAATGCGCGGGAGACATACAGGTAGGCGGTAAGCGGTATTCCCCGCACCGCCCATTGGGGTTCGGTGGTATACGTACAAGGGCCAACGATCCAATAAAAATACGACGTGCAGCAGATGAAAACCGCCGCCCCCGCAGGTTAACGCGTATGCAGGTTTCGGCGAGGAAAAGTGCGGCTGCCGTCCGATCGCGGCGAGGTTTGATCGGACGGTGAGGAGATGCACGAGGTTTAAAGTGCAAGCAAAAGGCCGTAGCGACGCGGGAACTGTTGGATGAGGATGATCAACGGCTGTGATTGTGAATGCAGCAGAGGCTAATATGGGCGCGATTACGTGGGTTTTTGGAATAAAAGAGAAACGGCGGGGCAAAAGGGTGTTTCTAGACTTTTATATTAGTTTTCTTAGATTTCGTTCCTTTGGTTTTCGGATCGCAATGGCAATGGCGGCTTCCACCATGATGAGATCGTCTGTTACGGCGGGATCGTTTCGTGAAAATCATCGTCCTTCTGTGGCAGTTGATGCACAGATCCGATCGAAGATAACCAGCACCGATGGCACAGTCAGATTGCCTTTCGGAAGCTTTGGAAGCAATTTCTTTGGATCCACTGCAGAGTTTGGCCAGGGTTCAGCCTTACAATGTCAGAGTGCTAGGAATTTGCAACCAGTTAGAGCTACTGCAACAGAGGCCCTCCTAGAGTTCAAAGATCTTCGAGAAAGGAGAGGACCAAGATAGGAATAAATGGATTTGGTCGTATTGGGAAGCTGAAAGATCAAGCGAAGTCAGAGGAAAAGTCAGCAACTGAGGAGGAAGCCTAAGAGACGATGTAAGCGGAAACGAATGGACAAAGGCATGGGAATGTATAAAACAGTAGAAACAAAGAGCTATTGGAGAGGTTATGGTGGTGAAGAACCCGAGGGTGAGATAGTAGAAGCAGCAGAGGCAAAAGAGGCAGAAAAAGCAGCGAAGGCTATAGAGGCAGCGGAAGCAGCAGAGCAGGAATGAGACAACCTCAGCTGAATAGAGTGCAACAGCATACCTGTATATACCAAGGTTGGGTTGGAGCCTCAGAACTGAACAGGACTGAAGTCATTGGGGTAGGTGCTCCTAAGTGCAGAACCACTGCAAAACAGAGTTGGTGCTCTAGAGGTTGGAGCCTCACTGAAGTCCAAGTTGGAGCTTGGAAACTATTCACAATCAGATTTATACTTATATTGTATTTATTTCCTTGCACTGTCTTGAGTTATAATAAAAGTATTAAATTCAGCTGATGATTTCTGTGTTCTGTGTATGCATATACATATCTATATAGGTTGTTGGCAATCACTAGAACAATTAAAAAATAAATAGTAAGAAATACTGATGCACCCCCCCTCTCAGTATTTCCAACACCTGGGGGCTTGGGGTACTTCTTGGAGCTATGAGCGACCATAGGGTGAGTGGTTCACCTTCCCCTACAATTGCGGACACATGTATGTAGGGTGAGTGGTTCACCTTCCCCTACGATTGACATATGCATAGGATGAGTGGTTCACCTTCTCCTATGGCATATGAGTAGGATGAGTGGTTCACCTTCTCCTGTTGATGCCCCAACACACATCCTACCCATGGAGTCTGGGACTCATGGGAAGTACCTCTCATCTGGCCAATGAGTTGGGAAAAGTGGTTAGGGACCATAGCACTACCGATGGATGCATCGTGTACTGTCGTACTCCCTATGACTAGGATGCATGGTGTTCAACAACTTGATCTGGGATCAAGGACTGACTTTTGTCAATGGAGAGTGGTAAGGTCTTATGACTCACTCTCGATCACTTCTTCTTCATTATTACTTCATGGTTCAGCAGAGCATAGTAGAGAAGTGATGACAAAGATGGTACATGATGATAGGATGGTATGATGATGACAAATGGATTGGCAGGTGGAATTCTCCCTAGTTGAGAGGGAGTATTAAATTTGGCAACTAGGGTCAAATTCCACCTTGGGACAGCTCATATGATGGAGATGATTATTGCATTGGATTCCTCTTTTCGAGAGGTCCAATTTTGATATAAAGATCATCTCATTCGGACAAGCAGAAATGGAATTTTGAATTTATTCTCTCTCATGCACAAATTGTCAAGGTCCCTCAGTCAAATGTAGGCTCAAGAAGCCCAATGGATGTGTCTCCTCACCCTCTATTCATTTGGGGTAGCATTGGATGTGCTCTAGGCCTCAAATTTTGCAGGGAGGCTTGGGCACATGTATTCCAAAGAACCCAGAAAGCGTTTTGGGAAATTCAACCCAGAAACAATTTTATTAAAATAATTAATAATGTTTAATGGGTCCCTAAGTCTAAACTTGGATAATTAAAAATATTAATGGGTTTTAATCTAATTGTGGGTGTAACTTCTAGAAGAAGACCAGGATCAATCTAAAATGATCTTAGCCATTGATTAGCATTTAATTTGGGTCGCTGAATGTCAACGAGAAGATTACTTAAGGAAGCTCGAGGGTCATTTGGAAAACATACCAAGAGATTAAGAGATCAAATTTCTGAAGTGAAAAGTTCTCAGGAGGAAGTTCTGATCAAGGAGATTTCTTGCAGTTGAAGGGCAAGGATAGCATCCACAGAGAGAGAGAGATTTTCTCAACCGGAGAATCATCAGCAAAGAGAGGAAGAGAGTGATCCAGCAGCTCTCACGCAGAGGCTGACGCAGGGCCATGCAAAGACAGCACAGAGGGTGAGAGAGAGTCCAAGATTTTGCTGGGCAGGGTCAGTTTCAGAAGCCAAGAGCTGGGGTGTGAGACCAAGAGGCTGAGAGCAGAGACTCCAAGCAGCAAATCGATCAGTTCGCTGAGTGACGCATTGCCTACAGAGGTTGACGCAGGGACTGCGTGAGGACTACGCAGAGTCAGCGTACGGCCTGCCAGAGGCACCTCATCCAAAATCTGGATCAGCCGGAATTTTTCTCAATCATTGTGTGAGGTAATCTCACAAATCTTTCTGCCAGTATTTCTCTCTGTAACTGAATAAGCTAAGAGGTATTCAGAGATGTATTCAGAATTTCCTACTGCCTAATAATAATAAACCCTCAGATCTGCTACACCGGTTTTCCCACATTAGGTTTTTCCGGGGACATTTGTCCAAAAATAACAGTGTCAATTGTGTTGCTTTTTCTTTCTTGCTCAGTCTCTTGTTTCCGCATAATATTTAATTAAGTGAAGGTTGCAGTGTATGTATTATGATATTTGTCGTAGGAAACAACAAGTAATTTGTTTAAAGGAATTTAACAAATAGGAGTAATATCATCAGTTGCTACAGTAGGGATTCCGGTTTACGGAATTTTCACACCCTCAACGAATTGTATAAATAGGAGTGACCTCTCTCCTCATTTGGGCATCACTCGCACACATCATATTTCTCTCTCTCTTCTCTTGATTGGATCGTACAGCTTGAGCAACCTCTCTCTCTCTCCCACGTGTGGCATAGAAGGACGAAATTTCAAAAGTGAAACTGCAAGCTGAAATTTCAGAGTGCAGACCAGCGTTGACCAGGGGTTGTTTGACTGTCTTTGACTGCATTTTTCTGGGCAAAATTCCGATCTCTTGAGGCCACATTCTCTGGCACAAAAACCGAGGCAATTAAGGTTGTTTGACCTGCAGTGACCGCAGACTGAAGTTTGACTAGGGTTGACTGAGTTTTTGTGGACTGTTTTGTGTTGACTTTGACCCTTCTATAAGGCCAAATTAAACTATTGTTGACCGAGCTACTTGGAGGAAGTTTTGTTATTGATTTGACCAACATTGACTTTCTGGCTAGGCCTGAAGTTCACTGCTATTGACTGTTGATTTTGACAGGGTTGTTTTCACTGTGTATTAAGCAAGTGAATTTGATCTATGTACTCTCTCTCTGCTGAACTATTGAATAATAAGAAGAAGATTTGATCAAAGGGTTTTCCCCACATTGGGGTTTTTCCCTGGCATCCACCAAATCTTGTGTCCTCTTGTCTTGGCTTGTCTTTTGCACATGCTTTTATCTTCTATCTACATTTACTGTCAATGTGATTGCTATTGGAAATAATTGGAAATTGTCATTGGTTTGATAAGGAACATTGAAGTAAATTGCGCTAAGCATAGAACATACCACTATTATCTAAAATTAACAGGTTTCCACTTCTTGGAAGGAGATCTTGGTTCCTATATATTCCTATCTTGTAATTTTCCTTTCCATCTTTTGGGCAGCCCACTAAGGGGCCTTCTACTCATTGTAACAAGCTAATAAAAGATCTATTTTTCTTGTGGGAGCGTGGGTTTTACCCATGGCATCCTCTCTCTCCATTTAGGGAGAGAAATATGTGGGTGGATTGACTCTTTGCATTTTTATCCTCTTAGTTTTCTTTTAACTTACATGCATGCTCTAATTGGGAATTAACACAACCGCACTATCACATTTCATTTTCTAAATTAAGGTTTGCTACAATTTTATTTGAGACTTGCATCAATCTATTTCATGTTGCTTTGAGCTACAAGTCAACACTTTACTTTAAGCAATTTACTCTTTACATGCAAGCATTTTACATTTCTAGCAAGCTTTAAATTTAGTTTATTGATTTCTTTCCATTTAGCTTGGCAACTTGTTTCATGATCATTTGAAGTACATGCCTCATTGCTATGCTACATTGTCATCTTGAATATCGAAGCATTGTATCATCATTACTTGAACAAGTTTTATTTTTCAAGCAACTTACTTGTATTACTTTACTTGCAATCAAGCTAATTCCCATTTATTTCTCCAATTGAAGTTATAGTTGCAATTTATGTTGAGCACTCTTTCCTTATTTTGAAGCACTTGCAAACTAATATTTCTTTGGGAGAATTTACATGCACTCCATATAGGCATATTAGTATAGATTGCATTTCTAACTCAATTAACCTCCAAGCATAAGCTTGGTTGATAGACATCATAGGGCAAAGATTTTCTTGGAAAATTCTTCCAACTAGTACGAAGTAAGGTAAAGGTGTGTGACCCTGCAGTTATGAAGGTGGCTTGTCCCCTTGTAGGAATGAAGGCACACACTGGCTCGTAAGGCTGAGGGGAAGGGTATCGTTAATGGCTACTAGTGATTCCTTAACCTCTCTTCCTTACACTCACCCAAATTTTTACCCTTTGGCGAGAGTTTAAAGAGACAATTTCTCACTTAGAATAAGTATTTAGCTTAAAATTAATCAAGATAACTGCATCTAACCTTAGTTTAAGTGCATCTCATCTTAACTTACTTTACTTTCAAAGTATTTTACTTGCAATTTATTTATATGCTTGTCATGATGAACATTTATTGAAGTGATCATTTTGTTGAGGTATCTCATTAAGCAAGTGTACTATCCTTTTGTGCAAGTAAAGCTTTAGTTTATTTTCATCTCATATTTGCAAGTTATTTTACACGCTTTAGAATCATGAATGATCATATTTTGACTTAAGAGCAATTTTATATCTTGCAAATTTATATCATCTTTTCTAACATTCATTTGATTTGCAGGGTTATTTGGTGTTTCATTTTGAAACTTTTTATTTTCGAGCAAGTGTTTATTTATTTTGAAGCAATATTGAAGGCACTGGTTTACATGCTTATCGTTTTATATTATGTGTTGATGATTATTGAGAACATCTTTTATTTCATGTCTTGTATTGCTTATCACACTTGCTGAACTTGCTCATAATCTTTAAGCTAAGTCACATGACACGAGGACACGAGACACGGAGGACACGTAAATACGAGTATTCAATACGAAACGCAGCGACCCAGAAACAGGACACGAGGGACACGTTTTATATATATATATACCGAAATATAGTATTAAGCGTATTGCAAGTGGAAATGCAGTATTTAAAACTGTTAAAAATAAACAGTAGGTACACTCAGCACTGCATGCTAGCTCGAATGAAAACCTAGTGGCCCGGGGGTTGAAAATCGTCTGACATAAATGATAATCATTATTATATTATCGTAACATAATCATTTGATTAGATGACACTGGACAGTGGACAGACTTATTTATATTTGTATACCGGCCCTGGAATTCGACAGCGTAAGCTGCACAGTGCACACACAATCAAACGCATTTTTTATGGGCTTGCTGCTTAAGTTTAATTGCGTCTATGGCATTATACATATGGTCTACGGGCCACGACTTACCTGAACCAGTGAACCTCACACATGCTGCCAAGTTGCCAAACCTTCCAGCGGCCAAACGGCTCCACGAGTCCACGGAGATGACTCAGCTCCACACGACGATTATACATTGACGGAGAGCGACGACATCGGAGGAAAATAGCAAAAGAACCCCGAAAAAATAATTGCGTGGGCTTTAAACCATTGATTTCGTGGGGTACGTATTCAACTGGAGAAAAAATGTTAGGGCAACATTTTTTAGACTCTGAATACTCGTTTTCCATGACTAGGACACGAAGAAAACGACCGAATACGTTTTATGTTTTCCAGGACACGTTAAAAAACGTTTTCGACACGTTTTAGGGCCGTTTTCGTGTCCGACACGTTAAATACAGGACACGGGACCTTGGAGGACGTGTCCTGTGACTTAGTCTTAAAGTAATCCAATCGACTTTAACATCTCCTAGAAACCTCACATCATTTTTTTAATTAACTTTTCATTAGGGACCACCCCCCTTAACTTACCTATGAGAGAGTTGGGAATAGGTGGCAACCCCATCTCTTAGGTTTTGCCACCAACCACACCTTGTGGGGTTAAGGGATTTTCTCACTAACTTAGGTGTGTACAAGGCAACTACAACAAGTCCAAGTTGCTCTCTAAAAACCAAGAACTTCCCTTTCGGCAAAGCCTTGGTGAGTATGTTTGTTATCTGCTTTTCAGTCGAAATATGATAGAATCTTACGGCTCCTCTCTACACCATGTCCCAGATGTAGTGATATCTTATCTCAATATGCTTGGACTTGTCATAAAACACAGGATACCCTACCAGATGAATCCCACTCTTGTTGTCACAATATATAACTGCCTTATCTAGTACCTGCTCAAACAGCTCCCCAAAGAGCTTTCTCAACCATACAACCTCGCAGCTCGTCATGCTAACAGCAATATACTCAGCCTCGAAAGTACTAAGGACAACGGATTTTTGTTTCCTACTCATCCAAGATATCATGGCAGATTCAAGGCTAAGACAACATCCTAAAGTGCTCTTCTTGTCAATAACATTTTTGGCCCAGTCAGCATCAGTGTATCCAAGTAGTCTTGCATCTCCAACAATGTACCTTAGACCAAGATTAATCGTCCCATGCAAATATCTTAGCACAATCTTAGCAGCAAGTTGCAACCCAGTGCATGTAGAGAGGCTCAGTGATAAATTGACTCAGAGTGTTAACTGCAAAACATATGTCCGGACGAGTGTTCACAAGGAACATCAATGCCCCAATCAACTGTCGATACTCAAAAGGATTCGCTAAGTTAGGTCCTGCAACATCTCCACATAACTTCTTGAAGTTTATCTCCATCGATGTGGCCATGGACTTACATTCTACCATTCCAAATCTTTCCAACAATTTCACAACATATTTTCCTTACGAAAGGAAAATCTCACCAGGTCTCTATCATACCTCTAAGTCCATGAAGTAGTGCATCAATCCAAAGTCTTTCATTTCAAATTTAGAGGCCAACTCCCTCTTACACTCAAGCATCAGAGGCTCACTGTCTGTCAATAATAGATCATCAATGTGAGTTTTTCAACCTATTGCAGCAACTAGAAATTATTCTTCTAACTGATTGATATTAAGTGCAGTTTATTTGCTATGGCAAATAACGAATAAAATCACAATTACAATTTTCACCATAAAAAACGTTGCGGGAAATAAAATACTGGAAACTGAGAAAATGATAGCGCAAACACAATAAAATTGACACCATTATTTTTGGACAAATGTCCCCGGAAAAACCCAATGTGGGAAAACCAATGCAACAGACAAGGGTTTTATTATTATTATGCAATAGTGAAAATCCGAGTACAATTTGGATGCTTAAAACTGGCTATCCTCAACAAATAATTTGGCCAAAAATTATTAGAGAGAATTTTCTTCTCTCCCCACAAGCAATCTCAGCACAACCTACCTCAGAAAAACTGGCCCTCAAGAACCCTTGCACAAGCCCTGCGCAGTGCTTATGCAAACCCTCACATGCATAGCTTGAATCTACCTCTGATCAAGTAGTTTTTCCTGTTGCTGCTCCTAGAAGCGATCCTCCTGCCCTCTAGAAAATTATCCTTGCCTCTGGCTACTGAATCGACCCCTGCTCAGCTCAATCGAATTGCCACACTGAAGCTGCCTGCGCAGCCTCTAGTGGAATAACTCGACCTCTTTGTCGTTGTCTCTCCGGAATTGAAAACTCCTCTGGAATCAATGTCTCTGCTCCCTCTCTATCTCTGCGTCCCTTCTGGCTCGAACTCTTCTTCCCTGCTCAACTGCAACTGCTGGATAGCTCGATCTGCCAAGGAACTCGACCCCTATTGTATGTTCTCCATCTACCCATCGAGTTTCTCTTATGATCTCTCGTTGGTGAACCAACAGCCATGAATTAATCTCCATCAACGGCTAAGATCATCTCCAACTTGATCCATGTGAGTTTCTAGATAAATCTCACCTTTCTCAATTAATTGTTGTTAATTAATAACTTTTCCTAAGTTAGAATTAGGAAATATTTAATTATTGATTACTTAACTTATTTGAGACATCTTTAGGTGTTTTCTCCCGAAACTTTTTCTAGGTTATGGAGATCTTGTGTTCCTTAGCCTTTATGACCAAAGTCGAGACTAGAACACCTATTTGATGCTACAAAACTAACACTCCCTCTTAATGAGGAAGGTGTTCTCTCACTCTGTCTCATAACATCCTCTCATACATGCTGCTGATGTCTGACACTGTGACAATCTGCCACTGCCCCCCAAGCCACTGCGCAACTCCAATTCATCTACCACTCTATAGTTGAACCATACTGCATCTGTGTTGCTGTTGACACTGCATTGTACCACCTGTACTACTGCCAACTTTGCACTGCGTTACAATTGATCTCATGTTGTTGTTGTTGCAACTATTGCAACTGAGTCCAAAATCATGAATCAATTGTATCCCTAGACTAGCTCTGCATATTTCCCCTGGGTCTCTGACTACTACTAGCCTCTACAATATCCACTAAGTAACTATCGGCGCTGCAACTGCTCTGCGCCCCTCAGCATCTGACTACTACTAGTACTGGAACTGCCCCTCAAGATCTGACTGCGCCAATTGAACATTAATCCATCTACTACCGAATATTGTGGGTCCCTGTAGCAAGGGTAATGATCCAAGAAGAAACACCTGTCTGATGCTATCCTCCTTGGACCTTGCCCAAAACTCGACAACCTTAGTGACTAAAGTTCATTGTCACCCCTCTTCTCTCCTAGAGTTATACCTGCATACAGTGTGAATTCATCCTCTAATGTGGAAGACAAATTATCGATCTTCGTTGAAGTTGTTGCCTGCTCCTGCTTCTCCTTCTTGTCCTTCTTCCTCTTCGAACATTCGGTACTGTAGTGACCGAACTCGCCACACCCAAAGCATTTGATCTTCGAGAGATCCTTCTTCTTTTCTCCTCCCCGTGAGCTTTGTCCCTGACTAAGAACCCTGACTAAGACCTTTCTTTGTCTTCGCCTTTGATGCAAGGGCTACGTTCTCCTCTTCCTTCACACCCTTCGATCTTTTGCTACTGTTGCCACTGATGTTGCTCTCAACTAAAGCAAGCCTCATCTCTTCCCACATAAAATATGCGCAGAAACAATCCCAACCCGATAGATTATCTCTTCGAGTGATACCTTTGACGAAGGTAGCCCACTCCGAGGTGAAACCATTGAGAGTTGTATGCACCAGCTCACTCTCTTGAGGTGCTTCTCCAACTGCGGCAAGCTCATCCCAGACATTTTGAATTCTGGTGAGATAAGGAGTGACTCCTTCACCCTTATGCATCCTAGTGGTCCTCAACTTCTCCTTCAGAAACATCTTTCGGTTCTCGGAAGGATTCTGGAAAAGCGTGGCAACTACATCCCACATTTCTTTGGTCGTATTCTTGGTCGCTAAGTGTGAGACTATATGATCCCAAACACCATCAAGGATCAACTGCTTTGCCTTGGCCATCTCCTTATTGTAGTTCTCTAGTTGTTGTGGGTCTGTAGGTACGACTACAACTCTCTCTACATACGTCTTCAAAGCATGCTCATCTAGTAGGAAAGACATTCTAGCATTCCATATACAATAATTAGAGGCTACATCTAGCCTATACTGATCTTGAAGTCCGGCTGAGGCCATTTTCTGCAAAACTCACAACTGGGAAATAAACAAGAATCTCCTCCTTTTCCTGCTTGGTTGCTTGCTCTGCTACTTGCACTCCCTCCTGGAATGTGCAGTTCTGCTAGCTGCTTCTAGAAATCACGGATTTCCTCTAGAAAATTTAATCTGGAAACCCTCTAAGAAAAATCCCTCTGTGTGCTTTTCTCTTCCTCCCAGTGTTGATTTGTTACTATTGGTCAAGCTACAAACCAACTGCCCCAAATCAACTCGATGAACTATCTAATCTGCTCGTCGGAATTGCTTCCTGACAATACCACTGCCTGCTGGAATTGCTATTGGCTTGTTTGAAATTTTTCCTGCACCTACAACTGGAAATCGAACCCTCTGCCGAGTAATTCGAATTGCCTGGCTAGCCTTCTGCACAGACCCAGAAATTGTGTTGCAGAACTCCCTTTGAACCTGAACAAATTTCTTCTTCACTTCTGAGCTTCTGATATGTCTTCAACAGTGCTCTAATACCATGTGAAATATTGAACCTATTGCAGCAATTGGAAAATTTTCTTATCACTGATTAATATTAAGTGCAGTTTATTTGCTATGGCAAATTAAAAATAAAATCACAACTGCAATTTTCACCATAAAAAACACTGCGAAAAATAAAATGTTGGGAACTGAGAAAATGATAGCACAAACAGAATAAAATTGACACCGTTATTTTTGGACAAATGTCCCTGGAAAAACCCAATGCGGGAAAATCGGTGCAACAGATGAGGGTTTTATTATTATTATGCAACAGTGAAAATTCGAGTACAATCTAGATGCCTAAAACTGGCTATCCTTAGCAAATAATCTAGCCAAAAAGTATTAGAGAGAATTTTCTCTCTCCATGAGCAATCCCAGCACAACCTACCTCAGAAAAATTGGCCCTCGAGAACCCTTGTGTAGGCCCTATGCAGTGTTTGCGCAAACCCTCACATGCAAAGCCTAATTTGCCTTTGACCAAGTCATTATGCCTGTTGCTGCTGCTGGAAGCGATCCTCCTACCCTCTAGAAAATTATCCTCACCTCTGGCCACTAAATTGATCCCCTGCTTAGCTTAATTATAATGCCCTGAATTACAATTAAATCAGACAATTTCAGAAAAATATACCCAGACTTTGCAATTTACTCGACCATTCAATTTCACCAGAATCTAACAATTTAAATGCAGAAAAATACTTGGATATCCATTTGAATGCCTTTTTGGTCTATTGTTGCTCCTGCTCCTATTACCAAACCGACATTTTTCTCTCAGCCTATCTGGGATCAACCTATCTGGTTCCCAGATCCAGAAGACTTTGTATTTGAGATCTTCTAGTCCCTATGCCCAAAAATCCAAAAACAAAAGCTCAATTTTACAAATTTCTCGAACCTTAGGCTCATTCCTCAGATTGCACAGCTTTCCTTCCCCTCTCCCTGCCTTATTCCTCCTTTCCCCATCTTATATAGTGTTGATTTTGGGTAGCATCGGATGCGCTCTAGCTCCGGAATTTTGTGGAGGGGCTAGAACACATGAGATCTCCAAGACATAGAAATCGTTTGGAGAAATTCCACCCGGATTGTGAGTTATTAAAATAATTAATATTTTAATGGGGTTCCTAAGTCTAAACTTAGGAAAATAAAATTATTAATGGGTATTAATAAAAATATGAGTAGCTTCTAAGAGATGAGGATCAAGTCTATTTTAATCTTAGCCGTTGATTAGGGACTTAATCTCGGTCGTTGATTCATCAACAGGAAAAGTATAAGAAGAGGCTTGAGGGTCAGTTGGAAATACACCAAGTTGATCAAATCAATTCGATTTTTCTGAGGCGTGGTTTGCTGAGAAAATCGAACTAGTGTTCTGAGTTGCAGTAAGAGGGGCAGAAGCAGAGATTTGGATTGGAAAGGAATTCTGAGACAGAGTATCGGGCAGAGAGGCAGCGCAAAGGCCTACGCAGCCCAGGAAGGCGCTGACGCAGGCCGAGAGGGTCTCTTGCAGTGACAGTGCAGGATACTTGTAGAAGTTCGAGATTTTGCTGGAGAAGCAAGGTTCTAAGTCGAGAGGGCTAAACAACAGTCGTCCTCCAGCAAATCGATCCAGCAGAAGGGGTGACACAGTGTCCTAGAGGCAAGACACTGGCCCAAGTAGTGATTGCGCTGGGATTTCGCAGTGTTTGCCAGAGTCAGGCCACTCAGTGGATCAGTTGTGACTTGGAGAACGAGGTAAACCCTCGTATGTATTTTTTGCTGTCAAGATTTCTCTGAAAGGTTAGCCGGTGTGAGAGGCAACCTGTTGTACTCAAATTCTGCTTACTTAATAATACAAACCCTCTATCTATTGCACCGGTTTTCCCGCATTGGGTTTTTCCAGGGACGTGTTGTCCAAAAATAATGGTGTCCCTTGTGTGTTTGTCTCATATATTTTCAGTTTATGATCTGTATGTCAGTGTAGTCTACAGTAGTGTTTTTCATCACTGTTTATAAATTAAATAACTTGTTGAATGTAATAACAAGTAGGAGATGATAAACCAATGATTGTAGTAGGATTTCTTAAGTGTAGATTCAGAAATTTTCACATATAGAATCTCGTTCTGTCTCCAAACAGTGACCCCTTGTCTAAGGTTTCTCCAGTGAAGGGATAAGGTGATAAGCTTTAGTTGAAGTTTAAGCAGGCATCTTCCACCTTCATTAATGGTTGACAACAAACCTCGTTTAATAAAACATATATATCTTATTGTATTCATCGTTTTTCGTATAACTCATTGTCATTTTATATTATGCTCCCTTTTGATTGCATAATATATATAATGGATTCTTTTAAGTTTGCATAGTTTGTATATTATAATTTCTTCTTTTAGTTTATATAACAATTAATATATATTATAATTTCTTTGTATATTTTGTATTGTATTTCCCTTGCTATTTTATATAATATGTATTATATTCAATTTATTTTTGTACCATATATATTATATTCCCTTTTTATTTTGTATAATACATTGTCTTTCCTTTTTATTTTGTATAGTTATATATTATGATGGTGGTACATACATTAAGTACCTCACTCAATATATTTAATATTTTTGTGAGTTAGGTATTCACTTAGAACTTTCAATAATTAATTCGTTTATCCTTTACTTGGGAATTTTCATAATAAGTTAATATGTATACTAGCGCAGTGCATGCGATGCATGAATATGTAGCTATCATATGCATGCTAATATTCCTATGCTACCTGTAATTCGAGATGGGCCTTTACATACACCCCTCCTTCAGAACACTCTGTCTCGAAGTTAGGGTTTGTATAGTATATCAATAATTACTGTAGTGTTTAGTATAATCATATAAGTATTGTGTTCCGTGATCGAATTCTTGCTTATAATGAGAGGATACTTTTAAAAATTGTTTTGAACATTCATGCTCTACCCCAGCAGAGTTCCCAAGCTATTCTATAATCATCCTATCCTTCTTAATCTCTTCCACTCTCATCCTATCCATCCTCTACTGGAATATGTTATTGAATCAGTGATATTGATCTAACCATTCATAAAACTCAAGGGTGACAGCGTCAACTGTATCAACCTAATTTCCCAGTAGGCATCTAGCAGTCATCATCACACATCTAGGGGAACGTGACTCGCACAATCCTCCCCTGACTCCAAGTTTTAGAGGATAAACGATGGGCAACACCTCCACCCCTCCTAGTAGACTATAGGACCAGGGTCAACACCCTATCATGGAATCTTATTGAGCCTCAGTTGTTCTTGAAGTTTTGTCATCACACGGCCGGTTTGGTAACGATACTATCTGCAATGAAAACACTTGTTTGTGAATATGGCAGCGCAATGACAAATTCCAATCATGGGATGAGATTCTTCTTTTCAAGAGGACCAATTTTGACTAAGAAACGCTCAATTAGGACAAGGGGAAGTTTATTTTTGAATTAAAGCCCACATGTGCACAAAAGGACAAGTCGGCCCTAACAGGAAATTGGACACCCTTGGAAGCCTATCAATACAAGTGACCTCAAGCTCATTTGGATATCATCATCATGATCATTTCTGCTTTCTTTGGGTTTGGCTCGCACAAGTCTGAGGCTGGGTTGCGAAGATTGGTTCATACAAGTCTGAGATTGCAAGGTCCATAGCTCGCACGTGTGATTAGGGTTTTGGTTTCCAACCGCAGGGATGACACAGGCAGTTTTCGGTCGCAACCGCAGGCACACATGCTCATGCGTGTGTTTAGAGGGTTTCAGCCGCACGCACATAACTCTCTATGTGCGGTTGGGTCGTAGGGTTTGAGTTTTACAGTTGACCATAGATTTCTTCAGTTGACCACAGAGTTTGGCAATTGATCGCAGTCAGTGACAGTTGACCGCAGGCTTCTGAATCGGGGTTTTGATTATTAACATTGTTGGGTTCAGCTCATACATGTTTAATTAATTTTGTTGGATAGGATTATGATTGAAGTTCTAGATCATTATACTCTCTTTTGCTTAATCATTCAATGACAATCTAATAAGAAGAAGATTTTGAAAGGGTTTTCCCCGTAGTGGATTTTGCCCTGGTCTCCGACCAATCTTGGTGTCTCTATGTGTGAATATTTTTCTTCTATTGTTCCTTTATGTTCTACTGCATTGATGATGATGTTGTTCGTTCTATATAATTGCATATATTGTTGAATAATGTTGTAAAATTGAATAATGATATGATGTTGTAGGGTGAATTTAATATGCAAATGAATGAAATGTAGTTCTCAAAGCAAAGAACAATATAGCCCTAAGAAAATTTAACACGATATGAGAGTTGGGCTGAAGAAAAGTCGTTGAGAATCACCCCTGTGAAAAAACCAATGATGGAAGCAAGAGAATATGGAGGAGACCTAAAAGAAGGTTAGGGTTTGCAAGAAACCCTAAGCAATTTGGTATTAGGGTTTGATGGATATTATGAGGTTAGGGTTTGGAAGAAACCCTGGATTATGACAAATATTTGAGATATGAAATCTAGAAACCCTAGCATGATCAGTGTGAAGATATTCTAACACTTGTGACAAATTTGATGTAGCCCTAGATGGGATAGTCTCAATTAGGCCTGGTCGTTGATGAAGTTGGTTGAAATATTGAAAGCAACAATATTATATGGACAAAGGACATTCATGACTTTTGAAGGCTAGTTCAAGAGGGAGATGATCACCTCTCATTGAAAATAAGTACTTTTTTTATTTATGTTACTTCCTTATGCCTTTACTTTTGTTTAGATTTATTGATTTGATCATTGATTATACTTCCTGTATGTATGTTTGAGAATTTGGATACTTCTAAGTTCCTGATAAGTTGTGATAAGTGAATCCTTCTCGAGGATCATCTAAGGTGCAAGAAAAGATGACTAAGTGCAAGAAGAGAAGAGCTAGGGCTGGAAAATGAAAGAGTCGCCTGATGAAAAGTTAACAAAGTGCTCCAGCGACCAATGTCAAATAAGAAGGTGCACAGGTATCTTAATACTACAAGGTATGTATGGTGTATTGTTTCAATGTTATGTTTCAGCTACAATATTGGATGGCAAGGTAAGCCCTAAGGTATGATGGGAATTTCACCTTCATGAATGACTCATATATGCATATGAGAGTAAGTTTGATTTATGGTACATGTGATATGTATCAGTGCTCTTGATATTTAATAAGTATCTTACATTTTAGACATGATGGACTTCTTCATTTTGTGAAGCAAGCTAGATACATTGTTGTTTAAATATGGTGACTTGATACTATTGTTAATGCTTGTGATAAGCATGGTAACCTTCATGATAAAAAGTGTAACAATAAGATTGATGCTCAAGATCTTCTTGTTGACCTTGGTTAGGTTTTGGTAAGTTGGGTAATTATGACATATGGTAAAATTGGATGCCCTGTCTTGATGGTTGGATAATATAATAAAGAAGTGATGTAGTGATTATGATCCTTGAAGTATGATGATACACCTGTCAGCTTCCCTAATCATATGACTCTAACCCTTGATGAAAGTTTGATGTCATGTTCATATGTGGTGATGAAGTAGTTGATGCTAACATGTTATGACCATGATGAATATGTGTTTTAGAACTTGATTTCATGATCTAACAATTATGTTGATGCATGACAGTATTATGATAGACAGGTTGATGTTTTGAATGATGATGACTGAAGTGGCTTCCCATTCAGAGGGAGAAACTCTCCATAAGATCCCTACACCTATTATCATTTGCATTAAATGTATAGAAGATTATTTATTGTTGAAGTAAGATTTTTGGACATGAATAGTCAAATATTTGATGTTGTTAGTCTGCAACAAGTTCTGGTCTGAGAAAAGAAGGTTTCTCCTAGTCTAAGCCCCAACCGCTGGGAGAAAATCTTAAGAGTGTGATTATAGGCCTCCCAACCACACGGAAGAAGGCATATGGGTGTGGTTGTGCCTATAAGTCACAAAAACTAAATCCCTATGCATAAAATCAGGAGCACACCTGGAGCATGACAGTCCTCCAAATACGGAGCAGTCCATAGAAAGTCCTTTGAGCGAGGAAGTTTGAATGTTTGACTTACTATGAAGAATGTGAATGTATTGACTAAACTTGTGTTTGCAGGGGACCGAAATATGCATATCAAGTATGCTATTTTGATTTGATCATTGAAGCTAGTATATGACAGTATTTGATAACAGTTGCAAGGGTTTGACAAGATTTGGCTTATTGGTTTAATATAGATGAGCAGTATTGGAGTTTTGACATGATGCTTGATAGTTCATAAATATGTTTTGGCTTATGGATTGATTGAATTCACAGTGATAACAAATTAGGGTTTTTAATTTGATAACTGATGATTTGCCTTGATGACAGTGTTATGTGGGCATAGTAACTTTCAATGACTAATATTGGTATTCAATAGTGATTTTGTATTGGCATCATTGGCTTTGACACATTGGTTGAAGTATAAACAGTTGTGATTCAGTATGCAGTGATCTCACAATGAATGCATGAAACTTATATGACTTATCCTTGGTGTATGCATTCACATTTAGTGGCAGATCTGATTCATATTGTGATCATGAGGATGGCTTAATAAAGTTTGGTTGGATATTGCTTCATAAATAACAATTGTTGACATGACAATAGATAAGGTTGTAACTTGGTATTTGGAAGTGAGCTCTACCTGACACCTGGTCCAAAGAGTTTGTTACAGTGATATTCGCAGAAACCTTTTTGATCTGGCATCTAAGGCTTGATAAGCTGAATTAGTTGATTTGATTGCACAATATTGATTTGTGTAAGGCTGAGCATACTAGTTTAGTCAAGTGTTATGTTTGCAGAAAGCTTTATATGAAGCAATCTCCCCGAGCCTGGTATATCCACATTGACAGTTACCTGGTGAAGACAGGAAGATGTGCCAATCCAAACCTCTACTTCAAAATTGGTCCAAGGTATGGCTTTGATTTTGGTTTTATATGTTGATGGTCTATTCTTGATAGGTAATGAGCCTCTAATGATCAAAGTAAGAGGGAGTTGGCCTCTGAAGTTCGAAATGAAGAATCATGGCATGATGAATTACTTTCTAAAGTTTGGAAAAGAAAATCTATATCGTGAAGCTATTGAAGAGTTTTTGGAAAGTAGAAATGCAAATCCTTGGACACTCCAGTTGAATTTCAAGAAGTTATGCAAAAGATATTGCTGAACCTGACTTGGCAACCAACAGTTGATTAAGACAGTGATGTTCCTTGTGAACACCCAGCTAGACATGGTTTGCAGAGAACAACTTAAGTCAAATCATGATTGAGTTGCTTCATACACATTGGGTTGTCGCCAACCACACTTCAAGATATTTGCATCAGACAATCAATTTTTGGTTTGAGATATTCTCCTATGATATGTGACTGAATGGATGTGTTGATGTTGTTTCAGATCGTTATTGATGAGATGAGCACATCTGGGTGCTACCTTAGTATGAGATCTATCGTGATACTTTGGATAAGAAGTTTGTAGCTTTAAGCACAGCCGAGGTTGAGTATGGTATTGCTAGCATGGTTGTTAGTTTTTGTAGCATCGGATGTGTTCTAGCCACGAAATTTGTTGGAGAGGCTAGAATACATGAGATCTCCAAAACCCAAAAATTGTTTCTAGAAATTCCGCCTAGAAATGACTTAATTAGATTATAACTAGTTTTTAAATATTTCCTAAGTCTAAATTTAGGGAATATGGTTAATTAATCAGTGTTAATTAAGTCAAGGCGAGAATCATCTAAAAACTCACACGGATCGATCCAAAGATGATAATAGCCATTGATTATGTTTTAATCTTGTTCGTTGATGCTTGCAGCTCCAACAGTGGATTATAAGAGGAGGTCATTGTGGTGATAGAGAATACACCGAGACACTTGAGCAGTTTGATTTCTTGGCGGATCGATTTCCAGAGTAGCAACAGTCAGTTGCCGGAGACAGAGCTAGAGATCGAAGCAGCGTGAGAGGGGCAGAGACTGTGAGGCTGGAAAAGGCATTCCAGATCCAATGAGTGCATTTGCAGAGAGGCAGAAGAGCCATAGAGAGGTTGACGTTGGGGTAGCGCAGCAACCTCTAGAGACAAGATCGATTCGCTGATAGGGAGAGACGTCTTTAGTTCCAGAGGTCGGGAAGGAGTCCCAGAGTGCCGGAGACGCATCTTTCCAGTCAGCGGAAGGCAGAACGACTTCATTAGAGACCATTCTGAGGCTAGACATCCAGCAGGCTACACAGAGGGTCAGAGGTCCGAATTTCTGAAGGCAAGTTGTGCCAAGAGTTTCCCTGTGGGGTGAGGAAAAATCCTCACTAGATTTTTGCCAATATTTTTCTCTATAGGATTGCCAAATTTCGGCATCTAGTAGTGCTCATATTTTCTCACTGCTGTATAATAATAAAACCCTCAGCGGCTGCACCGATATTCCCAAGTTGGGTTTTTCCGGGGACTTTTATCCAAAAATAATAGTGTTATTTTTATGTGTGTGTGCTAGCATTTCTCAACTTCCAGTGTTTTATTTTCTTTCGCAGTATTTTATTTGTGAAGGTCACAATGTGATTTATTCAATATTTGTCATAGCAAATAGCAAATAAATTGTTAAATAAAATTAACAATTAGGAGAATACTTTCCAATTGTTGCAATAGGGTTCCAGTTTGGAATTTTCACATGGTATCAAAGCGCAGTTGATCAGTCGGAGAGCTCAGAGGCGAAAAGAAGGAATTTCGCTACTCAATGTGGGCAGTAGGCCGAAATTCCCAAAGGACAGCGCAGTCTTTTGCCAGGAGGTTGAGTTGCTTGAGGAAGACTGATTTTTCTAAGAGAGAGGCAGAAAAAATCGATCCTTCCAGATCGAGTGATTCCAGAGGCAGAGGGAGCAACTCAGTGATTTCGTTGGGCAAATCTCTAGTTGGACGCAGATGTTTTTGTAGCAGTTGGCTAGAGCAAACCCAGCATCAGGGTGGAAGAGAGAAGAGCACACAAAGAGGGAAAATTTTCCTCAGGGAACTTCTAGTCTCAAGAAGTTCGACTTTTCCTTGCAGATCGGCAGTAGTTGTGAGCAGATCTTCTCACTCCAGAAGGGAGTGCAAATAACAGAGCAGCAACCAAGCAGAAAGAAAGAGGAAGTTTTCGACAATTCATTGAGATGGCCACTGTTGGGCTTCATGATTAGGACAGGTTGGATGGAGCTTCCAACTACATCATCTAGAAGGCAAGGATGTCCTTCCTTCTAGATGAATATGGCCTAAAAGCCTATATTGATGCAGTGGTGGCAGTTCCTCAAGATGCAGATCAGCTGAAAGAGTACAGAAAGGAGATGGCACGAGCGAAGCGGTTGATCCTAGACGGAGTCCGAGATCATATAGTCTCGCATATAGCTGGCAAAGATACTGCCAAACAGATGTGGGATGCTCTCGCCACATTATATCAGGGTACTTCCAAGCAGCGGAAGATGTACCTCGAGGAGAAGTTGAGGCTCATCCGGATGCAAAAAGGGGAAGGCATAGACCCCTTCCTCACCAGGATTCAGGAGGTCCAGGACTAGTTGTCAGTTGTTGGGGTAGCGCCTCAACCCATAGAGCTAGTGAGATTGGCACTCAACAGTGTCTCCGAGGACTGGTAGGTCTTTGTCCAAAGCATATTGGGTAGAGACAAGTTACCAGAGTGGGACAGGATGTGGGCTGACTTGCAACAGGAGGAATTGAGGCAAGCTCTTCTAAAGAGCTCCATTAATGGCAACAGCGGCAGCGGATCGAAGATGGTGAAGGAGGAGAAGAATATGGCCCTCGCATCTAAGGGTCCCAGTCAGGGACTGGGAGAGCAGAGGAAGAAAAAGAAGGACTTGTCAAAGGTCAAATACTTCAGGTGTGGTGAACTCGGTCACTACAGTACCCAGTGTCCTCTCAAGAAGAAGGACAAGGAGGAGAAGTAGCACCAGCAGGCAACTTCAGCAGAGATCGATAGGCTTTCCTCCAGGTTGGAGTAAGACTGTGCTATGTTTGTTGATATACCTCCAAGAGTGAGATGGGGTGACTTGGTGTTGTAGCCCCAGAGTGCTACAGATGGGTAGGATCTGTAAGGAGTCCACCTCATGGATCATTGCTTGGCTACGGGGGCCCACAATATTCAGCAGCGGGATGGATCAGTGACAGTTGATTCAGTCAGAGATCGAGAGACTAGTAGCAGTTAGATGTTGGGGAGCGTAGTGCAAAGTTGGTAGCAGTGCAGTTGGCATAGTGTAGAGTCAGCAGCAGCGCAGAGTCTTCAGTAGACAGTGCAAAGGCTAGTAGTAGTCAGAGACTCGAGAGACAGATGCATTATACTGATCACATTTGATTCAGTATTTTGGATGCTTTTCAGCTGCGAATGTTGCAGTTGCAGCAACAACAGATGAGAGGGAGTTGCAGTGCAGATGCAATGTTGGCAGCAATATGGCAGTGTCAGTAGCAGCACAGATGCATCGTACATCAAAGTTGCGCAGTGGTTGGTGGGCAAGATGGCTAGACATCAGCAACGTGACAGGAGATGATGCAGAGTCAGGGTGTTGTGGTAGGATGTGAAGCATTAGAACACATTCCTCGCTAAGAGGGAGTGTTAGTTTTTGTAGCATCAGATGTGTTCTAGCCACGAAATTTGGTGGAGAGGCTAGAATACATGAGATCTCCAAAACCTGGAAATCGTTTCTGGAATGTCCACCTAGAAATGACTTAATTAGATTATTAACCAGTTTTTAAATATTTCCTAAGTCTAAACTTAGGGAATATAGTCAATTAATCAGTATTAATTAAGTCAAGGCGAGAATCATCTAGAAACTCACACGGATCGATCCAGAGATGATCCTAACCATTGATTATGTTTTAATCTTGGCCATTGGTGCTCCAAGAGTGGATTATAAGAGGAGGTCGATGTGGTGATGGAGAATACACCGAGACACTTGAGCAATTCGATTTCTTGGCAGAGCGATTTACAGAGTAGCATCAGTCAGTTGCCGGAGAGAGAACTAGAGATCAAAGCAGTGTGAGAGGGGCAGAGCCAGTGAGGCTAGAGGAGGCATTCCAGATCCAGTGAATGCATTTGCAAAGAGGCTGATGTTGGGGCAGCGCAGCAGCCTCTAGAGGCAAGATCGATTTGCTGATCAGGAGAGACGTCTTCAATTCCAAAGGCCGGGAAGGAGTCCCAAAGTGTCAGAGAAGCATCTTTCCAGTCAGCAGAAGGCAGAACGACTTCATCAAAGACCAGTTTGAGGCTAGACGTCCAGCAGAACAGCGCAAAGGCTGATGCAAAGGGTCAGAGGGCCGAATTTCTGAAGGCAAGTTGTGCCAGGAGTTTGCTTGTGGGGTGAGGAAAATTCCTCACTAGATTTTTGCCAGTATTTTTCTCTGTAGGATTGCCAAATTTCGGCATCCAGTTGTACTCATATTTTCTCACTGTTGCATAATAATAAAACCCTCAATTGTTGCACCGGTTTTCCCAAGTTGGGTTTTTCTGAGGACTTTTGTCCAAAAATAATTGTGTTATTTTTATGTGTGTGTTCTAGCATTTCTCAGCTTCCAGCATTTTATTTTCTTCCGCAGTATTTTATTTGTGAAGGTTGCAGTGTGATTTATTCAGTATTTGTCGTAGCAAACAACAAATAAATTGTTAAATAAAATTAACAATTAGGAGAATAATTTCCAGTTGCTGCAATAGGGTTCCAGTTTGGAATTTTCACAATGGCTAGCTGTGAGAACTATTTTGAACAGGTTCTGGATATGACAGTGATACATTGTGATAATAATGAGCAGGATATGACTGCAAAGAATCCCATATATAGTTGGGGCTTAGATATCTTCATAAATTGAGACAGTGTTGTTGTACGAAATAAGCTTAGGCTTGTGTTTGTTGCCTCCGTGAGAGGGAGGATGAATAAGGTCCCTTTTTTGTGATATATATTTGTTCTAATATAATGTTTGATTTGGTGTCCTGCATAAACAGGGCACTGTTGCTATTGAGACATTATGATTGAACTCTTCAGTGAGTTGTTTAAGCCGGTACCAAATATGAGCACGATGATATGTTTCTGATCTACAAAGAGCAGGACTGATCGAGGACACTGAGCTAGCTCTTCCCCCTATCTGAGCTCCCAAGGTAAGGAATTGAGATGGAGGGCTCCTGGGGTTGAGGGATCTTTGGACAATAGGGTATCACCCCTATCTGTTACCCATAGGGTTGGAGATGTTGCTCCCCTATCTTGGTCTATGCAGAGTATACCCCAGTTGGCATCATACCCACAAGTTGGGCTTGTTGGGAATACCACTCCCCATCTAGCCAACAGGTTGAGAGAGTGCTTGGAGGTGTACAACCCAAGCTGATTATGATGCAGGTGTTCTACCACATGACTCTTGAGGGTCATTGTTGGGAAGATCAGTGGGCAATAGGATGGATGAGATATTGTTGATCGACATAGGGTGGAAGATGTTTGCTCCCCTATGTTATGACTCTTATTTCTCGACATAGGGTGGAAGATGTTTGCTCCCCTATGAGATGACATGAGGTGAGAATGTCCCATAGGAACTTCCTCATTGTCATTGGATTTCAGGTTGAGACTGAGCTCCTCGATGTGGTTTCAAGTTGAGATGTGCTCTCTGATGATAAGCTCTCTAATGTTTCCGGGTAGTAGCATTGGGCTCCCTGCTGGCAGTGATTCCGAGTGGTAGCACTGGCTCCCCAATGAATTGAGGGTGGTAGCTTAAGCTCCCCTGCGATGTCAAAATCTTTTTCTTTTAGATTCGAGAGTGTTCAGCATATGAGCGGAGACAATCAAGAGATAAGCAAGAATAAGCAGAGATGAACTGAGATGAACAATGATGATATTTAATGACGAGATACTTGAGATAAGACATGATATGATGACAGGATACTCACGATGATTACATGAAGCAGTTGGAATTTCTCCCTAGCTGAGACGGAGTGTTAATTTGGAAGCTCAATGACAAATTCCAATCATGGGACGAGATTGCTCTTTTCGAGAGGACCAATTTTGACTATTGAATCGCTCAATTTGGACAAGGAAAGGTGTATTTTTGAATTAAATCCCACATTTGCACAAAAGGACAAGTCAGCCCTAACAGAAAATTGGACACCCTTGGAAACCTATAAACACAAGTGACCTCAAGCTCATTTGAATATCATCATCATGATCATTTCTTCTTTCTTTAGGTTTGGCTCACACAGGTCTGAGGCTCGGTCACGAAGATTGGTTCATATAGGTCCAAGATTGCAGGGTTCGAAGCTCGCACGTGTGTTTAGGTTTTGGTTTCCAGCCTGTTGTCACACAAAGTGTCCAGGCACTACGACAATGCTCAGAGTAAGGGTTGTCACTCTAATCCTTACTCACTCCGTTTAGACTCTCTCCTAGACAAGTCAAGGGAGGTAGTCCCTAAGGTGAATGAATGAGAATAGCCTGTGAAACACAGGCTCTAGGAGACTTAAAGATGGACAACTTGATGAATTTAGAACAAATCTTGGTCAACTGAGATGGATAGATTAAACAATTAATACAAATAAGACACAATCACAAGAAAGAAATGATTTTAGACGAGTGCCTTTATATTCAATTAACCATAGAGTAAATAAAAACAAGTTATCCAGAGCAATTTGTAAATGTGGAAAAGCGACAATCATAAACAATTAAATGTCAATGCCAAAAACTTTATCATGCAAGAGTTTCTAGAAATTAAATCCCAGATCTTATGAAATTTAAATGCTAAGCAATAATTCCAGATTTAAAATGATTTTCATTAATAACCAAATCTAGAATAATTTATCATTCTCCAATCGTCAATGATTTTAAAACATTAATCGCACCTGATAATAGAAAAATCACTACCACCAAAGGACACCAAGGAACTTTAGATTAACAATACAATTATTCCTTAGGCAATTAATTTAATGTGGTAAATGAATTTTTTAATGTGACTAAAAAAACAAATCGAAAGACCTTAATCAAATTTAAAATTTTTATGGGTCGTAGGCCACATAAAAAAATTAAAATTTTTCAAATATGAAAGCTTAAGCTCTGCTTTTGATTTATTTCATTAGCAATCAAAGTCACCAAAATTTAAAATTTTTAGATTTTTAAATGTTTTTTAAATGTTTTTCTTTTTTATGAAATCAAAATAATGAAAAATCCAGAAAATCAAAACACAAAGACATAAAAAAAAAACAAAAAAGTAAACAAATCGAAATAGTCATAAAATAAAATCTAACTAATGCAAATAATACAAATCAAATTTAAAATAAATAAAAAGATGAATAAAAAAAATCAAATTAAAACGAAATCAAAAGGAACCCTACGAATACCCAACCATAAAGTAAAAAAAAAAAATGGGTCGATTGTTTTGTTTTGTTGTGCAGGTCGAGACGACAGCGAAGAGGAGCTCGATGAGCAAAAGCGAGAGTTTAGGCAGCAACTAGGAGAACGCAGAAGGGGGGAGATGATAGCGCAGAGAGAAGTGTGAGTTGCGGAGAAGGATAAGGCAGCATTTTGGCAGACATAGCTGAGGGTTTAATGCAAGCAGCGTTTGGATGGCTACGAGGGGAATGGACTGCGGAAGGAGCTGCAGATGGAGGGAGGGACGAGAGTTGAGGAGTGACGTGGGAGGTTAGGTTTACAGCAGCGAGGGATAAGGGAGCTCATTTTTTCAGGCAGAGAGGAAAACGTGGGCTAGGAAGAGGTGAACGCAGGTGGGGAAGGGACTAACGCAGCAGAAGGAGAGAGCTATGAGGGTTTACAAGGATGGAGACGCAAGGAGAACGACTGCAGGTTTCAATGGCAGCGGATTTGATGAAGGAGAAGCAGCGTTTTTTGCGGGGGGATGAAGGCTACAACAGAAAAGAAAAACGCAAAGATAAAATAAATCGAAATTTGCAGCCGAATATGATGGAAGTGATGTATGTAAGCTGAAGAGATAGTGAGCCAAGCAAGCTGGAAAAAACGCAGCAGATAGAGGGGCTGTGATTTTGGCAGCAAAGGAGGCAAGAGGGTTCTCTAAAAAAATCAAAAATTTCTGCAGCAAAGAATAAAAAACCCCAGGCAGCAGTTCAGAAAACTCAGTCAACAGATAAATGGTAGCCAGAAAACCCTTTAAAACATTTCCAGAAATTCTGATTAAAATGTTAATTCTTTTTTTTTGCTTCAGATTTATCCCTGAAACCCTTATGAAAATTTCTAGATCCAAGAAATTTTAAACCCTTGGACTGCAAAAAATTTGAATAATATCCCTAGAAAATTATGTTGATAAACCCCAGAGATCCAGATCTTACCCTCCAGGGCCTAGATCTGGACTCTACACAAATTTCTTCCTCAGATCTGTAGTTGCACGACAACAAGAAAACACCCAAACGATATATACAATGATAAAAACTAAAACCCAAAAAAACCCACGTTAGAAAAATAATTACAAAATTTACAAACTGCAAGCTCTAATCAGCCAGATCTATCATTATGCCGCACAAAAAATTAAATTTTTAAATTTTAAAGGAGGTGCTAACTCGAAACCCTTCGTGCATCACCAACAAAAAATCTTATGATAAGCCCGGGATTAATTTTGTTGGGCTCTTCAGAAAACATGGATCGGGAGTTGGCTAGTCCAACTGAAAACTTCCCCTAACGCCCGAGGATCTAAAATCAAGATTTCCTTGCAAAACTCAATCTAGCCATTAAAAACAGAGCGAGAAAATAATAATAAAACTCAGACAAATAGAGATACCTACTATTACGTTCAAAATTTAGATTATTATTCAAACCCCAGCGACTGAGCAAGATACCTGTACTCAAATCACTCTTTAGAAGCTATCATCAATGGCTTTAGAAAAAATTATGCATGAAAACAACACATCTTACAGCATTCCCATGAATAGTAAGACCCGCAGAATTTAAACCCAAAGTCTTTCTTTATTATCCAGAAAAAGATTACACAAGAGCTTCTTGCTAAGCACATGACTCAAAGGTCAGATAGATCGACTGACAAATGACCTCCTATTTAAAGATAAATCCTCCAATGGCTAGATCCTCGTCAAAGCAATCTTGACCGTTGATGAAGATTAAAATTTCTTTCAATCTCATCCGTCGAAATATTTAAATTTTTTGGGAAATTCGAAATTTTTAATTAAATGCATTTTAATTAACTGAAAAATAAAATTTTTGAGTTAATTTCCACAAAAATTTGACTTTGACTTAAGCCCCATGGATCAAAGGTTTGAAATTTAGCAAGATAATTAATTTACCTTAATCCTGAGACCTTTTAAAATTTGATTTTTAAGAACCGACGAATTTTGCCTTTGGAGAATTTAAATTTACCTAAGACCTAGAATTAATTAAATTTATGGCTTAGGATTTTAATTAATTTTTGGCCAGAAAATTTAATTAATTAACCTATGAGGGGATAAATTATTTTTCCAACCCTCAAAACACTTTACATCATGATTTTCATATTTTTTACATCATAAGGGGGCAACCCATTTGTAATAGACCCTCACGGATTACCCATTTTTGCAACACAAATATAATCCAGCAAACCAAGCAATTTGTAATAAAATAACCTAACCAAATAGTTAGGATTATTCTCAAATTACTTTTACATAGACTCGATCTAGAACACTAGGACTCGCCTAAGATCCTAGCGACAAAATCCATTCCAGCTTTGGGGTAAGACTGGAGGAAAACTTTGCCGACCATCCGAGAATGGATCGGTGAGACAAAAAACCTCCCAGAATGGAGATTGTCACTAGAAAAGTAGGTTTACCTAGGTCGTTACATACATGACACAGATCTGCTGAGATTATTTACATTATACACATGCAGAAAGGGTTTACATAACATCTTGGAAGTCAAGCTAATGATGATAGTTGGATAGCACAGACACATCAATCAGGCACTATCCCTTTTGCAAAAAAAGGGGGTGTACTGCTATGGGTCGTTGACACGTAGTGGTCAACACAACCGCAGGCATAACACAGACAATTTTCGGTCACAACTGCAAGCACGCAGGCTCATGCGTGCAGTTGGAGGGTTTCAACCACACGCACATCACTCTCTACGTGCGATTGGGACCTAGGGTTCGAGTTTTACAGTTGACTGCAAATTTCGTCAGTTGACCGCAGAGTTCAGCAGTTGATCGCAGTAAGTGACAATTGACTTCATATTTTTTCAGTTGACCACAAAGTTCAACAGTTGATCGCAGTGAGTGACAGTTGTGTTAAAATTGGCAACTAGGGCCAAATTCCACCTTAGGACAACTCGTATGATGGAGATGATTATTGCATTGGATTCCTCTTTTCGAGAGGTACAATTTTGATATAAATATCATCTCATTCTGACAAGAAAAAATGGAATTTTGAATTTATTCTTTCTCATGGTCAAATTATCAAGGTCAGACTAATGTAGGCTCATGAAGCCCAATGGATGTGTCTCCTCACCCTCAACGAATTGTATAAATAGGAGTGACCCTTCTCTCATTTGGACATCACTCATCTCATCACATCATCTTCTCACTCCTCTCTTGATTGGTTCGTACAACATGGGAGCTATCTTCTTTGCACATGTGGAAGGAAGGCAGATTTCTGGACTGGTTTTGGAGGCCGAAAATTTCAAGACTAGGGCATGCGTTGACCAGCAGTATTTGACCAGCGTTGACTTCTGTTTTGGGGGCAGAATTTCGATTTTTGTAGGCCGCATTCTTTGGCATGGATTTCGAGGTGATTGGGGACTGTTTGATCGAGTTGACTGCTGCATTGACTTTCTGGTTTGACCGCAGAATTACAGCAGACTTTGACTGGGTTGACCGAGCTTGTTTTGGGTTGACTTTGACCCTCTTTGGAGGCCACATTCTTCTGCTGTTGACCGAGCTGATTGGAGGATGTTTTGGGGCAGCTTTGACCATTGTTGACTTTCTGGTTAGGGCTGCATTGACTGCTGATTTGGCAGATTTGTTTTGGGCATATATTTTTGATATTTGTACTCTCTCTCTCTCTGTTGAACTATTGAAGAATAATAAGAAAATTTGATCAAAGGGTTTCCCCACATTGGGGTTTGTCCCTGGCATCCGCCACATCTTGTGTCCTCTTGTCTTGGCTTGTCTTCTGCATATGTTTTTATGATCTGTCTACATTTACTGTCAATGTGTATAAGTTAGTGTGATTGCTACTAAAGATAATTGGAAATTGTCACTGGGCTGATAAGAAACATTGAAGTAAATTGTGCTAAAGCATAGAACATACCATTGTTATCTAAAATTAACAAGTTGACTTTAGGCTTCTGACTCGGGGTTTTGATTATTAGCATTGTCGGGTTCATCTCATGGATGTTGTTTAGTTGATTTTGCTGAATAGGATTATGATTGAAGATTTGGATCATTGTACTCTCTTTTGTTGAATCATTCAAAGACAATCTAATAATAAAAAGAATTTGAAAGGGTTTTCCCTGTAGTGGGTTTTACCCTGGTCTCCAACCAATCCTGGTGCCTCTATGTGTGAATGTTTTTCTTCTATTGTTAATAAAATTGATTAATTAATATAATTAAGACAATTCCATTCAAAATAATAACTTGGGCTTGGACATATTTTCTGCTCTTGTTTTCCTAGCCTCATTGACACCACCTGAGGCTAGAACATTTGTCCAAGCTACATCAACCAACAAAAAAAACCAGCCTCAATTGAGATGAAGAGTTGCCATGGTGACAATGGACAACCTTCCTAAGGTGCCTTTATGGTTGCCCTTGGTTCAAGGATTTGAATATCTTCAAGTGCAGGACTAAGAGGTAACATGCAGCAACTTAGCACATGAACAGATGTAATTACCATTAGCAGCATTTAAAAAAAAATTAAAATTAAAATCCTGCTCGATATACAAATAGGAATGCTCTAACATTCACTATTTGAATTTCTTATCATAGGGTAAATGACATTGTAAACAACCTTCTGATTTAATTAAAACAATCTTTAAAGTTTATAGCAAAATGTTTAGGCACTCAAATTTGGTTCTGATATCAATTGCTTTGTTAACCACATGTCGGGTTCCCACATTTAGCATTTTTTATTTATTCATAGTCAAAAGAGCTACACCAAATTCTATACCAAAACTTCATCTTAGATGAAACTCTGCTTTGGAGTTCTGATTAGAGGATCACACACCCACCATATTCACTGGAAAAAGCTCACTTAAAGTTCACAAGCTAACCAGTACTCGTGTTCCACGTTCATTAATTTAGGTGACCTTTGTTAAGATCCATATCACAACAATTTTGCATAGTACAGATTTTCGGATCCTCTACGGACCATTAGTTTAAGCAATATATGCTATATAGTATAGAGTGTATAGGGAAATGTTTAACTGGGGATTTCCATAGGGTGGAAAGGCCCTAAATATATACATTTTGCTGCTTTATCTTAGTTTATCCTCTCAAAAATCCATGTATATATTTTTTTGATGATATATAGACAAACAGACTGAATACCTCAGCGAGGAATATGTACAGGTTTTATCACACTGAACAATTCTACAGGAAATGGCTTGGCCATCTATATTTTTTGATACAGTTTTTTGAAATGGCCATGGGCCAACAGTACTTGCATATGCCTTGGGCATCTACTACATGTAATTTTTCCACATAATGAAAGATTATGATTTTTCCATTGGAAAAAAAGGAAGTGTTTAACTGCAAGCAAGGAAAAATGTTTAAAACTCCACCTTAAATATTTGCTTGGCCTCAACCACTTTCCTGCCAGATGCAGCATTAATGTCCCAGAAGCATATTTGTGCATCATTTGAACCACTTAGTAGTTGACCTTC
The DNA here is from genome assembly GCA_031772625.1 of Pinus tabuliformis. Lineage (NCBI taxonomy): Eukaryota > Viridiplantae > Streptophyta > Pinopsida > Pinales > Pinaceae > Pinus > Pinus tabuliformis. Next base: position 79,300,644 of record CM062807.1, read on the forward strand.
TTTGAGAGGGCTCCAGGACAAACTGTATCCTTCATTAGTATGACCCTTCAATATCAATTCAGGATTGCAAACCCTTTCTTGAGGGGCATTTGACGAATGCTTAGTGTAATCAAACACATAAACATCTGAGCTCACTGTCTTGGTTGCAATAATAAATGAGTTCTGTGGCATGTATTGAGCCCTATTAACTTCTCCTTCATGATTAATCTGCTGGATTATGTGTACCTGAAGTAAAACAAATAGCATCATGAGAGGGAGAGTCTAATGGCATTGCAAATCAAGTCATCTCTGAAATGTATTTTATTGCAAAAGAATCAGAAGACCAATTGTATTTTTGGGAAAGCAAATCCAGGAACTACAAGAAAACATTCATCTGAGGTATCAGGATTTGGATGAGTAAATATATTTTAATGAATAGCTACAAGACATCCTCTCAGGGTTAGCATTCTGCCTGTAGAGAGAATATATTTAACATAACCAAAGGTAATTACACAGTAAAGTTTCTATGCTTGACAAACTCCCTAATGGTGATAACAGTAAGAATCAAGATATAGGCATTACATGCACAACTCATGTCAAGTTATGTTATTGTTCCAATTTAATGCAAGTCATTCAGAGTTGATGTTAGGAATTGGCAGAAACCCAAAGAGAAACAATGACCTTCAGAAAAGTATAACCATTAAGATTAAAAATAAAGCACAACTCTATATAAATGTGGTTGCCACAAAGATGAGTTGATCACATGGCCTGAGTATGCCATTTTATCACAGAGGCTTCTTTCACTATGCTTCAGTTGCTTCTCTTTCAGGAATACACACTTATATGAAAAAGGTTTGAATATATTTCTCAGCCATAAATAACTGGAGCTTTATGCTTGCATGCAATGCATTCTTTATCATATACAATCAACAGAGCATGAAAAGGAGGACTTTGAAAGACCTATTATAGATTTAAAACAGTTGGACATCAATCTGATCTTAACAATGGCAACATTGTTGCGTCGAGAATTAACTGGTTGAATCAAGAACTAACAAGGCAATTCCAATACCAATATAAGAAAATATTACGCTATGATATAGGCGTTGATGACATGTACATTAGGCCCTTTCGAGTAAATTTTCTAACAAAAAAATGTAGGGAAAAAATAGACAAATTTGTAGCAACAAATCCTTTTAATAACAAGCATCAAGTGAATATCAATTGCTGCTGCTCAAGAAAAATTCAAAACATGTGCTTTTCCTAAGAAGTAATGTGCCATATTTTTATTTTTCACCTGATATTTACCTCCCAAGGAAGCATTTTGTTATTTTTTCCCAAAAGATCCTTGCAATCATGTTCTTTGTTAATGTTTAGATCTAATCCTAATTTTTCTAAGTTTGAACTCTAGTCCAAAACAAAGTAGACTTTAAGAGATTACGTAGAAAATATAATACATGTGATAAAGATATAATAGTGCATCTTACAAAGTTTTTTTCCTGAAAAGCATTATTGTCCCTTTTACAGAAAGAATTCGTTGCAATAAACACATTCTTCTTAAAAAGTTTGGGTCCTGGGATTGTTTAAGAGGGGAATGCCTACAAATAGTTTGTTATAGATTAATACTCAAACTAGGCATTGGTCTACTTATCTTAGGTGAAGTTTTTTCTGTGTAGATTAGGGAAGCCTCCCATAGCTTTTAGTAGGAGTTCACTTAAAAAGTGGGGATTTGTGTCAGGGTGACAATAGGCACTTATCTTATGTGGTACCACCTTAGCTCCTCGAGAGTGTTGAAGAATCTAGGGCAATTAGGTGTAGTGTGATTCTTCTTGACTTGATAACAATTTGTGGAGTCTTTTTACTTTTCTTGTTAGCTTAATCTTCTTCTTCTTATTAATGCATGTGTGTGTACTTCATCAAACTGCTACCAAAAACATAAGAACAAGAACACAAGATGTTGGCTCTCTGCCAGGGCCAAAACCTCTCTTCTCTTGAGAGGAAAACCCTTCGGTAAATTTCTCTTATTGAAGCTTCTTATTGATCAATGCCAAACCCTAGACCCTTGACAAGAATATCCTCCAAGCACAAGTCAAGTCCTTCCTCCTTTCTACACTTTGTTCCCCGACACTTTCTTCTTCCGGCACTTCATTCCCCAGCACTTCGTCCTCCTTCTTCCAGCACTTCGTTCTTCTTTCAACTGTTGGTAAACCTTGTTGCACTTGCTCTAGAAGAGGCACTTATCCTTGGTCTATGATGAGACTCCTTCTTTGTGATGATCCCTTCCTTCCTCTTGACCAAATGAGCTTCTTCCTTGAGGTGTAAGTACAGACTTGGTATGACTGTCCTGCAGCCCTAATTTCTCGCATGTGTGGTGGTTTACTTGATGTTGTAGGCTCTTTTCTCCTTCGCTTGAGTGCCCTTCTTCTTCGCTTGATTGGGAGGCCTTATAGGCCTAGTTTACTAGCCCCAAATAGTGAGATATATCAGCTGTGAGTTGCTGCTGTCATAACCGCAGAGACAGCCCTCCTTTTCTCGCACGTGTGGCTGTAACTTTACCCTAGAAACAGTCTTCTTAAGCTCGGTTGTGTACCCTTCTTCTTCGCTGCTCTTGGAGATCCTTTCTTCATCCTTCATTCACCCTTTACTTGCCTCCTTTTCTCGCTGATTTCAGAGATATGAGTGCGTTGTCTTTGGAGGAGTGGACAGCCTCTATATATAGAGGTTTGTCCCTCCTTTAGGCCGACTAGAAGACTGCAGGCCGACTTGACATATATAATTCGGATTGCTTCTTTGGTGGTGTCACATGCTTGGAGGAGACTTGACTTTGCTTGGAGGTGACTTCTATGACTCTAATACATAAGTATACCTATAGTAACATGCCCTTAAGGTCTTCAACATTTTATTTTGACTATTTGACTCACTTATAGCACTTTAACATGTCAATGAGCAAGAAACTCATTGACATATATTATAAAAATAATATTTCTTTTCTTGAATAAATACAAATATCAAAAGTACATTTATGAAGACCGAACCTTGTTACATTTCCTTCAACAAAGAGGACCTTGTCAAAACCGTTAATTTGGGTGGTAACATGCTCCAATTCCTCTTGCAACAAGAGAATGAAGTAACCTAAGAGAGGAGCCTCGTGACGAACTATTGCGAAAGAGGGCATGTTGCCCCATGAGTTTGTTAATTTTTCTTAGGGCTATATTGTTCTTTGCTTTGATAATTGCATTTCTTCATTAACACACTAAGTTAACCCCATAACATCATAACATTATTCAGATTCACATCATTATTCAGCAGCATATGCAACTATATAGAAAGAACAATATCATCATCATCATCAATGCAGCGGAACATAAAGGAACAATAGAAGAAAAGCATTCACACATAGAGACACCGAGATTGGTCGGAGACCCGAGCAAAACCCACTATGGGGAAAACCCTTTCAAATTCTTCTTCTTCTTAGATTGTCATCAAATGATTCAACAAAAGAGAGTACAATGATCCATATCTTCATCTATGCAACTATCCAGCAAAACAACTACAACATCCATAAATGAACCCAACAAAGCTTATACTCAAAATTCTGATTCCAAAGTTTGTAATAAATTGTCACTGTTTGCGGTCAATTGTCGAACACTGCGATCACTAAGCGAAATCTTCGGACAACTGAAATTTCATCATTTATGTCCCGGTCACACGGAGGGGGAGTCAAATGTGCGACTGGGAAGCTTCCAGTTGCTCTCTGGAGCCTTCAAGAGAGCGACTATAATTTGTAATGGAGAATCAAAAACCCTAGATGTCGATCGCACGGAGGACAAGTTGTGCGTGCAACTGGGATGCTTCGATCGCACGAATGAACCTGGTAACGAGCAACTGTGATCAAATCTGGATTGTGGGAAGTGAGTGACTGAGATTCTTAAACCCTAAATCCCAGTCGCATAGATGGAGAGTTGTCTGTGCGACTGGAAGGCTCCAATCGCATGGATGAGCTTCTGTGCGAGTGACTGCAGTCGACTTCTTCCTGTGTTGTGCCAGCGACTAAGGCCCAAAACCCTAAAATTGAGATGCGAGCTTCGGACCCTGCAATTTCACCTCAAAGTGAACCCATTCCTCCGCAGACCTGCCTCAGACCTGTGCAAGCCAAAACCAAGAAAGAGAATAGAAGAATGTCTCATCATGATGTCCAAATGAGGTAGAGGTCACTTGTATTTATAGCCTTCCAAGGGTGTCCACTTTGCTTTAGGGCCAACCTTGTCAAATATGCACATGTGGGCTTTTCTTCATAAGTACATTTTCCCTTATCCGATTTGAGTGATCTTTAGGTCGATTTTGGTCCTCTCAAAAAGAGGAATTAAATGCAATCATTATCTCCATCAAATGAGTTTTCCAAAGTGGAATTTGACCGCAGTTGCATATTTTAACACTCCCTCTCAACTAGGGAGAATTCCACCTGCATCATGTCATGAGTATCCTATCAACAAATCATATCCAATCTCAAGTATCTCATCATCACATATCGTCATTGATCATCTCAATTCATCTCTTGCTTATTCATGTTTGTCTCTTGATTGTCCCTGCTCATATGTTGAACATTCTCGAATCTAAAAGAAGAAGAATTTGTTACCGGAGGGGAGCTTATTCTACAACTCTCTATTCATCAGGGAGCCACTGCTACCACCTGGAATCACATCAGCGGGGAGTCAATTCTACGACCTTCATCATCATTGGAGAGCATATCATCAGGGAGCACATTTCAACCTGGAACCACATCGAGGAGCACATCTCGACCCGGAATCTCATGGGAAAGTTATACATCTACAACCCCATATCGAGCAATAAGATATCCAAACACACAGGAGAGCACATCTTAACCCTGGAATCACATCGGGGAGCTCATTCTCAACCCGAAACTACATAGGGGAGCAAAACTCAACTCAATCCTTCAAATATGGGAATGTCAAAGTTGACTTATACCTTGAAGGGAGCGGTGCCTCTAGAGTGGTTGTTGGATGAAGATGTGTCGCTTGTGGGCATCCAACGGGGGATCTGGGCAAAGTTATCCATCATTGTGTTCCTTTGTTGCTCGAGGGCTTCTTCGAGCAATATTTTGAAGGGATCTCCTGCTCCCTCGTCTTTCTTTTCTTCCGCCATGGGAGGTCATCGAGGTTTATGAGGTTGGTCTTGCAAAGGTTCAACCAGTTCGAGCCCTAACTCCTTATACCCTAATCTTGTTGGGGACATGCAAAGAAAAACAGAGAAAGAGCAAACCGCTTTGATACCACTGATCCAGACTTATGCAGGAACGCAACAGAATACAAATATAAACATAAACACAGAAATGTAGCAGAAATAAATCTTCATTTCATTAATATCAAAGAACTGAAAGATGCTTACATATAGAATGGAAATAAACTAGCTCGGGCGATGGTAACTTATCTTTGAGAAGAGATGTGGCAGCTACATGCCTCGGAATTGTGTTACAATGAGGCTCAAGGCCTTTTTATTATTGAACAACAAAAGGAAACCCTAAACAATCAAAACCCTAACCCTAGGAGATGGAACACCAAGGGTTTGTGGGTCCCATTGGGGTTAGTTGGGTAGCCAACTTCCCGGGGTCGTAACTTGGTCATATGATCTCCATTTGGCGCGTATGATACCTCATTAGAAAGGTCTCTCTGAGTACTACAGGATTTGCAGCAAGCCCTTGCCTACGACTATGGGCCTGCTGCGGACCTCAAAAAAACATTTTTTATGGGGTCAAAACAGCTTCGGAAGTTCAGGACTCGAAAAACTGCTAAAAATGGTAAATGTTGCTATAATCAAGGAAACTGATGAAACCGACTAGAGGTCTAGGTGGAATAGGCGAGCGGCCACCAATATCCACCTAGATCAAAGATCCCTCCAAGACAAAGTCAAACCTTCCTTTGATGAGCTTCTCTTCCACAACATCAACGTCAGTCAAACTTGCTCCACAACTTCAAATTTTGGCCCTTTCTCAGATTTTCAGCCTGCTGCTTCTAGACTGCAATTTCAACTTCTACTGCAAAAACCCTAGGTCACACGTGTGAGATGCATATGGTGGCTTTCTTCCCTTTTCTCCTTCGTTTGGATAGTAGCTTCTTCTCCAACAATTCGGCTTGCAAGATGATCCTTCCTTTATCTGATTTCGGCCTCCTGCAATATTTCGATCTCTGCTGCAATGGTTGATGCCCTAACTCTTTCGCACGTGTGAGGAATAATGCCTAGAAACAATCCAAAATTTCGGTCTTTTTTCTTCTTAAGTTGCTCTCCTTTTTCGCTGGCTAGAAGGCTTCTTTTTCCCTTGATCGAACATGTTGTGAGCTTGATTGATGATCATAAATGAGGTCGAGTGCTTCTAATTTATAGTCTTCTCTTGGTGGCCGAATAGCCCTATCTTGAGGTTGACTTGTCCCTTCTTGTAGGCCGACATCTCTTCTTGAAGGTTGACTTGTCTTGGAGGAATTTTTATGACACTTTGACTTTACAATACATTTCTTTGACTTGATACATGATGCCCAAGAGGGTCTTCTTTACATGGCAATGACTCAATTGACTTGTTGACTCAATGACAAGCCCTAGAAGCACTCAATGGGTGCTTGAGCATGAACCCCATGCATCAAGAAAATAACCTTGAGCATGAAACCCATGCTTCAAGAATGACGATAATAAATTTATTTTTCTCTTTACATCAAATACATAAAATCATGATTACATTAGACATTATGAAGGCCGAACCTAGTTACACTTTTCAACAAAATCAAGATTGGTTTTACCAAAATGATATGAACCTACATGCTAATAATTTCTAATTACAAACATAGAGGCATATATAATGGCAACCTACGAAATATGAAGTGACTATAAAATGTATAAGCTTCAAACACATTGACCCCTATTTGGTTGGATTTACTTTGGGTTGTTTACTATGAGAATACCATATTCTAGACAATAAGTTATAAAGTATGAAATCAAGTTGTATACAACATCAAACCTAAAGAATTGGGCTTCCATCATTAGTCAAATTGGTTGCATATAGATCAATATTAACATATTTTTGGCCAAAAGAAAGAATCAAGCTTCAATCCCCAAATGTTCCCAACAACTTATGTACCATATTGACAAGATTTCCTTTGTTCTTGTGCTCTTAGATGGCTTCTCTATGCTATGTAACTAAGTAGCTTATCTATAGTTGCAAAGAATGCACTTAAACCTTCAACCTTTAATGGAATCTTGAGAGTGATATAGTAATTTCGACACAAGTTAATGTTGCAAGATAGAACATTTTATATATGCTGGCAAATATTATGGGCTTAATTCTTCCTAGGTTTATCAACTACATTAGTGTGGAACAAGCCTCAAAATTCTTTGCGGTTCTTGAATTTAGGCATGCATTAAAATTTAAAATCAACCTGTCGTCTAGAAATGTAGACATGGTGTTAAAAAAAAAATGTGTTAAATTGGGCTATTACATGTAGATTATTATTTGTGTGTGGTTGTTCACATGTGCAAAAGATTAAGACAAGTATATATACACGTGTTCCATGTACGATGTAGTGAAAAGGGAAGTTACACATTATTTGTGATAGTATGAATTAGCTAAAACAAGTAATATGTAGCACATGTAAAAAGGTAGAGAGTGAGGGGGAGGAGATTTTAATTGCATAGAAACTATTTAATGTTTTTTGTTCGCACAACAAATTAATCGTTATATCAGTAGGACCAGTTCCTTTGTGGACAACTTATTGGCATAAAAAACATGGCATATTGGGATATATATAACTATAGGTTGGAACAAACCTCACAACCAATGTGGAAGAGCACACAATAAGAGAAGATAACTTCGTAATGTTTGTAGTGACATAGTGACACCATGCTTCGATAAAAACAAGATTTATTGTTCTTGAACCGCAGCAACTTAGCATTATTCTCCTAACTTAACAGTTTTTTTGTCTTTTGTTAAATTATTAACAGCAAATAATGAATAAACCACACTGCAATTCTTCACCAAATAAAATACGTTGCGGAAATAAAAATATGGAACTGAGAAATAGATGCACACACACAAAATAAAAATGACACTGTTATTTTGGACTAAACATCCCCGGAAAAACCTCAAAGGGAAAACTAGTGCAGCAGATGAGGGTTTGTTTTATTATGTAGCAAATATAGAGAATTACAACTAGATGCCTAACTAGCAATCCTCTGGCAATTTATCTCCACTAGAAAATATTGGGAAAAATCATTTTTTCCCTCACAACTCTTAGATTTGGCCTCTCTAACAAACTCACCCTTCCTAGTTAATTCGCACTGTTGGACTGGAAACACACACTTCCTACTCAGATAAATTCATTCTACCTCTAGATCACTTCAATATGAGTCGTCCTGCCTCTCTCTGCGTCTGGAAACAATTCGCTAGGCCTCCCAGGACTAGATCCGGGCTCTAGCTATTGAATCAATCCCTCTCCCAGCAACTCGCACTGGAAAACTGGGCAACTCACACTGCAGAATATGTCCTCCCTATTGGATAATTCAGCCTTCCTTCCCTGACTCTAGAAACTGGAAAACCACTTGAGAATTTCTCTGAAAATTCTCCCTGCTGCAAACCCCTGCTACTCTCCTTCCCTTGGCTCAAACTGCGCCCTCACTGAACACTGTGAATTGGGTGAGTCAAACTACCTTGCTCACAACTGATCGCACTGATACTATCCCCAAGCCCTTCGACCTACTCTTATAATCTCTCATTGAAGTCTCAACGGCCACAATTTAATCTCCATCAACGGCTAAGATCAATTTGACTTCATCAATAGAAGCCTCTAGAGCAATCTTGAACATCCTTAATTAATTCACTTTAATTTACCACTTTTCCTAAGTTAGACTTAGGAAATATTTTAATTATGGCAAATTAATTTAATTAAGGTGTTTGTCAAGCTTATCTTGCAAAACCTTTTCTGGGTTTTGGAGATCTTGTGTTCCTTAGTCTCTTAGCATCATCTGAGACTAGAACACATGTTTGATGTTACCATATCCATCAAAAACTAACAAGGTCTAGTTAAAAGGGAAGTTACACATTATTTGCAATATTATGAATTAGCCATAACAAGGAATATGTAGCACATGCAAAAGGCCAAGAGTGAGAGGGAGGAGATTTTAATGTCATTGAAACTATTTAATATTTTTTGTTCGCACAACAAATTAATCGTTATATTAGTAGGACCAGTTCCTCTGTGGACACCTTATTGGCATAAAAATCACGGTATATTGGGATATATATAACCATAGGCTAGAACAAACCTCACAACCAATGTGGAAGAGCACACAATAAGAGAACAGAACTTCATAATGTTTGTAATGGCATAGTGACACCAAGCTTACATAAAAACAAGATTTATTCTCTCCAATCTATGTTTTATTTGGTTGTTACATCATCTCTTCTCAATTGCCAAAGCTGTAACTTTTAGCACATAAACATTGTACAATCATTGATAAGCATAGATATCTCCATAAGCATAGATATCTCCATGTGGAGAAGTTACGAACTTGTAGCAAACAACACCCTACATAGGGCCATAGATAAAGAGTTCAAATCTCATAGAAGCAACCATAACACTTCTGAATAAGTAGGGAGGAGGTGACCAACATGTTATTATACGTCATACATGTTATTAAGCATACACAAATTATTAGAACCCTCACTGTGATATATAATATATGATAGTACATGATATTTATTAAAAATTGGGAAAATTTCTTCTTTGCTAGTGTTAAAACCTTCAAATCTCTAAGATGGGGGCAACCAAGAGAAATCAATTAAAAAAAATGATCCCCACTAACTCATCTTATGTGTTATTCCATTGACGAGGACTACTTTGGGGTTTTAACTTTCGACCCATCACCCCATAAATTTGATAGTTTTTTCCCATGGGAACACCATTGATTTGGAAATTGAGAAGCATGGTTCATATCTAATATGCTCAAGGGATACCAACCTATACCAAAGTGCAAGATAGACCTCCTCAACCCTACATTGAGAATGCAAGATTCACCCATAAGATCCCTAGGAGCATTGAACTAAACCCATGTGCAATAGGCATCGCAATCCCACATCATGGATGAAGGATGCAAACTCAAGCAACATAGATTGAAAACTTTTTTCATGATGTCTTCAAGCCTATCCTTACAATGTCTTCAAACCCGACAACCTATCATCGTAGTGTATTCAAATTTCAAGCCCCATAGCCTATGCTGACAGTGTCTTCAAGCCTCACAACCCATCTGTGTGTTTTCATCAAGCCCTACAACATATCCTCATGGTGCTTTCAAGCTCAACAACCTATCCCTTACGATGACTCCAAGCCTTGTAACATATCCACGTGATGTCTCTAGGTCTTGCAACATATCCCTCGTAGTGTTATGGGGGCATGCAACTTATTCTTGTAATGTCTATAAGCCTTGCAGCGTATCCGTCACAATGTTTTTGGGCCTTGCAACTTATCCTTCTTGATGTCTTTCAAGTTTCAACCCTACAATCTACACTACATGATGTCATCAAACCCCACAGTGTATCCCTTACAATGCCTTCAATCCCTACAACCTATTTCTTGTGGTGTATTCAAGCCCCACAACCTACTCTCCCAATGTCTCCATGCCCTACAAAATGCCTTCATAGTTTCTTCAAGCACTGCAACCTATTCTCGTAACATCTTAAGGCCCCAAAAAATATCCCCAAGATGTCATCAAGACCCACAATTTACCTCAATGTAAGTTGACCCACAATTTACCTCACAATGTAAGTTGTGTAGACACTCTTTATCAAACTTGAAATCCTTTATATTGTATCTTCATATTAATTATTATTGTAACATAAACTTGCAATTATTACTTGCAACGTAGCCAACCCTACATTGTTTCACACCTCAATGACAACCCAACCTTACAATTTCTCTTCTCACCATAACCCAACCTTATAGACTTCATTTATAGCATGCAATAGAGGCAAAAACTTTGAAAACCTTAAAATTTGTAGATAAATCAAGATCATTTATTTCTAAAATTGAATCTACATGTTAATCGTTAGTAATTACCAACGCAAAGGCATATATAATGGCAACCTGTCAAATATCAAAGTACAATAAATACATAAACTTCAAAGACATTGACGCCTATTTGGTTAGATTTACTTCAAGATGTTTAGTATGAGAATACCCTATTCTCTGCAATTAGTTATGAAATTAAATGAGAGTGTATACATCATCAAACCTAAACTATGGGGTTTCCACCATTATTAACATTGGTTGGATTTACTTTAAGAGTTGTTGAGATTAGAAATAACGTAATTTGGGCAAAAAGAAATGATCGGGCTTCAAATCCTATGTAACCAGCAATTTAAATACCAAAATTAACAAGAGCCTTTCTTTGGCGTTCTTAGGTAGCTTTTCTTTTATAATACGCAAATAAATAGCTTCTCTAGAGTTGCAAAAGCACAACTAAACCTTCAAAAATGCCCCCACGAAATCTTGAGAGCACTTGCCGTTATAATTTTGCAACAAGTTAATGTTGCAAGATAGGACATTTTATCCACGGGGAATTATGTTGGGCTTAATTCTTCCAGGGTTTACCCAACACATGAGTGTGGAACAAACCCCAAAAATCTTTGAAATTCTTGAAGTTAGTCCTGCATTAAAATCGACTTCTTTGTTCAAAAAGATAGACATGGTTTTCAAAAAAATATGCAATATGTTGAATCGGGATGTTACACATAGACTATTGTTTATGTGTGGTAGGTCTCATGGGCAGTGGATTGAGACAAGTATGTAAACAAGTGTCACATGTGTAAGGTCCAGTGACAAGAAAAGTTACGCATGCATTGATTGTGGATAGTAGGTACTAGTCATAATGAAGAACATGTGATAGATGTTAAAAGTAGCAAGTAAGAAGTAGAAGATTTTAAAGTCATAAAAATTATTTTTATTTTTTTTTATTATGGTGAATCAGTGATTTGTTGGAGTAATATATGCCAGGAGTAAATTTAGTGGTTGTTATACCAAGAGTATATTTAGCAGTCCAGAAGTTAAATATACTAGGAATTTATTACTTAGCAAGAGCCAATATTCAGCGAGGATGGGAGAGTCTACTCCTTGAGCTTTATCACAATAAGCCAAAAATGTCCCCGGTAAGATTTGAAACCAAATAAAAAGATAACATCTCATTATATCAACCATTTAATCATAATCCAAAAAATAAAATCATAAAAACTATTTAATATTATTATTCACATATCTCGTAAACGACCTTGTAGAGTAATGATCTCACTAAGTGGGATAAGAGTGTTATGCGCACACATCCACTGGCAGAACAGATCAATCCATCATTATATTTGCATAAAAGTCACTACTTAGACACGACATTAATGAAGTATCATTATATTTGTATAAAGGTCACTACCCACGACATTAATGAAATGATTATAGTTGGTTGAAATTTATATGCTACACAGACCAAACATCACAACCAATATGGAATAACACTCACGAGAAGAGAAATAATGAAATAGTAAACTTTTGCAATATAGAATAACACACAAGAGGAGAAATACTGAAATAGTAAACTCCGTAATGGCACGATGGTACCAAGCAATACAATTTTTACTCTCTCCAATCTGTCTTTGTCGGCTTGTTACATCCTTTCTCTGCGATTGTTACTTTTTCCAGATGAAGAAGCAAATTGTTTTATAGGTTATCTTTAGCCTGGTAAATGTTAAAATATATTTATTTATTTTTCTCAACCGGCAAGCTATAAATTTTTAACACATGGGCATTATTCGATGATTCTCATAAAATTTTAATGCATACACATTGAATTCAATGACTGTCTTTGTTTGCTACTGACATCATTTCTTTTTTTAAACGACCAGAGCTATAAATTTTGGACACATAGACATTACTCTATGACTAATAACAATGGACATGCAGAAGCTACGACTTGAGAGCAAACTTCATCCTAGCATCACAGGCCAACAGTTCGATTCCCATAGAAGCAACCATGGGCACTTCCAAAAAAGTTGGGGGCGGAGGGACTACCTTGGCTTCGGTGGATTCAAAACCTCCAACGTTACCGTCTTCAGAGTATTGCAGGGGAATCTGGACCTCTGCTATCATCAAATAATTGGGCTCGTCCCCGGATGTATGAGTGCCCACTATCATTTTCTGCAGAGAGTAGTCCTTTGTGGGAGATTGGTGGCGGTCGGGGAGCCACTGTACCGTGAGGGAAGGCCATTCCAGCGCATGCGTTATCACTGCATCGTATAAAAGGGGGGTGTTCTTCTTCCATATGTTGAATTCCTCCTCCTCGTCTGCCACAATTTCGTCTAGCATTCTCGTTGCCGTGGCTCTCCTCTCTCGATCTTCTTCTTCTTCTAGTGTCTTGCATACAGCCACCACACCATCACAGTGCCGCCTAACTTGTTTTTGCGCTCTTCCCCTGTATCTCGCCAAAATAACTCCACTAGACTCCGGCACCCAACATAAGTAGAAGGCCTAACAGTTGCTTGAAAACTCACCATCAGGGACAATCAGGATTGGCAGACGACCATTTCTCCTGTTTTAATCGGTCTGCTGTCCTATGAATCTTACGGACAGTGGACCATTTACTGGTAGTTCTCGTGATACTTGTTTGTTGGATTGTGGGTCTTGTTTATTAGTTTGTTTTGGGATTGTGGCTGTCGTTGTTATGAGTGCATTAATCACTTTTTTATATATATATTGCTCTATACTTATAGAGCAATTTAATTTCTAGATAAGATGGTATTTTTCACCTTAATTTTATTATCTTATTTTAATAATTAATTTTTGTTATTTAAAATATTTTTTTAAATGTATAAATAAATTTAACATTTTGAATTTGTACAATGAAATGATATTTTAATGTTTACTAGACTAAAAATAGTTTATAATGAAATGATATTTTAAGGTTTATGAGACTAAAAATAGTTTATAAGCCTAAAAAATAAGCCAAAAACATAGATGTCTTACTATACCTTTTTTTTTCAATTGAATAGTCTATGAAACCAAAAAAGAAGTCAAAATAGTCTATGAGACTAAAAAATAAGCCAAAAACATAGATCTCTTACTCATACCTTTTTTTTTTCAATTGAATAGTCTATGAAACCAAAAAAGAAGCCAAAACCATAGATATCTTACTCATACTTTTTTTTTTCAATTGAAGAAATTATGCGTACATAGTCTTGCTTAGGATTGGACCGTGAGACTTGCGGGGATCAAACCTACACACATAACCATTGGACCACAATTTTTTTCTCCTTAAACAACTTAAACTTAACTTTTTTTAAATCTCTGTTTTAGCTAATCGTTATTTAAAATATATTTTTGAATGTATAAATAGGTATGTACATTAAACAAATTTAACTAAACTTAATTCCAAAGAGGTTATTTTATAATGTTATAGAATGTTATCTCTAACATCATTTCAAGGATGTTGAAACTCTTGCTATTTGAACCTCTCATTCACACAAATTTCAATCTCCCATTTGTTAATTAGGTCGAAGGATGTTTTTCTTCTTCTTTTCTTTCAATCTTGATGGATGGGTTTTTCTCTCCTTTCTTTAGGCCTAGCCGGTATTTGGGACGAGGTTGCCCAATCTCTCCCCCATTGTCCTTCATTATGGTTGAAGGTCATAGCAGGATGTTAAAGTCTCTAGAGAGAAGTAGGAAACAAGGGACCAGTATCGAAAGAACTCTTGTAATCACCCATACCTTGTTTGTTGTTGATGTTTTAATTTTAGGAAAAATATTCCAAAAATGAGTCTAAGTAAATAAAATCAACCCTGAATCTTTATGCTTTGGTATTAGGAATGGAGATCAATTTCTTGAATTCCTCCATTTTCTTCAATGGATTAAGACAATATAAGAAAGGGAGCTAGCATAGATGTTTTCCTTTAATGTGGCTAAATTCAACAAAGGTGTGGAAATAAATTCATTTCGTTCTCAAACCAAATGATTATGGATACCAAGGTTGGCTCTGGTTATATGAAAAAATTAAGAAAATTTCTCTAGTTAGTGTTCTCATTGGTTATCTTTATGAGTGAGGTTGTTATGAACCTTGCGCCTTAAAATTGACAAGAAACCAATAATTACATTCCACTTCAAGGGGAAACCTCGTTTTACAATGAATACAATTTATAAGGCAATATTTGATGATCCTAAGACTAAATCTTCTATGTGTGTGTGTGTGTGTGTGTGTATTAGACAAAGGGTATAATTATAATAAAATGGTACAATGAATGGTTCTAGCTTACATAACAATATAATGATAGAAATACAATCACTCATTATCTAGGGCTTAATAAGTGGTTTTAGGGCTAGAATGGGGCTTATATAAGGCTTAACATGGCCCACCCTTTCAAACAAGTATTGTCCTCAACACTTGACTATCTACAGGTTTTTCTACTTGAACAACTCATCTTCCCATTTTATCTCTTCCACTGGTAGGTTCTTCCATTTGATTAGGTACTCAGTAATTGGTCAATTTCTCAATTGCTTAAACCTTGTTTTTGTGATTGTTTTCGGTTCTATTATGATTTTCCCTTCTTCATTAATCTATAGTAAAATACATTGGGTTGGGATCTTGTCGCTAATTGCCTTCTTTAAGCAAAAGACATGCAAGGCTAGATGTACACGTTTTTATGTGGTTTTTGATGCAACAAAGTCCCAAATTCCAATTTGTGAAGGTTATTGCTACCCACACAAATCATTAGCAATTGTTAGAACATGAAAATAAGGAAAAAAAACAAACAACAATGAAGCAACACCCAACTATGAGTAAATGAACAACTATATTAAACAAGAAGATAAAAGAAATGAAATAGGAAGCATATAATCCTTTATTAATGATAACATAAGGTAATACAATTGTCCCAAAGACACAATAGAATATCTATGGGTAGTGAACCCTTTAGAATCTCCTAAACGAGGGTCCTCTTCTCCTCCCTTTGTAGGTGGTTCTCTCCTAAAAAACTTTGAAGCTCATTGATGGTGGAACTCCAAATTTGACAAAGCACTGCTAGAATTAGGAGACATTTTGGCCAACATAATCTTGCTCTAATAATCCTTATTTAAATTATCCCTAATGTTGTAGTATTTCCAGATCGAGGCTCATGGATGTCCCAATATTAGCCCATTAATGAAATTTGATCTTTGAGTGAGCTTCTCATATTGGTGGGAAAGAAGAGAAGTCCTTTGGGGGTTCCATAACTACTCTTCAATGGTGTATAAGCTCGAGGTTGGGATGCCTAACTTTGTGTATGTCCACCTAATAGAGATCATTAATGTTTCTTTCCTTGTAGATCTTTGAAATGTCACTTTCTATGGATCCACATGGCTATCAAATAAACAACAACTTGGATCATAACAAAATTGAAAGAGTGACTTTGTGCAATTTAATTAATAAATGATTTGTGATAGTTAATCAACTACATTTGGGTAGTTGATTAATAACCTTAGGAACCTTTTAGTTTACTTGAGTTTTTTTTATATTTTTCGGTAATCATTGGTGCATTTGCATGAGCCATTTTTTGGTGATAATAGTTGTCCCCTAATGTATGAGGTTATTTTTTGGTGATAACAGTTGCCCACTTATATATGAGTTTAGGAGCAGATGTATAGCCAAAATAAATAATTTCTTTCTATACTTGGGAGGCTTCATGTTGCTAAGAAGAGGAATCTTGATCCAAGATAAAAGAGGGACCTAAAGAAGAGACCTAGGGGTCAACTAACAACATAAGCTTCTCGTTGAAATAAATGCATATGATGTACAAACGAGGCAGGCATGTCTTATTCTCTTGATCATGACATGATGATTGATGATGATTACATTGGTATATAATAAGAATCTTATCAAAGATGTTTGGAACAAAATTGTTGGTGTTGAAGTAGATAACTACGTTGCCCTCAAGGGAGCTTGTGATAGAGGATGATACTACTAATGTACATACTCCCATGGGCTTGACATAACTAATATATTTATTAAATTTCAACTGAAATATGTCAGCTAAGCCCATCGATCTTCGACCAATATACAAAACTACAATTGTCATAAAGTATAATGCACTTAAATGTGAAATAGTGTTAAAGTTGAACATCAGGGGGGCTCAATGAAATTAGTGGGAAATGATGACTCCATATGTCCCATTTGAGGTGCCTTATTGAATCATGGGAATGAGAACCAAGGTATTGTTTCATTCATGAAATATGAGAGTTGATGTCAACAGGAAGGAAGGCACGACTATCCTAGGAAAGAAGTTCCCTGAGAAATCCACTTGTATCTTACTCAGACACTAAATTGAGAAGAATTGGTGTAGAGTCATAATGAACAAGGTAAATAGAAATGGAATGGAAACTCTAGACATCCCATGGTTGGAGCATAGCAAATGGTGGTAGCAACTAATACAAATTGAGGTATGTGTTAGATTTGTAGCTCAGATAGGTGTTCTAGTCTTGAGAGGTGTCATTAAGGCTAAGAACATGGAGGAATTAATTATCTCCAAGCCCATGTAATTTTTCCTAAGGGAAATATCTTAATTATGTCAATTAGTGATTTTTTAATTATTTCTTAATTCTAACTCACGGAAAGTGAATAATTAATTGAAATTAGTTGGGATAAGATTAATTTTCCTCTAGAAGCTTGTAGAAAGTTTCAAAGTTGATCTTAGCCATTGATTGGATCAAGTTAACTTCTAATCGTGGCCATTCATCTGTGAATGAGAGATTATAAAGGGAGATCAATGGGCAACATTGGAGACATATCAAATTACAGAGATAATTTGTGTGAGTGATTTTCAAAAGACACCAAAGGGTTTTAGTAACAGTGATTGAGGAGAGATATTTCTGGGATAATTCTTCATCTAATAGATTTCTAGTTTTTTAGTTTCAGAGGGAGTTTATCAAGGCCGAATTATTTTTGCAGAAGGAGACTGAGTTTGGTAGTGTGAATTTACCAGTTTATCAGTGCGAGATTGCCAAAGGTCCAGCTTGAGTTGCCAATTGCCAGTGCGAATTGTTGGAGGTAGTGTGAGTGGCCCGTGAGAGTTGTTGAAGGTAGTATAACTTGGTAGATTGACTTCCCAAAGGTAGTGTGAATTGTCGAGAAGAGCAGTGTGAGTTCCCAGTTAGCTAGTGCGATTGTAAGAAGGGAGTGAAAATTGCAGGAAAGGGATGAGTTGACCTGAAAAGGGAGATAATGAAATTTTCCAATTCCATTTGTTCAACAGCGAAAAAAATATTGATGAAGCTTTTCTAGTGTTAGACAAGTAGTTGTAATTTCTCAATAGCGGATTTTGTTGAAGATATTAATAAAATCCCTCATATCATAAATTGGTTTTCCCCATATTACGATTTTTCCAGGGACATTTTGTCCAAAAATACTGGTCTAAATTATGTGATTGGTTTTTCATATATTTCCTGTAATTTAGGTAGTATAACTTTCTATTAAATTGACTTCACAAAGGTAGTGTGAATTGTTGGGAAGAGCAGTGTGAGTTCCCAGTTAGCCAATGCGATTGTAGGAAGGGAATGCAAATTATAGGAAAGGGATGAGTTGATCTGCAAAGGGAGACAATGAAATTTTCCAATTCAATTTGTTCAACGATGAAAAACATATTGATGAAGCTTTGCTAGTGTCAGACGAGCAGTGGTAATTTCTCAATAGTGGTTTTTGTTGAAGATATTAATAGAATCCCTCATATCTTAAATTGGTTTCCCCACATTAGTGTTTTTCCAGGGACGTTTTGTCCAAAATTACTGGTGTAAATTATGTGATTGGTTTCTCATATATTTCTTGTAATTTAATTGTGTGATTGGTGTTGCTTATGTTATTATTCATTACTTACTGAAAAACAATTAATTTTCCATGAATAAGTAACACGAAATAATTAATTGAGTTAATAACACCTTTTGGGTAGCCAAAAAATTCACAGTATGCAAGGCCCTAGAGTCAAGAGGACATTCAGGGGGGTGAAAAATGATTGTTGACTATAAAAAATCGGTTTATAGAGATAGATGTGATGGCATATTCCAACTAGGATACATGACAAAAAGCCATAAATGGGGTATCAAGCAAACACGGTCAGTGAAATTATGACTACTCTAGTCAAGGGTAACTAGGACTGCTCTTAAGGAATGAGTGAATAAGGTAGTGAGTGGGGAATTGTTTACTTCTGAAAAATATTCTTACACTTGCCAAAATAATTGAATGAATATTGGTTGGGATGTATAAACATGTAGATGAGTGCCCCAGTGACTGATGGCTGACATAATGAGGCAAGTAGGCTACTTCAAAGGGTGGGGGCCCCATTCGCTATTCTTAGTGTTAGGTTAGAGAAAGGAGGGTCATTTTGCAATTGGTTCACTGATGATGGAGATATGAGACGCCTAGCTCAAATGTAGTGGTGTATTAATGATGATCAAAATGATTGGTGCCTAGGAGGGGTGGGTTAGTAATATGACGAAAATTAAGTATGGGGTAAGAGCTCAAAAGATGTGAACAAATAGCTTCCAAACAATGGATAATGAGGCATGGATGATAGTAATGCTAAAGGGTGCTATTATATGAGGCAATCCATGAGGGTGGGAAGAACTACCGACCAAATGCAAATGTTTTCCAATATGGTGTTGAATTCTTTCTTATTTTCAAAATTTGATTAATGCCTTATGATCAATAATTGCACACTTGCAAATTTCACAACCTTAATTTTTTGTTTTTACAATTAACTAAACAGTATTAGATCAATATAATATATTTGAGATATTTTATTTATGTCTGATTACAACTGAGGGCCCCGATATATATATACATAGTTGGGGTGTCTTTTCATTAATATACATGTCTTTTCAACAAGACATGCCTTTTTTATTAATTAATTATTAGATATATATATATATATATATATATATATATATATATAGTTGTACATAATATAATATATATTATACATTGTTGTCTGGGAGGGAATGCCTTCTGCTGCTATATAAAACATCAACACCCCCTCTTAGTGGGGAAGGCATTATTCCATTATGTTCTCTTGTAGGAGTCTCAACCACACCCAACCACTTCACATGGTATGGGCATGACTATCACCATAGTCTCAAGACTACCCTAAAAGTATTTATGATGTTTCTCCTCTCCTAGTAGTCCTAATCACGCCTAGCCACTTTACATGGCGTAGGCAAGACTTCTACCAGGCTACTCATTACTCCCACAGTTACTTCACATGACTGATCTAGGAAACCCTTGGCCAGAGGAAGAGTATCTTCCCACTGTAGGAGAAACATCACAACTCCCTCTCAACAAGGGTGGGCATTCTGCATCACACCAAGATTGTCTATGAAGTATTCAAACTTCACTTTAGATAGAGGCTTGGTGAGAATATATGTTGTCTTCTCATCTATGGATATGTAGCGAAATTCCATTTCTCCTATATGTACCATGTCTCAAATGAAATGGTATTTGATCTCTATATGCTTTGACTTGTCGTGAAAGGTTGGATTCTCTGAAAGCTTCACACAACTTTGATTATCACAATATATCAATGTTGGCTCTAACTTTAGATCAAATAACCTTGCAAGCAATTTCTGAAGTCACACTGCTTCACGGTTTGCATCACTAGCTACTATATATTATGCCTCTATTGTACTGAGTGCCACTAACAATTGTTTTCTTCTAAACCATGAGATAATACCTAATCCCAAACTGAAGCAACATCCTGATGTTCTTTTCCTGTCTATTGCACTCCCTACCTAGTTACTTCACCATATGAAACATTTCTGAGTCCATATCCAATCGCGCCATGCAGGTACCTCAATACATGCTTTGTTGCTACCAAATGCACATGTTTAGGCTCAACTAGGTACTAACTCAATGTGTTCACTATAAAGCATATATCTACCTAGTATTAACCAGGTACATTAAGGATCCAATCAATTGTTTGTAAATCATGGGATCAACCAAATATGGAGAATAATCACTTCATAAATTCATATTTGTAAACATAGGTGTGGCCATGGACTTGGAGTCCAACATATTGCATCTCTACAGGATGTCACACTTCTAATCCTAAGAAATAATGCATTAAACCCAGGTCCTTTATTTAAAACTCTAGAGTGAGCTCCCTCTTGTTCCCATCTATGAGCTTCTCATCCCCTATAAGAAACATGTCATCTACATATAGTACCAATATCAAGGGACAACCATCTTCAATCTCATTGTAAAGGTTGGGATTTGCATGCGCTTTGTAAACCCCGAGCTCATCAAATAACTATCTATTCTAGCATACCATGCCTCAGGTGCTTGCTTAAGCCCATAGAAAGATTTCTTCAATTTACAAACATGGGAATCCTTCCCATGGATCACAAAACCTTGTGGTTGTTCTATATACACTTCATCTTCAATTACATTATTCAGGAAGGTAGCCTTTACATCCATCTGGTGTAATTTCCAACCCATAACAAAAGCAATAAATATGATAGATCTAATAGAAGTGTACTTGGCTACTGGGTAAATGTTTCATTATAATCTTTTCCCTCTTTTTGGGAGAATCCTCTAGCCACAAATCTAGCCTTGTACTTTTCTATGTTGTCATCTGCAACATGCTTAATCTTGTAGATCCATTTTGAAGTCACCACTTACTTCCCTTCTGGTCTTGGAACCACGTCCCTCACATCATTTTTTCATGATGGATTGGTACTCTTCCATCTTAGCATCCTTCCACACTTGTTGGTTTGTGTCTTCCTCGTAAGTGGAAGGTTTTGAATCAATGATCTTACTCATTAGCGCCACTAGCTGGAAAAATTGCTTAGTCTCTTGATCTCTCTAAAGGAGCCTCTGGGAACTGCATGTTTTTCTACTTCCTGCAACATGTTTTACATCCATATTGGTCTCTTCTTTATGTGTAACCTCTTTGGGTCGATATACCAATATCTTTGTATCTACTGTCTCATCATGATCTTCTAGGATATGTTCTTCTAGAGTAGATTCAATCATCATTGTATCCTTGGAATCCTCTTGCTCCTCTCTATCCTCGTCCACGTGAGACTCTCTAGATTTCTTGAAAGTTGTTTCTTCATCAAAGGTGACATCTATGCTAATCTTTGTCTTTCTCTATTTGGAGATGTATATTCTATAAGTCATTGAAGTCTTTGTGTATCCAACAAAGGTTCCCTTCTTTCCTAAAGGCTCTAGCTTCGTTCTTTTTCCTTGGGAACATGTATGTACACTACAAAACCAAAAATTGTCAAGTGGGTGACTTTTGGTTTCTTCCCGGTGAATACTTATTTTGGTATCTTCTTCCCCAATATATTATGAGGACTTTTTTTCTAAACATATACATCTATTCTGGATGTTTCTTCCCATTGATACATGGTAAGTTTTGGTCATGGACCATTACTTTAGCTACTTCTGTGATTGATGTGTTCTTTCTCTCTGCAACCCCATTTTGTTGGGGGTTGTAGGAATTTGTCAGTTCCCTCTTAATCCCCGCTTCTCTGCAAAAGTATTTGAACTCATTTGAAGAGTATTCACCTCCATTATCTAAACTCAAAACTTTAATATTTCTTCCAAATATATTTTCTACTAAAGCCTTGAATTCTTGAAACTTATTGAAAACTTCATCTTTTGCTTTTACGAAATAGATCCATGTTTTGCGTGAGAAATCATCCATAGAAGTGGCATAATATAAAAAGTTACTTAGAGATGCTATAATTATTTGTCTACATATATATAAATGTATAGTTTCCAATATCCACTTGGATCTATTGTCACTACTTGGAAAACTTACCTTGGCACTGCCAACTGCACAACCTTTGCATACTCCCTCATGCACCACTTGCACATATGGTGGACTTGTAACCATTTTGCTCAAAACTAGCAAGGATATATAGTTGAGGTGAGAAAGTCTTTGATGCCATAACTCAATGGAGCTAATACTATTTTTTATAAGAGCTTGTATTTGCGCAATCCTCCCTCTCAAACACCAATCACATTGGTTGAATCTATGCATGAACCCTCGGGCCACAAAAGGACTTGGCCATCAACAAAAGCTACTTTGAAGTCTTAATCTTCTAAAACAAATATAGAGAGAATATTCTTATTTAAATCTTGTACAAGCAATACATATTTTATTGAAATGGAGTTACCTTAATCAAGTTGGTAGGATATTTCTCTTACTCCTTTTACTACATGCTTTGAATCATCTCCAAGTTCCACCTGAAGGAATAAACTCATTTTTGTTAAATTTATAAGAGAATTTCATAACCCAGACATGTGATTGGAAGCACCATTGTCTACTAGCCAAATATCTCTTACTTGAGTGATTGTGCCTATGAGAGCTAAGATAAAGACATAATCTTTATCTTTTGTCTCCCTTGTCTTTTTATGAGATGTAGACTCCTCCATATCTACTACATGTGCATGATGTTTTCCTATACCTTTCCCTTGAGAACACTGGTAAGAAAAGTGTCCCAACTTATGACAATTGTAACACCTTATCTTAAGTACATCCTTCTTGTGGTTTGGAACTAATATTCTATTTTTCTTCATATTGTTGCTTCTTCTTTCTTTTCCTTTCTTCCCATGAGCAACAAGAGCTTGATTTTCTTCATCATTGGTATTATGTGCCTATGTTAGTCTTGATTCCTTTTTAGCACAATATGTCCATAGCTTATCAAATTTAGGTCATTTCCTTCTTGCATAAATTCCTTGAAAAAATGCATCTTACGAAGAAGGAAAAGCTTTTAGTGTTGTAGTCACAAGATCTACATCATCCATTAAACCTCCAATAGTTGTTAGATGATCCTTGATATGATAAATCCTCATGAAGTAGGTAGAAATTGAATATGATTTGTTCATCATTACATTTTGGATTTGATGCCTTAGAGTTAGCTTCCTGCTTGTATTTTTTCTTTCATATAATCTTGATAAGGCACCAAACATTTCCTTTGGTGTATTCAATTTTGATATATGAGGAATTAAGTGGTCTTTGATTGAATCTGACAAGATCCTTTGGCCTATTCCCATTCTGGTTCTGGGAGGTCTTTCTTAACATAATCCAAGAGCTCATTCTCTTCTAGGATGAGAAGTATTTTATGCTTCCATAATCTGAAAGTGTCTGCACCATCTAGCCTATCTTCTACTCTGAGGTTGGACACCATCTTGTAAATGGCAAATTAAATTAACTTGTTTCCAACTATTGAGTAGTGTGTCTTACCATGCAATTCACTTTAAGAAATCGTTTTGTTTTGTTTTATATGGTAGGAAATACCATGGACCAATGGTTTACCAAAACCATGGACCTATAAACCACCAACCTTTAAAAAAAATTACGGTACGTAAATTATTTTTGATCTAGTAAAATAAATTTTATGGATCGGTAACAAATATTTTTACGAAGTTGTTTTGGCAAATACGATGGGTTGTTTAACCTAGCTCCAATACCATGTTGAATTGTTTCTTATTTTCATATTTTAGTAATTATTGCCTTATGCCCATTAATCACACACTAGAAAAACTCTCAACCTTAATTTCATTTTTACATTTGAGTAAACATTATTAGATTGATATAACATATATGGGATATCTAGTTGATATCTAATTACAATTGAAGGGCCTCATATATATACATAGCGAAGGTGTCTTTTCATTAATAGACATGTATCTTTTATTTATTATTTATTTATTGATTATTTATATTTATATATTATATTATATATAATTATATATTGTTGTACATAATATAATATATATTATGCATTGTTGTCTGGAAGGGAATACCTTCCGCTGCTATATAAAACATCAACAGATAGAGGATGGTGTAAGCAAATAGGGTTGGGATAAGGGGAGCCTATGGTGGTTTCAAGGGGAATGAGTTGGGTATGTGTATATGTCTTAGAATGAGAATCTACCATGCTAGTTGAAGAAGTATATACCTAATAATCCCCCCTACTAAATGCATGAGGGATACCTTGGATGGACATGCACACATGAAATTGAATAGTCAAAGTGAAATTACCGATGAAAAAAACACATGACTGTGGTAAAAAAAATCAGTAATAGGGGTTCAGTATATGTACCTTCTTTGATGAAATGATGACACCACAACATCCCAAAGTGTAAGTGTTGTGGTATGAAACATGTCACTAGTGTAAGACGTAAAGATAGGTTTTATGGGGCAATAACTGCACAATTCTTATGAATCTAGATCAAAATAATGCAGCAACATAAGAAAAGATAGATCAACGATTTGATAATAAGCCACTTCGAGGGGGTAACCTCCCTTTACAATACATAAATGAAAAATTATTGGATGATTCAAATGACAAGACCTCCTTGGTATATGTAGGAGTCCAAAGGGTCAAAATATAATTAGGGTCTATAATAACGTAAGGGCACAACAATAACAATAGTGGGATTCTACAAGGCACAATAATAACAATATAGTGTCTAAACTAGTATTATAGGGA
The DNA here is from genome assembly GCA_031772625.1 of Pinus tabuliformis. Classification (NCBI taxonomy): domain Eukaryota; kingdom Viridiplantae; phylum Streptophyta; class Pinopsida; order Pinales; family Pinaceae; genus Pinus; species Pinus tabuliformis. The sequence goes on from CM062807.1 coordinate 79,326,173, forward strand.
CCTAAAATGCCCCTTTCCTTAAAAAAAGTGTTGTCCTCAATGCTTGAGTAGTTATGGATAATTCTATATAAATTAATCATCCTCCTATGTGGAATATTCAGTGGGTAAGTTCTTCCACTTAATGAGATTTTTCGAAATTGATCAATTTTGTAGCTTCCAAATTCTTGTTTCCGTGATTTCTTCAGGATCCAATATGATTTTTCCTTCATCGTCAAGTTCTGGCAATATAGTTTGAACTGGTATCTTGTCACCAATAATATTCTTTAAGCATGAAACATGGAAAACTGGGTGTACTCACGAAGATGCAAGAAACTCTAATTTGTATGCCATAGTACCAATATTTTGCAACACCTTGTAAAGGCCATAGTACTTGGGTAATAATTTAATATCCTTCTCAATTTACTTGAGGGGAATTTGTTTGTATGGTTGTAGTCGTAAAATACCTAATCACACATGTCAAAACTTCTTTCACTGCAATGCTAATATGCTTATTGTTTCATTCGATTCTGTGTCATAGTCAAGTTATCCATTAAACAGTTGGAGAACATGTTGTTGATGCTCGATGTGATCTTCCACTAGTTAAACCTTAGAATTTTCTCTCAAAGACGATGTGATGAACCATGGAAAATATCCATAAAGTACCATAAATGGGTTCATTTTTGTTGCGGTATGGAAGGAAGTGTTATACCACCATTTTGACAAAGATAACCAGTTGAACCCTTATGTTTGTTTATCGAATACAAAGCAACGAAGATACCATTCTAAACATTTATTCACTATCTCAAATTTCCCATCAAATTGAGGATTATAAGATGGGCTATGAGATAATTGGGTACAAAGACAAGAAAATAATTCTGTCCAAAAATTTCGAGTGAAAATTCGATCTTTGTCACTTACAATAATCTTTGGTTTTCCATGTAGCTTTTGAATTGTTTCCACAAATGAAATAGCAATTGTACTGTGTTTGAAAGGATGAGACAGTGCACACAAGTGTGCATACTTGGTAATTTTATTAACTACCACCTCAATGACACTCTTTCCTTCGGACTTGAGTAGACCTATGATAAAATCTATTGAGACCTCCTCCCAACAATGACTTGGAATGACTAGTTGTTGTAAAATACATGGGGTCTTAATTGTATCAACTTTATTTTGTTGCCAAACCAAACATTTTGCCACAAACTTTTGAATATCATATTTAATGCCATCTCAAAAAAATCCTTCTTGACCCTGTGGTAAGTTTTTAAAAATCATGAGTGCCCTCCTATAAGAGCGATGTGCAATTCCAAAATAGCCTTTTGTTTGAGTTGGGAGTTCTTACATAGATATAAGTGATCTTTGTACCATAGTGAATCATTTTTCCAAATAAATGTATCAGATGCACTGGGATCTTGCTGCAACTTTTGAATGAGTTTCCACACCTCTTCGTCATTCTTCCATTCATCCCTTGCTTCAATTATATAATTGGGTTGGATAATAGAAATGTTATAGAGCAATTCTTCCACATCCACATCCCTTCTTAAGAGTGCATCTGCAATAACATTATGTTTCCCCTTTTTGTAGACGATTTCAATGTCATAACCCAACATCTTTGTGACCCATTTTTGTTGCTCTTCTACAGATAATATTTATTCCAAGAAGTATTTAAGACTATCATGATATATTTTTACCTTGAAGTGTCTTCCCATCAAGTAAGGGTTCCATTGATTCAAGGCATGTAGCATTTCCAACATTTCCTTCTCAATAATAGGTTTGTGTAAATTCTTTCCCTTGATCGGATGACTTTCAAAAGTAATGGGTCTTCCTTCTTGCATTAAAACAACACCAATGCCATTTCCTAAGGCATCACATTCCACAATAAAGGTTTTTGTGAAGTCTAATGTAGTTAAGACCAAAGCTCGACACATTGCCTCTTAAGATGTTAAAAGGCCTTAGTTGTTTTTGGAGTCCAAAAAAATGCATCTTTCTTCAATAATATTGTTAGAGGTGATGTTATTTTCCCATAATTCTTAAAACCCTTTAAAGCCAAGAAATCCTCAAATATTTGTTAAGGTTGTGGGTATTTTCCATTCCTTTATGGCTTAATTTTGTTAGGGTCTACCTTTACACCCTCATGAGATGCAATATGACCCAAATATTCCACTTCCTGTACCCCAAACAATCATTTGGAGGGTTTTGCATATTGTTTCTCCTTCAATAGTTTAAGCACCCTGTCGACATGTTGCACATTATCTTTCCAAGACTTGTTTTAGATTAGCATATCATCAAAAAATACTAGAAAAAAATAAATAAAATAAATAAAAATAAATAAATAAATAAAAATTCCTAAGGAAGGGTTTGAAAGTGGAATTCATCAAACCTTGAAATGTGGAAGGTGCATTAGTAAGGCTAAAAATTCATAATGGCCTTCATGAGTTATGAATGTTATTTTTGGAATGTCTTCTATCTTCATTCTAATTTTATGATATCCTAAACGAAGACCCAACTTGGTGAAGTAAATTATTCCATGTAGTTCATCCAATAATTCATCAATGACAAGAATGGGAAATTTATATTTAATAGTGATCTTGTTGATCTCTCTACAATCCGGACACATACGCCATGATCCATCCTTCTTGTGCACCAATACTACTGAAGAAGAGAAAGAAATTTGGCTAGGTTGAATTATACCTACCTCTAGCATTTTTGCAACCATACGTTCAATTTCACTCTTTTTGGCATTGAGATATCTGTAAGGTCTGATGTTTGGAGGAACACTTCCTAGAATCAAGTGAATATCATGATCATGATCATGAGAGGTGGGAGACATTTGGGAGCCTAAAATACCTTGGAATGATTGTCAAGGACTCTTTTGGAGATATTGAGAAATAGATGGCTTAGATGTTTGAACATCTAGTTAGCATAATTGTTCAATTACCCCTCATTGTTCCTTCTTTAAAAGCTTAGTAATTCTATTAGAGCTTAATATCTTCCCAGGTTTCCCTGTGATACCCCTTAATTCAATTTCCTTACCTTCCAAAAAAAATCAAGAAAAGTTCTTGAAAATTATAAGTTATCGTCCACAAATATTGTAACCATTGGACTCCTAATACAACATTAGCACTGCCCTTTGCAATGGTAGGCATTGGAATATTCAATACATATTCCCCCATGGTCAGATTGATATTATGGCACTTCCCCGAGAAATTTATACTTCCTCCATCTACAACTATCACTTGAAACTTTGATGTTGGATATAAAAAGCAATTCAAATCCTTGGCTATCTTAAAATGAATAAAATTATGGGTACTGCCCGAATCAATCAACATTATTACCTTTTCCTTCTTGATATAAACCTCTATCTTGAGAGTTTGAGGAGTGGTATTTCCTGCCAGTGCATTACAAGATATGGTTGGATTTAGTTCTTCATTTTCAACCCCGAGGGTTGGTTCCTGGTGTATATCTTCTTATTTTTCATTTTTCTTATTCCTTTTCTTTCTCCTCTTCACAATCTACGTAAAATAATTTCTTCTAAGCACATTATGACCTTTAGTGTATTTGTTATCACAACTGTAATAAATCCCTTTTGCTCTTTTTTTTTTCTCTAGTTTTGTGGTGTTAACCTTGTAGGTTGTGGGAGGATAGGAGTGGCAACACTTCCATCTTTATAGTTGTGAGTGGTAGACCTCCTTGTTTCCATAATTTTTCTTTCAACATTTCTTGCCACCCTGAATGCATTCTCCAATGACTTAGGTTCCCAAAGGTGAACCTCATGTTGGATGTTATCCTTTAAAGTCTCTATGAAGACATTAATTAGATCAACCTATGGAATACCAATTACCTTGATATTCAATATTTGGAAGTCCTTTATGTGCTCCCCAATTGAACCCTTTTGTTTGATATTTATCAATTGGCTAAAGAAGGTATTGTGCTTTGTATCCTCATAATGTGCTATCAATTGCTCAGTAAAAATTGTCCAAGTGACAAGTGATTTACTAGAACAAAACCATCAATACCACACAAACTTACTGGGTTCTAAATATAAAGATGCAATATGTACCTTTTTTATGTGGTGCACATCATGTCGATCAAAGAACTGCTCCATTAGTAGCATCCATGTTACCGGTTCCTTGCCATCAAACTTCCTCATATCAATCTTTGGAATATGGCTGGTATTAAACCCAACGTTAGAGTCTATAAAATCATGATTCTCATTCCTTTTGTTCTCATTATGAGTTTCATGGAATACCTTATCACCATTAGGAAGCATTTCTTGTAGCAACTTTGTCAAACCTTCCTTCAATCCTTCAATTTTTTTATTTTTATTTTTTTAAATCATCCTTCATACTTTCCATGTCTGCTTTTAAACTTTCCATGCCCCCTTTTATGTTTGCTTTGATCGCTTTCAGTTTATCGTTGGTTGCTTTTTTTGAGAGCGAAAATTGTTGCACTTGGTCTCATAATTTTTCTATATAATGTTGCATTTCTTCCTATTCTTCACGTGTCATAGTAGATCTTTCTGAGGGCTTAATGAGTGTATACTTTTTTTTGTTGGGAGGCATTTTGGAACCAATTAACAATATCTATGCTTTATTATTCCCATTGAATCACTTCAAACTGATTTTTCAAATTATGTAAATTTAAAAATATGCACCTTTTAAGAGATTTATTTCGAGCTTGTCAATCTACTTTACCTTGAGATTGTTCTATATTTGTGATTTCAACCTCCCAAGGTCTGAATATTGTACAAAAAAACTACAGTCCAATCACTTTTTCAGTCACTTTTTATGGAATTCAAATTTTATGCTCAAAGAGAAAGTTATGACGATTTTCCCCATGACACTTGTTTGAGATTGAATTATGGAGCATACAAAAACCCTAACTTCCTTGGACTATTCTCCGAAAATATAGTGAACCAGGGTTTGGAATTTTAACCATATGTTTATGAAGATTTCACCTCTAGGTGGTATCAATTTCACATTCTGAAGATTCAAAGAAAAAAATTATAGCAAAAATTCCACGATGACCTTTTTGAAGTAGTAAAACCCACGGATCAAGAGCACTAATACCAAATGTTATGAATCCAGGTCAAGATAATGAAAAAACATAAGAAAAGATAGATCAAAGACTTGATAATAAGCCACTTCAAGGGGAAATGTCTCTTTACACTACATAAATGAACAATTCTTGGATGATTCAAATGACAAGATCTCCTTGTTATATTTGGGAGTCTAAAGGGTCAAAATATAATTAGGGTCTACATAACAATAATAATGTAAGGGCACAACAATAATAATAGTGGGCTCCTATGTGGCACAACAATAATAATATGGGGGATAAAATAGTATTATAGGGACCTAACAACAAAATATGTGAGTATATTAGCAGGTAATATTTGGAGATAAGTCCTTAGAGGAAGGGTAGGTCTTGACACCAAGAGACGATAAACGAATAATTGAAGATATCATACCAACAATTAAAGAAATATTGCAGCAGTTTCTACAATTTTGAGTGATAGGGTTCACTGGGTAATGTGGGGGAATGACCCCTAGAGTAAATTTGTGTTTCCCCCTGTTAGCACTTGAAATTTCACCTCAGGTTGAGAAAGGTAAACCTCAAGGCAACATCAAACCACTTCGCCTCGTAGCTAGCCCTACGGGGCAGGAGAGGGCTCTCTCCGGTCTATCTCGATAAAGATCTTCAATGGGTGAGATATCCAATAGGGTAACACTTATTTTAGGCTAGTAAACTGATCAAAAGGGTTGATTTGGGATTTTTAGGGTTTTTGGTGGCAAATTGAGGGTGGCAATTTTGGGTGCGGGGATAGGACACAGTTTCTACAGGGGGTTCTTTGGGGCGAGATAGGATACAGTATTGATGCCTTAGATTGAGGTGAATGGATGATAAAGATAGGTGAGGAGCTAAGGAGAGCAAACAATAATTTTGAATTCTCCTTAAACAGTAGAAAACATTGAAATTAAACAAACTTAAAAGCAGAGCATGACAGTCATGAATTCTACTTTAACACTTCATTTGTTTAATGTGCAGAAGGAAAAGAAAGGAAATGATTCACATAACACACTTACAAGTACATAGAGAAACACACCATCAATACATGTAACCACAAGAATCCCAAAAAGGATTGTAAAACCCTGGTCTTCCTTAGCCAAAAATTGCAGAAATACAATGAATAATACAATGATAGCTTTTCCCTCAAGAGTCCAACCATGAAAATGAGCAAGAAAGTACATAATATAGATCATCTAACCTCTTTCCCTGCCTCCATGGGTCGAGCTCACTATCCTAGGAGCTGTTTCAACCACTTCTAAACTAAGCACTACAAACTAGGCAGTCAAAACAACTTGCCTCTATAAGCTAGGAAACCAATTCATTCATTTAATTTTCACCTTTTTCATGAATGAATCTTCTAGAAGAGGTACATAAGAGTAAAAGTGTCAATGAAGTACAATAATTACATCAAATAAGATAATAATCCACCCCAAAAAGTCAAACAGGGTCAAACTGCGTTTTTCTGAGCTGTACACTGAAATCTGGAGAAGTTTGCCTGACGGGTCGCGCACCTCTGCCTGACGGGTCGCGCGCCTTTGGGACCACATTTGGGGCACTTCCAGGTGGCCAAATTGAGCAAGAGTAGGCTTGTTGGAAAGGTCTGTGAGTCTACTTTCCAACCCAACTGGAATTTCTGAATTTGGTGGTCATTTTCCCCTCCAAAATTGCAATCTCCCAAGACTGCTTTCTGCAACTCAAAAATGTGGCAGAAAGTCAATTTTTGCTTGTTTTTTGACTTTCTGGAGGCCCAAAACTTCATAAAATCTCAAGTCCATTGATGAGCATATGTAACTTCTCATGAAAAATCTGGAAATGCTGAGTTTTTACAAAATGGAGTTGCCGGGATGAAGGGTCGAGCGGGGGGTGAGACCCGTTAATGGACAAAAACCTGTAAATTGCCTGAAAAATCAAAATTGACCCAAAATGTTCAAAATTTCTTGGGATTTGTGCTGTGGCTGGGCTATTTAGTGCCATGCTCCTTCAGTGAAGCCTCGGCCAAGATATGGAGGGGATCGGGCCTCTTTCTCCGTTTTTGTGCTTTGACCAACCGCCTTTGGAGCACCTTCATCTTTGCCTTGTACACGTGCATTCTCGCCCAATAGTGGTTTTTCATGTTTCGGAGCAGGCTCAACTTCTGGTGTTAACTCACGGTCATCACTTTTCTCATAGTTGGTTTCGGTTTCTGACATGGTTTCAGGGGCAAAGTGGCTGAAATGTACTGCTGCTTCTGCTTTGAAGTCTGCTGTTTTAACTGTTTTGAAACGTTGTTTCAAGGGGACAAGTAGCACAAGGGAAATGTTAGGGAAGGGAGACTTGGAAGGGAAATTGGGAAAAATATATGAAACAGGGAGTTTAGGGGAAGAATTATGACATATACATCATCATACAATTTCATTTGCAAGGATGTTATGGGAGGTAGGGTTAGGGTTTTAATTTTTTGATTTTTTAGGGAGAGGGGTAGGGTTTAAGGCTCTTAGCAAATTTGGAAGGGAAATTTAAATATAATGATAAGGAATATGTAATGGGAGGTGGACAATAGGAAAGAAAAGGGATACCTCAAAACATCATAATAAACCCTAGCAACTTTGATACTTTCAAGCAAAAGCACATGGAGTCTTTACTTGCAAATGAAGGCTTTTAAAATATTATCATGATCTTCTCAAGCTTTAGCAAACCATAACTTATATGATTGAAGACCTACCGGACAAGCTTGAACAATTTGTGGTCGCTTGGCAGCTTGCTGGTAATTTTCTGTGGAGGAAACCCTGATGGGTCGCGCGCACTGCCCAATGGGTCGCGCGCCTCTGACGGGTCGCGCGCCTGGTTTGACGGGTTGCGCGCCTTCCCAACTCACAAACTTCACTCAAACTCTCTTGCAATCAGTTGCTCTATCACTTGAATGCACAACGAGGCTTGATGGAGGGAGATTAGAGCTTTTATAGCCTTGTTTGAATTAATTTCATGTCATAACCCACTTTATAATGTGTTTCCATGACACTTTATAAACTTGACTTTTTTGGTTTCCTTTTGTCCGGAAATTGATTGATTTGATGCTTTTGCTTGATATTTTTTGCAGGGACATCATCTGAGGGATCTTGGCAAGGGAGCCAGGGTTTCATACTGTCCTTGGAAGCTTTTTGAAATTTCATCACTTTTTACAAAAATTTGAAAAATGACCTTGGCTTTAAAAACAGAGTTTTTAAATCCAAGGTGAAAATTAACTGTACAAGATAGAAATTTTCGAAGAAATACCTTGAAAATAATCCCTCTGGCTTGCTGAGCACTTATTGACCTTCAGAGACATGACCTTGAAGACAAACTTGACCAAAACCCTAGACCTAGAATTTTGACTTCAAGACAAGACAAGTAAGCTTTAAAAGAGTTTAAGGACTGAAACAACTTTGATCCAGCAATGCCAAGAGGGGGACAAAAACACCAGCTCCTCCATCAGGGTTATGGCATGCCTAATGGAATGCAAAAATTGACACTGATGAGACACCTACTTATGCAAATGCAAAGAGTTTTGATCGCTGATGGAGGGCTACTAGACCGACTCTAACACCCCCCATAGGAGGCAATGGAATAATTAGTTCCCATAATAGTCACTCCTTTAAGGATTCAAGGTCACCATCAAGGGATGTAACCAAATAGATCAAAGCCAAAGGGGCTTCACCATAAGAAGAAATGAAGTTACCATAGTGGATCATTCCAATTAGACCATGTGTCTTGTAATCGAGTAATGTGTGGGGGTACCAGACACAACACAATAAGATGAGGGTAACCATAAAGGGTATAATGCAGGTTAGTGTTATGTTGAGGGATAGGCCTGGAGGGACCCGGGTGGTAATTGGATTGCCCCTAGTCTCATGAGACAAGTGTTGGGAGAATGGCTACTGCAAAATACCAAGGATGATGGACCAAATCTATAAGAGTAAGTAATTTAAGGTTGGACATTGATAAAGAGGATTGAAATAATGTATCAAGGTCATTAAGTTGTAGAACATCTATGGGGGGTGTTGGGATTGAAAATTGCTTTCCAACATCTGTGATGGGGGTATAACCCATAATCTTGGAAATAGTTCCATGGAATACATGTTATTTGTATAAGATGATCCTATGTGAGATGATACACTCCCAAATGAGAGGAAATGATAGGGAATGAGAGGGTGCATTTATTCAGAGGTTAGGTGTAGAAATTAATAGAAATTTTCTATTACTGATGAAATCAAACTAAAATCAAGAGATTACAAATTTCCTCTACTATTATGTGGAATGGAAATCACAATTTAGAAACACATGCAATGACATGAAACCATAAAAACACCACAAGAACACAATTATTTACAGGGAAATCCAACTTAGAAAAACCCCTCTCATTCTTTTCATTAATCAGATGAGAATGAGAAACTATTACAATGTCTTGCTTCGATCCTGAAGCACACCCTGCCATGTAAACTTGTTCTCCTACTGATTGTCCTAATGTGGCCAACACTTATCCAATTCAAGGCCCCAATTTGCTCCTATTTCCTTGCACAATCCTCGAGGAAATTAGCTCCTAAAAGATAGGAATTTCCTCCTATTTTCTTGCACAATTCCCAAGGAATGATTCACCTGCTTAACTTCCAAGACTATACACTCAACTAGTATACAATTGATAATTACAGTGTACGTTTTCCTCCATTCCAGCTAGGTAATTCGAATTCCATGCATGTCTGGGATATTTTTAGCTGATTGACTAGTTTGACTGAGAAATCATTGAGTTAACAACAATTCTACTACTCAACTGACCTTCAACTGACTCAACTAATGGCTTGAGCTTAGTTAACCGAGTTCAACTAAAAGCAATTGAAATAGATTGCTAGATTTTAGCAATCATCACATGCATAACTCTACTCCAAGCCTACAAACTCGAATTTACCGAGTAAACTAGTAGACAAGGCCATGTCACACAAGTTAACTTCCATATAAGTCATCTTGTTGATATGAAAAAATGAATTACTAAATTTAACTAAGGCACAAGTCAAATTTAGCCTTTCTTGCTACACTTTCTAATGCTCCCTCTTAGTAAGAAAGGGATTTTGCACCACCCCTATCCTGCACTTGTGGAATTCGAATTGGCCTCTTGACATTGAATTTGTTAAGATATCTGCGTCTTGCTCCTTGTTTGGAATGTGTTTTAGCATCATAATTCTCCTCTCCACACAATCCCGCAAGTGATGGTACCTGGTATCTATGTGCTTGGACTTGTCATTAAATATAAGTTTCTCAAAGAGTTTGATACAACTATGATTATCATAACAAATCACTGTTGAATCCATATCTATACTGAAAAGGCCCACAAGTATTCTCCTTATCCATATGGCCTCACATGTTGATTGACTTGCAGCCATGTATTCAACCTCTGTTGAGCTAAGTGCCACAAACCTTTGTTTCCCGCTATACCAGGAAATAGTTGCAGACCCAACATTGAAGATAACACCTAAATTACTTTTCCTATCTGATGGACTCCCTTCCCAATTTGCCTAAGTGAATCCTTGAAGCTTCACTCCCTTTTCCTCTTGTACCATAACCCATACTTGGTTGTGCCTCTGAGCTACCTCAACACATGTTTTGTTGCCTTCTAATACAACTTGGTAGGCTTCACCATGGCTTGACTCAATCGATTAACTACATAGCATATGTTAGGCCTTGTGTTCACCAAATACATCAAGGATCCCACAAGTTTTCTGTAGATGGTGGCATCTACTACCTCTCCTTCCTCCAGTTTGTAGCTAGAGGTGTGTCCATATGCTTGCAGTTCTCCATGTAAAATATCTGAAATAGTTCAAAGGAATACTTCCCCAGACTCACAAAAAACTCACCATCACCCTATCATACTTATAGCCTAATGAAGTAATGCATCAAGCCCATGTCCTTCATCTCGAATTCTCTTGTAAGGTCCTCTTAGCAAGAGCGGATCAACTTCTCATCCCCTATAAGTATAAAGTCATCAACATACAATACCAAGATAAACAACTTTCCATCTACCACAATGTGATAAAGATTGGCATCTACTTCACTTTTGGTGAATCCCAATCCACTAAGATATGCGTCGATCAGAGTGTACCATGCTTAGGGTGCTTTCTTGAGACCATACAAGGCTCTCTTGAGTCTGCACACATGTGTCTCCCTATCATATGTCTCAAATACCTTTGGTTGCTCTATGTAAATTTCTTCATCAAAAACTCCATTGAGAAAGGCAGTCTTCTCATCCATCTAATGGATCTTCCATCCCATATGGCTACTAATGCTAGAATGGTTATGATCGAGGAATATCTTCCACGGGGGAAAACGTTTCCTCATAGTCAACTCCCTCTTCCTATGAGCAACCTTTGGCCACAAATCTAGCCTTGTACTTCTCAATTCTCCCATCAGCTGCATGCTTCACTTTGTAGATCCATCTAGGTCCAACCATTAACTTGTTCTTTGGTCTCAACACCACCTCCCATACATTGTTCTTCATGATGGAGTCACACTCCACCATGGCATCAACCTACACTAGTTGAGAATCTGCTTCCTCCAACGAAGAAGGCTCCATCTCAATGACTTATGTCATGAGATCCATATATCTAGTGTACTTGTTTGGTGACCTCCTCTACCTTCCCTAAGATGTAGGAGCTCCCAGTTTCTCATGTGCATCCTGTACCAATTTTTCAGCTTCTTTGGTTCTCTTCCTCCACTCTCTGGAATATTCTGGTTGAGTGGGTACCTCCACTCAGACTCCTGTTTTCTCCTCCACTTGTGGTTGCTCCATAACATCCTGAATCTCTACACGAGGCTCCTCCTCTAGTGGGATACTCAATTGTCACTTTAGAGAGCATCTCATAGCCTTCTCCTCATCAAATTTTACATCTCTCCTCACTATTGTCACCCTAAGTGAGTGATCAGGTGCTCAAGTTTATGATAAAAAATAAAAGTGTCAGAATTTTGTTAAACTCAACTTCAGATCAAAGAGCTTGTCATTCTCATTCCAATGGTGTGAACGACACTCAAATCCGAGCTTGTATGCAGAAGTTAGAGCAAGTCAAAGTTCAGGTTTGACTTAGACACATGGCAGGATTGGATGACGTGGCAGGACCTTCAGTGAATGAGGAGGCGCCAAGTGGCAGGCCACCATTGGCCCCCGCATATCGCAATCGAAATTTGTAAGCGGATTGTATTAAAGAATCGGCCTCGGCCCCGAACAGGGAAGGGTTGCGATGCAATATTGCAATTGCAAATCGCAATACTGCATAGTCTCGCATATCCAAGACCATTGGTTTTTTGCTGATTGCAATATCCCAGATGCGATAAGGTTATAGGCTCTAGTTAATACTCCCGTCGGGTCCACAGACATCGTAATTGCACATCACCACCGTGTTCACAGACCTTAAGCCCACCAGTCCTTGTCGATTGTGATTTGCGAAGTCGACCGATAGATTATGGCCCGTCGCGCGGCAAAATTTTCGCCCAGTTAGCAGTTTTTGGGGCTAACTTATAGGATCATGCCAAATGCAGAGCAAATTGTGGAACGAATAGTGGGAAAACTAGGAGAAGTGATAACTTCTTTAGTTCTTATCCAAATTAGGTGCAAAAAGAGTCAATTCTAATAGTTTTGGCTATTCTGAACTCATTGAGACAGGTTTTAGAGGCATTTGAGCATTGTAAACACACTTTTGTTGTAATTTTGAGCATAATAGAGAGGCCCAAGCATTGGAAGCTGGACCAAGGAGACGTAGCCCAGGAGGGGTGAACTCCTCATCAAATATCTATGTTGTGTGTTGTATTTTGATGTTCTTTGTTGTTATTTTTGTTGTTATTCAGCATATATTTTATGTTAAATTGTTTGTAACATTTACATAAGAAACTCACATGTGAATAAGTTAATTAAGAAAAAATGGTGAATCCTTAAGCACTTGATAAGAAAATGATAAGAATCTTGGGTTTTATTCTGCTCCATTTCAGATCAAGTTGGTATCAGAGCACTGGTTTTTGCTTACTAGATTTTTCTTATGCAAGGAATGAGTATTGTTTGCTAGTTTTGTGTCATGATAACAAGTTTAAAACTCAAAAGAGGTGAAGGAAAGCTGGTTGGAAGCCCTGAAGTTGGGTTAAGGGGAAGAAGAGCAAGGTTTCCACAATCTCCAACACCAGTTCAGCCTCAAGTTGCAGTTGAGACTCCAGAGATCATGTCTCATGAAGGAGAACCTACAAACATGACAGAAGATGAGAAGACCTTCAGAAAGGCTTTCTTTGATATGATAGAGATGGTGAAGGTCCTCTATGAAGAGAGGAATAACAATTTTTAAGGAGAAAGTTCCAAACCTCCCAAAGGAGAAGGCTCTTCAGGAGGAGGTAATGGAAAATGAGGTAATGGGAATGGAGACAAACCTCCACCCTCTCCACCATCTTCTTCATCTTATTCTTCACAAGCATCTTCACACTCTTCCACTAATACAACCCTTACTCATACTCATCATCATTCTTCAAAAGGAGATGGAAAATCACCTCTACTTAAACTAGATGTTAAATTCGAGTTGCCCATGTATAATGGTGAAGTGAATGCAAAGAAGCTTGATAATTGGATTTGTCAGTTGGAGGTGTATTGTAGAATTCAGAACCTTCAAGACGGTGACATCAAAATTTAGTTGGATTCATTGAGAATGGAGGGTGCAACACTCATTTGGTGGGAAGCAAGGACTCAAGATGAGATCAAAAAACATGGTAAGATATCTATTACTTGGTTTGATTTCATTGCTGCTATAAAAAGACAATTTTACCCTTTAGCTCATATGCAAAAAGCTATCATGAATTGGAAAAATTTCAAACAGTTAAAAGGTCAAAATGTGCAAGAGTATACTCAAGAGTTTAGGAGAAGAGCTCTTATGCTAGGAGTAGACTTGCAGTCACAAGATACTTTGCTAAAATACATAGGAGGTTTGCATAGCTATCTTCGACACACCATTCTTATGTTTAATCCCATGAATCTTGATGAGGTCTATGTTCAAGCTACACACCTTGAAGCAAGAGGGAAAAATGTACAAGAAGAAGGTAAGAAGAAGTCATTCCAGAGTGGTGAAAAAGGAAAGAAATCTAAAGGAAAGCAGAAGAAAAATGCTTCTGTTAAGAAAGAAGGGGAGAAACCCGTGTGCAAGAATTGTTCCAAAGAGGGCCATGATGAAGCACATTGTTGGAAGCTTCATCCTGAATTAAGACCAAAGAAATTTAACAATAAAGGGAAACAGAAGACAAACGATGTTGTACAACAAGACTTGGGTTCCAAGTTAGGTGATGAAACAAAGATTGCAGCCACAGCCACTAAAGGAAAAGTCTTGGCTAAAACAAGAAAAGAGGAAGTCGTGGCAAGCACCAACGCAACAAATAACTCCAACAACACTTCAAATGAAGAAAACAGAATTGAGTTGTTCAACATCAGAGTTATTTCCAAACACACCAAGATTGATACGATGTGTGACAGTGGATCCCAGACAAATCTAATTTCTACAGACTTTGTCAAGAAGTTGAATCTGGAAATCGTGCCTCATCATAAACCATATTCGTTGGGTTGGATAACCAAAGATGCAAATCTTCAGGTTACAAGGAAATGTGTTTTCAGGTTTGTTATTACTGCTAATTTCGTTGATGAAGTTGAATTAGATGTAGTGTCACTGGATATTTATGGAATTGTGTTGGGAAGCCCGTATCTGTATGACCGGAAATCCATTTTCCATAGATTTGAGAACAAATAGCATTTGTTAAAACATGGAGTGGAGTCTATTGTGAGAGCCCATCGTAGAAAGCTTAATTTGTCTTTAGCAAGCGCAGGGACAATGAAGCGACTAGTCAATTCCAGCAAGAATCTTGTGCTCCTTATGATCAAGCAGAAGAACGGAATGGAGCGTGAATCCTTTGCAGGGTGTGACATGAAGCTGAAAGCCGAATTGGTTGATATGGTCAATCAATATGGAGATGTGTTTCAAGAACCAAAGGGATTGCCACCAAAAAGGGGAATTCAACACGAAATTCAGCTACAGCAAGATTGTCCACTCCCAAATATCAATATGTATCGAATGTCAATTTTGGAAAGTTTACAAATTAAGAAACAAGTCCAGGAATTGTTGATAAAGGTGTAATTCGTCCCTCTACTTTGCCATGTAGTTCACCAATTATTTTGGTACCAAAGAAAGATGGAACCTGGCGCATGTGTGTAGATTATCGAGCTTTGAATAAAATTACCATAAAGAATTGATACCCACTACCCATAATAGATGATTTGCTAGATCAGTTGAAGAATGAAAAATATCTCACTAAATTAGACTTGAGAAGTGGATATCATCAAGTTAGAATAACTAAGGAGGATATTTGGAAGACTGATTTTAAAACCAAACAGGGATTGTTTGAGTGGCTGGTTATGACTGTCAGTCTTTACAACACTCAAGCTACATTCATGAGAGTTGTGAATGATGTTTTAAGATCCTTTCTTGATGAGTTTGTAATTGTCTATTTAGATGATATTTTAATATTCAACAAATCACGAGAAGAGCATGTCAAGCATGTGAGGAAAGTGTTGGATGTCTTGAAAAAAGAACAATTATTTCTAAAGATGTCTAAATGTGAATTCGTGAAAGCTTCCTTAGTGTATTTTGGTCACATAGTTGGAGGAGGTGAGATAAAGATTGACCCCTCTAAAGTTTCGGTCATTGTGAATTGGCCAATACCCAAATCAGTCACAGAAGTAAGGAGTTTTCTGGGAGTAGCGCAATACTGGAGGAAGTTCATTGCCAATTTCTCTTCCATAACAGCTCCACTACATGCTTTGACCAACATGAAGTTTGTCTTGCAGTGGGGAGGCAAACAAAAAAAATCCTTCGTTGCTTTAAAACAAAATATTAGTTCAGCCCCATTTTTAGCATTGTCAGATTTGAAACAACCATTTGAAATATAAACAGATGCAAGTGACTATGCCATGGGTGCAGTTCTTTTACAGCATGGTAAGCCCATTTCATTTCATTCTGAGATTTTTAATGGTGTTGTTATTAACTATCCTACATATGATAAAGAGCTTTACACATTGGTGCAAAGTGTGAAGAAATGGAAGCATTACTTAATGGGAAAATAAACCATTATTCACACCGATCATCAACCTTTGCAATAACTGCAATCTCAAACAAAATTGCAGCAATCAAGGCACTTTTGTTGGGTGAGATTCTTGCAACAATTCCACTTAGTAATCAGGTACAAGAAAGGTATTTATAACAGAGTTGTTGATATGCTTTCTAGACCGGTTATTCATGTATCCATTTTACTCAAGAATCGTTCTGTTTTGCCTGAAGGTTATGTTGAACAAAATTGCAGCAATCAAGGAACTTTCGTTGGATGGGATTCTTACAAAAATTCCACTTGGTAATTAGGTACAAGAAAGGTATTTATAACATAGTTGTTGATATGCTTTCTAGACCGGTTATTAATGTAGCCATTTTACTCAAGAATCATTATGTTTTGCCTAAAAGTTATGTTGAACAATATGCACATGATGCTGACTTTCAAGAGGTATATTCAAACTTGATGCAAGGTCACCAAGTTGAGGAATTAGACTACCATGTACATGATAATTTGTTGTATCATTTGGGAAAACTTAGTGTTCCATAGGGAGAGAGAGTAAATGTCAGAAAAGAAGTGCACACTTATCTTATTGCTGGACATTTTGGTGTAAGTAAAACATTGGAAAATCTTCAAAGGTATTTTTACTGGCCTCATATGCTTGAAAGTGTGTCACGTTTTATCAGAGGTTGTTCATTGTGTTCAGTTAGTAAGCCTGGTAATAGGAAACTAGGATTGTACACACCACTTCGAGTGCCTTCACATCCATGGGAGAGTGTTTCTATGGATTTTGTAGGAGGTCTTCCTTTATCAAGAAAAGGTCATGATTATTTGTACCTAGTTGTGGATAGGTTCAACAAGATGTGCATATTAATGCCTTGTAAAAATCAAATTACAGCTGAATAAACAACTCAACTTTTCTTTCAAAATGTATGGGTTCATTTTGGATTACCTACTTCTATTGTAAGTGATCATGATTCTCGATTTGTTGGGAATTTTTGGTCAATTTATGGAACTTGATGGACACCAAGTTGAAGAAAAGTACAGCCTTCCATTCGCAAACATATGGTCAAACTGACGTGGTTAACATGACAGTTATTCATTTGGTAAGAGGATATTGTAACAAACATCCTAAGTTGTGGGATGAACAGCTGCATTATATTCATCATGCTTACAACCAAGCAAAACACTCTTCTACTCTAACTTTGCCTTTTGAGGCATGTCTTGGTTATTTGCCTAAATTGCCTTTGGATTTCATCTTTGAGAAAGATGTAGCTATAGATGGACATAGCGACATAGACAGAGCAAAGAAATTCATTGAGCAAATTCAGTTGATTCACCAAACAGTTCAAGAACAACTAGAAAAGAGTCAAGGCAAGTATAAGGCAAGGCATGATAAGCATCGTGTGGATCATTAGTTTCAAGTAGGTGATGAAGTTTGGCTTTACATTAGCAAGGAAAGGCTTCAAGGTGAAGGTAAAAAGTTGAAACCAATCCATTATGGTCCATTTAAAATTATGGAAAAGATTGGTAATAATGCTTTCAAGCTTGATTTTCCTTCATATATGAAAATTTATTCCATTGTTAATGTTGAAAATTTGAGATTTTATGAGCCTCCTTTGATTGAATATCAAGGAGAAAGTGTACAGATTCCATCAATTGAAGATTTTTCTCTAGAATTTCTTGATGAGCTTCAGCAAGACACCATACTTGACAGAAGAACGAGGTCATCAAAGAGGGGAAATGTTGATTATCTTCGAGTGGGTCTCAAAGGTACAAATCCATCAAAGGCTAAATGGATTGAAGAGGGGAAGGTGAGGGAACAATACCCTCATCTGTTCAATAACTGAATATAATCTTTTGGGGTCCAAAAGCTTCCAGTGGGGAGGAGTGATAAGGTGCTCAAGTTTATGATAAAAAATAAAAGTGTCAGAATTTTTTTAAACTCAACTTCATATCAAAGAGCTTGTCATTCTGATTCCAATGGTGTGAACGACACTCAAATCCGAGCTCGTATGCAGAAGTTAGAGCAAGTCAAAGTTTAGGTTTGACTTAGACACATGGCAGGATTGGATGACGTGGCAGGCCCTTCAGCGAATGAGGAGGCGCCAAGTGGCAGGCTGTCATTGGCCCCCGCATATCGCAATCGCAAGTCGCGGGTGGATCATGTTAAAGAATCGGTCTCGAGCAGGCAAGGGTTGCGATGCGATATATCGCAATCGCACATTGGTGAAGGGAGTGAAGTACAACAGAATCGGCCCTCGGCGAGATTAGGGTTGCGATGCGATATCACAATCGCAAATTGTAATACTGCACAGCCCCACATATCTAAGACCATTGGTTTTTCACCGATCGCGATATCCCGGATGCAATAAGGTTATAGGCTCCGGTTAATACTCCCATCGGGTCCATGCACATTGCAATCGTACATCATCGTCGTGTTCACAGACCTTAAGCCCTCCGATCCTTGCTGATTGCGATTTGTGATTCGGCCAACAGATTATGGCCCGCTGCGCAGCAAAAATTTCGCCAAGTTAGCAGTTTTTGGGGCTAACTTGTAGGATCATGCCGGATGTGGAGAAAATTTCGAATGAATAGTGGGAAAACTTGGAGAAGTGATAACTTCTTCAGTTCTTATCCAAATTAGGTATAAAAAGATTCAATTCCAATAGTTTTGGCTATTCTGAACTCATTGAGATAGGTTTTAGAGGCATTTGAGCACTGTAAACACACTTTTGTTGTAATTTTGAGCATAATAGAGAGGCCCAAGCAATGGAAGCTGGACCAAGGGGACGTAGCCCAGGAGGGGTGAACTCCTCATCAAATCTCTATGTTGTGTGTTGTATTTTGATGTTCTTTGATGTTATTTTGCTGTTGTTCAAAATATGTTTTATGTTAAATTTATTATAACATTTACATAAGAAACTCTCTTGGGAATCAGTTAATTAAGAAAAAATGGTGAATCCTTAAGCACTTGATAAGCAAATGATAAGCATATTGGGTTTTCTTATGAATGGGGAATTATCACAACATTACTAATCTGCTCCATTTCAGATCAGTGAGGGAAAATTCACCCTAGAGTTATGTGGTGTCTTTGTGTATCCTACAAAGACTCCCATCTCAGTTATAGGCTCAAGTTTTTTCCTGTTATCCTTGGAGATGTGACAATACACATTAGCTACGAAAATTCGAAAATGAGATATATTCGCCTTCCTCCCAGAGAAAGCTTCTTCGGGTGTGATCATGCTAAGTATTCTATGAGGGCTCTTGTTTTTCATATAAATTGCGGTGTTGCATACTTCTTACCATAGATGTAATAACAACCATTGATTAAGAAAAATGGCTCTTGCTGCTCCCATTATGATTTTGTTCTTCCTTTCAGCCACCCCATTTTGTTGTGGGTTATGGGGTGCTACCAATTCTCTTCTAATAC
Organism: Pinus tabuliformis; assembly: GCA_031772625.1. Taxonomy (NCBI): domain Eukaryota; kingdom Viridiplantae; phylum Streptophyta; class Pinopsida; order Pinales; family Pinaceae; genus Pinus; species Pinus tabuliformis. The sequence goes on from CM062807.1 coordinate 79,345,773, forward strand.
CCTCTTTGGCACAAAATTCCTTGAAGGTGCTAAAAAGAAACTCTCCTCCATTATCACTTCTAAGGGCTTTGAATTTCTAACCAGTCTCCTTTTTAACCAATGCTTTGAATTCAACAAATTTTGAGAAAACTTCATCCTTCTTCCACATGAGGAAGATCCAACATTTTCTAGAAAATTCATTAACAAAAATTACATAATACATGTGTTTTGATGTAGAGGCTATAGAAAATGGTCTACATACATCATAGTGGACTTGCTCCAATATTGCTCTAGCTCTGCTATCTCATCCCAAGAAGGTGGATTTGACATATTTCTCTAATGTGCATCCCTTTCAGACATCATGTTGGTCAAGGATACATTTCGGGAGACCCGTGGTAATCTGTTGCACCATTTTTAAGGCACCATGGTGTAAGTGTCCCATGCACCTGTGCAGTTCTCCAAAATATCGACTCTGCACCTTTTCTGCCTTGCTACTCAGTGCAACAAAAGATTCCACCTCAAGTTTGTAGATATTTTTCACTCTAACTCAAATATGTTTCACTTTCTTGATAACTACAAGTCTCAGAAAGACTTTCCCCTTACTGAAAATAACATCATAGCCTCTATCCTCCAATACAACTATAGAGATCAAGTTCTTCTTCAACCTAGGTACATACATAACATCTTTCAGATGAATATGGGAGCCTGACTCCCTCTTAAAGGTTATAGTTCCAATTCCTTTGGTATTGTACTTCCCATCATCCCCAAGTTCTATGTGCATCTGGAGATCCCTCTCCTCTAGGCTACTGAAGAATTCTTTGCATTTTGTCATATGGAACGAGGCACATGAATCTAGATACCACACACTCCTCATTACAATGCTCACCATGAATGCAATCAGGATGAAGTCTAATTCAAATTGTGAGGAAAGTGCTTCACCTCCTGCTCCTCTTGAAGGCTTCTTGTTAGACTTCTTTTGTGGACACTTTGTTACATAGTGCCCATATTCATGGAAGTGAAAACATTTATCTTGCTCATGTCCTTCTTCTTGCTATTGTTCTAGATGGACTCTGGCTTGCTTTGGGACTTCTTGCCCTTACTCTTCTTTCCCTTTCCAAATAAAGAAAAATTCTCTTCCTCCTCAGATTTTGATGTTACTCCATCTCTAGTGTTCCTTTGGATTTCTTCTTGCACTAGATCGGACCAAAGTCTCTCCCAGTTTGGAAATTTATCCCTTCCATTTACAAAGTCTTGTTAGTTGTGCCAGGATTTTGGAAGGCTTGGGAGAGCTAGGCTCACTAATTCTAAAAATGGAATATGTTCTCCAACTCCTCCAAGCTCATCTCGACACTAAGTGAATTTGGAGAGGTAATGTGGAATGGTTTCATTTTTCTGCATGCAGATGTTTCTGATCTTGTCCCTCAATGCCAATTTCTTGGCATCACTACCATTTTCGAATAGCTTAGTGAGGGTCTTCCACATAACAAAGGGATTCTCCTTGCATGTAACTTCGAGACTATGTGGTCTCTCACACCCTCTAGGATGATCCTCCTGGATTTTGTGGTATCCTTCTTCCACTAGGCTAACTGTTGTGCATCCGATATTGTTGGCTTTGGAATGTCAGTTTTGGTGTACTCCAACACACCATTATCATCGAGCACTGCTTCCATCCTATCCTTTCAAGCTATGAAATTCAAGGTTCCCTCAAGGGAATACTCCAATCTCAATTTGTTGAAAGACATTTTCTTGCACGGAAGAAAAACTACTTCCCTAAATCTGTAAATCGAAATCTCTGAAGGACAAGCTCTATTGACTGGTTTCTAGTGTGATTTATGCTCTAATACCATGTAGAAATTAATAGAAATTTGCTACTACTAATGAAATCGAACTGAAATCAAGAGATTACAAATTTTCTCTACTATTCCGTGGAATGGAAATCACAATTTAGAAACACGTGCAATGACATGCAACCACCAAAACACCACAAGAACACAATGATTTATTGGGGAACCCAACTAGGAAAAACAACTCTATTTCTTTTCATTAATTAGATGAGAATGAGAAGCTATTACAATGTCTTGCTTCGATCTTGAAGCACACCCTGTGCTGTGTTCTCCTGCTGACTGTCCTTCTTTGGTCAACACTTAGCCAATTCAAGGCCTCAACTTGCTCCTATTTCCTTGCACAATCCTTGAGGAAATTAGCTCCTAAAAGATAGGAATTTCCTCCTATTTTCTTGTGCAATTCCTAAGGAATGATTCACCTGCTTAACTTCCAAGCTTGTACACTCAATTAGTATACAATTGATAATTACAATGTGATGTTTCCTCCACTCCAGCTAGGCAATTCGAATTTCATACATGTCTGGGATTTTTTTAGTTGATTGACTAGTTTAACTGAGAGATCATTGAGTTAACAATAGTTCTACTACTCAACTGACCTTCAAATGACTCAATTAATGACTTGAGCTTAATTAACTGAGTTCAACTGAAAATAATTGAACTAGATTGCTAAATTTTAGAAACCATCACATGCACAACTCTACTCCAAGCCTACAAACTCGAATTTACTAAGTAAACTACTAGACAAGGTCATGTCACACAAGTTAACTACCATCCAAGCCATCCCGTTGATGTGGAAAATCAAATTACTGAATTTAACTAAGGCATAAGTCAAATTTAGTGTTTCTTGTTACACTTTCTAACATTAGGATCATGTGATCCATTGATGGGAGAGCCTGGGTGGAGGTTATCGCTAGAACTAGTGAAAGAAGTAGGGACATCAAATAATTATTTGTTCTAAGTGAAGAATGAGGTTAAGAGGTCATTACTACTATTGTGAGTGGGGGGGGGGAATATTTGTGGATACCCCCAAAGGTGAATGAATCTTCCCAACCTCCAAGTTGAAGGGGTGAGGAGGTAGTTTTAGTGCCATGCGATCATAGTTAATGAGAGGGGATAATGCATGACTAGTGGTAGTGGACACATATTGCATGGACTCAACCTAAGCAACAAAAGGAAAGTTATATATTTAGAAGCGTGAGTGGGGGTCACAGTAGAAGAGTTGATTAATGGTGATGATGCACCCCTCATGTTCTAATCTCGTGACTCAAAAGAGTGAAGACACAACAACCTTCCTTGCATATATGTAATCTAGATCAAGGAGAATATTGTAGTATAATGGGCATACATGATCGTGACATTGATCAAAATAGTCTTACCACGTAATGTGATGGCGATATTAGGTAAGATCCATAAACGGGGATAAATTATACCATATAGTGCTCTAAAATCATTTGTGGACCGAATAAGAGTGAGAGATCCAAGTTTTTTCCAAGCCGAGGATGAAATTGCACACAAAGACACCCCATCATCGACAATACATCATTGAACCTTGAAGTTCCTTACCATAACCCATATTTAAAATGAGGTAGTGGTGGGAACTTGTTCTTGGTTATGGGGATCCGAGTAAAAGGTGATAGCTTGGGGAAAAATGGAGAGATATTTCCCCTTTCTTTCAATGGTGAAGGTATAGTGGACATGATCGTAATAAAAGTAGTAGGGATGCCCTTAGTTAACATGACCAATGTCGGGTCATGAAGTAAACTTGCTGGGAGGTGGGGTTTCCCATTTGTTGGGTGGTTCTAGTTTTGTCCTAGGTTCATGACTACCCCTGGCCTCCTTCATGCATTTGAATTCAACAATCTGGTGGCAATGGTGTGCGTAGTGTCCATATTTTCCACATAATGCGCAAGAGAAGTTAGTCTGAAGACAATTATTCTTGTTTTTGCAAAATGTTAGAGCCTTGGTTAGAATTTTGGTTTTGATTTTGGGGGTTTCCCCCTTGTCCCTAGTTTCCCTTTTGTTTATTATTTCCTTCCTTCTTCTTGTTATTGGGTTGGTTGGGGGGTTGTGTATGTTCAGGTGCTAAAAGGTGTGTTGTTGTTGAGGAAATGACAGTTGGATACAATTGACCCTTGCATATTACTGAGGATGTCAATTTACATATTTAGATTGGGGTGGACTATGGAAACGGAAATAATGGTTTCCTTGTGTAGGATTCCCATATGATGGTTGGGATGTAGACATGTTGTTAGAGTTTCACAAGGTGGAATAACTGGTTTCTTGCGTGGGAGGGACAATTAATGTTGGAGGGTGGTGAAAGTACACATCCATCATAGGTGGGGATGTAGATGGTAGCCCACTCATGCTAGGAAATGAAGGAGATTGTTTGTATGGATTTACATTACTATGATAGTAAAGTTGGTTTATGGGTTTATGTTTGTATTAGGTAATGGACCCAATGAGTTTGTCGGCAACATTGGAGGCCTCTGAATTCCCCTTGCTGAAAGGTCAAGGTTGAGGAGCATCAATTATTACTGTGTAAATATATCTTGAATATGCCTAAATTAGATCAAACTAATAGGCTTTAATGTTTTCTTGTTCCTCATCTTAAGGCATGCTGGTTGGGACACATTTTGCTATGACTAGCAAAAGTGGTTTGAGGAAGAAATCTAACAAATATTATTTGGGAAATTCAATTTTGTAGATCTTGTGGCATTTGCACCATCCATGGATATGATTGTCAGGCCCCGGAATCATCGTATCTAATGAATATTTTTGCCCATTTGATGCATTTCTTATTCCCTTGTTTACCAGTTTACGAACCTTTATCTTACACTTATATATTATTTTGATGCAATAACAAAGATTTACATTTGGTTTGCATTTTATACCTTCATTATATGCATTTCTTAGGATTGATGTTCATTAAATGTTGTTAATGTAGGTCCTGCACTCCATAGAGATCTTGCACCAGAATGGAAGTGTATGGGGACCACTCGATCATCTGAGCTTTCCACGAAGGAAAATGATAGATGAAATCTGTTCATAACTACTTTGGATCCTTTTTTACATTCAAAGGTGCACTTATCTCTCATTGACCTATTCTTGCACTAAAGAGCAACATTCCTGCACTAGAGAGCAACCAATTTGGGGCTTTCATACATTGACACGTTTTTGGGAAAATTCGGGAAAGGTTTTTGTCCAAAATGATGTTTTAACACCTCCACATCATTAAAAATGCACCAAGGTTGTACAGATCAGTTTTTAGAGAATAATTAATAATTCAGCCCAAATTTTGAAAGTTTTCAAATTGCCAAAGTTCGCCTCAATTTTCGTGCATATGAAGAAGAATCTCGAAAATATGAAACAAGTTTTTTCTCCTAGTACAGAAAACTGACTAAGCCTCAAACAGTTTTCTAAAATTAATCATGGTTTTGGGAGATCTGAAGGGGTCTTTGAGGAAAATTTGTAAAAAAATCATGTAAAACCCAGATTTTTGAACAATCAACTTTGTGCACGATTTTCGAGGCAATGGAGTTGAATGAGAAAATTCCAAGAGAAGTTTTTGTTTACAACATAAAAATTTAGGTTTCCTCCAACAAGTTTTCCAAAATTCGCCATGGTTAGGAAGATATGCAAAGATCTTTGAGGTTAATTTGTTAAAAATATATAATTTTCTAGAATTAAGAAAAATGGTTATTAGAGTCAAAATTCGCGTTGTAAATTTTATAAAAGGCTTAGCCATGACCTATGTAAAGGAGAGGATGTTATTGTAACCTTACATTGCTGGTCTGTACTTGGAGCATTTGGTTCATGATGTAAAGGATTGAGCATCATTTTAATAAACTTCATGCCAAGTTTTTTTCTTCTCATTGCTAATGTGTTTCATGGTTATCTTGACTTAGTAGTTTGATTTATTTTAAGAGGCAACAGGTTGGTTGGGAGGGCCCCCCAACCAAGCTTGTTGTCCTCTCTTGTCACCACTCATGTATATTATTTCGTGATTTGACTACTGGTTTTCTAAGGTGTGACCTTGTTTTTGTGTGTTGATTATTTAGATTTTCTTTTGAATCTTGCAGATCTGCATTTGTAATCAATACTATATTTTCTTCATGATTCATAGAGCTCTTGACCTCTATTCTTGATTTACATCGAGAACTAGAAGTATTACATGCATTGGTTGTGGTGAATGCCACATGAAGATGTGATTTATGTGATGATTATAAACCTTGGCATGCTCTGAAATTATTTCTTGTATTGATACTCTGTTATTAGTCTTTCTTGTAATAGTTTAATGAGAAATTATTATGGAGCTACAAATTTGTAACTCTCAAATAATTTAAAAAGAGAACAACACTTTAGTACCAATTGTGATATGACATGATGAGTTATTGAAGAGTGGGAAGAAATGCGCAGTTGCTTTAGGAATTATAGATCCAAGCTACATTATCTTTGAGACGATTTGGAGAAACTCTCATATAACTTTGTCATCATCTGATTTATTCCCGCATTGATATGAAACAGAGTTTGTAGGTTTTTATTTGTGGCGGTTTTCTTTGTTATTGATATTTTTTGATCCATACTGCCAATGATTTAAACTCCTAAGAGTTGTGATCCAATTCATGATGCGTACTTGATCAAATGCTAGGGAGGATTAATATGTGAAAGAAACCTTATTTCTTAAGACATAGATTCCAATTTTCTTTGACAAAGATGCCTGCAAGTTGAGTGGTGTCTTTATCGTTGTGCACCTATCTCAAGTATTGATCTACATGATATTTATAAACCTTACTCTTATAGTATTTTTATGCATTTTGTTAAAGAGTGATAAGTTATATGTCTGTATATTTTCAGAGTATGGGATTGCAAGATTCTAGTTTACATTTCTAACATAAACAATCCTTCATTCTCGCTGTCCTTTTTGCACTGGTTTGGCTAACACAATATTTTTGGGTGTGATACTTTTTTTTTATGCAATGAGTTATTGCTTGAATACATGTGGGATTGTGTTGATTGTTTAGGACAAAGAGATATTACTTTTAGTCTTTAAGTTGAAGAAATTTGAGTGATTTGGTAACATCTTAGTTAATTTTGCATCATTTCTTTCAATTGTTTGGTTGTGCATACGATTTCTTAAGGAAAGAACAAGAGTTCACGATGTGTGTGTGTGTGCTTTGCCTGACATAAGGTTTGTGTGGATTGTTTGGAGTTTACATGCTCATGTGCTTTAGATTATCAAAGCAGTATTTACGTGTGAATTGCTTAGTGAGTCAGGGAGATAATTCTCAAGTTTCAATAGGTTAGTAGTTAGGGCTTGCAATTCAATAGTTAGGGTGTTCTCTTTAAATTGTCAATAGGTAGGGCTTGTTTTCAATTGATCAATAATCAAGGTTTTCTTTTCTATTATTAGGTTTGCTTCCAGCTGTTGATTTATTGCAAGATTGGTGTTTATGATTTGATTTCTAAAGTTTACTTTTGAGTGCAGGAATTGACTAGTGCAGGAATCCAAAGGTGTGAGTATTTTCTACACAAACTAGGGTCTTGTTTTGCAGGTTGTTGGAGTCATTCTCTGGATTTCCAGTGTTGTGCCTCAAAGTTCATGAACTTCGAGATTGACATTAAATGTTGGTCCATTAATATACCATATACTACACCCAACAATGATCTACGATATGGGTGGATGATGTTTGTCTAAACTCAGTTAAGAATTCGAGTCTTTTATTGTGCTAGAATCGTAATTGGAAGAATGTAAAAAAAAAACTTGGCTAGGGATTCAAAGGTGTTGTAAGTTCATGCCTTCTCACTAACATACCATTTGGTTGAGGGGCTAGCTAATGTGCACTCAAAAAGCCTTAATTGAATTGAGTCCTTGATAATACTATTTGATGAATACCACAGATGAAAGGTCCTCACGTGGTTAGTGAGATCTTCCACGAATTTACCTTCAAAATTTGGAATGTATGAAGGAAGTTTGGTTGGCACTGCATGATAAGTTGGGTCATGTGTAATGGGATAATTCATTAAATTTGAGAGATTGGGAGGCTTAGTGAAGCAATAAATGGGAGGTTGAGGTTGGATTTGCCATAATTGGAGCCTAACAAGTGTTGGATGAGGGGTGACCTTAAGGTATCGTAGTACCTAATAATGTGGTTCCAAGAATGGATGAACTTATCAAATATAGATCAAGAGGCTATCTTTCAGGTGAATGTCGAGAAGGTGAGGCTATAAGACATATTACTCCTCCTACTAAAGTGGGAGGCTTTGAAGGCGGTGATACTGTTGATGTACAAAATGCTCCCATATAACGAGGGGCATTTAGATATGCAAAAGCAATGAATCAATAGATAACATAAAGTAAAATATAAAGGTTGATTACTTAATTATGTTTCATGTGTCAAAAAAATTGACTGTTAATGAGGATGAAAAAAGGGGTAGCATGTGAAATCCTAAAAAAACGTGATGTCCTTCCACTGAAATTATAATTAGGCTTTCCGCAAGTTTTCAATAATGGGGGATAATTCCACCAGAAGAAAATTAGTGAAGGTATGAAATGAGGGTTATAATGAGGGGTATCAGGCACATCATGAAATGGTTGGAGATGTTTCTAGTAGCCATTCAAAATCGCCTCTAGTTGTAGTTCCTTCTCACAACCATCACCTTAAGCAGATGGCCTAAGTTTTTGCCTCCAAGCTACCTTTGTTTACTGTAAGTGATAGAATCTAATATTTTAGGTGTTATCCACTGATATAGAGCCCATACCAAGAGTTGGGATACTCAAGGAGGCCCAAAAAATTCGTTAGTCTAAACCTTACCCCCTGTTGATTTTCTAAGTGCAATTAGGGTTAGCACAATATTTTTGAAATTCTGATAATTAATTTTGATGTAGATCTTCTTTTAACTCATTCCAATATATCATTCAACAATTATACTTCATAAATTCAACCATAAAGAACAGAGCAACAATAGAGATCACAACACACAAAAGAAGACAACATTTACCCTAAGAAAATCCACTAATGGAGGAAACCCAACAACCTTTTTCAATAAATAAATTCTTCTTCTTTAATGAGAGACACACCTATACCTATGGTCAAACCTGGTCTTCTCCTCCAAGTCAAGTCACTCAATTAGGGAAAATTTTAGGGGCTAATATTCATGGGTGGGCTAATTTTCCATGCTTTTTCCAAAAAAAAGATTCGCCAATTTCCATTTTTTTCTAAGATGATTTGCCAAAATTTTATGGCACACCACCATTTTACCTTAAAATTTGCCAAAATATTGTATTGACTAATATAAAATCATTGGAAATCTAAATATTTCTATAAAAATGTCGCCAAAATTTTTAGAATTTGCATATTAGGGACTCGTAAGATTCGCCAAGGTTTTTAAACTTTAATATAAACTACCATCCTTAAAATTTTCCCTGTACTCAATCTGATCATGCAATTCACATTTCTTATCTGATATAGAATTTCGACCCTTCTACAATATCTAGCTACCCCAGAAATTTCAGTCTTGCAACAATTGCCCCAAAAAAATGTATAGAGAGACAGACTAATCCCCCCATGTGAGTTGTAAGAGAGAGAGAAAAGAGAGATTCCAACCTCCTCCTTTGACTTTCTTGTCCTTCGCTTTCTTTCCTAGAAACTATGTTGTGTGAGAGAATGTGAATACCCAAATGAAGGAGGTCGAGCTACCTTTATATAATAGTTTGTTTTGGGTGAATGGACGTGTATCTTGGCTAGGGCTGACTTGACTTGGAGGGAAGCCAACTTGTCACTTTTGGAGCCAAATTTTACATTTCAAAAATTCAAATTTTCATCTTTAAAAAGTCACAATGGGACTTTGACTCGTATTTTTTTCTTTGACTCAAGAATTTATAAATATTTTTTATAATGATAAATACAATTACATCAAGTGACCAAATGTACATTGTGAAGACACACCATAGATACAATTTTCTTCTTTAATGAGAGACACACCTAGACCTATGGTCAAACCTGGTCTTCTCCTCCAAGTCAAGCCACTAAATCGGATCCTGCAATTCACTTTGCCTGACTCATCTAGAATTTTAGGCCTCCTGCAATAGCTAGTTTCCCTAGAAATTTCAGTCTTGCAACAGTTTACCAATTTTTTTTTATAGAGAGAGAGAGACTAATCCACCCATGTCAGTTGTAAGAGAGAGAGAGGAAAGAGAGATTTCAACCTCCTTATTCATCCTTCTTGTCCTTCACTTTCTTTCCTAGAAACTGTGTTGTGTGAGAGAATGTGAATGCCAAAATGATGGAGGTTGAGCTACCTTTATATAGTTGTTTGTTTTGGGTGAATGGGCGTGTTTCTTAGCTAGGGCCGACTTGACTTGGAGGGAAGTCGACTTCTCACTTTTGGAGCCAAAGTTTACATTTCAAAAATTCAAATTCTCATCTTTAAAAAGTCGCATGGGACTTTGACTCATAATAATTATTTCTTTGACTCAAGAATTTATAAATATTCTTTACAATGATAAATACAATTACACCAAGTGACCAAATGTACATTATGAAGACCAACCATAGTTACAAATTCAACAATCCCTCTTAACTAAGGAGGTATTCATAATCACTGTCATAGGTGTTGTCAAATTTAATGAATTTCTCTAAAGAAAAGGTTATCCACCATTACCAACATCATCATCTATCATCAACATCCGTTGGTGACCATATCTGGGGCAGTACCAATGATTCAGGTGGCTTTGGAGAGGCTCAAAATTCGAAGTCTTTCGATTTCATCGAAACTAGGACCAGAACGAAGAGCTATTCATCCTAATTCTAAAGGCGCAGACAACACTCAAATATGATTTCGTATGTGCAAGTTATTGTCAGTCAAATTTCCAATTCAAAGAAGCAAGAATTTTGTTGCCAGCTAAATTTGGATGCTCACTAAATTTTGCAATTCATCTATATTTGGCGGAATACACATCTTTTATTTTTCCATTGACCCCCCGGGAATTCGATGGACGATTTTATTTGATGTTAAAAATAATTAAAAAAATAGAAAAGGTTGGCAGGCGGTCAAACCCCGTCAACATTGGATGTTATATATATATATATATATATATAAATAATGGTTGGCAGGCCACTAATCAACAGACCCACCCAACCTCCAAACAATCACACCTTTAACGGGGGCTGACGAGATTTAAACACAAGCCAGTCAGGGTCGGCCCACTAACCAATGGCCCCAAAAACAAACGGAACCCCAACTTACAACTAAACACCAAAACATAAATTTAAAGCGGCGAATTTCAACCTCGAAACCTCTCATTCCTTATTTCGTATGCCAACCAAGTCGCCCAAAGGGTGCTCAGTAATTACCGTTGGGCGTGGAATGTTTAACCCACAAGTTTTCCTTTGGAACACAACGCAGGGAAGGCCGCGAAGGAACTTGGAGTGAAGGAACAACTCAACAGAACCATGATAGAGGCCAAGGGAGGAACCACGATGTAGTTCCAAGAGGCAGAGCCTTGAGAAAAGGAATCTTGTGAAGAATCCAAAAGATTCCACGGGGGCAAAATTTTGACAATGTCAGAAATGTGCCAAGTTTATACTCATATGAACTGATTTTTCACAAGGATCACGATGGCACAATATGTTTATTCATTTGAGTAGCCTATTTTATGTCCATCCTCATAGGAGAATCTATGAGGAATCTAAAAGATTCCCTAGGAGCCCAGATTTGACTGTGACATAAAGGGGTCGTGTTTATACTCAAATCTCACAAATTTTTGCCAGGAATCAAACGGTGTAGACGATTTTCTAATATGAGTAGCCTATTTTTGCAATGTATTCATTTGATTTTGCTGAGATGAATGGAGAGGCCTCCTCACTTTGAGCAGGGCTCAGAGACATAGTTGTGATGCAGGAAAGTGTTCCCTCTGCGGACAGAGGCAACCCCTCTAGCCCTAGAGTGGGTCTAGTCACAAACAAGGACAAATCAACAATAGCTTTCCTTAAATAGTTCAAGTTGGAGGCCTACCTCAACCGGTGGTCGATGGAGTTCCGTTGCGCTGCTCCAGCTTCCGCTTCCTTCTTCTAATGAGTAATCAACCTGAAACAATGCAAAGGAAATACAACAAAGCACGTAACCGGAACAACAATGATCTATTTACTCATAAAGTCAAGAAGTCATGAGCTATCTAGTACATCACATACAAGACATAGGAAAACATCATTGATTGCATTAATTATGAAATAGAGTAAGCTTACAACCAAGGTCTTGAAGTCACAAGCCTTCTCAGAGGGATCTAGCCAGCATGTTCTTCAAGCATTCACTCTATGAAGATGGACTTCCCAATACACAAGTCTCTCTCACTCACAAGTTTTACACAAGATCAAAGGCACTTCACAACCTTCCTCAAGCTATCAACAAATCCACACTTGTCACACTCACACCAGCTATCTAGCAAACTCACAATACTATCAGCAACACTCCAAAGACTAAGAATTCCAAACTAGCAGCTCATAGCAATGGTGAGAGTTTAAATAGGAGAAGTCTCCATGAAAGGTGGGAGGATGAGCTTATCTCCAAGGAAGGTAGCACAAATGACGGAACAACCATGCCAGAGAAAGGAGGGCGACATAAACAAGGCCAACAACCAAGTCTGGAGTCATCTGGAAGGCCGACTGTTGGAACAAATTCGCCCAATCTGGATCATCGCGGGAACATAACTGGTCTGCCGCGCTGACATCGCTATTGAATAACGTAGCTAGTCATGTCATCGCAGGAAGCTACAAGAGACAACTGCGATGTCACATGAAATTCGACCATAGCGGGAATCAAGTGTACTTCCGTGATGGCAGCGCTTCTGGACTGTTTTGGAGCACCCATTAGCGCGTTTATTTGGCAAACAGACACGATGATGCAGAAAACTTTGGAAAAGTGGGTCATTTGGCAACATCAGAGAGCATTTGTCTAACTTGAGCATGTATGAATTGGACACATGACACAGTAGGAAGACTGGAGCGAAGACAGTGACAAATTACTGTGTAACAGATGCCCCCTAAAGTATGAAGCCCGAGAGAGAGGGAGTGGTGAAATGCTTTACGAACTGACTGAACTGGAACATCATCTGGAAGAACCTTCACGCAAGTACGACTGATATCTCTGATAATGAATTACATGTAGTCTAGGCATCGGCACAACCATCCAAAAGACATACGAAATAGGTTTGTGGTATGGACGCAACCATCTAGCTAATGAGACCATGATGATGATAAAGGTATGGTCGCAGCCATCCATGAAGACTCAGGTATGGTCGCAGCCATCCATCAATGAGTCATGTAATCATAAACCAATCCACGCAGCCCAAACATATGTAATCTGAGTTCGGGGTCTTGAACCCATCCGATCATAGTACATATCCTAACATGCGAATAGATGTGCTGAGGTCGAGCATGATAGAACATCGCTTGATTACTGATCAATGAGGAAAACCGTTAACAAGCACGAGAGAAACCACCAATAATGCCAATGGCTCTCAAGGTACTGTCCAGCACAATCCACGAAGTGTGAAAAATGAGCTGAAGTCGAACACTCGTGGAATCACCCAATCGACGACCAATGATGAAAGTCGACCGTAAGGTGCGAAGAACTTGCCATTGAGGCATGAAAGCTCTAAGGTACCAAAGGGGATCTCTAGGTCAATCTCCTGGATAAAGAGCCGATGTCGACAGGAGACGACCCGTAGCAGGAGGGCCATAATGTTTCCACCATCAACGACACGAGATAAGGAACAAGAGGCAGATGGTGAAACAGAGTATTAGAGGAGAAGATGAGGGTGTAAACTGTAGAAGGATTATACTCTTGAACATATCGGCGACATGACTCCGGAGGGGGGTGGCAGCATTCAGGCATCAAAGGATCAGAGGCTCGATGGAGACGGCATGAATCGAATGGAATGAGGCTAGAATGATAACCCAAACCCACAGAAGGCCAAATGACGATGTATGGATATCCCAACCCGACAAGAAGCAAAAGTGTCGATGTTCAAGAGTGACTAGCTGCCATAGACAATCAATGATAAACCTGCTGTGAAGTCCAACCTAGTGATATTTTAACGAGCCCTAGGAAGGAGAAGCTCGAGTCTTGTCATGGTGACGAGTCCAATGTCGTCAGGGTTTAACGAGTCCGACATAGGTAAAACTCGGAGTCTTTTTCATGTTTAGAGAGTTTGAAAAAGACACGGAAAAGAAAACTCAAGGGGGTCCTTTTTCGTAGAGTTGTGTCTCTCGAGCCCGAAAAAGTATAAAACGATACTCGAAAGAACCGCCCGACCATTACGATCGAGGAGTACTTTTCGTAAGTAGTAACTTCGACCCGAAAAAGTAGAAAAGCGGTCAGAAGCACGTCGTTTCGCAACCAATAACGAGCCTGAAACGACAAAAGCCCGACGATCTTTTTTGTGTTTAAACGGTCGAAAAAAGAGCTTAAAGGCGACCGCCTCTCGTTTCTTTTAATGAGTCAAGAGGAAAACTCGGCCATCTTTTCATGTTTCAAGTCGAAAAAGAGCTTAAAAACGACTGTCCGGGATCAAGTGTATATGAAACTATCGTAATTCCGCTACCTGAAGCTCTGCACAAAAACACGTCACACGTAAACCCACTTGAGATAAAATGAACAATATTCATAAAAACATAGTTTAAAAAGCATATTTTGACTCTGGACATGGTAAAACTATGAGAAAAAACCCACATTTATAAAATGTAACTTTTAAATTTGCAAAAATCACTATAAAAAGGAATTAACCCATTCATTTTTACCATAGCACTGTTCAATTCATCGTGGAGCAACTTGGAGCACTGAAGTTGGCGAGCGAAATTCGGCCCCGTCCATGCATCATTCGTCCCGAAACTCGTTCCAAGTAGACACACGTTGCCCTGCGCTTCAATTTGATGCTTTTTTCATGTGTTTTGAACGTTCCAAGTGTTAGTTTAGGCGGGTTTTCAAACCGCGTTCTGCCACTTGGTCATCGCGGGTTTACCCTATCGGGTCCACGATGGCCGAAATTTTTTACACTAGGCGCACCTCGATCATCGCGGAAAAGTGATGTACTTCTGCGATGATCGCAAAAAACTTGAACTAGCTACCTCGCGCCATCGCGTATGTTTTTAAAACAAACGCGATGACAACACAAACTCATGTTTTTTGCAAATTACGCGTTAATTTTTTCAAACGAAGTACTAATCCAATTTTCCTCATCATGCAGGGTATAATGGAATTCGTCTGGCAGGAATGCGTGCATGATAATAATGATATAGAAGCTTTTGTCGATGCGGGGTGCCGAAACGCACTACGAGCATGCGGATTGCTCAAATTCTTTCTAACTCCACACCTGCGGTCACAACTTGACTTGCTAGAGCTACTGATCAGGGCCTGGAATCCCACAGATGGGAAATTCATCATCCAAGGCCGGGATATCGAGTTTGACTCTACAGACATATATTTTTTGACCGGGCTGTCCTGTCGAGGTGAGAGGCCCATTCTAGAGGGGCAGCGACCCGGGGGTGATTCCCTAGATATGCTGATGGCTCAAGTGTGCCCAGGGGCACGCAAGACAATGAGTGGGAAGGTGGCAATCCCAACAGTGGACTATGTAGTCCTTCGTGCTATGCTTTTCATGGTGACACGGGCAGCGGGCTCCCTAGCCCAACATGAGGCTTCGAAGACTCAGCTCTGGCTTTCTCTCGAGTGTGTCAATCCCACCATGTTTAACTGCGCAGAGACAGTGACGGCAAACATAAAGAGGTAACTCACCAACTGCCGTCGAGGAGAGACGAAGTAGTTTGGTTATGGATCCATCTTAGTCCCACTCATGCTGGAGCGGGTGCCGGCACTGCAGTTGCAAGACATGGATTTGGACTTACCCAGGCCACGTGAGACGAGGGCCACGCGATGGGCTCACGTCATGCCATGAGGAGGTGGCGGACGACCAGTGGCGTGGGGGACATTTTTCCGAGAGTGGCTGGAGCGACAGACGATCTTCATGGAGGATTGGCCATATGCCGGCATGGACTTCCGTGGAGATCCTGACATGCAGCTGCCTGTTGGAGAGCAGTGGGATGATGGTGGTAAGACACTTGATCACATTTTTTTATTTTTATTTTTATGATGTTTTTGATTTTTTCATGTACATGTCTTAATGACGAACGCTATGGTATGCAGATGTAGGACCGGTGAGACCCCTTGGACTGGCTCCAGAGGCGCGGAGGGATGCGCAGGGCATTGCAACACTAGCCCTGGCTCCTCTGGAAGATGATACGATGGAGACAGTGATCCAGAACCTTGAGGGCCTGCTAGCAGGGATTCCAGATTATACAGGGATCGAGGAGGTCCCCAGAGCGTCCCAGATCCACACAGTGGGAGTGGAACCCAGGATGCACCGCCTGTTGAGGCGGGTGGCACGAGCGGCGGTGTACTATAGAGAGCACAACCCACCGCAGTAGACACCTAGGTTTTTATTTCCTGCTGGTGATTTTTGAGAGACATGTGTCTCAGATGTACGGAGAACACAGACTCTATTTGGACATGTACACTTATTTTTGAGCGCCTTGGTGCGCCACATGATATATATATATATATATATATATATATATATATATATATATATATATATATATATATACATATTCCTATGGTCTATTATTGTGCTTTATATGCTTTCTTGTATGATGTTTTGATTACATGTTACGAAAATGTCTGTCTGATACATGATTAGCCAATGCATCAGTTAACATGTTCATTCGTCGTGGAATGTGCTGATATGCAATGAAATCAAAATTCCTTTCTAACAATTTAACACGTAAATACAACCTTAAAATGCGATGGTCTTTGACGGAATATCGCCCATTGAGCTGGTGGACGACAAGTTGAGAGTCCAGGTTCACAACCAATGCACGAATACCGAGATTAATCGCCTCGGCCAGTAACTCAATCACAGCACTATATTCAGCGACATTGTTTGTGGTACAACCTAAACACACACCTTGAAGATCTATCAGCTCACCATGAGGATCGTAGATCACCCACACCACAGAGGATAAGTTGCGGGTACTGCGGCAGGCACCATCGGCAAAACCAACGTAAGGTGCACCAGACATCTGCACAAGAAGCAAAAGACACAATAAGCGGCAATCACGCCTTCACACCAAGCCAAAAACATGAAAACACACACACACAACACACCTGCTAAAACACACGTATGTACAAACCAAAGTGCATGGGATTCACGCATAGTACTTTTTCAAGTACAACCCGTTTCGGGGCTTATCGAGAGGATTCCCTTCGTAATCAATTAGCTCGTAGGCCCCTTTCTGCAAAACTCTCTTTACAATATAAGGCCCAAGCCACATGGGCTCGAGTTTGCTTGCCCCCAGCTTATCATTCGCTTGATTGTAAAGCAAGACTAAATCTCCCTCAACAAAAGAACGAGGATGGACAGTATGATCGAAGTGAGTTTTCACTCTCTTCTTCTGTGCTTCAATAGCTAGAGAGGCTAGCCGACGGGTCTCGTCCAGTCGTTCTAGGTAAAGAAGGCGTTCTTCTACCGGAGTAGTGTTGGGAAGTAATTCGACGACCAACTTCAAAGAAGGGATCTCGCACTCGATGGGAAGGGTAGCCTCTAGTCCGTAAACTAATTGAAATGGAGTGAAACCGGTGGCATCCTTCACAGAGGTTCGGTAGGCCCACAAGGCGGAGAACAACATCAAGTGCCAGTTAGACTTATGCATGCCAACGATACGTTGAAGCATCGTAACTAGAACCTTGTTGACGGCTTCAACTTGGCCATTGGCATGAGGATAGTATGGAGTCGAACTATCATGCCGTAAGCCTAGCTGGGTTATTAGCTCGGTCATCATGTGATTACGGAAATGCTTCTCGTGATCAGTGACGATGGCCTGAGGGACTCCGAACCGTGAAATAACATGGTTAAACAAAAATTGTGCCGCTGTGTGACCATATTCAGATAATGTGGGCATCGCCTCGGCCCATTTTGTGAAGTAATCGACGGCAACGATAATATACCCATGCCCCCGACCAAGCGAGGGTTACAAGTCGTATAATCAATACCCCATTTTGCAAAAGGGCCGACGATAACAACAGGGTGCAATGGAGCGGGAGGCGCATGCATCTTCCACTGGTATATCTGGCACTCGTGACAGGAGCGGACAGCAAGAATGCAATCCTTAAAGATGGAGGGCCAGAAATAACCGGCGCGGAGGATATTTTGAGCAGTAGCATATCCGGACATGTGACCACCACAGGCGCCAGAATGGCAGTCATTCAAAACTCGCTTAGCTTCCTCAAAAGTTAGGCATCGACGAAGAACGGAGTCGGCGCCGAGATGGTACAGGGTGTCCCCAATGATACGATAGGGCTGAGACTGATGACGAATCCGTCGCCGAGCATCCTTAGACACATCGGGACGAAAAGAGGACATCTGCAGATATACAATAATATCCCCGTACCAGGGATCGAGGGTGCTAATTAGGAACATAGTTTCATCCTGGATATGGTCCTCTGATCGAGAGGGTTTGGTAGGAGATGGCAAAGAGCAAAGTAACTCAACAAAGACAAGGGATTTCGTAGACTTGGCGGTAGTGAATTCCAAGTCGAACTCTTGGAGGATGACGATCCACTTCGAGTACTTTCCCCCCAGCAACTGACGTGATAGAATGTACGTCATCGGGTTGCAATCAGAAACCACGGTCGTAGTACGCAACAAGATATAATGGCGGAAACGTTGGACAGCAAAAACAGTGGCCAATGCCAACTTCTCGACGTAAGCGTATCGAGTTTCCGTATCTAAAAGATTGCGGCTAAGATAATATATGACATGCTCAGTGTCATCATCATCATCTTGAATGAGAACCATGCCAATAGTGGTATCGGCAGCGGCCAAATACAGAGTATAGTCGCGATGATAATTCGGAGGATGCAACAATGGAGCGGAAACAAGGAGACCCTTGAGACGCTCGAAGGACTCTTGAGCAACGACATCCCAATGAAAAGGGGTATCTCGCTTCAGTAACCACGTGAAACCATTAGCCACTTCATCATAGTTCGGAATGAATCGTCTTAAAAAATTCGCTTTGCCCTGCAAGCTCTGCAATTGTTGCAAAGAGGTAGGGGGAGGAAGATTCAGAATAGCTTCGACTTTAAGGGGACCCAAATGGATGCTCTCTCGGGAGACGATAAACCCGAGCAGTCTGCCTGACTCAACGCAGAAGACACACTTATGAGGATTGAGTATGATGCGGTAGTGTCGACAGCGGAGAAAGATTTCGCGAAGAAGAGCGGGATGGTCCTGACATTTTGCTGAATGAGCTGGTAGATCATCCAGGTATGGTTGTACAATGTGACGAATGTCATGGAATGCATGGGACATTGCACGTTGGAAGGTAGCATCGAAATTCTTCAAACCGAAAGGGAGCTTTTTGTAGGTGAAAGTGACCCACGGACAGATAAAGGCATTCTTGTGTTGATTGGTAGGCGCAATATTGATCTAGTTATACCCAGAAAAACCGTCCATGAATGAATACATTTAACTCCCAGCACACTCATCAATGAGCTGATCAATGAAGGGTGTGGGGAAGTTATCTTTGGGACAGGCCCGGTTAATATCATAGTAATCAACACAGGCTCGAATGGTACCCTGTGACGATATTGGAGACCCAATCTGTGAGTGGGATGGGGTAAATAAAACTAGCTTTAAGAAGCATTTCAACTTCCGCTTTAATGGCTGCAGCCTTTCGGGGGTGCACGGGGTGTAGACGTTGGCGAACAGGCTTAGCACCCGGATACGTAGGTATCTCGTGCACCACTATGCTAGGATCAATGCTGGGCATTTCTTTGTAGGACCAAGCAAAGACATCACGAAATTCACGAAAAGGATCAGTATAAAGCTGAATTTCCTCCGGAGTGCAAGTGACTCCGACATGAATATGCTCGACAATCCCTGGTTTCGCAGAGATGTCGATGGGCTGGGTCTGTGTGATGTTTCCCATATTTCCTTTAGAAGACACTTGATAAACTTGAATGGGCATCTGAAGGGGTTGGGATGGGAGACAAGGAGCAAACCGCTCGAGACAGGTAAGTATTTCCCAGTGGGCAGGGAGAAACGAGGAACGATTGTGATGATCAGACCAAGGAGGTTCCTTGAGAGACATGATCTTGATAATGGCTTCATCAGAAGGAAATATTTCCTTTAAATGGTTTGAAGAAGCGTCATCTCCAAGCCAAGGGGAATGGGCGTACGAGTCGAGAGCCCTGCTCGAAGGAGTAGTTTCAGAAGGGGGAGCCGATGCAGAAACAATTTCGACGTAGTTGAGCTTGGTAGGACTCAACGACATCTCATCGCCCCAAGATTCTACCTGATCAGCGGGGGGAAGAACCCACGGATCAGAGCGAACAGAAATCATATTGATAGGAGCGACGTTAGGAGGTGGGAGTGAAAACACACCCATCAGGGCAGGATCTTTAAAAAGTCCAGCTCCCACACTCTCATATGGGGTAGAGGTATGCTCCACAAAAGGCACGTTGCCTTCGGAAGAGGAGGTGAAGAAGGACAGCTGGTCTACGGTGACAATCTTCCCCTGATGAGGGAAACGAATGACACGAAATAAAGATGAAGCCACGGCTCGCATGGCGTATGTCCAGCTACGTCCCAGAAGGAGGTTATAGGTAAGATTAGCATCAACAAATTCAAATTCCACTTCGACCGTCTTCCCTTCCAAAGTGATGGGCAAACGTTGGAGTATACCATAAGGGTGAGATTCTCTCCCATCAAAGGCTTCCAAGGTCGTAGGAGACTGGCTTAGCATCGGGGAACCAATAGCCTTCCAACAGGCAACAGACATGATGCAAGTTGAAGCACCTTCATCATTGACTGTACGGTGAATCATTTTGGAATTGATAATGACCTGTATGAGGAAGGCAATTTGGTGAGGCAGTCTCGATATATGGCTTTCTAGGTCAAAAGTAATCAAATCCGAGTCAGCCGGGTCTATGCCACCGATAGCCGATAGCAAGGACTTCCTCTGAGAGGGGCAGCTCTAGAGTACTTCTAAAGTAGACATAGTTGACGGAGCCTAGGCTAAGTCCTCAACGGTGCTGTAGTGTTGGGTAGCACGAGCATTAGGGTTGTAAGAAGATTTCCGGAGTACACCTTTCGGAGGGGGTCGGACGGGCGTCTCAGTGCTAGGTCTCTCGATATGGAGTGGACCAGAACTGGACGGAGGAGCGCTAGAGGGGACCTCAGGCTCTTTCCCGACAGGCGACGGATACTCTTTTGCCCGAGCACTGATGTGGACAGGAATTGTCCCAGCCATAAATACTTGAGAACCAAAGGAAGAAGAGGGTTGAGATGGATCAGCCACCATTTGCGTTTTCTGTGAGGGAAAAGGTTCTTTGAGCACAGCAGGAGTCCCAGGAGCACCTTTCAACAAACGACTAACTTCAGACCGCCTTGGGTAGTCTTTGGTATAGTGATCCTCATCACAGATAAGACAAGGGTACTTGGGCTTGCATTTGGCACCTTCCTCGGGTGGAGGTTTAGGGGAATCTTGCTTAGGTTGATCTGCTTTATTCTTTCCTTTTCCCTTCTTCTTTCCTTTCGAGGCTTTGTCCGCCGTGGTGGACTGGACAGCGTTAACCTCGGAAGTATTACCAGAATTGGATACAGCTTGAGAAGTATTTTCATTCGGAGCATTCGACTTTTGCTTCCCAGGGTTCGCAGAAGTTTTCTTTGAGGGCGGATTAACGGAACCAATGATACCGTCAACAGATGGTGTTGGCAGGGCTTTGGAAGTTCCTGGTCTCGGGGCATCAGGCAAATAATCATATAATGTACCAGACTGGGAGTAAACCAAGTCAAGGTACTGAGCACGCGCAATAGCTTGCTCTTCAGTTACACATGCCCCCATAGCAATGTCCCGTGCTATCGGACCGACGAATGAAGTCGTGAACTAGTCGATAAGAAGCTGATCGGGAATCCAAAACTTAATTAAACGACAGCACCATCTCCATTCATGGATGTGATCAGATATGCGTAGCTGTTGTCTGTTTTAAGGTTGTTAGGAGGTGTGTGCCCATTTCATACAGAATTAGCAACTCAAAGTGAGTTAAAAATTCCATAGCCAACGAGTTAAAATCCTGAAAAGATCCGCGAGATAACTCAATATACCATTTAGCAGCAGAGCCAGTGAGAGTCCTTTGAAAAAGGCGGAGCCGGATTGAATCATCAAGCCACGAATTCGATGAACACCATAGATGATAAGTCATGACGTGAGCTTGGGGATCTTCTCCAGCTTTACCATCGAATTTGGGACAATCACCGGGAATCTTAGTTGGAACCGGTGGCCAATACGGATTATGAAGAATGGGATCATTGGTCAGTTTGGACACATCCGGTAATTCCAACATCGCTAAAAAGGGTAATTGAGGGTTAAAGGACATCTGGGGCTGCAGATAGGAAGGGGTACTAGAGTTCCAGCCAGCTGGCAGTTGCCCCCATTGATTTTGTCCAAACGGATTTGGCCCCGGAGGGTTTTGTCCATAGGGGTTATAGGATGGCTGACCCTGGATTTGCCCCCCAGCATTCCATTGATTACCAACTTGGCCTGTAGGAGCAACATAAGGTTGCTGGTAATTCTGATAAGGACTCACCTGCAGTTGTTGATAATTTTGATACGGGGCAAATTGAGTTTGCCCCTAGGATTGCTAGAAACCATAAGGTGGCTGGGCTCCAAACTGAGCCTGAGAGGCAGGCTGTGTTTGATAGGCCAGTTGGGATTGAGATCCAACCTGCATTTGAAGATCGGATTGGGTATGGGGCCCAGCCTGGGGCTGAAAACCGGGTTGAGCTTGAGAAGCAACAATCATTTGAGTGCCCGGTTGAGCAGGCCCAGAAGGATGTCCTTTAGAGAACTGAGGCTGAGCCATCTGGCCAGAAGGTTGACCCAGTTGAGATTGAGATTGGCACATCTACCCAGAAGGTTGAGCTTGCTGGGTGTTGGGTTGTCCTTGCACAACTAAGTGTTGTCCTGACAGACCGGATGGCTGAGTGGACTGGACAGTTGGTTGACCTGATTGGATTTGAGGCTGACCGACTTGCCCAGATGCTTGACCATACTGGACAGTGGGTTGGCCTTGCTGAACGTAAGGTTGACCAACTTGCCCAGAAGGATAACCTTGTTGGACACTAGGTTGACCTTGTTGCATGTAAGGTTGTCCCGGATTACCAGAAGGTTGCGCAAAATAGGTAAAAGACGGACCACCAGAGGCCGAAGGTTGTCCCTGAAAGGGTTGTCCTTGTGGGCCTCCAGGTTGCCCTGGATAAGACTGCCCGTAATACTGTTGCCCTTGAGAGGTTTGCATGTAAGACGGTTGGCCTTGATTAGGTGGTCCTTGAAGATGTGCAGGTGATACTTGGCCACCGCCATAACGAGTGGGGGTCCAAGCAACGGATAACGGGACCGTGACCTCAACCGCAGGCTGAGGTGGCAGAGGTCTGCGGTAATAGATATGAGCTCCTCTAGAATCATAATAATGAAACGGATTTTGAGGGTCCGCATTTTGAAGAGCATGCAAATATTCATCGTATGCCCCCCTTGCTGGGATAGAACCAGAAGAAGGTGGGGCACCTAGTGTAGGGTCAACAACTCCGGGTACGGATGCCGATGGGCCACTATAAGCTGACCCTGAAGAAGGTCCAGCAGCAGCGGTCACAACTGAGGATGCAGTAACGGCACCGACAACGGGGGTTGAAGAAGCCACACAAACAGTTGGAATAGTCGGGACGGAAGTGACAGGCACATTGTGAATTTGAGGAATAAAGGACTCCGAGGTCGGAGTGATGGTGTGTGACCACATAGAACTCGTAGGGGGAGTCCTAGAAGACATAACATCCCTCAACGCCTTATAGCGTAAAGGCAGTGTAACACCAAGAGAGGTGATACGAAAAGGTGTAGTTTCCATTGAGGTGGGAATTTCACCGCTCATCGCAACGGATTCTTCACTTGTGACAGGGGATGTGTCTTCCATATCTGAAGAAGACATTGGTAATGAAACACCAGGAGGAGTAGGAGGGATATCTTCTTTAGAAGGCCCCCAAACGGGGTTCTAGTGAAGCTCGTAAGTCTCGTCCTCTGGAGCACAAGAGTTAATCGGTTGGATACTCAGAATAACAGGGAGAGTATCACTCACAACCGGTACCTCGGGAGCAACAGAAGAAGGAGACCCTTGGTCACTTGGAACGGGAGACGGGATCGGTGATTCTGCCAGGATGACAACTTCAAAAGATCCTAGGGAAACTAACGAGAAAGGACCCTACTCAAGCTAACGCAAACAAGATCTAACCGGGTAAATGTGAATCGTGGCCGAATAAATTTTAAGACACAGGAACAAAACTTGACCTTTTCATCTTTAAAGAGTCGAGAAAAGGA
This sequence comes from Pinus tabuliformis, assembly GCA_031772625.1. Lineage (NCBI taxonomy): Eukaryota > Viridiplantae > Streptophyta > Pinopsida > Pinales > Pinaceae > Pinus > Pinus tabuliformis. The sequence continues at coordinate 79,370,074 of CM062807.1, forward strand.
CAAAAGATGACTCTAGTTGCCTTCGAATATTTAATGAGCCTGAAGTGACAAGTGCTCAGATGGACCTTTTCTTTTAGGGAGTCCGAAAAGGAACGAAAGTGACTACTCTGGAGAACTAGGCAAAAGGTTTACCAGACAAATCCGTAAAACTGCATATACACCTTGGCAGTCATATGAAAACCAAGGACTTTCCGTACGGCAGTCAATCTTCCCGAATGCTGTGTTTGGTGCGTTACGGCTTGTAAGGCGATAGACACGGCTTCCTATGGATAAAGGATGATAACCTAGTGGGGTCTCCCCATATACTCGACGGTACGTGGGAGCACAAATCCGTGCTAGACCACTATTGAGTCACAAAAGGAGGAATCACCCAACCTTGAGTGGAAACAAAAGTGACTAGGTTTAACGACGTCGGAGCACGTCTCTAGCCTAGACCTCTAAATGTGTGCGTTATGTTCCAATGCGTTGTTAGATTTATTCAATTCATTTTAAAGTTGATCTTGGATTATGTTTCAGTTTTCAGGCCTTACCGTATGTATATAACAAAACCTAGGATGCAGCTAGAATGAATGAAATATCATTTTTCTTCGATGAACACCTACCTATGGGAGGGTAGAGAGATCATTCCCAAACCAAGAAAACCAAGGCAACAAACAGTCACTCAATGCAAGCAGACATCAATTCTTAAAGTGCATGGATGCTACTAATGAGAGATCTAATCATTCGCTTTTCAATATGCAACTTGAAGTACAAATTCACTTTCACTTTCGTATGCCAAATGAAATGTAATCTTTTTTATTTGATGCCTCTAATCTAAAGAAATCAATAAGCAACAAACAAATGTGGAAAAATGGTTGATCCAAACAATTGTAATCTATGCCCGGGTAGTGAAAAGAAATCGAAACAATACCAAGATTGGTCCAATAAGAATCACTAAACAATCAACCAAAAGTAAGCAAAGGGGAAGGCTCAATCAAACCAACAACAAGCAACAAACGAATCTTTGCAAACAAGCAACCAAGAAAAACTCATCCAAAGAACTTGAAACAATAAAGCTAGGTCACAAAGCAAGAAAAAGACAGGATTCGCTCAACAAAGCTCACAAGAGAGTGCCTCAACCTTTAAACAGTGAAAAACAAGTCAACAAACAAGTGAGAACAGCAAGGGGCTAGCAAGACTGACGGATTCAGGAGGCAGAATTGAAAAATTCAATTCTACAGCAATCAGCGCGGGTAATATACTAGCAATAAAGCGCTGATAAGGAACAATACGCAACAACAAAGCGATGTCAGCGCGGAAATACACGCCTTTTCCGCGATGGTCAGATTTACAGAACCGTTGCGACTGTTAAGCATAATTACGCGATGGACAAGATATTACAAAAGGGGTGACGCGATGACAACGCGACTGTTAAATTAAAAGCTGCGACGATGTTCAAAAACACTAACAGGCAAACCAAAAACTCCTAAATAAAAAACAATCAACCTTTAAGCAAATAAGGACATTCCCCAGATCAGGCCAAGAAACTCAGAAAATAGGTAACTAATCCCCAAAACTTCAAAAGAGACCAAAACAAAAACTCAAGGTGAGAGTAAACAAGAAAAGAACAAAGGCCAACTCCCCAATGGAGTCGCCAATTTGTGATACAGGAAAGTGTTCCCTCTGTGGACAGAGGCAACCCCTCTAGCCCTAGAGTGGGTCTAGTCACAAACAAGGACAAATCAACAATAGCTTTCCTTAAATAGTTCAAGTTGGAGGCCTACCTCAACCGGTGGTCGATGGAGTTCCATTGCGCTGCTCTAGCTTCCGCTTCCTTCTTCTAATGAGTAATCAACCTAAAACAATGCAAAGGAAATACAACAAAGCACGTAACCGGAACAGCAATGATCTATTTACTCATAAAGTCAAGAAGTCATGAGATATCTAGTACATCACATACAAGACATAGGAAAACATCATTGATTGCATTAATTATGAAATAGAGTAAGCTTACAACCAAGGTCTTGACGTCACAAGCCTTCTCAGAGGGATCCAGCCAGCATGTTCTTCAAGCATTCACTCTATGAAGATGGATCTCCCAATACACAAGTCTCTCTCACTCACAAGTTTTACACAAGATCAAAGGCACTTCACAACCTTCCTCAAGCTATCAACAAATCCACACTTGTCACACTCACACCAGCTATCTAGCAAACTCACAATACTATCAGCAACACTCCAAAGACTAAGAATTCCAAACTAGCAGCTCATAGCAATGGTGAGAGTTTAAATAGGAGAAGGAGTCTCCATGAAAGGTGGGAGGATGAGCTTATCTCCAAGGAAGGTAGCACAAATGACAGAACAACCATGCCAGAGAAAGGAGGGCGACATAAACAAGGCCAACAACCAGGTTTGGAGTCATCTGGAAGGCCGACTATTGGAACAAATTCGCCCAATCTGGATCATCGCGGGAACATAACTGGTCTGCCACGTTGACATCGCTATTGAATAACGTAGCTAGTCATGTCATCGTGGGAAGCTACAAGAGACAGCTGCGCTGTCACATGAAATTCGACCATCGCGGGAATCACGTGTACTTCCTTGATGGCAGCGCTTCTGGACTATTTTGGAGCACCCATCAGCGTGTTTATTTGGCAAACAGACGCGATTATGCAGAAAACTTTGGAAAAGTGGGTCATTTGGCAACATCAGAGAGCATTTGTCTAACTTGAGCATGTATGACTTGGACACATGACACAGTAGGAAGACTGGAGTGAAGATAGTGACAAATTACTGTGTAACAATAGTCCACATTGGAGGAACTACGTTATCAAGCTTATTGTGTTTTTTGTCTTAATGGTTGCATTTGTTTTTCCTCTTTCTTTAAAGTGTGTGCATATGTGTTTTATCATGATCTTTCACATGCAACTTTGAATACATCAAATAAGTGAAAGTTCCCAGATCAAGTTTGGTATTAGAGCGGGTCTTCTTACTATTGAATTACGAGTATGTATGATAACAAGGGAGAAACTTCAACCACACCATTAAAGGGGGCCGATGGGATTTAAACACACATCATCCAGGGTCGGCCTGCTAACCATTGACCCCAAAAACAAACAGAACCCCAATTTACAACTAAATGCCAAAACATAAATTTAAAGTGGTGGGTTTCAACCTCGAAACCACCCATTCCATATTTAATATGCCAACCAAGCCGCCCAATGGGCGCTTAGTAATTACTGCTGGACGTGGGATATTTAACCCACAAGTTTTTCATTGGAACGTAGCATAGGGAAGGCGATGAAGGAAATTGGAGCAGAGCAACCACACAACAGAACCATGACAGAAGACAAAGGTGGAACCATGACGCAGTTCCAAGAGGCGGAACCCTGAGCAAAGGAATCTTGTGAGGAATCCAAAAGATTCCACGGGGGCAACATTTTGACAATGCCATAAACGTGCCAAGTTTATGATCATTTGAACTGATTTTTCACAATGGTCGCGATGGTGCAGTCTGTTTATTCATTTGAGTAGACTACTTTCTATCCATCCTCAGAAGAGAATGTATGAGGAATCTAAAAGATTCGCTAGGAGCCCATATTTGACCGTGATAGAAAGGGGTCGTGTTTAGACTCAAATCTCACAATTTTTTGCCAGGAATCAAACAATATAGACAATTTTCTAATCTAAGTAGTCTATTTTCAGGCCACCCCTAGATTTGGGGGTATAAGGTGTATTTCTTCCATGTATTCATTTAATTTTTCTGAGATGAATGGAGAGGCCTCCTCACTTTGAGTAGGGCCCAGAGACATAGTCCACATTGGACGAACTCCCTTATCAAGCTCATTATGTTCTTTGTCTTCATGGTTGCATTTATTTTTCCTCTTTATTTAAAGTGTATGCATATGTGTTTTATCATGCTCTTTCACATGAAATTCTGAATACATGAAATAAGTAAAAGATCCCAGGTCAAGTTTGGTATTAGAGCGGGTCTTCTTGCTAATGTGAATTGCGAGTGTGTATGATAACCAGGGAAAAACTCAAATACTAATGTGAATTGTGAGTGTGTATGATAACTAGGGAAAAACTCAAATAGGGAGAAGGTAAATTTAATTCCTTTGATCCAAAAATAGGGCAAGCAACATAAAGAAGGAAAACCGTTGATGATGATGTTCATACCCAAAATGAGCAAGCTTTCCATACATATTTCTATACCATGGCAAATAAGGCATACAAAATGTTTGCGGATTACGAGAGGAAAATGATCAAGAAGGAAAAGAAGAAGGAAGAGAAAGACAAGGATAATGCTTTAATGAATATGGAAAATGGAGGAGAACCTCATGAACCCCCATATCCATCTTCAAGTGAAAGTTCTTCTTCTTCATTTTGTCACTCTTATCATTCTAGCAAGAAGCATAATAATGCTTCTAAATTTTTTGTTTTGTTTTCTTTTGTTTTATGTTTTATGTTTTTTTGTTTTTTTTGTTTTGTTTTGTTTTTAAGTTGGATGTAAAGTTTGATCAAGAAGGAAGAGAAATCCAAGGATAATGCTTTAGTGAATATGGAAAATGGAGGAGAACTTCCTGAACGCATCTCCATCTCCATCTTCAAGTGAAATTTCTTCTTCTTCATCTTCTCACCCTTATCATTCTGGAATGTAGCATAAGAATGCTTCTAAAAAGTCGAACTCAACAGATTGAAGAAGATGAGGGCAAGTTCCAGATAACATCTCTTTGACTGGGAGCAACTGCTCTCATATAGTGGGAGAGAAAAATTCAGAAAGACAGTAAGCATGTGGGTAAACTCGTTTATTCTTGGTATGAATTTGTTTTTGCTTTAAAAGAAAAAATTTATCCATCGGCATATCGACATAAAGCCATGATAGAATGGAAACATTTGAGACAAGGAAAAGGTCAATATGTTCAAAGTTTCATAGAGGAATTTAGGAAACAAGATTTTGCATTGGGAATTCCTTTAGATTCAACTCTGATGAAATATATTGGTTCTTTACATGACTATCTCTGACATTATTTATTGTTATTTGAACCCACTACTCTTGATTTGGCTAGCGTGAAAGCCATTCACCATGAAAGTAGGGGAAAATATGAACAAAGCAATGACCAAAGAAGGACAGGAAGCATGTGAAAACACCTGTGAAGGAACGAATCAGTGAAGCAATTCAACAAGGAAGCCAACTACAGAGAGAATCCCATTAACCTAGTTGGGTAAGAAAGGGATATTTTTTCTAAGTAGTTTGGCATGGCCACCTTTATAAATCACATTTTGTGAAAATATTTGTAAAAGTGGTGAAGTGTTTGCCATCCCTTTTGAATGCAACATGGTGATATTTTGGTCTTTTATTTGGATAGCATGGGTGTTGGTTTCTGATGTAAACTTGACCATCAGTGTGTTATAAACTCTTGGCAAGTATGGGGTGTGTTTGGGTCTTGTTTTGGTCTTGTAATTGAACATGTATTAGCATCTACACGTTTGCATGTTGATACAGGTGTTGGTTTCATCATTCTAAGTTCTGAAGTACAAAGGTGAAGGAAAGGAAGGTGGTCTGTAAGAGGAATTTGTTATGAAGATTGAGATTTTAGTAATGTTTAATATTTTGGAGGACCAAAAGCTATTCAGTGGGGAGGAATGATCCAAGTGGATATGGAGAGGCTAAAAAATCAAAGTCTTTGGATTTTATTGAAACTAGGACCAGATCAAAGAGTTTGTCATCCTAATTCCAATGACGTAGATGTCACTCAAATATGACTTCGTATCTGCAAGTTATTGTGATTCAAAGTTCCAAGTCAAAGAAGTAGGACTTTTGCTGCCAATTGAATTTGAAGGCTCACTAAATTTGGAAGTTAAGATAGATCTGGCCAAATTCACTAAATTTGGCAGTCCAGCTAGATCTGGCCAAATCCACTAAATTTGGTAGAAAATAATTGAGCAAAACATTTATCACTAAACGACAGTCGGAACTGGTCAAATTTTCACCTGTTTAATTTTTCCTGTGATTCCCCCCCTCAGAATTTGGCGGATGATTTTATTTAATGTTAAAAATAATTAAAAAAATAGAAAAAGGTTGGCGGGCGGTCAAACACCGCAAACCCTAATCATTATGTCACACACACACACACACATGTACATATATAATGTTTGGTGAGCCACCAAATGACGGACCTGCCCAACCTTCAAACAACCACACCATTAACGACGGTCATCGGGATTTGAAACCGCATCGTCTAGGGTTGGCCCACCAATCAGCGCCCCCAAAAACAAATGAAACCCAAACTTGCAACTGAATGCTAATACATAAATTTAGAGTGACGAGTTTTGACCTTGGAACCACCCATCCCATATTTAATATGCCAACCAAGTTGCCCAATGGGCGTTTTCTAAGTACTGTTGGGTGTGGGATATTTAACCCACAAGTTTTTCATTGGAATGTAGCATAGGGAAGGACGTGAAGAAAATCAGAGTGGATGAACCAAAACAAAGGCCGAGGGCAGAACCATGATGTAGTTCTAGGAGGCAGAACCCTGAGCAAAGGAATCTTATGAGGAATCCAAAAGATTCCCTGGGGGGAAAATTTTGATAGTGTCAGAAATGTGCCAAGTTTATACTCATTTGAAATGTGTGTTGATGGTTTGGGAATGGGATTGGATTATTATGTCATCGTTTCTGGGATTTATGTTTTTTTGGGTCGATGCTTGGAATGGCTACCTCTTGGTGCAAAGCATGGTTTCAATGTTTATTGTTTTGCAATGATTGGGTATTGCATAATGATTTTTCACAAGTATCGTGATAGCATAGTCCATTTCTTCATTTTAAGCCAATTTTCCATCCATCCTCAAAATAGAATCTATGAGGAACCTAAAATATTCCCCGGGAGCCCATATTTGATTGTGACGGAAAGGGGTCGTGTTTATACTCAAATTTCATGATATTTTTGCCAAGAATTTGATGGTGCAGATAATTTTCTAATATTAGTATCCCATTTTTAGGCCATCTTAAGATTTGGAGGTATAAGATGTATTTTTGCCATGTATTCATTTGGTTTTTCTGAGATTAATGAAGAGGCCTCCCCAATTTGAGCAAGGCCTGGAGATGTAGTCCACATTTGAAGAACTCTGTTATCAAGCTTCTTATGTTCTTTGTCTTGATGGTTGCCTTTATTTTTCCTCTTTATTTAAAGCGCACAAATATGTGTTTTATCATGCTCTTTCACATGCAACTGTGAATACATCAAAGAAGTAAAAGATCTTGGATCAACCAAACCCATGGAAATGTCATCAACATATTTTGACTCACTTCTATAGAGTGATCGGTCCTCGAATCCCATGGCCTCTACCTAGGACAGAATTCTAAGACCCTAAACTAGAAAGCACACACTCACCCTTCTTGGTGAGCACTCTAGGCCAAGACCTCACTCAATCCCTTCCTAGTTGTTGATAGAGTCTAGATGCTGAAAGGACCTCCCTCCACCCTACTTGGTTTGTGATCAAGGTCTAGGACGTCACTCCACCATTCATAATGTGTAAGCAGGGTCCAAATTCTAAAGGACCTCACTCCATCATGCTTGGTGTGTGATTAGGTTCTAGGATCTCACTCTGCCATTCTTGGTGTGTGATCAGGGTCCTCCTCCAAGACAAGCTCACTCAAAACTGCCTGTTAATCCCTCTAGGTATCTTGGACCTTGGACCCATTCTCTCTTTTGGGAGAATGTCTATCCATGCTACATACATATTAGTACTCCCTCTCAATGATAGGGGTAGTCTCCATGAACCCCATCTTGTCGTTGAAGTACACAAACTTATATCTTGGCAACAAATTCGTCAGAACATCAAATGTCTGATCATCGATGGAGATGCACTCAAGCCTTATTTCTCTCCTTTGAACCATGTGACGCATGTAGTGGTACTTGATCTCATTATTCTTCAACCTTTCACGAAACACATGATTCTCTAAAATCTTCACACAACTTTGATTGTCGTATTGTATCATCACGAGTTCTAACTCTGGTTAGAGAATCCTGCAAACAACTTACAAAGCCATGCTACTTCGGTACAAACCTCATTGTCTGTGATGTACTCTACTTCAACAGTGTTGAGTTAATTTGACCTTTTCTTCTTGCTCATCCACAATATCGTAGTGGATCCCAAACTAAAGCATACTTATGAGGCACTCTTCCTATCTTCAACACTTCATGCCCAATGAACATCAATATATCCTTGAAGTTGTACATCCTTGTTTACAACAAATCTCAATCCAATGCTCATGTCTCAGTTCAACCTAGAACTAGCTCAATGTATTCACAACAAAGCATATGTCTGGCATGGTGTTAACCAAATACATCAATGAACCAATCAGTCGTCGGTACATAGATGGATCTACCAATATGGAGTCAGAGCCTCTTAACTTATTCAAGTTAGTCACCATGGGAGTTTCCATGGGTTTGCTATCCATCATACCAAATATATGAAGGATATCTAACACATACTTTCCTTGACCGAGGAAGACTTTACCAAGTTTCTTCCATACTTGTAATCCCAAGTAATAATGCATCAACCCAAGATCCATCATATCGATCTTAGAAGCCAACTGTTTCTTGCACTGAATGATAAGAGGCTCAACACCTGCAAAAAATAAGTCATCAACATATAATAATAAGATCACAGGTGCATTCTTCACAACCTTAAAGAAAAGGTTTGGATCAACTTTGCTCTTGGTAAATCCTAGTCTCGTTAGATAGATATTAATATGAGCATACTGAGCTCTTGGAGTTTGCTTGAGTCCATACAAGGCCTTATTCAACATGTAAACTTGAGATTCCTTTCCATATACCTCAAAGAATTTGGGTTTCTCTATGCATATTTCTTCCTCAATCACACGATTGAGGAAAGCAATCTTCACATCCATATGGTGCAATTTCCATCCCAGCGAAGCAACAAGGGAAATGATGGATCTAATATAGGTGCACCTGACAACCAGAGCAATGGTCTCATCATAGTATTCTCCCTCTTTTTGGGTGAACCCTCTAGCCACGAACTACGACTTGTATTTGTCAATACTACCATTTTCAACATGATTGGTCATGTATATCCACTTGGAAGTCACCATTGACTTCCCTTCATGCCTTGGCACAATCTCCCAAACATCATTCTTCATGATCGATTGGTACTCTTCATTCATTGCTTCCTTCCATACCTGTTGGTTAGCTGCATCTTCATATGTGGAAGGTTCTTCATCAATGGGTTTTGTCATAAGAGATTCTTAAATAGATAACTTCTTTCGTTTCTTAAATTCTCTAGATGTGCCATCGGGAGCTGCTTTTCCTTCTGCCTCTTCTAATGTAGATCTAAGCCATGCTAGTATCTTCTTGATCTATGGAACCATGACTAGTTCTGTTGGATCTTGAGGCTGTTCAGGCCTTCCACTACATTATGTAGAACTCAAATTCTCCTCCCTTGAGGCCTCCTGTTTCACTTCATCTAAAGAATCTACAAAGACTTCCTTAGACTTCCAATATGCCACTTTCTCATCAAAGATTACATCTTGGCTGACCTCAATTCATAATTTCTCTAGAATGTATACCCTGTAAGCTTTCAATGATTCGATGTATCCAACAAATATGCCATTCTTTCCAAAGGGATTAAGCTTGTTCCTCTTATCCTTAGGAACATGAATATATATATGACAACTAAAGATCCTCATGTGACCAACCTCTAGCTTCCTTTTATAGAAATCTTCTTCAAGAGTCATACCTTCCAAAAATTTATGTGGACTTCTATTTTGAATGTACATTGTTGTATGTGATTCTTTCCCCCATAAGAATAATGGAAAGTTCAAATCATGCATCATGGCCTTAAAAAATTCTTCAATAGACGTGTTATTTTGTTATGATACACCATTATGTCGTGGATTATAGGGAACAATCAACTCCCTCTTTATCCCCGTCTGCTTGCAAAAGGCAACAAGCTCCTTTGATGTGTATTGTCCTCCATTGTCATATCTTAGTATCTTGATATTCTCGTCTGTCAAGTTTTCTACTTCAGCTTTAAATTCCCAGAACTTGTCAAATACCTCATTCTTAGTCTAGGAGAGATATATCCATTTATTATGGGAAAAGTCATCAATAAATGTCACATAATACAATGAACCACCAAGCGATTTCACAAGAATAAGACCACATACATCAGAATGAATCAAGTCCAAAGCTTCCTTAGATCTATTGTCATTGTTTGGAAATGGTTTCTTGATGTTTTTCCCAAGAGCACAACCTTTTCATACACCATCATTCTTTATCTACAGTTCAATAACCCCCGATGACATTTGACTCAATTCAGGCAATGCTCTAAAATGAAGATTTCCATATCTTTTGTGCCATAATCACTTGGATTTATCTTGTCATATACTAGTGCTTGATATGGTTTACTTACAAGTCTATATATTCTTCCACCACGAATCCAAATAACCATAACATCATCTATACTAGAGCCCTTGGACCAAAAAATACTTTTCCATCCACAAAAGCAACTCTATCTCCTTTATCTTCTAAACAAGAAACAAAGACAATATTATTTTTCAAACTTGGTACATAAAGAACATTGTTGAGATGCACATTGTTACTAGATTCCAACTCTATGGATACCTTTCCAACTCCTTTGACTACATAATTGTTATTGTCTCCTAGTTCAACCCTTTGAGACGACTTCTTTTTTGTAATGCTTGAAATATTCCCACATTCTCTTGTCATGTGCCTTGAAGCTCCACTTTCTACTAACCACATGTCATCATCATCTGCAAGGGAACCTATCAAGGAAGAATAGTAAAATAAATCCTTTTCACCTTTGACCTTCTTTGGTTTTTCATCTTCAACATCTGTTGCGGAAGCATGTTGTTTCCCTTTTCTCTTCTTGTTATTAACCATGTTAGGACAATCTCTCTTGAAATGTCCATATTCCTAATAGCCATAACATTGGATCTTTGATAAGTCTTTCTTCTTCTTAGAGGAAGAAGATTCCTTTCCCGCTTTCTTGTGTTGAGGTCCAAACTTCTTCTTTCCCTTGTTCTTGAAACGAGCTACAAGGGCTTGAACTTCCTCATCTTGTCAATCTCTAGTCATCAATCTTGATTCTTCTTGAGCACATGATGTCCATAGTTGTTCAAATGTAAATCTTCCTTCCAACTACTTATACCTGCTGCAAAAGCATCCCATGATCTAGGAATACCATTGACTGTTGTAATAACTAGTACTTGATCAGGAATGGATTGTCCAATTGCTTGGAGGTCGTCTCTTGTTTGAGAAATCCTTATGAAGTAAGAAGTTGTTATATCTTCATTAGTCATCCTTATATTTCATATTTCGTTCTTCAAGCTCATTGATTGACCAACATTATTTATAGTGTAGAAATTCATTAGGGCATCATACATCTTCTTTAAAGTATAAAGTTTTGCAATGTAGGGAACCAAATGATCCCTAATGGAATCCACTATATTGCTCATAGCATGTATGTCATCCTCCTCAAACTTTGATTTTCCTACATCATCTTCTGGTTCAACATTATTTCCTTTCACAATGTCCAAAATCTTGTTCTTGGCAAGAAGAATATATATTCTAGCTTTCCAAGCTTTGAAATTAGATGCTCCCTCTAGCTTGTTTTTAGATTTAATAGAAGAATCCATACAAACCAATTTGCAAGAAGGACTTGAATAAAATTCTCTCTAGGGTTTTGTCAATGTGATATTAATGTTCCTTTCTTCCTTCATTAAAACTCTGATTCCATGTTGATTTTCTTAGTGTAATTAGTGTTAGCACAATATTTATGATAATTACTTTTGATGTAGATCTTCTTTTAACTTATTCCAATATATCATTCATGTTGGGTTGTTTTATATTCTTTCCCTGAATAGCCCCAGTAGTGAAGCAAGGGGGTTAGATGCGGGGGCGGGGTGGCTAGCTCCCCCTTCGTTATGTCGGGCACAACAGAGGGTTTGAGGGGGGTGGTAGCCCCCTCTACGGGGTCCAAGGCAGCGCCCCAGGAATTTTTTTTTTGGATCCTATATTAGGTGGGCGGACCTACGTATGGTTTTGTGCATGGATTTTGCACATGGTTTTGGGCGTGATGGTTTTTGGTCCATGGTATTGTTAGCGCTTGAAATTTCACCTCAGGCTGAGAAAGGTAAACTCCAAGGCAACATCAAACCACTTAGCCTCGTAGCTAGCCCTACGGGGCAGGAGAGGGCTCTCTCCGGTCTATCTCAGTAAAGATCTTCCATTGGCGAGATGACCAATAGGGAAACACTAATTTTAGGCTAGTAAACTGATCAAGAGGTTTAATTTGGGACTTTTAAAGTTTTGGTGGAAAATTGGGGAATGGCAATTTCGGGTGCGGGGATTAGACACAGTTTTCGCAGGGAGTTCTTTGGGGCGAGGTAGGAAACAGTATTGATGCCTTTGATAGAGATGGATGGATGAGAATGACTGGTGAGGAGTTAAGGAGAGCAAGCAATAACCTTGAATTCCCCTTAAACAGTTGAAAACATTGATATCAAGCAAACTTAAAAGTAGAGCATGACAGTCATGAATTCTACTTTAACACTTCATTTGCCTAATTTGCAGAAGGAAAAGTAAGGAAATTATTCACATAACACACTTACAAGTACAAAGAGAAACACACCATCAATACATGTGACCACAAGAATCCCAAAAAGGACTGCAACACCCTGGTCTTCCTTTGCCAAAAATTGCAGAGATACAGTGAATAATACAATAAGAGCTTCTCCCTCAAGAGTCCAACCATGAAAATGAGCAAGAGAGTAAATAATATAGATCATCTAACATATTTCCCTGCCTCTAGGGGTCGAGCTCACTATCCTAGGAGCTGTTTCAACCAATTCTAAACTAAGCACTAAAAACTAGGCAGTCAAAACAACTTGCCTCTATAAGCTAGAAGAGATAAATAAGTGTAAAAGTGTCATAAAATTACATCATTTACAACAAGGAGGATAAAAATCAACTCCAAAAAGTCAAACATAGTCGAAACTGCGTTTTGCTGAGTTGTAGGCTGAAATCCTGAGCAATTTGCCTGATGGGTCGCGCGCCTTTGAGAGCACTTTTGGGGCACTTCCAGGTGTCTAAATGGGGCAAGAGTAGGTTTGTTGGAAAGGTATAGATGTCTAGTTTCCAACCCAAGTGGAATTTCTGAATTTGGTGGTCATTTACGCCTCCAAAATTGCAATCTCCCAAGACTGCTTTCTGTGTGTCAAAAATGTGGTAGAAAGTCATTTTTTGCTTGTTTTTTGACTTTCTGGAGGCCCAAAACTTCATAAAATCTCTTGGAAATGGGTGAGCATGTGTAACTTTTCATGAAAAATCCAGAAATGCTGAGTTTTCCTGGAACGAAGTAGCCAAATGAAAGGGTCGCGCGGGGGGTGAGACCCGTTGAGGGGACAAAACCTGTTTTTTGCCTGAAAAAACCAAAATGACCCAAAAATGCTCAAAATTTCTTGGAATTTGTGCTGGGGCTGAGCTATTTAGTGCCATGCTCCTTCAAGGAAGCCTCAACCAAGATGTGGAGGGGGTCGGACCTTTTTCTTCGTTTTTGTGCTTTGACCAACCGCCTTTGGAGCACTTTCATCTTCGCCTTGTACACGTGCATCCGTGCCCAATAATGATTCTTCATGTTTCTAAGCAATTTCTTATCTTGGTTGGCCTTGGCCAACAGCCTCTCCAAATGAGCATTGAGCTGGATAAGCATAGACTCTCGCTCAACGAGTACTAAATCACCGGGTCTTCTTCGATTCAAGTTGCGGTCACTACGAATCCTCCACAACTCATCAAGAGTTTGCTCATCCTCCAACTGCTTGTTGCGCTGCTCTAAATAGGTGATCGTCCACTGTGCCCTCTCTAACTTCTGCTGCAACAAGCGGTTCTCGGCCTCCTTTTGCTGAATGACCTCATGAAGCTCCGTGGTAGGAGAGCGGGTATCAAGATCAATGATATCAATGTCAGGATCACCGGTCATTCCCTCCTTGATCATGGGCTGCTTGCCCCTCTGTGCTGCCTGTGCTGCTGAAGAAGGCGAGGCCCCTTCCACCTGATGTGGAGATAGCACTCGCTGAGCTGATGAAGAAGGCGAGACCCCTTCCACCTGTTGTGGAGAAAATACTCGCCGAGCTGCTGCAAATAAGGCCCTTTGGCCTCTCTGATAAGTGACCAATGGAGAAGAGCTGACATATCTAGTCACGGGGATGTCATGCTGCTGTGATGGTCCTCCCTCCTCGTGAACAACCTCAGGATGTGGTGGTGGTGCTGTGAAAAGCTCACGAGAGATAAACTCCTCCCATGAGATGCCCTGCTGAGCCAACTGATGTATGACCACAAGCTGAATCAAACCATAATGATAGAGGCTCCTATACTGCTGTGCTGGGCTCTTCCTCTGCATCAAGGGCACCATCCTCTCAATGTTCCGGCACAAGAAAACAGGGATGTTCATCATCCGTACCCGTGTGAAATGCATCAACAGGCGAATATGGTACGAATATACCTGTGAAAATCTGCCCTCACAGGTGAAATAGAGCATGATAAGTCTCATCATGGGGGCATACTCACTCCTCAGAAATCTGAAGGGAAATACACCCGTCAAGTGTCTCATGAATGCAGGTCTAATGAAAGGCTCATACTGAACACTGTCCAACATCTTGTGCTTATTCCACACCTCTCCGACATTAGGTATCCCTGTGGCTTGAGCAATCATCTCGGGTGTCAATGTAAAATCCACCCCGGCAAGGTTCACATGTCCATCATGCAAATGCAAAACAAATAAGCGAGCCAACTCCCTGTGATGCTGAATCCGAGAGATCCTCTCGCAAAACTCATAGCAAGACATATAACGGAAGCATGATACTGCCATTGGACAAGCCTGCAAATTGGTCAAAGAGGTGGGCTCCTCTCTCCTATGATGACCGCCCTTTCCACCCTTGTGAGGCCTCCTCTGTACCTCAAACTCTGAAACTGACTCATGGTCATCACTTTGCTCGTAATTGGTTTCGGTTTCTGACATTGTTTTAGGAGCAAAGTGGCTGAAATGTACTGCTGTTGCTGCTTTGAAAACTGCTGATTAGAATGCTGTTTCAAGGGGACAAGGAGCACGAGGGAAATGTTAGGGGAGGGATACTTTAAAGGGTAAATGGGAATAATAATAAAACATGGAGTTTAGGGGAAGAATTATTGCATATACATCATTATACAATTTGATTTACAAGGATATTATGAAAGGTAGGGTTGGGGTGTAATTTTTTGATTTCTTGGGAAGAGGAGTAGGGTTTAGGGCTTTTCACATATTTGGAAGGGAAATTTACATAGAATGATAAGGAATATGAAATGGGAGATAGAAGAAAAATGAGAACAATGGGATACCTCAAAACAGCATATAAAACCCTAGCAATTTGACAACTTCAAACCAAAAGCACAATGGAGACTTTCACTTGCAAATGGAGACTTTTACAAATACAATCATGACCTTCTTGAACTGTAGCAAGCAATAATTTTTTATGATGGAGGGCCTACCTTGCAAAATTTGGCAATTTGTGGTTCCTTGGCAAGTTTGCTGGCAGTTTTGGCAGAGAGAGTGCTGACGGGTCGCGCGCCACACCCAACGGGTCGCGCGCCTTCAACGGGTCGCGCACGTTATAATTTAACACTGGCACAGGGCACCTGACGGGTCGCATGCCTCCAACGGGTCGCGCGCCTGGTTCAACGGGTCGCGCACCTTCCCAACTCACACAATTCGCTCAAACTCTCTTGGAAACAATTGCTCTATCACTTGAATGCACAATGAGGCTTGATGGAGGGAGATTAGGGCTTTTATAGCCTTGTTTGAATTAATTTCATGTCATAACCCACTTTATAATGTTTTTTCATGACACTTTATAAACTTGACTTTTTTGGTTTCCTTTTGTCCTGAAATTGATTGATTTGATGCTTTTCTTTGATAATTTTTTGCAGGGATAGCATCTGAGGGATCTTGACAAGGGAGCCAGGGTTACATGCTGTCCTTTGAATCATTTTGAATTTTTACAATTTTTACAAAATTTTGAGAAATGACCTTGGCTTTAAAAACAGGGTTTTTAAATCCAAGGTGAAAATTAACTGTACAAGATAGAATCTTTCGAAGAAACACTTTGAAAATCATCCCTCTGGTTTGCTGGGCACTTATTGACCTTCAGAGACATGACCTTGAAGAAAAATTTGACCTCAACCCTAGACCTAAAATTTTTGACCTAAAGACAAAGACAAGTAACCTTGAACAGTTTAATGATTGAAACAACTTTATCCAGCAGTGCCAAGAGGGGAATAAAGACACCAGCTCCTCCATCAGGGTTATGGCATGCCTAATGGAATGCAATAAGATGACACTGATGAGACACCTACTTATGCAAATGCAAAGAGCTTTGATCGCTGATGGAGGGCTACTAGACCGACTCTAATAGGTATTTTGTAGATCTGGTCAAGGGAACTACGG
Source organism: Pinus tabuliformis (assembly GCA_031772625.1). Classification (NCBI taxonomy): domain Eukaryota; kingdom Viridiplantae; phylum Streptophyta; class Pinopsida; order Pinales; family Pinaceae; genus Pinus; species Pinus tabuliformis. Next base: position 79,386,579 of record CM062807.1, read on the forward strand.
TTATGTTCTAATCCGGGGTTAATGGATTGGGGTTTATGGATGCTTCGACATGTATATATATGTATTGTAACATTGAAAGGAACATAATGAAAAATCAATCTGGCAGTCCTGGTTTTGGGATCTAGGGGAAATATCTGTGTATATTTGTTTTATGTGTTATGCTCTTGCCATTGTTTATTTTCTATTTTTAGAATTCGTACGCAGGTAATTTCTGTACAGGGTTAAAATCTACAATTAAAAAATTATACTTAAAAAATTCAACCATAAAGAACAGTGGAATAGTAGATATCACAACACACAAAAGAAGACAATATTTACCCTGGGAAAACCCACCAAGGGGAAAACCCCAACAACCCTTTTCAATAGAGAAATTCTTCTTGTTCAATAAGAGACACACCTAGACCTTTGGTCAAACATGGTCTTCTCCTCCAAGACAAGTCACCCAATCTAATCCCGCGGTTAGCTCTACCTATTTGATCCAGAATTTCGGCCCTCATGCAATAGACAGTTGCCCCAGAAATTTCGGCCCTATAATAGTTGCCCCAAAAACCCAGATTTTTTTTCCCCTTCCAACAATTGCCCCCAAAAATTGTGAACTACAAAGAGAGAGACTAATCCACATGTGTGAGTTGCAAGAGAGAGAGAGAAAATAAAGTTTTTGCCTCCTACTTTGTCCCTCTTGTCCTTCGCTTTCTTTCCTAGAAACTATCTTGTGTGAGAGAATGTTAATGCCTGCCTAAATGAAGGAGGTGGATCTCCCTTTATATATTAGTCTTGTTATTTTTTCTTAGGGATACGTTGTTATCTTCTATAGATAATTGTATTTAAACACTTTCAACATTTACTTATTAAATTCACACCATAACTATCAACATTTAGTAGTTATGTAGAGAGAATGATAAAAAACAGAACAAAAAAGATCAATAGGAGAAAAACATGCACAATAGAGACACCAGGATTTGGTTGAAGACTAAGGAAAAACCCCACAAGGGGAAAAACCCAGAATTGAATTCTTCTTATCTATTATATATTCATCAAAGTTCAACTGAGGTACAAAGTACGTTCATAATGAGATACATAATTCATATCAGGGCTTTAAGGCTAATCCAAGTCAGTTCACAACTTTGTTCGTGAACTGAATGATATAGAGAGTTGTTCCCATGTTTACTAGAAACATACATCAAGGATACATTTCCTATCTCTTCCATACACAAGGTTTCTACCATTAAGGTTACTGCCATCACTGCCATGTCAAGGCTAGGTTATCCCTATCAACGAGATCTCAATCATAGACCCTAGCATAAGATCATTGCCTTATCAACTAAGGTTATTGCCACCAAGTTTACTGTGAACAAATATCCCAATGTCATCACTATCAAGTGAACACTGCCATCACTGTCAAAGGAGCAATACTATCACTGTCAAAGGAACTGTCACTTCATAGGTCACTGTCTCAACATTGTCATCAAAGTCATAGCTATATCTCTGATATCTGGGACATTGAATTTTAATGTCAATCATCATACCACTATTTTATTATTGTGTCAAGATTTTTACAATGTCAACAAAAAATTCACTATCTAATCTCATACTGCCATCAAGTCCTTGTGAAACATCTCTGTCATATAAACATATTTTCATACTTCAATCATGGAATTTTGTAATATCAATATATAAAACTCATCCTTAATAATTGACATTATGAGAGAAAACTAATACTGCTAAATATTATTGTAGTTGTTTACTATAATACGAGTCCATAGAGTAAGGCATATATCGAGCCATAGGGTTAACATTACAAGCCATAGGTTACTACAATGCGAGCCATACATTACTTGTGATGTGAGGCATATTGTAATGTGAGCTAGGCAAGAAGACATAAAACGAGCCATGCAATAAATTGTATCATTGTATGTCACATGTGTGTCACAAAGATGTATGCGTGCCATAGGAGAATAGAGAAAAAAAATCATGCCACAAAAATGTATATATCGTGCGAGTCTACTTGAAGAGAGAAGCCATATGTGAAAATGATCCTACCTGTAGAGCGATGTCATATAAAAATAACGGACCACTTAGAAATAGAAATAGAATGATCCACAATAATGTAACCTTGTTGACGGTGATGGACCCGTCAACATTCAGGGGATCACCCTGGTATGAAGTCCCAACTAGACCTCACATCGTTTGGAGTGCGAGTCCCATCCAGTATGATGGCACGATTGCCATTATCTTAAAGGTTTGCCTCAACTATTGCTTGTTCGCACAAGAGAGTGGTCTGCTTTGTCTTCGAGAAGTGAGGTTCACGTGCATGGTGTTTGTAAGTGTTACTTGTGTCAATGGTTATTTCACTGTAGAAGGAGAGGGCGAGAGTGAGTCTCAAGTGGGTTGGGAGAAGTCCCAACTCTTCTAGGAACACACAACACAATAGGACGTGCACAGCTTCTGGCGGAACAGTCCACACGAATGTGGCAGTCACAACACACAAGGGAAGATAACACGTATAACACTCAACGGATTAGTCCGCACGAGTGCAACAGTTGTCGCAGTAAGTTTTATGTGAAAGTTCTGTCTGATGTCCAGGAAGGTAGCCACCATGGGCGAGACAACGTTAACATCATATACAACACATTTTCATTAATAGATTATGTATTACAACAAGTGAAATAGTTCAAGTGTGAAACACAGGTTAAAGCAACATGCATCACACGTGTTTAAGATTAGTCTTACAATAGTTACAATACATGTGGGAAAATGTGCTGGCTTGTTGGCAAGCTTTTGAATTAAGCGAAAGTTCCAAGACACATCATTACACCATACATCACTAACCCTGCGTGAGGGGCATTGGAGCCACTGCTTAGTCCTCAAAGAAAAGATTACATATTATCGAGGCTATGTGGGAGGAGCTGATGTGAAAAGTCCCTTGCATGTACAAATGAAGGGGTATTTATAGCCAAGGGTGAAATTAACCCTTGTGGTTGTTCGACTACCCTCACGATTATTTGACTTCCATGACTTTTCGACTTTACATGACTCTTTGTACAAAAAGTGGGTCTCTTGGACTTCCACGTTACATTACATTGATAGACAGTATGGCCCATAGTAGAGATGTGGACGACATGACTCGACATGACAGTGTTGGTACATTAGTGTTGCTGATGATGTGCACGTCGAGCTGTAGTGCTGCTGGGTGATGGATGTCCTCGTGGTGTCTCACAGCTTCACCTCCACATGGCAAAGTGCATAGAGTCTTCGATGGTCGTTGGTTTGCTTGATGTTTCTTTTTCACGTTGCTCCTTGCTTGTATGTTGGAAGGCTTGACAGGTTTGTCTGTTCACGAAAGGTGCATGTTCGTCCATTCGTCCGTCTGTGAGCACATCTTGCATGTATTCTCATTGGTCCCTCTGCGAACACATATTTTCATGATTATCTATTAGCGAGCACATCTCTTTGCATGCATCGTTTATTCGTTCGTTGGTGAACCTGCCCTTTTTCATGTGCTCCCCTTCGTTCATCCCGTTCGTCGTCGCGCCATGTTTGTTTGTGTACCTGTTCCTGTAGTCACTCATGACGAGACGACATCAAATCCAAAAACCTCCTAGTCTACCATGATACATGATCATTTTGGATGCAGGTGACCGGGAGAGGCAACAAGGTTGCGAGGTGGGATGGAGGCTCCGACAACTGCAGATGAAAACTGCGCAAGAGTCATTGGGTGATGAGGATGGGAAATCTGGATCGATAGTGACTGTCTGCGAGGTCTAGCTCAGCTGGAGGAAAAAAATACGTAGTTTTTAAGGGGAACATCCTGGGCTGCAGGAAGGTTGCGCAGGAAAAATTTGCGCAGTTTCTGGAATGAGCGGGCAGCGGGGATTGGCAGCAAAAACTGTGCAAGTTTTTGGAGGAACAGGTTGGGCTACAGGCAGGCTTGGCAGACAAAAATTACGCAATTTTTTGGAGGACCAGGTCGGGATATTGGCAACCAAAGATGCGCAATTCTTAGAGGGAACTGGAAGTTGGCTGCTGGGTTGCTAGCAACATAATCTGCGCAATTCCTATGGGGAAATGGCAGTCAGCTGTCGAGAGCTTGGCAATAGAAACTGCGCAATTCTTAGAGGGAACTGGTAGTCTGCTGTTGGTAAGGGAAATTGCACTGATGCTGGGAGGTCAGCTTGTTGATCATCTCTGCATAATTTTTGAGCTGAGCGGACTGTTGGGCAGTAGAGGTCCTGCTCATGAAAACTGCTGCAATTTTCTGGATTGGCAGCCGGTCGACTGGCGGGAGAGTTGGCTGGAAATATTGCGCATTTTTCTGAGAGAGATAGGGACAGGCACTGGGTGTCTGTCTGGCCTGTCTGCACAATTTTCTCAGTTGTAGGTTTTAACCCCGTACAGAAATTACCTGCATACGAATTCTAAAACACATAAAATAAACAATGCGAGAGCATAACACATAAAACACATATACACAAAGATTTTCCCCTGGATCCCAAAACCGGGACTACCAGCTTGATTTTTCATTATGTTCCTTTCAATGTTATAATACATATTTATACATGCCGAAGCATCCAATACCATGGACCGAAAACCATCGCGTCCAAAAACATGTGCGAAAACCATGCACAAAACCATAGGTGGGTCTGCCCATCCTAACATAGGGTCCAAAACCAAAATTTTCCAGGGTGCTGTCCGGGACCCCATAAAGTGGGTTTACAGGTATGCCTCAAACCCCTTGTGACCCCCCCTCGCTACACAATCGGCACAACGAACGGGGGCTCCGCCCCCCCTCTAAGCCCCCGGTTAACTATGTGGGTTAGTCGTGGAAAGAATATAACACAACCCAACATCAATCAGTAGTGTGGGCAATGACTGCAGCCTCTGCACAATTTTTTAGAGGAGTCAGTCCCGGGGTGGCTGCCGGGTCAAACTCTCCGGTTGACTAGCATGGAGACTGATTGATTTTCTTGCGGGTAGCGCAACTTGAAATGATTTGTTTGGTGCTTCTGCACTGTTCTCGGTGAGAGTCGATTGAGTCGATGGCAAGGTGATGGTCCAGCTGTCAGAGGGGAGTCTAGTCATTAGAACTTCAGCAAAATGATTAAGTGTGTGAACGAGTGAAAGACGCATATGTGATCTTGCAAACACACACTTGCATGACTCGACGAGAAGACAACTCAAACCATCCAAACACATATGTACAACATAAATGATCGACGGTGTAGGCGACAAGTGCGAAACTTGTGATTGATCGTTGGTTGACTGTGACGAGGCTTGCGCGATAGTGAATGTGACTCAATGTGTGAGTGTGACAGATGTTTTCATAGCGGACACAACAAGTACACACGAAGCGAAGACTTTGAGCATTACTAGAACATGGTCGCAAGCATGACTTCGACATCAACATGCAAGACTTGGTGAAATGAACAAGCAAAGTGAATGTGAAGACTCACGCAAGCTCACGGGGCGAACCCGAGTGTGTGCAGTCATCAAGTGAAACTCTCAAGGGAGGCTCCGAAATTAGGTGCAGGTCAAAATTTTGGAGGGTGGTTGTAGCCGCTACAACAAACCCCAAGCCACAAAAGGGTAGAGTGAGTCTCTGTTACTATCATATATGATACAATGTGAAGAGAACAAACCATCATTACCTAATGCAATGCCAAATTATGCTGCGTCAATTATACGAACCACAGAGCCACAATTATTTTAAATTCGAGCCTCAGGGATATGATCACGAGCATAATTTAATTATAGCGAACCTCTGTGTGAAGACAATATGAATAGTGAGCCACCCTAGGCACAATCAATCAGAAGAGCTAGCCATAGTTTACAATTCAAGCAAATTCGTGTCACCAAAAACTAGCCAATCAAACAAAAAAGAATGCAATCACACATGCGATGGGATCTCAAAAGAAAAGTACATGCCACAAAGGGAGTCTATCCATAGAAGCGAGCCTTCACAATAAGAATCTCAAAAAAATATTAAGCCACGACCTTTTTCTGTATTCCTTTAGACCTTTTCTCAATGATGTATGAATTCTGATTTCTCATTTGAGATAGATCATCCATATATTTATTTTCTTTCTCATGGTCAAATTGGAGTCTTAAAAGGATCAAGTCGACATGTATAATTTGGAGGGGACTTAAATTCAAATTTACTCATAATAATATTTTCTTTTGACCATATTAATTTAATAATTTTTTTAAACAAATTTGAATTTTGCTTGGGGTATAATGGATTTTCCTTTGGGCTAGTAGGGTTTCCAAAGGGAATTCATCCCGAAGCTGCCCAATTTTCAACACTCCCTCTAAGCTAGGGAGGAATATCCATAATATTCATCTTGGACGACATGTCTCAATATAACAAGGCAGACAACTACATCATCATTGCGTCTAGACTCATCTCATAGAAGACAAATAATGCATAATCAAAGGTAGGGGAGATCAATCCTCAAACCCTACTTATGACTTCCATCTCAACTATAATAATAATATATCCATCTCTTCACATCTCGTCTCAACTTGGTTCCTTTGATCATGAGCTGAACACGATGTCTCGATCTAAAGAGAAAGAATCATCATAGGGGAGCTCCAACTACCACCCTATATCGACTGAAATTAGGAGGGATACTACTTACCATGAGAGGTAAGGATCATGCCTATCCTAATGTCTGGTGATAATAGGTAGGATACACTTACCACAAAGGGTAAGGATCACACTCTATCCTATTGTCTGCTAATATTCCCATCTTGACCCTCAAGAGTCATAGGTAAAACACCTGCATCCCATCACTTGAGCATGATACCACTTACCATAAATGGTAAGGATAACAATCTATCTCAAGTTAGCTCACCCATTGGCCAAACGGGGAGAAACAATCCCAACAAGCCCAACTTGTGGGTATGATTCCAACTAGGCAAGATATGACTTACCATGCAAGGTAAGGATCACAAACTATACTATTGTCCATAGTTCCCTCAACCCCAGGAGATCTTTGACTCAATTCCTCTCCCTGTGAGCTCAAATATGGGGACGAGCATTGCTTATTGTCCTCGATCATCCGTGACACATTCCTCTCATCATTTCCTTCACTTGGCTTACGACTTTTAGTCCAGGCCATAGTGAATGACACCTAGAGAATATTGGGTCAACCACAAGCTTACATGATGCAAAAAAATGATCCAATTGTCTGCTTTCTCACCAATCAAATTGTGATGGAGTCTCATAGCTCCTCTTTGCATCATATCCCAGATATAGTGATATCTAATCTCAATGAACTCAATCATGTCATGGAACACAATATTCTACGCATGTCAAATCCCATAATATGTCATAGTATATCATAGTGATGCCCAACATATGTTAAAACAACTCTCCAAAGAGATTTCTCAAATCATACTAATTTGCAGTCAATAATGCTAGCAACAATGTACATTGCCTCTCGAAGCAACAAATTTCTACGTCAATAAATCATCCAGGAAACTAGGGGAGGCCTATGGAAAAACTTAGATTAGCTCTTCCAATCAACAATATTCTGAACATCAGTGTCTCAAGTATCCGACAGAGCGTCCTAGTTCATGAATGACTACATTGTTTAAGTATTTGCGATATTCCAATATACATATCCAAACCCTAAATGGATCAAAGAATCCATCTAGATGTCGGATCATCATGGGATTCCATCAAAACTATATTTGAATAAGAGGCTCTCTCAACTACTTCATTGTAAACCATATCTGACAACATGCTTCCCTTGACAAGGAATTCCTTATCATCTACCTGTCACACTTTTATTCTCAAGAAGTAGATCATCAAGGGTTAATTTCTTCTAGCACTGAATGCTGAAATAATCTTAATCCTATCAGAAATATTTTTTTAGTTTATAAAACCAAATATCAAATGCATACCTTTAATAAGAGAGATAAGAGGTTAGATCAAATGTTCATCATTCCAACCTACCAAGCCCAAGGTTACCTGCTAGAGTCTAGCTGAGGTCTTCTTTAATCTGCAACCATGAGTCCTTTACTAATGCACCTCAAGGTTATACAAGTACATCATAGGGGAAGCTCACTTCACATATATCTAAGATATCAGGCAATAGGAGCTAGGATAGCTTCCTTTCTGTAAGAGCTTATTTCTTATCATAGTTTGAACCATATCGCGTAAGCATCAAACACTGTTACATCTCAGATATCAAGAATAGTTCTTACATGAAGGACATATCACTCTTAGCATTGTATCATATTGTTTCCCTCAATCTACTCCCTCTGAATAGGAATATTTATTCAATTAACCAGTGTGACTACAATCTTTTCTCGAAGGTCTTGAAATCTTGTCCATTTCATAAGTTATGAAATCGATGTACATCATCCTCAATCTTTGATATGTAGGGCTTGATGCTCACATCCATCAGATGTACTTGTGACCATAGAACAAGAGTAAGGACAAAAATACATAATCACAATGGAAGTGTACCTGGTGATGAAGCAAGACTACCATCCTTCTTTAGATGTAAGAGTAGCTCCTGCATTATCCTACTCCAGCTCCCTCTTGAAGTTTCCTACACCAGCTCCCTCTAGGAGATTTCTCTTCTTGCAGTACTCTACATCTTGATGATTGTCAAGAAGGATCACATCCTCATCCAAGAAGTTAGTGAAACAAATAAAATACTCATGCAGGAAGAATCACCAATAATTGAAAATAGTAAATTCACAAGAATAAAGACACAAAGAAATGACATAAGTCTTGAAAGTACTTATCTTTAATGTAGACTATAGGAGGGTTACAACTCCCTCTTGATCTTGTCTCCCTCTTAGTTAGGAAGCATCATTGTCCATCGATAATATGTCAATATTGTCTTCAAAAGAGATGCATCCTCATGAATACCACCTATATCCTTCATCTTGTTTCTTCGGCAACCAAGTCCAACCATTAATGTATATGGCGACCACTAAATATATAACATACCCTTCTCCTAGGGTTTCTTTGAATATATTTGGGGATTCTAACTAATCATGTCATACTAAGGTTTCTCTGAATCTCTCAGGTACTTGAATAACTAAATGGAATCTCACTGTTCATATCATATCATGAATAATTCTGAACCATATTAAGCCTTTTTCATATCAAGGCCACTCCTAGGATTTATTCCAAACCCTAGCTTGTAAGAACAAAAGGTCTTCCTAGGGTTTCCTTAAAACACTTATCTTCTTTTAGGTTCATTCCATCTTCATCCCTTTCACTTTTCTTGATCCATGGGTGTCTTCGCAGGGGTGATCTTAATGAATTTTCTTCATCCCACCTTTGATACCATGTTAATTTTTCTTAAGGCCACATTGTTCTCTGTTGTAGATAATTGTATTTAAGCACTTTAAAAATTTACTTATTACATTCACCCCATCACTATCAACATTTAGAAATTATGTAGAGAGAAAATTAAATAGCAGAGAAAAAAATATTAGTAGAAGAAAAGCATGCACAATAGAGACACCAGAATTTGGTCGGATATTAGGGAAAAACCCCACAAGGGGGAAAACATGGAATTAAATTCTTCTTCTCCTATTACATATTCATCAAAGTTCATTTGGGATACAAAATACATCCATAATGAGGTACATCTTTCATATCAGGCCTTCAAGTCCAATCCAAGTTAGTTTACAACTTTCTTTGTGGAATGAACGATATAGATAGTTGCTGCCATTTTTATTAGAAACATACATCAAGGATACATTGCATGTCTCTGCCATACACAAGGTTCCTGCCATCAAGGTTACGACCATCACTTCCATGTCAAGGCTAGGTTATCCCTGTCAATGAGATCTCAATCATAGACCCTGCCATAAGATCACTGACTTATCAACTAGCACTACAAGGAAAATACCTTCTAGCAGAGGTTATAATAGAGGTTTTTAGTGTTATAAAATTGGCGACAATTGTCATAAAAACATTTTCTAAAACATCCATTTGTGATAGAGTATGTTTTAGTGGATATTATAACGAAACTTCATCACAACTGAAAAAATCTGGGTGACCGAGGTTTTAGAGGATGTTTTTTTTTTGTAGCACTTCATGGAACAAGTAGCACCGGTGTGCTACATATATGTTGGTTCTCAGATTTCCTTGCTAACCAATGACAACCCAAGAAGACATTCATTGAGGATTTGAGATACTCCTTGTTAATTTTTCTTAGGGCTATATTGTTCTTTGCTTTGATAATTGCATTTCTTCATTAACACATTAAGTTCACCCCATAGCATCATAACATTATTCAGATTTATATTGTTATTCAACAACATATGCAACTATGTAGAAAGAAAAATATCATCATCATCAATGCAACGGAACATAAAGAAACAATATAAGAAAATCATTTACACATAGAGACACCAGGATTGGTCAGAGATAAGGGCAAAACCAAATATGGGGAAAACCCTTTCAAATTCTTCTTCTTATTAGATTGTCATTGAACGATTTAGAAAAAGATAGGACAATGATCCATATCTTCATCCATACAACTATCCAACAAAAATAACTACACAATATCCATGAAATGAACCCAATAATGCATATACTCAAAATTATGATTCTGAAGCCTGTAATGGGTGGTCCCTGTTTGCAGTCAACTACCGAACACTGTAGTCACTAAGCAAAATCTTCGGACAACTGAAATTTCATCATTTAGTTCCCAGTGGCATAGAGGAGGAGTCATGCGTGTGACTGGGAAGGTTCCAATTTCTCTCTGGAGCCTATAAGCCAACGAATGCAATCTGCAACTGAGACTTAGAAACCCTAGATGCCAGTTGCATGGAGGATGTGTTGAGAATGCAACTAAAAAAATTCAGTCGCATAGATGAGACAGTTAGCACATGACTTAGGTCGAGTTATTCCTGTGGCATGCCTGTCACTGAGGCCCAAAACCCTAAAACAACTATGCGAGCTTCAGACCCTGCAATTTCATTTTCGAGCGAACCCATTCCTTTGCGAACATGCCTCAAACCTGTGCAAGCCAAAAACCAAGAAAGAGAATAGAAGAGTGTCTCACGATGATACAAAAATGAGGTTGAGGTCACTTGTATTTATATCCTTCCAAGGGTGTCCAATTTTCTTTAGGGCCAACCTTATCAAATATGCACATGTGGGATTTTCTTCAAAAGTACATTTTCCCTCATCTAATTTGAGTGATCTTTAGATTGATTTTGGTCCTCTCGAAAAGAGGAATTAAATGAAATAATTATTTCCATAAAATGAGCTATCAAAAGTGGAATTTTACCATGATTGTGTATTTTAAAACTCCCTCTAAACTAGGGAGAATTCCACTTGCATCATGTCAAAACTCCAAACGTTGCTTATCTACATCAATCAACCAAATCTAGTCAAACACTATCATACATAAGCCTCAATGGTTAAATAATAATGACATATTGATATGCATATCTCGGTCACCTGGAAACACAAGTTTAACCAACATATTCACATTACAGTAATTCAAACTTCCCTACACATATCACTGTTTATTGCCTGCTCCATGTTTGTAGGGTTGTCATACTTCATGTTTACTTCTGATTTCATGCACAAAGCTTCACTTTTGTGACCTACAGGTATATCTACACCCATAGGCCTTCTTCCACGTGGTAGCGAGGCTATAGTCGCACCCTTGAGCTTACTTCTGTGTGGCTAAGAGGCTACAGTCGCACCTGTAAGCTTGCATACGTGTGACTGAGGCTTAGAGTAAGGGAAATATCTCTATTTCTCAGATCAAAAATTCGTTGCAAACTAACAATATCATATTTTTGTCTATTCATGCCCATAAATCACACTTCAACAGTAAAGAATATTCTATGTAATGATAATAAGAATAAGGATCTTATGGAGATATTCTCCCTCTGAATGAGAAGCTACTTCAGTCATCTTCATTCAATTGATCAACCTGTCTATAATACTGTCATGCATCAGCAGATCTGTTAGATCATAAAGTCAAACATATATCCATCATGGTCATAACATGCTAGCATCATCTATGACATCAAATTTTCATCAAGGGTTAGCTAATAGGAGTATACTTCAAGAATCATGATCACAACATTACTTCTTTGTCACATAACTCAATCAAGGCATTCAATTTTACCATATGCCATAATTACTAAGCTCACTAAAACTTGACCAAGGTCAACAAGAGGATCATGAATATCAATCTCATTGTTATACTTTTATCATCATGGATTCCATGCTTTTCAAAAACAATATCAATAGTGTCAAGTTAACATTAATAGAATTAAGGTGCCAACCTTCTTTATGGGATCAAGATATTCAAAATTATAGATGTTATCCAAACATCAAGTATACCACTATAACAAATATCAATATTAAGTAGCTTCATAGAATCAAGAAGTTCATCACATCTAAAAGGTAAGATACTTGTTTACTACCCAGTGCACCATTTCATTATAAGAACCATGAATCCAAATCACTTTCATATGCATGAACCATTTGTGAAGGATACATTCTCATCATACCTTAGGACTTACCTTGTCATCAATATTGCAGCTGAAACATAACATCATACATACCTTGTAGTGTTTAGATACATGTGCACCTTCTTAGCTAGTAGCACTTTGTCACCTTTTCATTAGGTGCCTCTTTACTTTTTCAATGCTAGTTCTTATCTTCCTGCACTATCCATGATCCTCAACAGGGATCCACTTATCACAACTCATCAGGAGTCCAGAAGCATCCAAATACTAAAATATACATGGAGGAAGCACAAGTAACAATTAAAACAGTAATTAGATCCATAAGTCAAAAAGTAAAGATATAAAGGAGCATCATAAGTCAGAAAGTACTTATCTTCAATGAGAGGTGATCATATCCCTCTTGAACCAACATTCAAGATCCATCACTATCTATTGTACTTATGACAATATTGCCTTCACTATTTCAACCAATTTTATCAGCAACTAGGACAAATAGAGACTACCACATCTACGGCTTCATCAATTCTGACACCAATGCTGTATCATCTTCACATTGACCCTCTATGGTTGCTAGATTTCATATCTCAAATATTTTCGATTAACCAAGGTTTATCCTAAACCCTAACTTCATAATATTCATCAAACCCTAATACACAAATAGCTTAACGTTTTGTTCAAACCCTCGAATTATTTTAGGTCTCCACCATCCTTTCTTTCATCCATCAATGGTGTCATCATAGGGGTGATATCCATGAATTTTATCCAACCCAACTCTGATACCATGTTAATTTTTCTTAGGGATATATTGTTCTTTGCTTTGATAATTGCATTTCTTCATTAACGCATTAAGTTCACCCCATAACATCATAATAATATTCGCATTTACATCATTAATCAGCAACATATGCAACTATGTAGAAAGAAAAATAACATCATCATAAATGCAACGAAACATAAAGGAACAACAAAAGAAAATCATTCACAGATAAAGACACCAGGATTGGTTGGAGACCAGGGTAAAACCCACTATGGGGAAAACGCTCTCAAATTCTTCTTATTATATTTCCAGTGAATGATTCAACATAAAATAGTACAATGATCCATATCTTCATCCATAAAACTATCCAACAAAAACAACTACACAATACCTATGAAGTGAACCCAACAATGCTTATACTCAAAATTATAATTCTGAAGCCTGTAATGAACTGTCCCTGTCTGCGGTCAACTACCGAACACTGCGGTCATTGAGAAAAATCTTCAGACAAATGAAATTTCATCATTTATTTCTCAGTGGCACAGAGGAGGAGTCATGTGTCCGACTAGGAAGGTTCTAGCCACTCTTTGGAGCTTATAAGCCAACTACTGCAGTCTGCAACTGAGACTTAGAAACCCTAGATTCCAGTCGCATGGAGGAGGCGTTGAGCATGCGATTGAAAATCTTTAGTCACATGGATGAGCTGGTTAGCATGCGACTGTGGTTGAGATCTTCCTGTAGCATGCTTGTGATTGAGGCCCTAAACCCTAAAACAAAGATGCGAGCTTCATACCCTTTAATTTCATCTTCGAGCGAACCCATTCCTCTGTGGACATGCCTCAAACTTGTGCGAGCCAAAAACGAATAAAGAGAATATAAGAGTGTCTCATGATGATATCAAAATGAGGTTGAGGTCACTTGTATTTATAGCCTTCCAAGGGTGTCCAATTTGCTTTAGGGCCGACCTTATCAAATATGCACATGTGGGCTTTTCTTCACAAGTACACTTTCCCTTATCCGATTTGAGTGAGCTTTATGTCAATTTTGGTCCTTGCGAAAAGAGTAATTCAATGCTATCATTATCTCCATAAAATGAACTATACAAAGTGGAATTTGATTGTAGTTTCATATTTTAACACGCTCTAGGTGACATGGGCTTGCCTCCCTTTCATAATAGGGGGTATTCCGTGATAATAGTGTAAATTATGTAGATTTTCTAATTAAACAAATAAACGTGGACAAATTAATGGATAAAGAGTTTTTTTTTTAAATAAATAAATCCTTTTAGGAAATAGAGGTGGTAGGCATATAACATGTGAAAATCTATTAAAAATAAAATGTCATTTTGACTAAATGAGGTTTTAAATTAATATATCATTTTTCTCACAAAACATCAAGGTTAGTAAAAATAAAATAAAATGACATAAATTAGGAAAAATTGGCTTAAATGCATTTAATGGAAATGTTGTAGTTGAAACAATATGACATCAAGTGCTATTATTATATATCCTGCAACAAAATAATGAAGCTATTTGATTTAATTTTCCTAAATAGTAAATATTGGAGGGAAGGCTAAACCAATTTTAATGTGTGAGAGATTAAACAATATGATCATGTCAAGACATTTCTAATCACCACATATTACCAGTGCAATGAAAAAAAGATTAAAAAAAAATTAAAAAGGAGAAATAAAATAGGAGGACTGATTTTATGACATTTAAATTCACGTTCAAATAAAAACCCAAATAACATGTATTGTTAGAGTTTCGTTCCACAACAAATAAACTCAAATATGATTTTACAAAACATTAAATAACAAATATTCAAGTATTTAAATCATTATTGCATGCAATATTACCGAATAATAATTTTATATCAATAACATGCACAACAAACCAGTAAATAAAACCTCACATAAAAACAACAGAAAAAAAGAAAATAAAGAAGTAGACATTATTAAATAAAAATCCTCGCAATCATAATGAACAACACCACTGTAGCAAGTACATGATGGCCTTAAAAAAACAAGTCTTCATCTCCTGCACACCACCTTCAATCTGCCCCCAAAAAACCCCTGAAAGAAACTCTTACGTTTTGTTTTATATTTCTAGGAATTTGTTTCCCTTTCAGTTCTTGTAACTTCCTGAATGAAATTACATTAATAATAAATATTTTGTCTAAATGAAATATATATTCAGTTTTTTAAATGAACTTCCACTCAAATCTCTCATATAATAAGCCTTTTAAATACTTCCCTGCATTAAAAAGAAAAGATATGAATCAGTTCTCTAATATAAAGCATAATAATAAATGAAATTAAAATATATGTAGGAATTTACAGGGTAAGTTCCTCAGATAGAACACCAAAGGACACTACTCACAAACATATCATAGATCAATACATCAGTATTCTTGATGTGGTTAAAACCCTCAAAGCGGGAAATAGTTCACGGCCTAAGCCAACGCGACCACTTCAGGCAATTTATTAATAAAAGAAAGAAAATTTACATAAGCTTCTCTCATGAACAGTCACCCTACAAATGACCCTCCATGCTCTTTAAATAGAGATCATGGACCAATCAGCTGTTAAGCCACGGATCAAGTGTCGATAATACTGAGGAGAGAATTAATTGTTGAATCACTTCATGTCTAGAACATATCGTGACCGTCGGACTGTAAGTTACAAATGTACATAGTAAAGAAACACACTCTACCTAACTCCACACTAGACCAAGTTATACTTAACTATTTCCTATGTGTCGGAATATCCTAATATCCACCCTTAAGAACAACTTGGGATAGGATTGAAGGATGTACAAATATGACACAATAGAAGGACGGAGGCATTAGAACCTATCCCCCCTTAGTGACAACTTCCTGAACTCCAACCATAAATCAAAGTTTAGTAAGCTTCACCTTTGTGAGAGCCTTTGCAAAGATGTGTGCAACTTGGTCATCGGTTGAACAATATTGCACTTCAAGAACATGGTCATGAATGAGATTTCTGATGAAGTGCATGTGTAGTTCAATGTGTTTGCTGCGCTGATGTTGGATTGAATCTTTGCATAGTTGAATGGGACTTTGATTATCACACTAAAGTGTAGTCGAATGCTGCTGCTGAAAGCCAAACTCTGACAGGATTTGACGAAGCGGCAGGGCTTCCTTACTAGCTTCTATGATGCCACGAAGCCCATGTAATAGGTCCAAAACCAAGAGTGAAGACATTACCTACAGTAGAATTCCGATCATTAGGGTCACCAGCCCAATCGGAGTTAGTGAAACCAACCAATAGAGGAGATTCTTCTGCACTATAATGAATCCCAAACTGAACTATACCTCGAACATAACGAAGTATTCTTTTAGCTTCTTTCCAATGACTTTCATGTGGGTTTTGCATAAACCGAGCAATAAGGCCAACAAAAAAGGAAAGGTCGGGACGAGTATGGGTCAGATACAAAAGTTTTCCTACAAGCTGACGGTATAAGGTAGCATCAACTTCAGGGGAAGTACAAGTGACTGAAATTTTGGCTCCAGACTGAAAGGGAGAAGGGGCTGGCTTACAGTCTTCCATGTGAAAGTGGCGTAGAATATCACATGCATACTTGGAATGGGAAAGGGAAATACCTTCCTTGGATTGCAAGACTTGAAGACCAAGAAAATAATGCAAGTGTCCTAAGTCTGTCATTTCAAACTTCTTTTTAAGGCTGGACTTCACATGGTTTATAAGGTTGGGATCACTACCAGTAAGGATAAGATCATCAACATAAAGAACAAGAATGATAAGAGACTTACCCACTTTCTTGGTGTAGACAATATTGTTAGAATGACACCTAGAAAATCCAATATCTAAAAGAAAGCTATCCATTTTGGCATACCAAGCCCTAGGGGCTTGCTTGAGACCATAGAGAAATTTCTTAAGCTGACATACAAGGCTGGAGACTGTTTTTATAAAGCCAGGAGGTTGGTCCATATAGATTTCTTCATGCAAGTCCCCATGCAAAAAGGCATATTTGACATCCATCTGATGGACTTCCCATTTGAAAGAGGTAGCAAGGGAAAGAACAAGGCGGATATAGTTCATTTTGGAAATAGGGGAGAAGGTTTCAGTATAGTCAATGCCTTCAACTTGTGAAAAACCCTTAGCAACAAGATGAGCTTTATGTTTATCAAATTTTCCATCTGGGCCAAGCTTGGTTCTGTAAACCCATTTGCATCTAACAAGTTTTCGTCCCTTTGGAAGAGGAACAAGATCCCATGTATCATTTGCCAATAATGAACGATATTCTTCATTCATAGCTACATCCCAATCTGGATGGCCTGAAGCTTCTGCAAAGGTGTCAGGATCATAATTCACTGAAGCTTGAGCCAGTAAAGAAGAGGCTCTATCGAAATGAGAACGTGTATGTCGCTGACCTGTAGGATCACCTGCAAGAGCACCTGCTGCACCCCGAGTAGCACCGACCCATTTTGGAAGTTGAGGAGCTGAAGGAGGATCCTAAGAAGGTGGGGGAGGATTGTCATCCTAGCTGTCATCATCTGAAGAAGAAAGATTTTAAGAAGTAGAAGGGATAGAGAGAGGTGGAACATTCGCCGAACTAGGCTTGTAGGCCGATATATTTTCAGCAAACTTTACATCTCTTCTAATGATAACATTTTTGGACTTAGGTGAAAGAAGCCTATATGCTTTGACATCTTCAGAATATTCAACAAAAATACATTTTTCACTCTTAGGTTCTAAGGCTTTATGTTTCTCATTGGGAATATAGGCCCATGCTTCACTTCCAAAAACACGAAAGTGACTTACATCTGGTTTAATTGATCTCCATGCTTATTTTGGAGTGATATTCTTTAAAACCTTAGTAGGAGTGAGATTTACTATGTAATTTGCACAATTAATTGCTTCTGCCCAAAAATTAAGACTAAGTCCTTTAGATTGAAGCATACAATTAGCCATTTCCTTTAAGGTGTGATTCTTCCTTTCAGCTACACCATTTTGTTGTGGAGTATATGGAACAATATTTTGCATTTGAATTCCATGCTCAGTGCAAAACTTGACGAATTTATTGTTAACATATTCTCCACCATTATCAGATCTTAGCTTAAGAATTTGATGTCCATATTGTTTCTTAATGAAGGCCTTAAAGGCCAAGAACATGTTAAATAATTCACTCTTGAGTTCTAAGAAGTATACCCAAGTGTGTCTGGAGAAATCATCAATGAAAGTTAAGAAATACTTGTAGCCAGAGAATGAAACAATTGGAAGTGGGCCACATAAATCACTATGCACAAGCTGTAAAGGGGTTGAGGCGTGCCAAGATGCACGTTTTTCAAAACTATCACGATGATGTTTTCCGAGTACACATCCGGAACAAACACCATCTTTGCAAGATACCATAGGAAGACCTGTCACCATATTTTCTTTACATAGATTTTGAAGGGATCGATAGTTTAAGTGACCAAATCGCTCAAGCCAAAGTTTGCTCATTTCATCATTATGAGCAACAAATATCGAGGGAAGAGTTGATGACCCAAAGTTGTTAAACTTATACAACCTTGTCGAATCATCAGCTATGCCAGTAGCTAAAATATGTCTAGGATATATTAGGTCCTTAATTACAACATCATGAGGTGAAAATTCAATGATTTTACCTTCACCTAAATGCGTTATATGATATACAGATAGAAGGTTGCAAAAAAAGTTTGGAACAGCTAATACATCATTAAATTGACCATTGTCTAGATGAATAGTTCTAGTCCCTACAACACTAAGAGATCTATTATCACCAACATACATATTTTTGGTGTTACAATCATTTAAAGAAGAAAACATGGCTTTGGTTTTTTCCATGTGATAAGAAGCTCCAGAATCAATGAGCCACTCATGAGAATGAGAAGAAAAAGATACATTTAGTGCATAACCAGACTGAGATGCTTGACAACCACATGCAGAAAGTGATATTCCTGAAGATGAAGAATGCTCCAAATGGATGTTATGCTTCTTCATTGCTGCTTCAAAGGCTTCCATCTTCTTAAAGCATTTGGATTCTAAGTGGCCATCTCGATTACAAAAGTTGCAATGTCTATCAATCTTCTTCCCTTTTTTTATTTGCCTTATCATTTTGTTGAATTGATTTTTCATTTTGAGACTGAAATTGCTTAGGACCCTTGTTTGGTTTAGGACCATTCTTTTTAGGATACTACTTCTTAGGATTCTTTGAATTTGGTTGTTGCTGGGTGGCTAAGGATTTCTTAGAAGAGTTTCCAAGATTAAGAAGACCAAGATGTAAGAGTTTTTCTTGTTCTCTTATTAAAGAATCACAAAAGGCATAAAAAGAGGGGGACTTGTAGTCTTGTCCTTGAGAAATGAAGGCTTCTCTAGTAGAATGGAAGGTGGAAACAAACATAGAGTAGGCTGGTCCCAACTTAGTAAGAATGGAATAGATAAGGCTACCATCTTCTTTCTTAACCTTAACACCTTCCAAGAGAAGTCTAAGGGTCTTGAACTTGGACAAAAAATCTTCAATGGAAGAAAAATTATTGGGGTCCAATGTAAGCAACTCATTTTCAAGTTGATGGGCTCTGATTTCATTTTCAATTCCAAAAACTTTAGTGAGCTGTTTCATTGCTTCATTAGGGGTATCAAGTTTTGCGATATGGAATTTAAGGTCTAGAGAAATAGACATCCCTGTTAACCCATGTGCTTGATCTTGCCTATTTTCCCATTTGGCTGCCTTATCTTCATCTTTAGGGTTAGTTTTTTAGCTTGAGGCTATTTTGTAAAGACCTTTACTTCTAAGCAAATCCACAATGTACGACCACCATTGGAAGTAGTTGGTGCTGTCAAGAATAACTTGGCACTGACTTTCCATTTTAACAGAAACTAAAGTTGTAGATGCTGAAATTAAGTATTCCAATGGAAAGATCTCGAAAAATTAGGCTAATTAAAAAAAATGGCCTTGAAAACGTCTTCCAAATGAAGAAGTTATGGGTTTTTGAAGAAAAGTTGTTGAAGATGTCGACGAAGTGCGTGAATGTGCGTAAGCGAATGATAATGTTATGTTTAAAAAAAATCCCTCGCCCCCCCACTTTCCAAACTTAATGTAATTAGCTCACTTAAAAAAAAGATTTTTTGTGACCCACTTTTATAAATAAGTGAAAGTCACTTTTACAATGGTACTTTATGAGCTCCTCACTAAGTTGTAACTTAAATAAAGGATAAAGAGATTTTAGAATTATAAGTGACTCACTTTTTATAATGGGTGAGAACAATTTTACATAAAGTGACTTTAAAACATAAGTTACATGTACTTTTTGAAAAATTAACTCAACAAAAACAAATACTTGAACCCAAGACCTCTATTCTCATAAAGTAACTTTGGACCAAGTGAACTAGTTTAAAAGGTTAATAATTTTTGGAAAAGAGGAAGGGGTTTTTTTTTAGTCACTAAAGCTTTGGGGTTCGTGCTTACTTGAAAAACCTCTTTTTTGCCTACAAAACAAAAAACCACACAACCCAACATGGACATGCACAAAAAACCAAACCTTATAGCTTGAAGTTAGCTTTTGCCAAAAACTAAATATTTTCCTCTATGTTTCTAATTTTCTGAGATCAAACTAAGGCGCGGTGGAAAAGAGCATACGCATAAGAAAAATCCTTCCTTTCTGTTTCTGATTTTCCCAGATTGCACAAAGTTGCGAGGTAAAGAGCATATGTTAAAATGAAAGGTATAGATCCAGTAATAAAAAAAAGAGAGCTAAATAAACCGAAATAAACAGAGAGATGAATAACCAAAACTGCAAATAAAGACTGTATACCTCCAGATCTAAAAAATGATGTAGCTAGGACTACCAGAAACTTTTTCGCGTGAAATGAAAGGGGTTCCTCACTAGAACAGAGGCTCCTAACGCAATAGAGCAGTCCTCTCATCCTGAAATCAGTTAGAAACAATAGATGTAGGAAACGATAGTTGGATGAAGTTGTACCAGCTTCAGATTTGGATCACCAACGGATGTGACCCTCAAATAACTCCAATACCATGTAGGAATCTACAGGGTAAGTTCCTCAGATAGAACACCAAAGGAAACCACTCACAAACAGATCACAGATCAATACACCAGTGTTCTTGACGTGGTTAAAACCCTCAAAGAGGTAAACAGTCCACGGCCTGAGCCGACGCGGCCACTTCAGGCATTTTATTAATAAAATAAAGAAAATTTACATAATCTTCTCTCATGAATGGTCGCCCTACAAATGACCCTCCATGCTCTTTAAATAGAGATCATAGACCAATCGGGTGTTAAGCCATATATCAAGTGTCAGTAATACCAAAGAGAGAATGAACCGTCAGATCACTTCATGTCTAGAACATATCGTGACCGTCAGATTGTAAGTTACAAATGTACATAGTGAAGAAACACACTTTACCTAACTCTACACTAGACCAAGTTATACTTAACTATTTCCTATGTGTCGGAATATCCTAACAGTATAAACTAACCCTTCTCCCTAGAAAATAATTTCACGTAGCTTTATAAAATAATTTTGATTTTACTTTAGGTGAGACCCACTAAAATTTTCCCACTATATAAAACATTAGGTTATAAATTATGTATTTAACGTGAATGTATTTTCCAGAATGTTCAATGTAACATAAGATCCAAAATATTAAATGTATATTAAATTTAATATTGTTTTCCCTTTTAAATATTGAACGCTTGCGTTTCTATAAATCCTGCCATGAAACCACAATTCTCCTCCCATGCTAAATTGATTCCTAAACAATTTCTTCATCCAACCATTAGAAATAGAAATTTTGAGGGTAAATAAAAGAGAATCTGATATATATATATATATATATATATATATATATATATATATATTTTCAGTTTCAAATTTAAAAACAAAATTCGATTATAAATTCCAAATTTCTATTTTAATATAGATTTCAAATAATAAATTTCTCTCTTCTAAATATTATAATTCAATACTTACAAGTTCATATAAAACATAAAAAATTCTTTCATTATCTATCACATGATTAGAAGAGAGAGAAAATATGGGTAAGTTAGGCCCGATGGAGGTTTGAGCGGTTAGATTAATCTCAATCTATAGTTGTCGGGTGTGAAAATGATAAGTGGCTAACCATCAGGTGTTGAAGGTGATAGATGGTTAACCTCTTCGGCAGGCCTCATGGGTTACACACTGCATCCATCATATTCGATGGTTGGTTTCGTTTGCAAGCATACATTATACAAAGCATAATGGTTCAAGCCTTCACCTCGGGAGTCAACAGTTTATTAAAAACAAGAGGGTTGCAAGAAACAAGTCCCTGCTCTGCTTAGAAAGGACTTTTGGGATAAGGATATATGTGTTACTGCAGATTTTATTTGATGAAAGCGTGGGGAACATACTGAAGCACTAGTTCCAGCAGCAACACTAAACGTTATTCAGGTTACCTTATTGCAGGTTCCGCTTCGATAGCTGGTCTTCTTGCTTTAGGAAGGAATCGGGGGTATGGCAGGCAGGCACCCCGTTTGAATGAAGAATACGATCGACATCCAAAAATTCCATATATCGTGCAAGCTACTCCCTCCGCCCAACATCTTCTCTATCAGACCAGACACTTTTTCGAACTAAATGACCTCCGGCGCAATAGTGCCAAAAGACATGATCAAAGTGCCTTGAGGAGCTAAATATCTAAATAAAAATACGTATTTTCCTTGGCTTGCCTCACAAATACAAGAAAGCTTGTAAACATATATCATTGCTTGTTTATACTCCCTGAGTCTTGTGTAAGCTGATTTGGTTATAAATGTCCCGTGTACTTAAGCTTCAAGGTGAAGTTGAAGGGTTTTCCATGGTGAGCCCTTGTTCTAGTAGAGGATCTAGACTAGGGCCAAGCCTTTATTCTACCTATGATCAAGTGTCAGTCAATGCTAGGGCTAGCCACGAACACACTCACTAAGGAAACACATCGAATCTAGACCTTTGGGCCCTGGTAATTAGTAATTCTATTAAACGAACACACCAAAACCAAGCCTGCCAGACTGCAATTGGGTGGGACAATCATTCAACATTCACCGAGGAGAGAAGAGAACCCTGAGTACTGCTATTGGGGTGGGATAGTCATTCATCATTCATCGAGGGGATACATTGTGGGATACATGATCTATCTAAACAAATAAAAGAGCATCTAAATGTCTTGTATTCTCCTAAATAATGTTAGCTAGAGACAAATGTTTGAGAGAAACAAATGTCAGTCTTAGTCTCAGCACGAGGGTTCTCCTTAATGAGCATGGCAAGTATGATGATGCCTTCTTGAGGATTGCATGCAAACCACGTGTCGGTTCTTCACACTAAACATTTGTATATGAGTGTGAATCTGAAACATGAAGAAATTCTTGATTACACAGTTGGTCGTTTGGTTTGGATTGTTGTCTTGTATTGCATGGCTCTAATGCTAGTCCTGCCGCTGGTTCTCTTGCTAGCTCTTCTACTACTGCTAGTGTAGGTAGTGGTGGATAAGCTGGTGCTGGATCTACTGCTTAAGCAACATAAAGGACTGGCTCTCGAAATGTAAGGTCTAAGTGAAGATTTTATATGGTTCATACATTGAAATTGACAGGGCAGGCACAACTTCTTAAGTTCAATATTCCACACAATAGGCCAGTTTATTTGCGGAGGGCAAGGGAACTGAGCGAGGTAATAGGTATGCTGTTAGTGAGTCTGGATCTTAAGCTGCTTCAACCACTGATCCATAGCTACCTACGGTAGAGAAGGCATATGAGTAGCAGTTCTGCTAGTTTTCGAATGACTAGCCTAGGAAATCTGGCAGTTTTTATTACAAGTTTTTTGAGAAAGCGACTTCATCTGGAGATGGGTACCATGGATTTTGTGGCCACCATCACAGGTTGTGGCTTCACCTGCAATTTTTAGTACAATCTTTTTAAGAAGGCGGCCTTAGAAACAATTAATTAGACGACGCACCACCTTTAATATTGAAGAGGCTTATGCTGTAGTGTTCTCAAATTCGGTAGGTATGAGCAATTCTTCTATAAGAAATTCATGGAGTACATATACAATGCCCATGATGTGCAATTAGCATTTCCTTTGAACCTTGGGCACACCCCTTATTCTTGCTTTAGCTCACCCCTTGTTGCTTATCTGCAGCTTCCCTTCCTGTAGTTTTGAGTGTAGGAATTGCTCTATATGCCCATTTCTATTTAGTTAAATACTATTAAATTGGTCTGTCGGAAGCCGTCCACGAATACTGATTCCTTCCTTTAGAAAGAGTTTCCTTGACTAGCCTTATGATATCCTTAAGTTCTGGGGATGAGTCATTCATTAATGCACTCTTCCATTTCTCACTGGACCTAGCGATAAACTCTAGCTACTACGCAAAGCTATGAGTGTAAGATGTGAGTGTATGCTTATGTTTTAAAGGAATTTCAAGGATTAACAAATTGAATTGTATGTTATTATGCAGGATTTTGGTGATGCGGGAAGAGTTGTCGACTGCAAGAGACAAACTACTATCTAAGACCTGAAATAAAACATGGGAAATTTAGTCTCCAAGAGGAACAGACTATCATTCAACTTCACCGAATCCTTGGAAACAATAAATTTCTATATGAACTATTCTTGTTCTTAGGCAGAGAGGGTAATTTGAATATTTGCATTTGAATCACATAAACTAGAGAAAAATTGTTGTTTTATTCTTTGCTATTCAAAGTGTCAAAGTCTAATAGGGTAAAAAAATAAATAACAAGAATACAACATACTTTAATTCCCTCTAAGTCTTCATTTCGCTTGCCTAATTGCTTATATTTTTTTCGTTTTTGCTCGTTTGAACACGGATATATGCCTTGATTTTGGCTGACTCGTACAGAACATGCACCACTCCATATACGGGCGTACAGAACAATCACCACTCCATATCCGGTTGCTCTGCTAACAACTCCATGTACGGTGCTCTTGCCAACAGCACGTAGCTCCCGGACGGAGTCCATGTGCTAGTCCGTAGCTGTAGTTCCTGAAAAACACAAAGAAAATCAAGACGAAGACGAACATTACGTAGAGGCATAGGTCAGAGGTCAGCTGGTTTTGTGTCTTTGTATTGCGTCTTTGTATTGGAGATGCTTTGGTTTCATTTTTTCATCTTAATAGATGCTTTGCTTTCATTTTAAGGCAGGCAAGTAAAGTCGGTTGTTGTCATGCAAACTACAAATTTGAGATGGCAGGGCATGGTTTGACACGGCAGGGATGACCTGACACGGCAAGGATGACCTGTCTCCAGACTGAAATGTACTAATACCCCAGTAGCGGTGGTTGTTTATGAGCTAGCATTTAATGTTATCGACTAATGCTTACATTAGTTCACCAGTTTCAAAATGAAAAGCAACTAGTTTCGTAATGCTGAGCAAACAGATAAATATATGATATGGTTTTGCCTCCCCGCCTTGGGAAGAGGCGAAATAAAACTGTGAAATAGAATGCAGTGTAAAATATGTAAAATATGCAGTGTCAACATAAAAACTTTGCCTAAAAATAGTTGAACTAATACTAACTTTGAAATTTCGATTACTATAGTCCCATGCCATTGCTAGATGGCAGGGACTAATAAGAGGATGTAATATTCATTGCTCCCACCATATCATTTTAAAAGGATCAAATTTTTTTAATAATAACTTAAGATGAGACATGGGTGAGGTAGTTTATGTATTTTATTTTTATTATTTGTTAATATTAATTCATATTGTATTTTATATTGAATTATGTTATGTTTGTATTTTAATTTTAATTATTTTATTTTGTTCCTTTGCTTTATATTTATTTAATTAATGTTTTAATTATTATATTTTATATTTTATTAATAATTAAAATTTGTGTTTTGGTTATTTAATTTTAATTATTAGGTAATTTGATTTGATTTTTTTATTTGATTTTAATTTTAATTCATTATAAGAATAGTTATAACTTATAAAAAGGTTTATGTAATTATTATTTAAAATTAGGGCTTTCACTTTGTATTTTAAATAACAATGATTTTTTTTATAAGTTATAATGATTATTATAATGACAAGCTTATTGCAGGGTAGACATGAAGATTTGAGCAAGTATTTTTTGGTCATAGGAACATGAGGAAAAAACAAAGGACAAGGGAGGTGTAAGGTGAAATCAACAGAAAAACCAAGTTCAAATTGGGGTCAGATTAAGCACCAATAATATATAAATGCACTGGGTTTCATACATAACTAAAAGCACCGAGGCATTGAATGCAAAGAACACCGGTGCCTAATATATACCCCATCGGTGCTAATATATAAAAAAATCCCTGCTGAGTTCTTGTAAAGAACAACATTGGGGCACACAAAAAATAATTGTAGTGCTGGTGCTTTTGTTTAAAATTGCAGTGCTGATGCATATTATTTGTATAAATGCACTGGTGTGTTAGTTATATAAAAGGACTGATGTTGTTAGTTTTCATAATGCACCAGGGCTGGGAACAATATTTTATAGGACCGAGGTGTTAGTTATATGAAATCACTGGTGCGTTAAGAACTACAATGCATTGGGGAATTAATTGCAAACAGTACTGGTGCTTGAAGAAATAAATGCCACACTGTTGGTTTTTTCCAAAAAGGCACCGGTCATGCAAAAATATGTTGTCACTGTTCTTTTATATAACATAACACACTGATGCCTTTTTATGTTATGGACGCACCATTTTTTGTATGAGATTTTCTCTTTTTTTAAAACATCAACCTGTGACAGTGCAATTATTGTAATTTTTTAAATCTGTTATTCATCGAAAAATTGACATATATCTCAAAAAAGATTCATATAAATTAAAATTTGATTAGTGCATTTGTCTATGATGTTTGGATTAATTTGCTATATTATCAGATTTCGCATCTCTTCATTATAATATTTAATCATCCATATATTGAATTAATGGTGTAACATTTCACAGTGACATTGGATAACACAATATAATAAATTAAAATGTATTTTATTATATATCAATAAGAGGCTGTTTGTCATACAAAATGGGATTGTTATTAGCAACCCTTTGTCTCTCAATTGAGACACTATGTCCATTACATTAAACAAAATCTCTGATTTTCACAAACAATTATTTCAAAAGATACAATAGGTTGCATTGATATCCAAATAGATCATCATTCTTCGCTAGAACCGGTGTCAGTGTTTGAGCCACTTCCACGACTTGGGGTTATTTGGAGGAATGTTTTGTTGATTGCATCGATTATTTTCGTCTTCTTGATCTTGTTTCATCTGTAAACATAAAAATAAAATGTAATGAGTGTATTTACATTGGTGAGAATAATGAAAATTGAAATAAATAATATACACCATTGTAAATCGAATAATAATGTACCATAACAAGAATTGACTCATAAACTGCGCACATGGTTTCAAAACCAAGTCTCATGCCTTGTTACAACAAGTCTTCTGCCAGCGTAGTTCCATACTTTGCTTCCTGGATGTTTTAAACCCCATTATGAATCATAGATTTGATATAAAGGATTTATTATTATTATTAATTATAATCTCGGAGAATTAAAACGACATAGATACTTACAAATTCCACAATGTATTTTTGATATGCCAACATATACTCAATTTTTTTTTAGTCTAAAAAATTGATTTATATTATCAGGAAAATACATTTTACAAAATGATTCTCAACAGCTATGAGAGCTGGATATGAAAAAGATACAACCATTGAGCCTTTATTTCTACTAGGCTGAGGAGCCTTACATACCAAAATAGAGACAAAAAGGACCAAGTTGGTTCAGAGTAAATTTTCATGGAGTTGGTTGTGGAGGACGCAGAGGATGCATCGCTAATAGGTCCTCTCTCTCATGCATATGAAAGTCAACATGCTCAACTCTCACTTCCAGCGCATGTAGGCATTCGTTCGTTCGCTGGTGGATTCAACGGATATTGGCCAGTTGGTGTAGGATTTCATTATGACTAAATTGGATATGTTCCATGTAGGCTATAAACTCATTCCAATCCTCGTATTGGTGCTCTTGGAGGATGTCCAGGTTGGCCTGGATACCTTGCAACTCATCTGCAATTGAGTCCATAGTAGCTGGAAGAACCACAAGAGCAAGGGAGCAACCCAGATCCTGGGTAACCTCCCTCGCTTGTTCTACACTCCATTAATCTGTAGATGACGAATTATGATTATCTGCATGAAGGTCGGCTTGCCATTGTTTCCCTCCGCCTCTGTGAGGGCGACCCCGCTGGTGCAACATGACAAAAGGAAAGCAACAATATTGAACCTGAAACACAATGAATTTCCCCAACTTCACAAGTTTTCCACCCCCTCCACCACAAACAGAAAACTCCCGGACTGACCAATAAAGAGAGGGTGGGCACAAAGCCCAAAAGAAAATCTGACATAATCCCTTAACTACCACACACTTAATTCCTCCAGTGCTACTCTCCCAGGCACAACAGCCAAAGATGGGACAAAGTTTCCCAGACATAACCTCACAGACTCGACCAATCTTAGTGGAAATGTTGAACTAGAGAGATAGTGCAAAGGTTAATTGATTCAAACATAGCCTGCGAAGGGCCCATATCAATTGAGAACTGCACTGGGAACCTACAAAAAACACTGACAGAGGTAAGGGGTCAAGACCTCGAGGAGTCGAGAAACATTCACTCAAGGAACACCTCATGCACCCCTATTCCTGCAAACTAACAAGACTAGGGAAACTTACAAAAATAAGTGCAACCCACCCAAACAAATACCTGACGATAAACCACACTCTCGAACTCAAGAGAGCAACTAGTTACCACCAAGAGCATGTTACATTTAGAAGGAAAGACCCGAAATAAGATCATAACGAGAAGACTAAGAGTACTTGAAGCCTCCCACACAGCAGGCCAGCCGAGAGACTCCTTCGTAGACCATAGCCATAGATTCCACCAATACGTTCACATCCGACACACGAGATTGTAAAATTGGAAAAATACTGACGAGGGTTCCAAATGTAGACTTGTGAGCTAACCGGGGTGATTCTAGTTTCATACCAGACCTCCTCTACTCACTGTTGCTTGTTCCGCTTCTAGGGTGGGTTCGCATGGCCACCCATGAGCAGGCTTACCACCCCACTCTCTCTGTTCATCTCCCAAACAACCTCAATCTTCCCTAAGAGCACAAGGGGCAAGATAACCAAGACCACCACGTCTAGAAGGATAGACAAGTGAGAAACCCATCCCAAACCACCATAATGAGTGTCAAGCATGTGTGCTGCGTACCAAGGGAGAAAATCCCGAAGCGATTTGTCTACCTAGTTGATCACCCCCATCGGGGGAACCCTTATTTAACCCAATGTGAATCAATTGTTTTGATGACTCTTTTTTGTATGTTAGCACCTATTTGAAGACATTCAAGGATGGTTGCTGTAAACCAACTTAAAATATACAAAAATGAAACCTTGAATTGTTGTAGGGAAATATTAACAATTACTTAAAAACTTTGAAATCAACCCTTTTCTTCCTCATCATCTTGTTGTACATGCTGAATGAGTTCCATTTTGCTTTATTTTATGCAAGAAAATACTTGAAAATTAATATTTAATGCTATTTTTTTTTAATGTACAAAGTCAATCATGATTACATACATTTGAAACATGTTGTTGTTGATATGGCTCCTATTGTGATGCAATTGTGTAAATTTCTTTGACCATCTCCTTGTACACCTTTTTGGAAATTCCTACTGACATGTTTCACATATGAGCTCATTGATCATTTGAAATTTTCATAAGCTTCCTGAAAAAGGCAATAAACTATTTTTATATTGATATATGCAAATTAAATATAACAAAATTGATATTAGTAAATGAATGGTTTGTAGTAATATATACATTTAATTCTAGAAAATCGTTTTAATTAGGAATATTACCTTTTGAATGATTTTTTTATTGTTGTATGTTTTTGCTATTACAAGTCTGACATGTCTCATTGACCATTACTCTGGAAATGCTTCCTGTAATTTAGATATAATTTGGTTCTTAGAATCATTAGATTGATTTTTGTATTGTAAGTGGAAAGTACGTCTATAGGTTCATTCCACTAGATCCCTCATAGTTTTGTTAAAAAATTCTCTCCTTTCAGTAACCTCCAACACCACTAGAGATGAGATAAGGACCAATTCATTGTCATTTACATGTTCTATAATTTTTCTTTTCTTAGAACGACATTGATCTTTTCCTTAATTGTTGCCCCCTGTAAAAAATTAAACATATATGAATTAATAGACTGCTTGAAACATGTTATCTAATATTATTAAGTATATTATTAATGAAAAAACTCATGTTGAATAGTATTTTTTCATTCACTTGATTCATACTTCTACAATTTTTCTATCAGACTTTTACACTCTTCCGCACTTAGATTAGAAATAATATTATCAACCTTATTCATTTTGTGGCTCTGCATGACACACACCAACCAATACATATTAGTTAAACTTACATAGAGTTCAAATATATTAATTTTGAAAGGAATTTACAAAGAACTTGTCTTCTTTGCTTTTTTTAATGTGTTATCATTGTGTAAACAATATGTTTGTTACTTGACACATTCACAAACATTTTATTTTATTTTATTTATTTATATTTATTTATCAATATACAACTTGTACCACTCAATACAAAAGCCATTAAATATATTTTATAAATAAATTAAATATTTTTTAGCCAAAAAGAGCTATAG
Organism: Pinus tabuliformis; assembly: GCA_031772625.1. Classification (NCBI taxonomy): domain Eukaryota; kingdom Viridiplantae; phylum Streptophyta; class Pinopsida; order Pinales; family Pinaceae; genus Pinus; species Pinus tabuliformis. The sequence goes on from CM062807.1 coordinate 79,417,559, forward strand.
TAACCAATGTGTTTCTCTCAATAAACATATCGGTGCATTTATCCCATTAAATGCACTTGGCGTTTAATTGTTCACCACCGTCATGGAAAATTAATTTTTTAAAATAATTTTTAAATTATGACAGTGTGATATGTAAGGCTAAACACATCGCAATGATTTAACGATGCAATTTGGAAGAGGTGCACCGATGCGTTATATTACACCGAGAGCAACGATGAATAAACTGGACAAAACCATCAATGTTATAATATGCCGATGCGTTGTATTACACAGGGCGCACCTGTGCATTATATTATGCAGGGTGCACTACGAAACATATATCTGTTTAAAAAAATAGACAAAGCCGATAGGTTTGAGATCTAATGCAATAAGTGATTTTCCCACTTCACATGTAAAATTCCCTATATATAATAAGTACACAAACTCATTAAATCTAAAATTCCTAAAATGGAAAACCCTAATTGTGAGGTGGTAGAGGAAGTTAAACCCTAAGGTGAAATTTTGCATGAAGAAGCAATGGTTTAAGGTAAGTATTGAATTTTATTGTTTTTTATTTTTTTATTTTTAATTAAATTTAAATAAGAATAGAGATCATACATTTTTTTACTAGTAAATCATTAGTAATTTTTTTATTATATAGAGTTATAGATTTATTTATTTATTATGAATTGTGAATAAATCTAACAGAAATTGTAAAAAAATTTAATAGTAAAATTTAAAATTTTTACTATCCAGGGTTTTGAGTGAATCACCATACCTTTCAAATTCTGATATTTCTGCGGTTCCAAAATATTTTACTGTTCACAGTGTTCCTAGTATGATTCTCTTGCAAATGATCTATCTTTCAATTAAAGCCTAACAGAAATTGTAAATTTTTTTGTTAGTAAAATAAAGAATAAAATTTAAAATTTTTACTATGTAGGGTTTTGAGTGAATCACCATACCTTTTAGCTTTTGATCTTCTGAATAATTATGCTGCTCCAAAGTATTCTGCTGCTGCACAGTGCTCCTGGTATGTCTCTCTTGCAAATCACTCCCTTAAAAATTTGGGAAAAATAATGAAACGGTGAATAACTTTTTACTATTTAAAAGACTTTATTGAATTAGATTTCTTCTTTCTTTCTTTCTTTCTTCTCTCTTTTTTTTTTTTTAGTCAATTTATCCGAACATCAGTGCGTTCGATAGCCAAGCGCACTGGTCCATTTATAAGAAAAGTGCACTAACATTTCCGGGGCACCAAATTTTTTCAACGTGCCAACATGATACCATTTTTATTTTAATCTTGAAACAATGCAATTAATTATTTTAATGTGACGATGCAGTTTGTGTTTAAAAGCATTGGTGCTTTAATTGTTATAAGAGTACCGAGATGGTTGAATTCATTTGTATTTTCTAAAATCTGAAAATAGGGGCGTACTAGTGGTGTTTTTTTTGAAACGCATCGGTGCGTTTTTGTACAAGAGCACCGATATATATATCTATATATATATATATATACTATTTTTTTTTCAAAACGCCATAAACCGTTGCGGATATTATTTAAACGCCACAGTGCTGGTATTGTTTAAATGCATTGGTGCACTTTGTTCTGATAAATGCAGTGGTCAGGGTTAAAAGCTATTTGAAATTTTATTTTCACATAAAATGACATTAATCTCAAATTATCCCTTAGGACACATCCCAATGAATTATAGTAGTTCATAATATACATTTTCTACTTAAAGTAGCCTTATTCCTTAAAAATGGTTTGAAAACTATATTGAAATTAAGGTTTTGGTTATACGGTTCTTGAGATTAATTTTAGATATGCACAACAAATTTTATTTCTAATTTTTCTCAAATGCAAGTACAAAATCTCAATAATATCAAATGATCAATTCTTCAAATTCCATCTCGCTCCATATTGTTGATCAAAGTCCTTTACAAAGTTCTCCCTTTCCATCTTTAGTAAGTTCAGATTTTATTTATATTTCGACCATCTAATTGAATTTTTTGTTTTAATCCATGTCAATTTGAATAAAATTGTATCCAAATTTGCAAGATCCTGATTCAGAATCGAGTTTAGATGCATTAAATATTCTTCCATTTCAAAAATGTCGGAAGCTCTTGTTAGGAGCAACATATCACAAGAAGTTGGTACATGAAAATGGACAACCTCTTCACCCTGCCAATTGGAACATGGCATCTTCCAGCCGAAATCATAGATCAACATTGGTAATAATTTTTTGGTATAATATGATTTCAACAAACCAATTGCATTAACATGCTTATTAATATAATTGATATTGTACTAATGACATTCAATATTTTTTTAAATTAGGATTCTAGTGATGATGAGGGACCCACCTATCATCTTCCAGTGCACCCCACTACAACATAAACTTGAGAGAAGGTTGCATTAAGAGAAAGACTCGGAGAGGACACATACAAATAATGGTTGAATCAACCACCTATTCAATTGCCACTATGCCCAGATTCACCAATTAGAAATGACTACAATGATAGTAATTATTCATCATAAGTTGGCAATGGAAACAATCAAATAGAGGTTGGCATGGATGATTACTTATGGGATACAACTGCCCTGGAGGAAATGTTGTTAGATGCATTCCTGAATGATGAGCTAGAGGATGATGCTCACATCAATGATACCTTATTCGAAAGCCTAAAATCTGCTTCCATCACTCCTCTCTTTGGACCTAACAGCAAGTCAAAGTCTACTTAGTTAGGGACAATGATGTTGTTGTACAACTTGAAAGAAAAGTTTGACATGTTGAATGCATGTTTCTTAACAATATTGAGGTAACTCACTTGTATGATCGATCAAGTCCCTTATATTTTGGGAAATCTTGTAACACAATCAACATTAAAAATGGTTGATTTTATGAACGCTAAATATTGATATTGTACAATTATATTCCCCACCAACTACAGGTTATTCAAAGGTAAGGTTCTTCTGAGTGATAATGTCTTTCTGGGTAGCTGCGAAGAGGCAAAATAATTATTGAAAATGTTGGGTGTTGAGTACATATCATATCATGCATGTTCGAATGATTGTATTCTATATAGAGGAGAATATGTAGACAAAGAGATATGTCTGAAATGTGGGCATGATAAGTACCGTAATTAAAAAAAACTGGTAAATCACATGACCCTCCTCATAAGATATTAAGGCACATGCTTATAATCCCAGGGATTCAAAGACTCTTTCGTTGCAAAGAATTAACTATGTTGTAGGGATGACATGCCTCACACAAAAGTGAGTCAGGAGTTATGTGAATCCTAAAAGATTCAATAGCCATGAAGCATATAGAGGATACATGGCTTGAAAAATTCAAGGATGAAGTATGAAGTCTATGACTCAACATATCCATGGATGGCATCAACCCATATTCCCTCCAAAACACCAACTATTCTATTTGGCTTGTAGTAGTGATCAATAACAATATCCCTTCATGGTTTTTCGTGAAGAATGAACATCTTATTTTGGCTCTCATAGTCCCCGGTAGAAGACAAGTGAAGAATATGGATGTCTACTTACAACCACTGGTAAATGAATTGAAGGAATTATGGGAAGGGATACATGTGTACGATATCATTGAAAGAAAGTGACACATTGGATGTTAGGAGATATCTTGTTTCTTCAAAAAATGAAACGAAACATTGGCCAAGACAAGAAACTAGAGGAGAGGCTGGTCCCTCTTGGTCTTTCAAAGAAGGTGATGTCCCATGGATTTTAAATAAATATGATTTTAACTTGGAAAATGAAGTTATAATGAGTGTGAGGGTGCCTTGTTTATATGGGTCTTCAATACAACATTGCTTCACCGTGGAAGGCCGTTTGTTGGGGTTGAAATAACATGACCATTTGACCCTTCTAAGAGTACATATGTCAAAAACATGATTTTATTATTATTTTCTACTTTTATGTAATGGGATATTTTATAATTCGTTTTTGTATAATGTACTATTTACTTTGCAGTGTCATTATCCTCTGCTCGTGAATGGGTGTGTGAACCATGACTTCCCCTAAGACCTACGACGTTCCATATTTAAATTATCTTCATTTGTATGTTGGATCACATCAAAGGAGATTCATATGGCTAACATTCCACGGTGGTGTCAAGAGATAGCTCAGATTGTTTGTATGTTTGAGAAGGAACTGCGGAAGAGTTTCATGGACTTGCAGGTTCATCTTCTTATTCATCTAGTAGATGAGGTTGAATTAGTTAGGGTGGTTTATTGGAGTAAGTGCATGCTTATCATTTGTCAAATTACAACACATTAACTTTTCAAACTGAACTTCATATTAATGCATATTTTGATCTCATACGTACAATATATATATATATATATATATATATATATATATATATATATATATATATATATATATATATATATATATATATATATATATATATATATATATATATATATATATATATATTTGTTTGATTTCATCAACAAATTCAAAAATTGAAGCCATCAATAAATTCATTCTTTACAATATGGAAGCGACACAACCATGGGTCACATTGTACGAACAAAAGAGGAGGAAATGAGACAGTGAAAAGAAAGAATTCAAACAGTTGAATGGTAGAAGCGTGCCTTATCCTGATCATTTAAAAGAAAATATGCCAATGACATGCCCTAACAGTTGGGTTGTTGATCAAGTCAGAGAGAAATACGGTGCATCTGGTCATTACTCGCGTGCTGAAGAGGATGCACTAAACATAGGGATTGGGTGCAACAACTCAGTAATTATAATCTCTTTCTGTACAGTTTTAACTTCATATTGTACCTTTGAATTGTAACATCTATATATATTTTATATTTTTAATAATGTTCTGGTTATTAGATACATGACACTAAGATTTTTTCACTTTTTTATGGGTGGATTTGTTCCCATCTATGTGGGCATATAAACATAATTTTTGCATGGAGGCTGTCCATGATGGATATTGTCCATGATGGATGCATGACACAAGACTATGGAGTGGAAGTCTAGTTTTACCAATCTAATCATGCTAGCCAATGCGACCAAAACCTAATGCAAGGGACGTTAGGTTATATTGGAAAGATACAAGAGATCATTCAAGTGGACTTCTCTCTTTCCAATGCGTTATTTTTAGGTGCAAGTGGCGAGACACCTTTGATTAGAATAATGTAAAGGAATATCACGATAGTGGGTTGATATCTATCAACTCTAAAAAGATGTGGCATGAAGTTATGGAGCCTTATGTTTTCCCAAAACACTGCAACTAGGTGTTTTTTTACCCAAATGTTAGATAGGGATTGATGGTCGGTATTAAGACACGACCCTGGATGAAAACATATTTTTGAGGACGATAGTATTATCATGCCAAGCAAGGAAGATAACTAGCTTGATAACAATGAAGAGTGATATGTACTTGTGTTATTTCATCATTTATACTATTGTTGTATGTTTTTGTTTTCTTTATTTCGCTAATTATATTGTTTTTTATTTGTCTTGTTGGCATTTTATAATATAATTGGTAAGATTCACAAACATTTTTACACTTTTTTTGTAGTGGAAACATTTTTACACTTAAAACTAAGTATTTCCAATTGTGTACAATATCTATGATAATAAGGATTCAAGGTCACAACCCTTCTCAAATAGGAAAATGAGAAGAAAATAGTGAATTTAGAAATAACATTGAAGATTTAGTCTCAATTTAGATACTTATTGGTTTATTAATCAGTTCACATGTTTTTTATTCTTGTTTAGTTCAAAATCAATATAAATCATCATGTAATGATAACTCTACGAGGAGTTTAACAATGAAAAAATTGTGTATTAATATGTAAGATTAAATTCTTGACATGAGAGGTAAAGTCATGTTTGCTATATTTAAATTACAGTTCTTGCAACATTATGTAAACTAAAAGGACATCTTATGCATATATAAAATGTTGATTACATTTTTTTATGGACCATTAGAGAAACAAATGGGGTTACATGGATGTTTGGTAATTTAATGATGTTAAATTACTACATAAATTATCGACCATAGGTAGTATATTGATGAAGTGTATGCGTAATGTATGTACTAGATGTCTTTATTATTCAAGCAAATCAAATTGAGATATCGAGATGCACATGTTTTCTTCACAACTATCACTCTTACATAAAAGTAAATATGTCACTCTTTAAAAGAAATGAAATCAAAATCATTGCACTTGCTTAAAAGAAATATCGCAATTTACTTGAAAGAAACATCACACTTGCCTGAAAGAAATATGAAATAGGATTATCATGTTTGCTCAAAAGAAAGATGAAACTAGGATTATCACGCTTGCTCAAAAGAAAGATCACACTTTGCAGAAATAAATACCACACTTACTCAACTAAATAATGAAACTAAATCTAAATCACTTTGACAAAAAAAGAGAAATTAACACTAATTGGAAATTGAAATCCTCATTACCAAACTCAAACTATACTAAGAATCATAAATCAACCGACCCTCTGCCATACTACTTATCATGTGCACAAGAGATCTCAGCTTCACTCATTCATCCTACAACAAAATTATTAAACAAAACATGTTTTGTTATGAACTCTATGATCACTGTCAAAAGCATTAACTAGCAATCGAACTCAACAGTTAGATGAATGAATTAAACATGATATAAAATGCAGAATTGAAATGTTAATTGAAAACAATAAAACTTTACAATTCCAGGGGGGCCTCCTGCGAGATGTAGGCAATAACATAACTTCTTTAAAGGACTATATATGAATCGAGGCAATGCATAGGAAGAGTATCAAATGAAATAGAGTTTTTATAATTGTAAACAAAGTTTTTCAAACAATATGCAAGCCTGTGTTTTTCATGCCGAGAGGTAGATTTATAACCTCCATCATTAACTGTTTTAGAGACTTATGAACCTATCCACTCGAAAAAGACTAAAAATAACATAAGAGGATAATATCTCATGATTTCCTCGTGATTTTGTATCAAAGAAGCAAATCATGAGGCTAAATATCTGCTTCAATTAATTTCCTCGCTCGCTTGGTTTGCCTTTGTCTCCTTCTTCGCTGGTTGACTAGGCCTATGTGGTGTTCTTATCATTGATCCATACCATGAAGATAGGAACATATCATTGTGAAATCTATTAGCCACCTACCCATATGGCTCGTTCCTCGACTGGAGATTCAGAATCCATAAAACCTTCAACTTTGCTGCATAATCAGTCATTAGCTGCAGAATTGGTGCAATTCAATAGCTCATGCAAATATTAAGTTAAATAAAAAGAAAATTAAAACTTATGAAATAAAATATGTTTAAGTACCTGTTATTTCCATGAACCTTGTAAACTGATGCTCAATTAGAGTTATTAGAGTAAAAAATAAGGAGGATGGAGTGTAAGAAGGTGGTAAAAAAGAGACAATTTTGGGCTTCAACATTCCCCCACACAGAAGACATTGCATGTCCTCATGCACAAAAATTCAAAATTTTGTAATCCTTCTCTATTACTGAGCTTCTTCAGAGGCATGAGCAAGAACATCTAAGTTAGTTCTTCTTGCTTTCCTGACATTGACTACTGCCATCCTTGGTTTCTTCATCAAGATTTTGTGCTGCAAACTTATGACCTTTTTCTTAAGAAATTTGTTTTTAGCTTTCAATTTCTTATTTTTCTCATACCATAAACCAATATGTAACAAGATGTTGTCATTTTTAGTTATCTGGATTTCATTTTGTGCCTTGATTGTTTCTTGTTCCTAATTCAAATGTCTATTTAGTACCTCCAATTCATAGATTTCCTGCTTCAGAGTGTTTACAATTCAGGATTCTCCTGGAGGATCAAAATGAATAATTTCTTCTTGGTTTGAGGATGATTCAACAATTTTTCCTGTAGCTCTTTGTTCCAGAGATTCTATGTAGTCATATATTTCTTACTGGACATGATCAATTTCTGGAGTTCTCCTAGTTGGACTTGCACTGGTGATGGAACTCTTGTTTCCTCTTCATCTTCTAAATTGATGAATTCTGGAGATTATTGAGACTGTGCATGTATTGGTTTATTAAGCCTTGCACTTCTTATATTTGGTGGTGGTTTTTCAGTAGTATGAGTATGATTTTTAACTTCTTCTTGTTATGTTTCTCCTTTTGATGTACTTTCCCTTTTATTGCTAGCTATCTTTCTTCTAACATCTTTTTTCTTAAGGGCTTCTAACACATTTAAAAGTGTGGTTTCATGATCAGAATACTGATCTTGTTGTGTTTCTTGTGCAGGTGAGCTTTCCTTAGGGTTTGAGGGAAACTTTCTTCTACTCTTTCTTGTTTTATCACTAGGCCCTTCTTGTTCATCTTCTTTGAAATGATTTCTAATAAAAAAATCTTCCTAGTTATCCCCTTTTCTTTTCAGATGGGCTTCAATTAAAATTTTCACTAACCCATGATGGTACAAGGCATTATGGACTGTATTTTCCTCTGGATATTTCCATCCATTTTTCTCAAACTATTAAGCAGGAAGTATGGTAGGTTGATTTCATTACCATCAAGAAAATTAATCATGAGGCGAGCATGGTAAAAGAACATGTTTCCAAACCTACCTTCATAAGTTATGAATTTTTGAATAATAAAAAACAAATTTCTCCATTTATTCTTTAAGGTTGTGACTAGAATTCCCTTCTTAAAGACAAAAATATCCATACCTAGGTTTTTAAGGAATACCTCCCATTCTTTCTCTTTAATCTTTCGGGTTTTGAACCAATTTTCCTTGATTCTCGACAATCCAATAGCTTCTGCTAAAAATGACTCTGTTAAAACCAGTCTAATGTCTCCAATCTCTGCTTCTATACCATCATATGCCTTGGCGAATGATTTTGTAACTTCTTTCTCATACCCATCATTTTTTCAACAAATCCTAACCACTGCGCTTGCTGCAACTGCTGTTTCACCTACGGGTATCCTTCAAGAAATTTAGCCCCATTTGGCTCTGAGCGTATAATGACTCCCATGTTGAAGAAGTCTTAGCCCCTAATTGCTCTCTTTGACAGGGTTATGGAAGGAATTTGGTTATGGAGGACGAAATTTGGGTAACAGGTGAGGCGTTTTCGGCAATGGAATAGGGCTGAATGGAATGGTATGATGTAAGGAACTATGATGGCATGCAAAGAAAGTGGGACGATATACGGAAGGAAGAGAGTGAATTTTAATGATAACAAGGTTTCATATTGGAGTTATGTCCTTTTGGCAAGATATTTTCATTAGAATCGAAGTCATGTTGTAATGAAAGTAATCATTACACAAAATGGTGGTAGCAACAATAATACATTTATTTAATTTCATAATTCAATGTTTTTTTTTCCCTTTATTATCTAACTAATATTTACATACCTGTTGTTTTGCCTTACTGATTTTGGATTTGTCCTTTTGCAAGTTGTACTCAGGTTTCTTTAGCTATGATCTTCATTCAATTTGTTTTTTCCATGATCTTCATTTTCCTTGGTTGCAATTTGTCAAGTCAGCTGCAAAATTCCATGAGAGCTGCAAATTATTGACAATTCTGTAGCTGTCTTATTTTTCAAAAGAGGAATAAAAAGAAATGGGACAAGAATAGGGAATTAAAAAGAAAATCTATGCTGCCAATAATTCTTGGTTTTCAACTTAGATTTTCTGTATAAACATGCCAACAATGTTGCTTTTCATGTTTATACAATTTTATTTTTATTTTTATTTTTTATTTTTTTATATTATATATATATATATATATTTGTTGATATATATATTGAAAAAGAAAATAAAAGGCTAAGTTGGAAAGGAAGAAGAATCTTCCCTAACCAACTTCAAATCAAGATTATCTTGCAGATTTCTTATGAACTCTTCCTTTGTTAATGGTTTATAATTTGTTCATATCTATGACCATTTACAAAGAAACTTACTTTCTCTTCATCAATGGTTTTGATTATGACCACTCCATTATTAAAGATAGTTTCAATTTCATAAGGACCAAGCCAATGAGTTTGAAATTTTCCTTAACAATCTTTAAACTTTGAATAAAAAAGTAATGCCCAATCACTAGGCTAGAATTTTATTTCCTTGATAAACTTATCATGCCACCTGGATCTTTGCTGTTGGAATATATTGGTTCTATGAATAGCATCTTGTCGTATATCATCAAGTTCATTCAATTTCTCCATTCTTTGTCTTTGGGCTTCTGATAGATCAAGTTCGAATTTGGCTACTGTTTTAAAAGTCTTTATTTGGAACTCAAAAGGAAACAAGACTTGTTTTCCATAAACAAGTTCATAAGGAGTGTGTCCTGTTGTGTTTCTCCATGTGGTATGATATGCCCATAAAGCTTCTGGAAGCTTTTCTGCCCAATCCCTTCTATGCAGATGCACAATCTTGGTAAGAATTGCTTCAATTACTTTATTGGTAGATTCAACTTGTCCATTGGCTTGTGGATGATATGGAGTAGACTTTCGATGTTTGATTTTGTACTCCTCCATTATCTTCTGTACCAATTTGGATGTAAATTGAGTACCTTGATCTGTCACAATTTCCCTTGGGACACCAAAATGAGTGAAAATATCCTCAAAAAGAAATGAAACTACAACATTTTCAGTAACAAAAGGAAGCGCTTTAGATTCTACCCATTTTGTGACATAATTTGTACAAACAAGAATGTACCTTATTTGTCTTGATGGTGGATTAATTTCACCAGCAAAATCTAAAACCGATTTCTCAAAAGGTTCAGTAAGTACCTGAGGTTGTAGAGACATTTCATCTGAAAGAAAAAACTTCCCCATCCTTTGACAATTGTCACATATCTTAACATATTCTTTGGCATCCTTAAAAAGAGAAGGCCAATAATATCCTAATAGAAGGACTTTATAGGTAGTTCTTTTATCAGCGAAATGTCCTCCAAATGGTACATCATGACAAGATTTTAATTTCTCAGGTACTTCATACTCTCTAACACATCTTTGAATGATTAGGCCAGGTCTTGTTTTTTACAATTCTTCATTTATCCAAGAATAAGATGAACTAGTTTGAATAACCTTATTTTTCTCTTGAGGACACAAGTATGATGGTAACTTCCATGTAGTAAAATAATTAGCAATATCTGCAAACCAAGGAGATTTAATAGATATTGCAAAAAGATATTCATCAGGAAAATTATCTTCTACAGGAACATCATTATTATCATTTTGGATTCTAGATAGAAAATTAGCATTTGTGTTTTACTTTCTAGGTCTATCCAAAATAGTAATATTGAATTCTTGTAATAACAATAACCATCTTGTAATTCTGCCATTAGTAATTGATTTATTCATTAAATATCTAATTGCAGAATGATCTGTGTGAATGAAGGTTTCATAACCAGTGATATAATGTCTGAATTTATTGATGGCATGTAAAACAACTAAAAACTCCTTTTCAGTTACAGTGTAATTCAACTATGCAAGGGTCACATTTTTTCTTGTATAGTAAATGGCATAAGGAGTTAAATCTTTATATCCTAATAAAACTCCTAAAGTTGTATCCAAGGCATCAATTGAAATGTGAAAAGGTAGTTTCCAATTTGGTCCTCTTAAAATAGGTTCTTCATAAATATTTTCTTTCAATGTTCCAAAGGCTTTATGGCAATTAGAATTCCAAATGAATTCACAATATTTTGTAACAAATTTTAAAAGTGGAGAGGCTATCTTCATAAAGTTTTCTATAAATTTTCTATAATAGCCAGTAAAACCAAGAAAAATTATAACATCTATTTGAAAAGTTGGAACTAATAATTTAGAAATAACTTCTATCTTAGATGCATCCACTTTCATTCCATTTCCTGAAATATGGTGGCCTAAAACAATTCCCTCAGTGAACATCATAAAACAATTTTCATGGCTTAATGAGAAATTTTCTTCTTTACATCTAATGAGAACTTTTTCCAAATTTTTAAGAGCTTCTTCAAAAGAGTTTCCGTAGACATTAAAATCATCCATGTAAACTTCCACACAATCATGAATTAGATTAGAAAAAATACCTAAAACTGCCCTTTGGAAGGTTGCAAGTGGATTACATAACACAAAAGGAAGTACTCGATAAGAACAATTTCTCCATGGACAAGTAAAGGTTGTTTTATCTTGATCTTTTGGAGCTACTTGGATCTTCTTATATCCACTAAAACCATCCAAGAATGAAAAATAATTTTTCCTTGCCAATGTATCAAGGACTTGATCTATAAAAGGAAGTAGAAAATGATCTTTTAAAGTAACTTTATTCAATTCCCTATAATCCATGCATAATCTCCATTTTTCGTTCTTTTTCGGAACAATTATGAAAGGTGAGACCCACTAGTTGTCTGATATTGGATAAATGAAATTCACATTTAACAATTTTTGTAATTCCTCTTTAACAATTTCCCTTAGGTTTGGATTCATCCTCCTCTGGGGTTGTCAGATTGGTCTGGCATTTTATTCAATATAAATATGATGCATACAAGTGTTAGGATCAATTCCTTTCATATCAGTGTATTCCCATGCATAAGCAGAGGAATGTTCTTGTAACATATTTACTAATTCTTTCTTTTGAGATTCTTCCAGATTATCATTGATATTCAAAGTTTTCCCTGGAAAAATTTCTATTAAAGAATTGCCAAATTTCTCCATAGAATGTAAATCCATTTGACGAGATGATAGATATTCAATATTACATTGTTCTTGAAAACTTTGATTTTGTTCACAATATGAGGAAGATTCATTATTTTCCATTAAATTCAAAATATGATCTTCATCATCTTTTTTTCCAAGGAAAAAGGCATAATTTTATTAGTGAAAACAAAATAACATGTTGCATTTGTTAAGAACCAAGCATCACCAAGACATTGGCTGATGATAAGCATAAACATACAAAAAGAAATGAACTAATATACAATGGCTTAAAAACTAAGTTTTCCTCGCTTCCTTTTTCTCAACCTTGCGCCACCCCCCTTGAGACGTCGAAATAGTGGCAAGTGCGAGATAATACTAGTGATTACCCCATTACTATTGTAGTTGTATCCCTTATTAATATTGTTGTGCCCCTATTGTCCCCATATTTTTATTACTGTGCCCCATAGAATCCCTCTATTGTTATTTTTGTGGCTTTATATTATTATTGTTAGGTTGGATGGGTTATATTGTGACTCCTTAGACTCCTATATATAGAAAGGAGGTTTTGTCATTTGAATCATCCAAGAATTGCTCATTTATGTAATGTAAAGGAGGTTGCCCCCTCGAAGAGGCTGAATTCTAAGGAGTTGATCTATCTTTTCTATCTTCTTCTTGAGCTGGTTTCATAACATTTGGTATCAGAGCTTTGGATGCTAGGGTTTCGCTGCTCCAAACAGGTCATCATGGCATTTTCGCTATAACTTTTTTTCTGTGACGTTTCAGAAGCTAAAAACAAAAACCATTTGAGAAGAAATCGCACTGAATCTCAAGTCCGAATTTCAGAGCTTTTCACGCTATATTTGCAGAGTTATGATCTGAGGAAGTTGGTCTTTTTGCAGACTCCTGAATTACATTCCAAACAGGTGACCTGGGGAAAATCGTCATAACTTTCTTTCTGAGCATTGGATTGAAATTTCATAAGAAGGTACATAAAGAGGACGGATTGTAGTTTCTTGTATCTATTTTCAGAGCTAAAATTCGAAACAGTGACTTGTGGAACGTCGTACAAGTTCGCTCTACTAAACTAGTCTATAATCAGGTCACTATGGGAGATTGTGCATAACTCTTTCTTGGAGAATCCAATTTGGATCAGACTGGTGGCATTGGAAAGAGGACACAGAGGGCTACTACAAATCAAAATTTCAGAATTGGATGATCTGAAATTACAGAGATACATCAGATTCAATATCAGGCTCCTACAAAGTGAAAAAAGGTGTGTAGTTTTTTTTAAATTTTTGCATAAGCTTGGTTTGAAAAATTAGTTTGAAGGAATTCAAAGGGCATAGTAAAGCATTATTATTGGTAATTGATGCCCCGAGGAAAGAAAATGCAAACACCTAGTAGGCAACCTGAAAGCTCTAGCATGACTCATGAAGAAGAGGAAGAAATGCAACATGATATATCAAAATTACGAGACCAAGTGCAACAAGTGTCACTTGCACAAAAAGGAACAGAATCTAAGATGGATGGTTTAAAGAAAGATGTAGAAGCTAAGATGGATGGTTTAAAGAAAGGCATAGAAGCTAAGATGGATTGTTTAAAGAAAGGCATAGAAGCTAAGATGAATGACGTGGAAGCTAAGATGGACAATTTGAAGATAGATTTGAAGACAGACATGGAAGAATTGAAGATAAATATGAATAAGTTGCTACAAGAAATGGTCACTAATGGTGAAAGGGTAGTAAAGGAAACTCATGATGAGAACAAAAGAAATGTTAATCATGATTCCATAGACTCTAATGTTGGATCGAAGACCCACCATATTCCAAAAATCGATATGAGGAAGTTTGATGGCAAGGATCCCGCAACATGGATATTACAGATGGAGCAATTTTTCGATCTCAATAATGTGCAAAACACACAAAAGGTACGTATTGCAACTTTATATTTGGAACCAAATCAGTTTGTATGGTATCAATGGCTTTGCTCTCGTAAATAAATTATCACTTGGGCAATTTTTACGGAAGAATTGACAACACATTATGAGGATACAAAAAGCAACACTTTTTTTAGCCAATTGATAAGTCTCAAACAAAAGGGTTCAATAATGGAGCACATTGAGGAGTTCCAAAAATTGAACATAAGGGTAAAAAATATTCCAGAGGAGCATAGGATTGATGTGTTCATAGGGACTTTAAAGGATAATATCCAACATGATGTTCACCTTTGGGAACCTGATTCATTAGAGAAGGCATTCAGGTTAGCAAGAAAAATGGAAAGCAAAATTATGGCAACCAGGAAGCATACCACTCACAACTATAAAGATGGAAGTGTTGTTACCCCTAGCCTTCCACAACCTATAAGGTTGACACCACAACAATTGGAAGAAAAAAGAGCAAAAGGGCTTTGTTACAGTTGTGATAGCAAATACACTAAAGGTCATAAGTGTGCTGAGAAGAAATTATTCTACATAGATTGTGAAGAGGAAGAAGAAAAGGAGCAAGAAAGGTCAAAAGAAGAGGATATACTCCAGGAACAAAGCCTAGATAAAGAAGAAATGAATCCGACCATATCTTGTAATGCATTGTTTGTAATTACCACTCCTCAAACCATCAAGATAGAAGGACAAATCAAGAAGAAAAAGGTAATAGTGTTGATTGATTCAGGAAGTACCCACAATTTTATTCATTGTAAGGTAGCAAAGGAATTGAATTGCTTCCTATATCCAGCACCAGAGTGTCAAGTGATGATTGCAAATGAAGGAACGATAAATTGCTCTGGAAAGTGCCATAATATCAAGCTATCCATGGGAGAATATGTATTGACTAGCCCAATGCTTTCCATTCCAATGGGAGGTGCTGATGTTGTACTAGGAGTCCAATGGCTACAATCCTTGGGTACAATAGCTTTTAATTTTCAAGAACTTTTCATGAAATTTTCTATGGAAGGAAAGGAAGTTGAATTAAGGGGTATTGCAGGGAAACCAGGAAAGATAATCAGCTCTAACGGTATGACAAAGCTTCTAAAAAAGGAACAAAGAGGTGTAATTGCACAATTATGTTCACTAGATGTTTCCACATCGGAATCATCTATTTCTCCAGATCTCCAAAAAGTCTTGGACAATCATTCCAAGGTATTTGAGACTCCCAAAGGTCTCCCACCTATTCGTGATCATGATCATGCTATTCATCTGATTCCAGGAAGTGTTCCTCCAAACATCAGGCCGTACAGATATCCCTATGCCAAAAAGAGTGAAATTGAACGTATGGTTGCAGAAATGCTAGAGGCTGGTATAATTCAACCTAGTCAAAGTTCTTTCTCTGCTCCAGTAGTATTGGTGCACAAGAAGGATGGATCATGGTGCATGTGTCCGGATTATAGGGAGCTCAACAAGCTCACTATTAAAGATAAGTTTCCCATTCCTGTCATTGATGAATTATTGGATGAATTGCATGGATCAATTTACTTCACCAAGTTGGATCTTCGTTCAGGATATCATCAAATCAGAATGAAGATTGAAGACATTCCAAAAACAACATTTAGAACTCATGAGGGTCATTATGAATTTTTGGTCATGCCTTTTGGCCTTACCAATGCACCTTAACATTTCAAGGTTTGATGAATTCCATTTTCAAACCATTCCTTAGAAAATTTGTGTTAGTATTTTTTGATGATATACTAATCTACAACAAGTCTTGGAAGGATCATGTTGAACATGTTGACAGGGTGCTACAACTATTGGAGGAGAAACAATTATATGCAAAAAGATCCAAATGTTTCTTTGGAGTACAAGAGGTGGAATATCTGGGTCATATTGTATCTCATGAAGGAGTTAAGGTAGACCCTAGCAAAATTAAAGCCATTAAGGAATGGAAAATCCCCACATCCATAAAGCATCTGCGAGGATTTCTCGGGTTGACAGGGTATTATCTCAAGTTTGTTAAGAATTATGGGAGAATAGCAGCACCTCTAACAACATTATTGAAGAAAGATGCATTTTCATGGACTCCAGAAGCAACAAAGGCCTTCGAACATCTTAAAGAGGCAATGTGCCAAGCACCGATCTTAGCTACACCGGACTTCACAAAAACCTTTATTGTGGAATGTGATGCTTCAGGAAATGGAATTGGTGCTGTTTTAATGCAAGATGAAAGACCCATTGCTTTTGAAAGTCGTCCAATCAAGGGAAATTTTTTACACAAAGCTATTTATGAGAAGGAAATGTTGGCAATACTACATGCACTTAAGAAATGGCGACCCTACCTAATGAGAAGACACTTCAAGGTAAAAACGGATCATGATAGCCTTAAATACTTTTTAGAACAAAGATTATCCTCTGAAGAGCAACAAAAGTGGGTCACAAAGATGTTGGGTTATGACTTTGAAATCATCTACAAAAAAGGGAAGCAAAATGTGGTGGTAGATGCACTCTCAAGAAAGGATGAGGATGTGGAAGCATTGTTGTGCGCCATTTCTATTATCCAACCAGATTGGATAAATGAAGCAAGGGAGGAATGGAAGAATGATGAAGAAGTGTGGGCACTTATTCGAAAGTTACAACAAGATTCTAGTACATCTGATACATTTAGCTGGAAAAATGATTCGTTATGGTACAAAGATCGCTTATACCTCTGTAAGAATTTGCAACTCAAACAAAAGATTCTTATGGAATTGCACACTTCTCCCTTAGGAGGGCACTCAGGATTTTTAAAAACTTACCACAGGGTTAAGAAGGAATTTTTTTGGGATGGCCTTAAATCAGATATTCAAAAGTTTGTGGCGGAATGTTTGGTTTGCCAACAAAATAAAGTTGAAACAATTAAGACCCTGGGTCTATTACAACCTTTATCCATTCCAAGCCAACGTTGGGAGGAGGTTTCAATGGATTTTATCATAGGTTTACCCAAGTCTGAGGGAAAGAGTGTCATCATGGTGGTAGTTGACAGACTTACCAAGTATGCACACTTTTGTGCATTATCACATCCATTGAAAGCCAATACAGTTTCTACTGCATTTATGGAAACAATTCAAAAGCTACATGGAAACCCAAAGATTATTGTAAGTGACAGAGATCCCATTTTCACTGGAAATTTTTGGACAGAATTGTTTTCTTGTCTTGGTACTCAGTTAGCTCATAGCTCATCTTATCATCCTCAATCTGATGGGCAAACTGAGATAGTAAACAAATGTTTGGAAGGATATCTTCGTTGCTTTGTATCTGATAAATAGACACAATGGGTCAAATGGTTGCCTCTGGCTAAATGGTGGTATAACACTTCCTTCCATACAACAACAAAAATGACCCCATTTATGGCACTTTATGGATATCAGCCACCATCCATCACATCATATTTAAGAGAAAATTCTAAGGTTCAAGCAGTGGAACATCACATTGAACATCAACAACAAGTCCTCCAACTCTTAAAGGATAACCTCGTGTTGGCACAGAATAGAATGAAACAACAGGTAGATCAACATCGCAGCGAAAGAAGTTTTGATGTAGGTGATTGGGTATTCCTACGGCTACAACCATATAAACAAATGTCCCTCAAGCAAGCTAAGAAGGATAATAAATTATCACCAAAGTATTATGGTCCGTACAAGGTGTTGCAAAAGATTGGTACTATGGCATACAAATTGGAGCTTCCTGCAGCTTCTCGAGTGAACCCAGTTTTCCATGTTTCATGTTTAAAGAAGGTTATAGGCGACAAGCTCCCAGTTCAAACAATATTGCCAGAACTTGACGAGGAAGGAAAAATTATATTGGAACTGGAAGCAGTCACAGAAACAAGAACTCGACAGCTACGAAATCGATCAATCTCGGAGTATATCATCAAGTGGAAGAACTTATCCGCTGAAGATTCCACATGGGAGGATGAGAATTTTATATAGAAGCATCCAAAACTACTCAAGCGTTGAGGACAACACTTTTTTGAAGGAGAGGGGCATGTTAGGACCCTATAATACTAGTGATTACCCCATTACTATTGTAGTTGTATCCCTTATTAATATTGTTGTGCCCCTATTGTCCCCATGTTTTTATTACTGTGCCCCATAGAATCCCTCTATTGTTATTTTTGTGGCTTTATATTATTATTGTTAGGTCGGCTGGGTTATATTGTGACTCCTTAGACTCCTATATATAGAAAGGAGGTTTTGTCATTTGAATCATCCAAGAATTGCTCATTTATGTAATGTAAAGGAGGTTGCCCCCTCGAAGAGGCTGAATTCTAAGGAGTTGATCTATCTTTTCTATCTTCTTCTTGAGCTGGTTTCATAACATTTTCCTTGCCAATGTATCAAGGACTTGATCTATAAAAGGAAGTAGAAAATGATCTTTTAAAGTAGCTTTATTCAATTCCCTATAATCAATGCATACTCTCCATTTTTCATTATTTTTCGGAACAATTATGAAAGGTGAGACCCACTGGTTCTCTGATATTGGATAAATGAAATTCACACTTAACAATTTTTGTAATTCCTCTTTAACAATTTCCCTTAGGTTTGGATTCATCCTCCTCTAGGGTTGTCAGATTAGCCTGGCATTTTCTTCAATATAAATATGATGCATACAAGTGTTAGGATCAATTCCTTTCATATCGGTATATTCCCATGCATAAGCAGAGGAATGTTCTTGTAACATCTTTACTAATTCTTTCTTTTAAGATTCTTCCAGATTATCATTGATATTCAAAGTTTTCCCTGGAAAAATATCTATTAAAGAATTGCCAAATTTCTCCATAGAATGTAAATCCATTTAACGAGATGATAGATATTCAATATTACATTGTTCTTGAAAACTTTTATTTTGTTCACAATATGAGGAAGATTCAATATTTTCCATTAAATTCAAAATATGATCTTCATCATATTTTTTTCCAAGGAAAAAGGCGTAATTTTATTAGTGAAAACAAAATAACATGTTGCATTTGTTAAGAACCAAGCATCACCAAGACATTGGCTGATGATAAGCATAAACATACAAAAAGAAATGAACTAATATACAATGGCTTAAAAACTAAGTTTTCCTCCCTTCCTTCTTCTCAACCTTGCGCCACCCCCTTGAGACGTCGAAATAGTGGCAAGTGCGAGCTGATTACCATCAGGTTTAATATTGTCTTTGTCTAAATCTGAATTGTCTGATGAATGTGTACGTTTGTACCCACTTGTTTCCATTGCTTCTAGCATGTTTGTTGTTTGTACCTGGTTGTTCTGTGGTTCCATGGGTTCTTGTGTGTGTTCCCCCTGGGTTTCTGGTGCCTGTGTTGTCTGGTTGTTCCCAAATACTATGGGTTCCTCATCTGCCTCATCCTCCTCCTCTTCCTACTTGGGTGGAGGGAAATTCCAGCCTTTAGGCTGTTTTCCAGTCTTCTTCTTTCTACTGGTGTCTTTCTTAGCATCTGGACACATGTTCCAAAGGTGCCCTGTTTGCCTGCAGATTTTACAACTGAAGGCCGTGTTCTTATAGTCTAGTATCTGAGTCCAGTTCCTTTGTTTATGGATCAATTGAATATGATCTGGTAGACCTTTGCTGAGATCTACTTCCACACATATCCATGCATATGTGTAGATCCTCTCCTCCAATCTTTGGGTATCTTTCTTAATATATGTCCCAATATTGTTCCCGATACCAGTAAGAACACGTTCATCCTAGAAATGAAGAGGAAGATTGTGCAGGCAGACCCAAACAAACATTCTGGAGACAACCAAGGTGTTTGCATCAAAATCAAGGAACCAAGGAGTGATGAAAAGGCCCGTCGATCCCCAGAACCATGGACCATCCTGTAATATGATGTCCCTGGCCTCCAATGAAGGGAATTTTACAATGAAGAACCCTTTTGAGCATAGATGAATTTCACAATCCAATGACCAGTTGGTCAAAATCCAGTGAAAAAGCTCAACCAGTTTTGGCCAGAAACAGTTGAAACGACAAATGATGGCTTGTGTTTCAAAAAAAGAACAATTTTTGGCAATTTCTGTGTTGTCAATTTCTAGTTCCAGGATGGTGTTCAACTGCTCCACGATGTATGGGTTAGGGGAAGAACCTCCCAGTTTTGTTTGTTCTGTTTCTGCTCTTTCCCCTGTAGAATGTTCTTGAAAGATTCTACCCCCTACTTTTGTTTCTGTTTGGCTTCTATGTTTTTCGAATTACTGCTCCCATAACCTCCTCCCAAATTTTTTGATTTGCTTTCTGTTGCAGCCCCACCACATAGTCTCAGATTGAGAATAATGGTAGATGCTACTAGGATGTGGTACTCTTTTAAGGACCTGTTGTCCTGCAATGATCTGCCCTCAAATATCAAATATTGCATTTGGGTTGGGTACCCAACATGTTTTGAGATGTTTTGCTTCAGATGTTTAACTTTGTCTGTGTTTTTTTACCCAGATTAACACTGAGGTCCCAGAAGGGTTTTTTAGAAGTATTTGGTAGCGTAGAGGACATACCTTGTTCTAGGAGCCGAAGTCAATTTTGTGTTTTATGTGCCACACAACTGTTGCGAGCTCGAAAGGCCCGGGGGGCAGAGCTGAGTACCACATGACAAAGGGAGGAAACAGGGCCACTGAATGCAAGCCCAGGACCAAACCCTGAACCCACTGAGGTAATGGAGGGCAGATGAACAATCGGTGCCGCACAAGAGGGGGAAAGGCAGGGTTTCAATTGCCACAGAGAAATCCTGGTTCGACGTGCCGAATACTGAAATACACCCAACCCCCCAAGTGCGAAGGAATAAGGGATGGAGAGCCTTCTTTCCCGCCCCACCGCCGCGACGAAAGACCCGAGCCCCTACCGCGACGAAAGACCCGAGGCCCTGCCGCCAAAAACCGCACTCGAATTTGCCTTGCTCCAATGTAATGCTAACTGCAAGATTCAGGCCGCAACAAGAAAACAAGTCCTAAAACCTGCAGAAGACAAAGGTGTAAACCTCTGCGTTATAACCTATCCACGCCTACCATAGGGCCTTCCTCAAACCCCATATCAATCTCTCCATCTGGTATGAGCAGACATCAGAGTGCTTAAGTCGATAAGCAATCCCAAAACGGCCAAGTGTTGACGATCTTGATTCCTAGGTATTAACCATTTTCCTCACATTTTCACAACTTCTAGGTAGCCTGTGACCCAGAAAATGGTTTGTTCCTGTCGAACAGGCTCAAAAGATAGCCCATTCCCAAGTAACAGGACTCTCCATCGACCCAGTACTTCGGCATCCTTGATGCCCTACGTGCAGACCATGGCGGCCGAATCCAAATCCCCATTCTCGCACATTGTAGACTTAGCTATGTTTTGCTCCATTTTTCTTTGAAACCTTTGTAACTATTGTTGGGATAGATGCTCATTATCTTCTTCATCTATTTGTGAAGTAGAAAAAAATGGTCGTATATCAAAGTTTTCATTATCATCATCTATCAATACTTCACTTTCTACTTCTATTGTTGTTTTTGCAGGAGAATATCATGTAAATTTCTTTGTTGAGATTCCATCAAAGATAAACATATCACTAGATCTACAATTTATAAAAGCATCAACTGTAGCTAACCATGGTCTACCTAGAATCAATGGGTGTCCTCCTAGATTATTCTTGGGTGTCAAGACCATGAAGTCAACATGATATTCCCAAGAATCTAAGGATACAAATACATCTTCTAATACACCATCAAGTTTGATAACATATCTATATTCTAATTGAAATACTGTAGGTGTATATTGAGGATTAGGAAGTTTCAATTGATTCATAGCTTGTTTACTCATGACTTTTATGACTGCTCCTAAATAAATCAATGTATTTGGAATCTCAATGCCATTAATGTGTGTTTTCACAATGGGAATTCCTGGATCTAGATATTTTTGAATTTTCTTTCCCACCATGATATCTGCAATTTTCCTAACTAACTGGATTCTTTTAACTTCTTTTCTTTTTCTTCCTGGTTTTTTAATACTTAACTCCCTGATTTTCTTTGAAAATATTGGTATTTCTTTGATAGCTTGTAACAAAGGAATTTTTATACAACCATTCTTTAGTTCATCTATCATATCATAATCAGGCAATATAGTCTATTTTTCTACCCCTTTGTCAATTTTCAATCTTTAAGGAAAAGGTGGATTTTGAACAGAAACTGAAGGTTGTTCTATAATGGGAGTTGAGTTTATTGGAATATCATAATAGTTTATAAGGGTGGTTTGTTTTCCAGGATTTTTCTCTTGATGGAGATATGTCTCTTTCTCAGAGAGGTCATCCTTTTCAGATTCCTGGATAACAACAGATGTTGACTTCTTTTCCAATACTCTACCAGATCCAACTTGGATATTGTTTAGATCTAATAGAGTTATCATGTAATTTTGGAAATTATGCCCTTCTATGTTGTAAACAGGATGTGAATTTTTATTATTTGGATTTGGAAGTGGTTGAGCAAGCAGTTGATTTGGCTTTTGTGGAAATGGTAATGAAAGTTGTGGGTTTGGATTTTGAGGTTGAGAGGGTTGAACAGGCTGAGGAAAATATTGTGGTGGAAAAACAAGATAAGGTTATTGAATTTGAGGATATTGAGGATACTTTCCATAAGGATTTTTCCATCCTTGTGCCCAAGATTAAGGCCAAGGTTGCCAAGGCATGGGTGCAGTCCAATTACTTTGTGGTAGTTGTGCATATGTTTGAGTGTTGAAACCTTGAGTCATATTTGGTTGTGGATTTTGCCATGGCCTCTTAGCAATAAAACAAAGAGGTTCTACTTGATTTGGCATTACTTATTCTTGATAAACAACTTTAAGACCCAGTATCGAAGGGAATTCCTTTGTATCATGATTTTCTGCACATATAACACAAGTTTCTACACTTTTAAGTCAAGGGGGCATTCTCTCAATGCATGCTTCTTTCTACATTTTGGACAAAAGATAGATAATGCAACATTTTTTGCCTTTTGCTTGTTTTGTATTTTAAGGGTATCTATTTGTTCACCAAGACTCCCCAAAATATTTGTTTAAAAGTTGTCAAGCAAATTACTTATTTCCGCCCTACTTATTGTCCTCGCTGTAGATTTATTAATCCTAGATAGACATAACAAGATCTCTTGAATTTTTCCGAGTTCTTTCGTTTACTCTTGAAATTTGTATGCATAACTCACAAATATCTCCAAATGACAACTGAGAAATATCTCCTTTACCCATCAAATTGAGAAGATCTATCCACTCATCTATGACAAATTTCAACAAGAGAGCTTTCAAGGTTTCTTCGTCAAGAGTATGCATTTTAGCCCTTTTTACATTATAAGAAAATCTTTCAACTAAATCTTCAAGATTTTCATCTCTCTTTGCATCATTTTAAAGGCTTAATCTTTAAGGTTATTGGGCATGTAATAATCCTTGTATTTTTATAAGAACGCATTTTTCATTTCTTCCCATGTTCTTATAGAATGTGCTCCTAAGCCCATAACCCTTTTTAATGTTGCAACTTTAAAAGTGGATGGAAACAATTTCAACTTTTGAGTATCAAGCAAGTAGTCATAGGATCTACACAAGACTTCGAACTCAAAGAGAAATGTTTCAGGATCCTCATTTCTTAATCCATGGAAATCAAGGAGGATAGAGGGTGAGCTATTTTTCATTGTGGCTATGGTATCTTCATCCAAGATGGGAAATCCAAAAGGTTACCTCTTCCTCCACCTCTTCCACCTCAAATCCTAGGTTGTTCACCATTCACATTATGTACTTCTCCTTCCCTTTCTCCTTCCATTGTAGATTCCTTAGAGCTAATATAAGGCTCCAAAATTGGGTTTTCTAGTTCCTCCTCTGGCTCCTCTATTAATGAAAGGTTAAAATAGGTTCCTTCTTCTTCTTCACTAGGGATTTCCAGTTCTTGTCTAAGAAATTGTTCTCCAGTTGAAGATAGAAAGATTAATCCTTCTGTGGGGAATGTAGGATCTTCTTCTTCTACTACGACTTCAGTAGAGGAAGTTGGTGAATCTTTAGGTTGGATTTCAGATCTATGTACCTCAGGAAGTCTATGTCTACCTGCAATTGATGAAATATGAGTTTGGATGGATGGTGTGGCACTACAAGGTTGTGGTGGGGTGAGTGGTGATGTTGGAATTGAGCTCCTACCTCTACTTACAAATCTACCTCTAAAATATCTTTCCCTATGCATATCATTTTTATTATTATTATTTTTTAATGAAAAGAAAAAGACTCCTATATACACTTCCTCGACAACGGTGCCAAAATGTTTGGTAATTTAAAGGATGTTAAATTACTACATAAATTATCGATCAGGGCTAGTATACTAATGAAGTGTATGTGTATTGTATGTACTATAATTCTTTATTATTCAATATAGTCAAATTGAGATATTGAGATGCGCATGTTTTCTTAACAACTACCACTCTTACATAAAATTAAATATGTCACTCTTTAACATAAATGAAATCAAAATCATTGCACTTTCTTAAAAGAAATATCACACTTTACTTGAAAGAAACATCACACTTGCTTGAAAGAAAGATGAAATTAGGATTATCACACTTTCTCAAAAGAAAGATGAAACTAGGATTATCACGCTTTGATGCAGGAGCATTCAACTCAGAAGAATCATTGTATTTTAGTAGACATAGGGGGGTCTTGTGTTTTAAGGAAATTGGTTTCCTAAGTGTTGAATTAATGTAATTACTTAGGTTTTGAGTGATTTTAATGAAAATAGGAATTAATTAAGTATTGTGAGGCATATTGTAAATGTTCTCGAATGAAGGGGAACATGAGAGAATCAGGATAGTTAAGAGTTCATAGGGATTGATAGCTTTGGAAATTAATTGTAGATCTTGAATTAGGAATTAGTTCATGATTTATAGGATTGAGAGGATTCTTAGGTTTTAGTTGAAATTATTAAGGATCTGAACCAGAAATTGGTTATAGACTCCTTTTGTATAAATGTAAGCCTAAAAGGCATAAAAAGAGTTAGTCAAGTTAGATAGTTAGCTGGTTAGCTAGTTAGAGGTTGGGAGTTAGAGGTTTGATTGTAAGCCTATGGGTAGGTAGGAAAACAAAGGCCATTGATTAGAAAATCAGGCCAGAGAGACAGAGAGTCTCATTATGTAATCACTTGTTTATATATATATATATATATATATATATAGATAGAGAATTCGATTCTGAATTGTGTGGTGTGTAATGATTAATGGAGTTATGAATTGTGTGTGAGTTAGAAGTTTCTGCATAGTATATGTATGCAGGTGGAGTTTGAGCAGAACACAGAGAAGAAGGGGAGTATGTAGGATCAGGGTTTAATCGTTGAATCTGATCAAAGGATCCAAGTGAAGTTCAAGGATGGCAGTGAATAAGAGTACACAGAGTTAAGCTCGGGAGGGAGTTATGTTGCAGAGCAACCAAAAACCAGAAACCCTGGAGAAACACGAACCACAAAAGAACACTGAAGCAATGGCATAAAACCGAAGAAAGTAAAGGCATGAAGGAAGGAAGTAAACGTGCATAGGAGTCATTGGATCTATGAGATAAAAAAACGAGGTTGAAGGAGATGGGCGATCAAGATTAAGTCTCACAACATAAAGTAAACGAAATGAACAACGGAGATCAACTTAAGTGTTAGCGAAAGAAGAATGGCAGAGGAATAGATCTAGATCGTCAGATCGACAGATCTGTTAGATCGACGGTGACCAACAACTATGGGGGTAAGAGAGTACGGATTTCCTTGATCATGGCTGAAGTCCCACACTCACTCCTAACCATCGATCTCATATTCAACGTCTTACGTCACAGTCAATTGTGGGGGTTAAGCTATTTTTTAATCCGTGTGCTAGTTGAAGACCCGCAAGCTGTAGATTTGATGGCCTCATATATCCAACAAATATCGGGTCATAAAGTGATCGAACTTTAAGTTCAAATTCGGACCCGAACATTTATAGATCAAGGATTCATATTCATTATCGGCTCCGTAAGGATGGGTAATCCTCGTGCAAGTGCCTCACCCGATATCGCTGTTGACTGTTGGATCAAGTGTGCTTTGATCAATGGTGGGGGATCGCCGATTAGTTTCACATCACAATATTTCATGAGTGGATGAACCTTGGTCTTAAGAAAATGTGATTTGCGATGTGCGATGATCGGGTGTAACATCAACCGTTGGATTGGGTAGAAGATCAATGATGGAGATCGAAGCTGATAAAGCTTGGGAAAGAGCGGACCCGATAAGTTTATGGATTCGAGTTAAGTGAGTTGAGCTCCTGAGGGTGAATGAGATATGACACGACATCCGTTGATCTGATGGAGTGAAATCAACGGTGGAGGTTGAACCCGATAAAGTGAGCATCAGAAAATGTGCAAGGTTGTGGATTGGTGGAAAGGTTAATGAAGGTTTAGACTATTGAATAGTCAAATATAACGTTTCCGCATAAAACTTAATTAAGAACATTAAAACTTGGTTTAAGAAGGTTTTCACCATGGATCAGGTGATTAAGGCCTGGGACCAGTGATATGCAATTTTATTTGCATAATGTGGGTATGGTCGGCTTAGCCCGACATCATTTGGTATCAGAGTAGAATAAGGAAATTCTGTGTAAAAGGTCTTTGAGAAATTTAGAATAGAGTTATGTTTTAGGATGTGTATACAGGCAAGAGGAGATCAAATTATAATCTCACAAATAGTAGGCACACAGAGATAAAGTGCAACAGAATTTGCAGATGCAAAAGAAACAGAGAACAATCCATTCAAAGTGCAGGTGAATGGTAGAACAAGATCATGCAGAGATCTTGAAGGTGAGATGATATGTTTTGTTTTAATTTGATTTCAAGATTGGAGAGTTGTGGTTTTTATATTGATGCACAGGTAGCATCATAAGAAGGTGAGAAGATTGCAGCAAACTAGAGCAAGGAGTGCTCAATTGGTTCTAGAAGAAAGAACCAGAGAGATGTCAAAAGACTGAGCTCAGAGGAGAGAAGCTTAGTGAGGCATATGTAGCAAGAAGGAGACTTGTTACTGCAGAGGTATTGTCACAACTTATAAAGGCAATTCCACAGAGGATGTGGGTAGAATTGCTAAGGGATAAAATAAGCTGGTAAAAGTTTCTGAATGAAAGTAGAATGTGGTAGAAACTTGAGGAATTCCAACAGAGGTTGGATAAAGAGGACAATTGTGTTCTTGAAAGGTGCAGATAAGTTGAAGCCTAGAAGGAGTAGAGAGAAGTGCTCAAAGAGGTTCCAGAGACAGAGAACCAAGTGCTTGCCAAAATACCAAGTACAGAGGAAAGCTTGGTGAGGTAAGTGGCAGCAGGGAGGACTTGCTATTGCAGAGGCTTTAATGTAGCTCATGGTGAGTGAGTGAAGAACTCATAGAGATGGAGAAGAAGATGACTATTGATAGTCATAGTGGAGGTTCTGAGGAAGACCACAGCAGAAGAAAAGTGAAGAAAGAGAATGCCAAGGCAAATGGCAAGAGAATGAGTCAAGAGGAAATTGACAAAGAGATTGTTGAGATGAAAGAACAACTCAATGTATTGAGTATGATACTTGAGGAAAGCCAAAGACTAGGTTGGGTCTTGAAGAAAAAGCCAGTGAAGTGGCATAAGTTACAGAGAAGGCTACAACAGAGGCAAGTGAAGAGCCTGGTGGAAGAACTCAGAGAAGCTGAGTTGGAAATGGAAGTTTCCATTTGTGAAGCAGAGCAGGGTGAAGTTCTGGGTGAAGATGAAGACTTGAAGACTGAAACTTCAAGTGAGACCAAAGGGTCACATGATTTTAAATTTGATCATTTTAGCATGTTTGCAGGTGAAACATGTGAAGAAGGACAATTTGCTGATATTGTCGTAAAGAAGGAAGAAGAAAGGCAGAATCTAAATTCTATTATGAAAGAAGATAAGATAGACAGGTCTCATATAAATACCTGTAAACAGTTGGGAAAATGTTTTACTTTTCAGCATATTGCAAGGACTGAAAGTAGAGGAAGTTTGGCTCATGAGGATGGCCAAAAGAAAGAAGAAGTAGAGAAGGATATCAAGCAAGCAAATGAAGGACTTGATGAGATTGAAGAGAAGACTGAAATATTTATGAGTCATGTAAAGAACTTGGAACAACAGGAGGAATTGGTGATTGAATCATCAAATAAGATCATGAGGTCTTGTGGTTTTACAACTGACAAGTTGTGTGTGAATGCAGGTATTGCAGAAGACAAACCATCTTATGGAACTATCTTGAATGAAGCTGAAAGTTGCCAAGCAAAGTATGATGATGATTGTCTTTCAAATGAAGATCAAGTTGAGTTATTACAACAGAAGGAGTTCATAAGTTCCTTGCTTAGTGGAGGAAATATCTTCAATAGAGATGAGACAATTATGTCTTATGATAAGGAATTTGCTATTGGTAAGAACAATGAGGAATTGATTTTCTTAAATGGCCAAAGGGAGAGTGATGGACATACATCTAAAACTATCATAGAGGTGGAGGATCAGAAGAAACTAGAAGTTATAACTTCTAGTTTCTTCTGATCCTTGAACCTGATTGACAAGGAAAAGAAGATGAAACAGAAGACATCAGACCTACAACAGTAGCAAAGGTACAAGGCATTTGGGCAGTTACAAAATAAGGTTGGGACCCTGGAGGTTTTCTATCAACATATGAGGCACATGATCAGGAGATCATGAATGTTTTCTACTTTGGGAGTGGGGGTCTTGTGTTTTAAGGAAATTGGTTTCCTAAGTGTTGAATTAATGTAATTACTTAGGTTTTGAGTGATTTTAATGAAAATAGGAATTAATTAAGTATTGTGAGGCATATTGTAAATGTTCTCGAATGAAGGGGAACATGAGAGAATCAGGATAGTTAAGAATTCATAGGGATTGATAGATTTGAAAATTAATTGTAGATCTTGAATTAGGAATTAGTTCATGATTTATAGGATTGAGAGGATTCTTAGGTTTTAGTTGAAATTATTGAGGATCTGAACCAGAAATTGGTTATAGACTCCTTTTGTATAAATGTAAGCCTAAAAGGCATAAAAAAAGTTAGTCAAGTTAGATAGTTAGTGTTGGAAATAATACTGAGAGGGGGGGGTGAATCAGTATTATCTAATTCTTTTAATAAATCTTCTTTATTTGTTCTTTGAATTGTTTTTGCATGTCAGTATCATAAAATAATGAGCATGAACAAAAGAAAACAGATAGTCACACCAAAGAACACAAGATGTAAGGTGGAAACCCAATGTGGGTGAAAACCACCTGCTACAATATGTCTCTATCTTCTTTCAAATTAGAAACTCCTTTTACAATGGTTTTGTACTGGTGCAGTCCTTTACCAGTACGCAGGCTGCAACCTGCAGAGAGCTACAACTCTCTCTCTCGTTTTCCAGTCTCTCCTGGAAGGGAACTACAACCCCCTACTTCTTTTCTTACAAGGACCACTTTTCATAAATTTTCAAACTGGATCCATAAGCATCAAATAATCATCAAGTATAAGAGAATCACCCAGTCAACTGTAGTAGATCAACAAACCCAGAACACAACAATGATAAACAAAGATTTTAGGAGAAGTAAGCACCCTGCTCAACTGCTCGCCTGCTTACGTAAGCACCCTGCTCAACTGCTGGCCTGCTTACAGTACTCACCCTGCTCAACTGCTTGCCTGCTTACAGTACGCACCCTGCTCAACTGCTCGCCTGCGTACCTCGCTCTGAGTCCATTGAACTGCCTGCGGACCTCCGCACCTGCAACCCTTCTGTGCCTGCGTACTGACGCACCTGAAACCCTTCTGTGCCTGCGTACCGGCGCACCTGAAACCCTTCTGTGCCTGCGTACCGGCGCACCTGAAACCCTTCTGTGCCTGCGTACTGGCGCACCTGAAACCCTTCTGTGCCTGCGTACCGGCGCACCTGAAACCCTTTTGTGCCTGCGTACCGGCGCACCTAAAACCCTTCTGTGCCTGCGTATGTACGCACTTTTCTCTCACTGTACCTGCGTACCTTCGGGCATAGATGATTTCAAGATTTCAGAAATAACCCAGACAGTCAGATCTACAGATATGAACATGCGCCGAAGAGATCTCGGTCCATCAGTAGATTCGCCTTATTTAGATCTAGACCAGATCTAGCCCTCATAAGATATTCAACCAAAAACATACATAAGCCAAATGATCTCCTTTGCTTTATATAGGAAAGCTCTTCCTTAAATCATGGATCAATACCACGAGCTGACACGATAATAACACAATACCGTTAGCTAAATACCAAGAGTAAAACATAAGAAAACCCCACATGTGAATTTCTTTGCCTTGAAATGTGTGCACTGGGGGTACGCACCTCCTGAACGGGATAACTGCGGGTATGTACGCACTTTATGTAACACTGACCTGCGTGTACGCACCTTATGCAAGGTGTACCTGCGTACCCCTTATTTTCTTCAATATTTGATAGCTGATCATCAATCTCTGCTGCTGACTTGAAGTACTGTGATCTATCACCTGAATGGGTTGCCATCAAGGACAACACTTTAGCCATAATGCCAACAATCTCCCCCTTTGGACTTGATGGCAACCTCAAAGCTTCAGCTTCATTCTCCCCCTTTGACATCAAGGGAAAAGGGTTATGCTCCCCCTAAGAACATGCTCCCCCCAGATTTGCAACGAAGAACCATAATCCACCATGAAAGAGATAGAGACATATTGCAGCTACTTCCAAGATCTCCTTCTGCACATCCTCCATAATGCCAACAATGCATTATATGCTCCCCCTGAACCTGTACCATCAATTAGAAGAGGTTCAGCAATAAGATGATGCATCAACAACCCCCAGCTTTTGCCTGAGGTATTCAAAAGTGTCCCTGGGCAGTGGTTTGGTGAGAATATCAGCAACTTGTTCCTTAGAAGGAACATACTCCAACTTGACCTTCTGTTCAAGCACTTGTTCCCGGAGAAAATGATACTTGATTGGTATGTGCTTGGTTTTTGAATGCATAACAGGATTCTTTGAGATGCTGATTGCACTTGTGTTATCACATAAGATGGGGATTGGTGGTGTACAAGTGATTTGAAAATCCTGCAAAGCCTGCATCATCCAAAGGAGTTGGGTGCAACAAGATGCAGCAACAACATATTCCGCTTCAGCTGTAGACAAGGCAATCGAACTCTGTTTCTTGCTGAACCAAGATACCAGTCTGGAACCCATAAAGAACGCACCACCACTTGTGCTTTTCCTGTCATCCACGCTTCCGGCCCAATCTGCATCTGTATAAGCATGGAGTGTAAGATCTGTATCTCTAGGATACCATAAGCCATAATTTTGAGTCCCTTGAAGATATTTGAAAATTCTCTTCACTGCCTGAAGATGAGTCTCCTTCGGATTTGCCTGAAATCTTCCAACTATTCCAACTGCATGCATGATGTCTGGTCGGGTACCTGTCAAATAAAGTAAACTTCCAATCATAGATCTGTAGGTTGGTTGATGTACTGCTGCAGATTCATCATTTGCACTGAGGCTACATCCTGTGGCCATGGGTGTACATACTGGTTTTGTATCTTCCATACCATATTTCTTCAAAATCTGTTTGAGATACTTGGTTTGAGATAAAAAGATTCCTCCTTCTTTTTGTTGGATTTTCAAACCAAGGAAATATGTCAGTTCTCCTAGCAAGGAAATTTCAAATTCTTTCTGCATGACCAAGGCAAAGTTTTGACTCATAGCTTCTTCATTGCTCCCAAAAATAATGTCATCTACATACACAACAAGTATTAGCAATTTGTCATTTTCAACTTTTATATAAAGATTGCTATCTGCCGATCCTTTTGAAAAGCCTTGTTGATGAAGATATTTATCCAAACGGTAGTACCAAGCCCTTGGAGCTTGTTTGTGACCATAGAGAGCCTTTTTCAATCTGCATACAAGATTTGGATCATTTCCAAGAATGAACCCATCTGGCTGTTCAATGTACACTTCTTCTTCCAAGTCTCCATTCAGAAAGGCTGATTTCACATCCATTTGAAATACTTTGAAGTTTTGAAAACTTGAGAGAGCAAGGAACATTCGGATGGCCTCAAGTCTTGCAACAGGAGCAAAGGTTTCTTCAAAGTCTATTCCTTCTTGCTGCGCATACCCTTTACAAACAAGTCTGGCTTTGTTTCTAATTACTTCTCCATTTTCATTCAATTTGTTTTTGAAGACCCATTTTTTCCCAATAACATTCTTATCTTTTGGTCTAGGAACCAGCTCCCAAGTGTTGTTCTTTTCGATCTGCTCAAGTTCTTCATCCATTGCTTTCACCCAACATTCATCTTTGCATGCCTCTTTCACATTTTGTGGTTTAGTAGAGGAGAGTAATGCAAAATAGCTTGAAGCTTCTGCAACTGTTCTTCTTGTTTGTACACCTGCTTCTTTCTGCCCCATAATCTGAGATTCTGGATGATTCTTTTGAACATATCTGGATGGAGTCTTTGCTTCTATTCTTGTTTGCTCTTCTGGTTCTTCTTGAGGTTCTTCTTGAGGTTCTTCTTCTTCATCATTCTGTCGTTGGGGGTAGCCTTCATCTTCTTCGATGTCTTCATGATGTACTTGCCTAGGAATGTATCCCTTCTCATCAACCACTACATCAGTGCTGTCAACAATTCTGCCAAGTCTTTTATTGTAGCATTTGTATGCTTTGCTATGTGGAGAGTAACCAAGAAGAATGCCTTCATCTGCTCTAGGTTCAAGTTTGCCAAGCTGCTCATCAGTATTCTTGATATAGCATTTGCTCCCAAAGATTTTGAAGTGCTTTACCGAAGGAGTCCTACCACTCCAGAGCTCATGAGGAGTTTGAGTGCTGTTCACCCGGACATTTGTTTTGTTGAGAATAACAACCGCAGCATGTGCAGCTTCACCCCAGAAAGTTGCGGGAGTTCCTGACTCATCAAGCATAGCACGAGCCATTTGTTGGACTGTTCTGTTCATTCTTTCCACAACTCCATTTTGCTGAGGGGTTCTTGCTGTAGAGAATTCTCTTCTTATCCCATGTTCTTCACAGAAATCGAAAAATTCATTTGAAGTAAATTCCCCACCTCTGTCGGATCTGAGGCACTTAATTTTGTGACCTGATTCATTTTCAACCAAGGCTTTGAAGGATTTGAATTTTTCGAATGCTTCATCTTTATGCTTCATAAGTCCTAACCAGACAAACCTGGAGAAATCGTCAATGAATAATATCAAGTATTCTTCTCCTCGAGGTGTTCTTTTCCTGAAAGGACCGCATGTATCTGTATGTACTAGCTCAAGAGGCATGCTAGCTGAACCTTCTTTCTCTGGAAAATTAGTTCTGGTTTGTTTTCCAAACTGACATGATTTGCATATGGTGTTGTCAGGAATTTTGATATCTGGAAGATCGCGAACTGCCTGATATTTCCATGCTTTCCTTATTTGTGAAAAGCTTAGATGTCCCAACCTCCGATGCCATAACCAGTGCTCATCATCCTTGCTCAGATAGCATTGTTGTTGTCCTTCTTCAAATATGTACAGATTATTTGGAGTTCTTTTGCCTTTGATCACTGTTTTACCTGTATCAAGATCACGAACAAGACATCCATTTGATCTGAATATAACCTCGGTTCTTTGATCACACATCTGGCTGACACTTAGAAGATTATGCTTCAATCCATCAACATACAAAACATTTCCAGCCTTGACCTTTTCTTTTAACTGAGCAATTCCTTTTCCTTTTATAGTTGCAGGAGTATCATTTCCAAAAGAGACTTTCTTTCCCTTTTCTAGAGTAGAATAAGACTCAAGTTTTTCTTTATCACCTGTCATATGCTTCAAACATCCACTGTCAATGTACCATAGATTTTCCTGTCCCTCTGCATAAAATGCTATCCCACATCTTTCTGTTTGAGGTTCCTTTATTCTCCATGTTTTGGTGCTTGAGGCTTGTTCCTTTTTCTGCTGAAACCTGCTCCTGCATTCAGAGTCTTCATGACCAAAGTTATTGCAAATAGAACATTCAACTTCATTTTCAAGAACCGAAAAGTTGTTATAGGTCCTTTTTGTAATCCCCGTCATACTTCTTTGTTTTTGAGCTTCCCTAGTCATGATCGTTTTATATGCAACACATTGAGCTGCTTTGTGACCAAAGTTATGGCAAGAAAAGCATTGTCCATTGAAGAAATTTCTGCGGTTATCGAATCTACCAGCCAATTGATTGTAATTTTTATTGTCATCTATTCTTGAACCAAATTGAGAAGATTTTACCTGTGGTTGGTTGTAGCTTTTGTTCACCCTTAAGATGGATTGCCCCTGATAGTTTCTGTTTGTAATTCGTCCCTGCTTTACCTGATGATCTTCATTGTGCTTTTGCTCATTTCTTCTTGCTGCATCAAGATAACTTTTTGAGGTGGATGCTTGAGAAGTTTCTCCATTATAGCCCAGACCTGTCTTGTTTAGAGGAGACCGCTGCACATTGATAATCTCATCCAAAGTTTCAGATCCTTTGAAAAACTTGAGATTAATAGCTTTTGTTTTCTCACCTTCTCATCCAAAGTTTCAGATCCTTTGAAAAACTTGAGATTAAGACCAACAATTTCACCTTCTAATTTTTCAAGATGTTTTTCCTTTTCATCAATTTGAAATTGTAGAGTATCAATGATCATGTTCTTTTCTTCTATACATCTCTTGAGTCTAGTAATTTCATCATAAAGGTTATCCACATCTATAGCATCCATATAATCATCATCTTCAAATGCCATTAACAACTTATATTCATTACCTTGTTCATCTTCATCACTGTTTGATAGACCATCACTATCTTCATGAGTGTAGTAGCTTTTCTTATTTGCATTCTGTTTCTTGTTCCATCTAGCAGGTTCCTTTCCTTTATCCTTATAAGGATGTTTTGCAGCATAATGACCTACTCTTCCACAAGCAAAGAATTTAAAAGGTAACTTACCTCTGAACCTTCCAGAACCCCTTTGAAGATTCCTGACAAAATTTGATTCTTCTTCCTCTTCTTCTGGGACGTGGCTCGCTTCATAATAATCTCCTTTGCCTGATGCCTTGAAAGCAGCTTCTCTTCTGTCTGATGGACCTCCCTTTCTCATTTCATAAGCAGTTAGAATTCCATGTAGCTGAGACATAGTAAGAATTCGTAGATTTTCCTTTTCTTCTATTGCAGATACTTTAGATTCAAACTTGGGGGACAATGATCTTAGAACCTTTTCAACCACAATAGCCTATTTTATTTCTTCACCCAAATTTTTCATACAGTTAACAACCTCATCTACCCGAAGAAAATAGTTAGCCACACTTTCATCATTATACATTTTGAGAGTCTCATACTGAATTCTGAGAGTTTGAAGTTTAGCACGCTTTACCTGTTCATCTCCTTCATAGCTCGTGACAATTTTGTCCCATATCTCTTTTGCGGATTTATAGTGCATTACCTTCATGAATTCTGATTGAGATATACATCCTAATAGAGTACTGACTGCTTTCGCATTTGTTTCATACTTCTTTTTCTCAGCTGCATCTGTAGGAGTAGCTGAAGGAAAAGCGTAGCCTGTCTCTACGATGTCCCAAACTTCTGTACCAAGAGATTGAAGATAGGCAGTAACTCTTACCTTCCAATAATTGAAGTTTGTCCCATCAAAAACCGGTGACCTGATTGATGCTTCTCTCTCGTAGTTGCTCATGATGAACGATCTACCTTCAAGCGATCAAGCTTCTCTGAAGGACCTGCTCTGATACCAATTGTTGGAAATAATACTGAGAGGGGGGGGTGAATCAATATTATCTAATTCTTTTAATAAATCTTCTTTATTTGTTCTTTGAATTGTTTTTGCATGTCAGTATCATAAAATAATGAGCATGAACAAAAGAAAACAGATAGTCACACCAAAGAACACAAGATGTAAGGTGGAAACCCAATGTGGGTGAAAACCACCTGCTGCAATATGTCTCTATCTTCTTTCAAATTAGAAACTCCTTTTACAATGGTTTTGTACTGGTGCAGTCCTTTACCAGTACGCAGGCTGCAACCTGCAGAGAGCTACAACTCTCTCTCTCTCGTTTTCCAGTCTCTCCTGGAAGGGAGCTACAACCCCCTACTTCTTTTCTTACAAGGACCACTTTTCATAAATTTTCAAACTGGATCCATAAGCATCAAATAATCATCAAGTATAAGAGAATCACCCAGTCAACTGTAGTAGATCAACAAACCCAGAACACAACAATGATAAACAAAGATTTTAGGAGAAGTAAGCACCCTGCTCAACTGCTCGCCTGCTTACGTAAGCACCCTGCTCAACTGCTGGCCTGCTTACAGTACTCACCCTGCTCAACTGCTTGCCTACTTACAGTACGCACCTTGCTCAACTGCTCGCCTGTGTACCTCGCTCTGAGTCCATTGAACTACCTGCGGACCTCCGCACCTGCAACCCTTCTGTGCCTGCGTACCGACGCACCTGAAACCCTTCTGTGCCTGCGTACCGGCGCACCTGAAACCCTTCTGTGGCTGCGTACCGGCGCACCTGAAACCCTTCTGTGCCTGCGTACCGGCGCACCTGAAACCCTTCTGTGCCTGCGTACCGACGCACTTGAAACCCTTTTGTGCCTGCGTACCGGCGCACCTGAAACCCTTCTGTGCCTGCGTATGTACGCACTTTTCTCTCACTGTACCTGCGTACCTTCGGGCATAGATGATTTCAAGATTTCAGAAATAACCCAGACAGTCAGATCTACAGATCTGAACATGCGCCGAAGAGATCTCGGTCCATCAGTAGATTCGCCTTATTTAGATCTAGACCAGGTCTAGCCCTCATAAGATATTCAACCAAAAACATACATAAGCCAAATGATCTCCTTTGCTTTATATAGGAAAGCTCTTCCTTAAATCATGGATCAATACCACGAGCCGACACCATAATAACACAATACCGTCGGCTAAATACCAAGAGTAAAACATAAGAAAACCCCACATGTGAATTTCTTTGCCTTGAAATGTGTGCACTTGGGGTACGCACCTCCTGAACGGGATAACTGCGGGTATGTACGCACTTTATGTAACACTGACCTACGTGTACGCACCTTATGCAAGGTGTACCTGCGTACCCCTTATTTTCTTCAATATTTGATAGCTGATCATCAATCTCTGCTGCTGACTTGAAGTACTGTGATCTATCACCTGAATGGGTTGCCATCAAGGACAACACTTTAGCCATAATGCCAATAGTTAGTTGGTTAGCTAGTTATAGGTTGGGAATTAGAGGTTTGATTGTAAGCCTACGGGTAGGTAGGAAAACACAGGCCACTGATTAGAAAATCAGGCTCTAGAGACAGATAGTCTCATTATGTAATCACTTGTTTATATATATATATATATATATATATACAGAGAATTCGATTTTGAATTGTGTGGTGTGTATTGATTAATGGAGTTATGAATTGTGTGTGAATTAGAAGTTTCTGCATAGTATATGTATGCAGGTGAAGTTCGAGCAGAACACAAAGAAGAAGGGGAGTATGTAGGATCAGGGTTTGATCGTTGAATCTGATCAAAGGATCCAAGTGAAGTTCAAGGATGGCAGTGAATAAGAGTACACAGAGTTAAGCTCAGGAGGGAGTTGTGTTGCAGAACAACCAAAAACCAGAAACCATGAAGAAACCTGAAACCACAGAAGAACACTGAAGCAATGGCATAAAACTAAAGAAAGTAAAGGCATGAAGGAAGGAAGTAAACGTGCACAGGAGTTGTTGTATCTATGAGATCAACGAATGAGGTTGAAGGAGATGAGTGATCAAGATTAAGTCACGTAGCATAAAGTAAAAGAAATGAATGGCCGAGATTAACTTAAGTGTTAGCAGAAGAAGAATGGCGAAGGAATAGATATAGATCGTCAGATCGACAGATCTGTTAGATCGACAATGATTAGAAACTGCGGGGGTAAGAGAGTATGGATTTCCTTGATCGTGGTTGAAGTCTCGCACTCACTCCTAACCATCGATCTCATATTCAACGTCTTACGTCACAGTCAACTGCGGGGGTTAAGTTGTTTTTTAATCTGTTTGCTAGTTGAAGGCATAGATTTGATGGCCTCAAATATTCAATGGATATCGGGTCATAAAGTGGTCGAAATTTAAGTTCAAAATTAGAGCCGAACAATTATAGATTAAGGATTTATATTCCTTGTTGGCTCCGTAAGGATGGGTAATTTTCCTACAAGTGCCTCACCCGATATCGTTGTTAACCGTTGGATCAAGTGTGCTTTGATCAATGGTGGGGGATTTCCGATTAGTTTCGCATCACAATATTTCATGAGTGGATGAACCTTGGCCTTAAGAAAATGTGATTTGCGATGTACGATGATCGGGTGTAACATCAACCGTCGGATTGGGTA
The DNA here is from genome assembly GCA_031772625.1 of Pinus tabuliformis. NCBI lineage: Eukaryota > Viridiplantae > Streptophyta > Pinopsida > Pinales > Pinaceae > Pinus > Pinus tabuliformis. The sequence continues at coordinate 79,456,522 of CM062807.1, forward strand.
GAAGATTAACGACAGAGATCAAAGCCGATAAAGCTTGGGAAAGAGCGGACCCGAGAAGTTTATGGACGCGAGTTAAGTGAGTTGAGTTCCGGAGGGTGAATGAGATACGACACGACAGTCATTGATTTGATGGATTGAAATCAACGATGGAGGTTGAACCCGATAAAGGTGAGCATCAGAAAATGTGCAAGGTCTTGGATTGGTGGAAAGGTTAATGAAGGTTTAGACTATTGAATAGTCAAATATAATGTTTCCGCATTAAAATTAATTAAGAACATTAAACCTTGGTTTAAGAAGGTTTTCACTATGGATCAGATGATTAAGGCTTGGGACCAGTGATATGCAATTTTATTTGCATAATGTGGGTATTGTCGGCTTAGCCCGACATCACGCTTTCTCAAAAGAAAGATCACACTTTTTAGAATAAATACCACACTTACTCAACTAAATAATGAAAGTAAATCTAAATCACTCTGACAGTAAAAGAGAAACTAACACTAATTGGAAATTGAAATCCTCTTTACCAAACTCAAACTATATTACGAATCATAAATCAACCCACACTCTGCCATACTACTTATCATGTGCACAAGAGATCTCAGTTTCACTCATTCATCCTACAACAAAATGATTAAACAAAACATCCTTTGTTATGAACTTTGTGATCACTGTCAAAATCATTCACTAGCAATCGAATTGGACAGTTAGATGAACGAATTAAACATGATATAAAATGGAGAATTGAAATGTTAATTAAAAACAATAAAACCTTACAACTCCAGGGGGTCCTCCTGCGAGATGTAGGCAACAACACAACTTCTTTAAAGGACTATATATGCATCGAGGCAATGCACATGAATAGTATCAAATGAAACAAAGTTTTTATAATTATGAACAAAGTTTTTCAAACAATATGCAAGATTATGTTTTTCATGCCGAGAGGTAGATTTACTAACCTATCTACTCGACAAACACTAAAAATAACATAAGAGGATAATATCTCATGATTTTCTATCGAAGAAGCAAAACATGAGGCTAAATATCTGCTTTAATTAATTTCCTTGCTTGCCTGGTTCGCCTTCAGCTCCTTCTTCGCTGCTTGACTTTTACGCATTGGGCCTATATGGTGTTCTTATCATCGATCTAGACCATGAAGATAGGGAAATATCGTTGTGCCAGCTATTGGCTACCTGAGCATATGTCTCGTTCCTTGACTGGAGTTTCGGAACCCTTCAAACCTTCAACTTTTCTGCAAAATCAGTCATTCGCTGTAGAATTGGTGCAATTCCGTAGCTCAAGCAAATATTAAGTTAAATAATAAAGAACAATGAAACTTATGAAATAAAATATGTTTAAGTACCTTTTATTGCCATGAACTTTGTAAACTGATGCTCAATTAGAGTTATTAGAGTAAAAAAGGAGAATGGAGTGTAAGAAGGTGGTAAAAAAGAGACGATTTTAGGCTTCAACAATGGATGCATGAGAGCTTTTAATTTTTTCTTCATGGATAATGGAACAATTTTGATTTTTCTTTTCAATGGTAATTATAAATAAAAACTGAATTAATAAATATTTTATGGCTAAGAATTAAATGATAAATAATGTGATGGTGATTAAGAGACATTTGTTTGACTTTCAAATAGACTTGGTGATGCATTTTTCTTTCCTATTTAGATTATGTAAAATAAATATCTATTTTTATGTATTTATAAATAAATTATTTAAAGTAGACATGTCTTTATCATTGTAAACATGATGTAATATTAGCTAGGGGAAATGTGAAAACATGAATTTTAGTGACTACCTTGTGATAAGAGTGTGGAATTTTTTTTTTTTTTTTTTTTTTTTTTTTTTTTTTTTTTTTTTTCAGTTGTTCATCAAGAAATAATCAAATATATTATTTGTCAAAAGTTTAAATCTATCATAGTGTCATTTTTGTATTATTTAACTCATATTTGTTATTAAAAAGAGTTAAATTTAAACTAGTACAATAGCAAATAAAGAACCAAAATCGCAGCAAAATGTTATATCTTAATTACTAGAAAAAAAATCCACTTGCCCCTTTAAGGGAGAATTTTCAATAGAGAAAATCCCCAACTACAAGTAACTTCACAAGCCTTATTTGTTAAGATTTCATAGGGCTATATTGTTCTTTGCATTGATAATTGCATTTCTTAATTAACACATTAAGTTCACCCCATAACATTATTTAGATTTACATCATTATTCATCATCATATGCAACTATGTAAAAAGAACAATATCATCATCATCAATGCATTATAACATAAAGGAATAATAGAAGAAAAGCATTCACACATAGAGACACCAGGATTGGTCGGAGACGAGTTAAAAACCCACTATGGAGAAAACTCTTGAAAATTCTTATTATTAGATTGTCATCAAATGATTCAGCAAAAGAGAGTACAATGATCCATATCTTAATCTATGCAACTAGCCAGCAAAAACAACTATTATATCCATAAATTAACCTAACAAAGCTTATACTAAAAAATCTTATTCTGAAGTCTGTAATGAACTCTAAATGTATGCAGCCAACTGCTGAACCCTACAGCCACTAAGCGAAATCTTTGTAAGACTAAGATTTTATATTTTAGGTCCTGGTCGCACAGAGGACATGTCATGCGACCGACTATAGCTTCTCATTCGCTCCCTTAGGTATGGCATGTGAACGACTGGGGTTAGATCTAGACTGCAGAAACCCTAAACCCTTAGTTGCATGGATGGAGAGGTGTCTATGTGACTGGAATGTTGTGTGTGGAGCATGATTGTTCAGAGGTCTTTGTTTCAGCCGGATGTATACCCCAGGAAGTTGGTACACCCCTCCACGCGGGGGGGTGCGGGGGGGATCGGGGGCAGCGCCCCCGAAGCTAAAAACAAATGTAAAATTGCCTTGTAAAAGTATAGTAATTTCTAGTCAATCTGGGCCGTTCATTAGGCAGATGATCTGACGGTAGAACTTATGTTTAGTTTAGGGTTTTTTTCCCTAGAAGGCAACCCCCTCTCTTTGTATGAGGGCATTGTATTTGAGGCTGAGATATAGATGTGTATTCTGTGAGCGAGAAACAGAGAGGTGAGACTGTGAGAGAAAACAGAGGATATTACAGCGGATTTGCTGTAGGTTGTGTCTCTTCATTTTGCTGGATAATAGAAAGGAAGGACTGGCTATTCGGGGTGGACGTAGCCCAAACTGGGTGAACCACGTATATCTGTGTCTCTCTTGTTTTGTGCGTTTTCTGTGTTTATATTTCTGCAATATTTTATGTGTTCCATTGCTCCGTAATAAATAATTTTCTAACAACTGGTATCAGAGCCGAAGGTCTATTTGGCTGATAAACTCGCAGGAAAGAAGGGTTCCTAGTTCGAGTGGGAGCAATGGCGGAAGATGGTAAGTTTAGGGTCGAGAAATTTAACGGCCAAAACTTCTTGATGTGGAAGATGCAGATGGAAGATTATCTGTATCAGAAAGATCTATACCTACCATTGGGCGGAAAAACAAAGATGCCGACGGGTATGAAAGACGAAGAATGGAACCTTCTCGATAGAAAGGCACTCGGAATAATACTGTTGTGCCTTGCTGCGTCAGTCGCCTTCAACATTTCAAAGGAAACCACAACAGTGGGTTTGATGCAGACGTTGTCGAAACTATATGAAAAACCCTCGGCCTCAAACAAGGTATTTCTTATGAAACGGTTATTTAATATGAATATGTCGGAAGGTGGATTTGTTGCAAACCATTTAAATGATTTTAATACAGTTACAAGTCAGTTAAGTTCTGTAGGGGTAAACTTTGATGATGAAGTTAGAGCTCTGTTATTCTTGTGCTCATTACCAGAAAGTTGGAATGGTTTGGTAATGGCCATTAGTAACTCCGTTTCTGGATCTAGTACTTTAAAGTTTGATGATGTTGTCGTTGCTATCCTTAGCGAGGAAATGCGACAGAAAAGCTCCGGTGAGACATCGGGAAATGCTTTGAGTGCAGAGTCTAGAGGAAGAAAAATGGAAAGAGGAAAGAGCTCAGGATATCGCAGTAAATCAAGGAAAGGCAGATCCAAGTCCAGATCAGGGATAGTGTGCTGGAAATGTGGAAAGAAAGGACACCTAAAGAAACACTGTAGATCTCCGAAGGGAAAAGAAGGAGATGCACATCAAGAAAACAATCATGAAGAAAATGTGACATGTGAGGTGTTACAAGATGCTTTGATTCTTTCTTTCGAAAATATTACTAATTCTTGGGTGGTAGATTTAGGGGCTTCATTCCATGCCACACCTGATAAGAAATACTTTCATGACTATGTTCAAGGAGATTTTGGACAAGTCCGTCTGGGTGATGATAAACCCTGTAAAATCGTTGGAATGGGTAAGGTTCTTATAAAACAGCAGAATGGAAACCAATGGCTATTAAAGGAGGTAAGGCATGTTCCAGATCTAAAGAAAAATCTGATTTCAACAGGGCAGTTAGGCGGTGAAGGTTGTGTGACAACTTTCACAGATAAAGCTTGGAAGGTCACCAAAGGAGCCCTGGTAATAGCAAAAGGTGAAAAGGTTGGTACATTGTATTTATGCAATGGTATTTCTAACTCTGTTAATGCTTTAACTTCCAAAGGAGCAGATGCAGCATTATGGCATCATAGACTCGGACACATGAGTGAAAAGGGGATGAAGATTCTTCACTCAAGGAATTTGTTGCCGGGTTTGAAGAATGTTGATTTGGACTTCTGTGAGAACTGCATTTATGGAAAACAGAAGAGAGTCAGATTTCTCAGAGTTGGGAAAGAAAAGAAGAACGAAAAATTAGAGCTTGTGCATACAGACGTATGGGGACCTGCTCAGGTATCATCTCTTGGTAGCTCTCATTATTATGTTACCTTTATTGATGATGCAACTAGAAAAACTTGGATTTATTGTATTAAGAATAAATCTGATGTATTTGATACTTTCAAGAAATGGAAAGCTTTGGTTGAGATTGAGACAGGAAAGAAATTGAAGTGTCTTAGATCAGACAATGGAGGTGAATATTGCAACAAAGAGTTTGATAGGCACTATTCAGAACATGGAATTCGCAGAGAGAAGACAGTTCCAAGAACACCACAAGAAAATGGTGTGTCAGAAAAGATGAATAGAACAATCATGGAGCGTGCAAGGTGCATGAGATTGCATGCAGGATTGCCTTTACAGTTTTGGGCAGATGCTGTAGATACTGCTGTTTATCTAATAAACAGAGGGCCTTCAAGTTCCTTGGATGGTGGTGTTCCGGAGGAAGCATGGACAGGTAAAAAGGTAAACTACTCCTTTTTAAAGCCTTTTGGTTGTGAGGCCTTTGTCCATATTGATAAAGAAAATAGAACAAAGCTTGAGGCAAAGTCAAAGAAATGTACCTTTATTGGATATGGTGTTAATGATTTTGGTTATCGCTTATATGATTATGAAAATCACAAAATCATTAGGAGCAGAGATGTAATATTCAATGAAAAGGTCTTGTATAAGAATCAGTTGCAGGAAAAGAAGAAAGAAAACGAAAACAAGGAATACGCAGTTCTTGATGACATCACTGAAAAGGTAAAGGTGCCTGAAAATAATAATAATCAACAACAACAACCACCACAACAGCAACAGGCACCCCAAACACCTAAAAGTGGCATTAGAAGATCTACCAGGATAAGTAGACCCCCTGAACGATACTCTCCTTCATTATATTATTTATTGTTGACTGATTCTGGTGAACCCGAATGTTATGAAGAAGCAATGCAGGTTGAAAGCAGGAAGAAGTGGGAGGTAGCCATGGAAGAAGAGATGGACTCCTTAATGCATAACCAGACTTGGGATTTAGTCAGGTTGCCTGCAGGAAAAACTACATTGAAGAATAAATGGGTTTACAGGCTGAAGGAAGAAGATGGAGGAAAACAGAGGTACAAAGCTAGACTTGTGGTGAAGGGGTTTGCACAGAAGAAAGGTATTGATTTTGATGAAATATTTTCTCCTGTTGTTAAAATGACTTCAATCAGAACTATTTTAAGTCTTGTAGCAGCTGAAGATTTGCATCTTGAGCAGTTAGATGTAAAGACGACCTTTCTCCATGGGGATTTGGAGGAAGAGATATATATGCAGCAGCCACAAGGATATGAGGTGAAAGGGAAGGAGAAACTAGTGTGCAGGTTGAAGAAGAGCTTGTATGGCTTAAAACAGGCTCCAAGGTAGTGGTATCTAAAATTTGACAAGTTTATGTCTGAACAAGGTTATACTAGATGTTACTCTGATCATTGTGTTTATTTGAAAAAGCAAAATGATGGCAGCTATATTATATTGTTATTGTAGGTAGATGACATGCTTGTTGCAGGATCTAACATGCAGGAAATAAATGTGCTCAAAAGAAAACTGGCAAATTCATTTGCAATGAAGGATTTGAGAGCTGCAAAACAAATCCTTGGTATGAGAATAACTAGAGACAGGAAAAACCGTAAATTAACATTGTCTCAGAATGAGTACATACAAAAGGTGTTGAAAAGATTTAACATGCACAATGCAAAACCAGTTAGTACACCTTTTGCTAGCCATTTCAAACTTAGCAAGTAAATGTGCCCAAAGACCCAAGAAGACATGGATTATATGTCTAAAGTTCCATATGCATCAGCAGTTGGAAGCTTAATGTATGCAATGGTCTGCACAAGGCCTGATATTGCACATGCAGTGGGAGTTGTAAGCAGGTACATGAACAATCCAGGAAAGGAACATTGGATGGCAGTGAAATGGATTCTCAGATATTTGAAAGGTACCACAAATCAAGCATTATGCTTTGGTGGTTCAAACATCTCCCTACAAGGATATGTTGATGCAGATATGGCAGGTGACAGAGATAACACGAGGAGCACTACAGGATATGTATTTACTGTTGGAGGAACAACTGTCAGTTGGGTTTCAAAAATCCAAAGTGTTGTTGCACTTTCAACAACAGAAGCAAAGTATGTTGATGCTACAGATGCTAGTAAAGAAATGATTTGGTTATAAAGGTTTATGGGTGAATTGGGTAAGGAGCATGATATGGGCATGTTATACAGTGATAGTCAAAGTGCCATTCATCTTGCAAAGAACTTAGCATTTCATTCCAGGACTAAACACATACAGCTCAAGTACCATTTCATACGATCAGTGTTGGAAGATGGAGAGTTGAAGCTGGAAAAGATACACACTAGCCAGAATCCTGCAGATATGCTAACAAAAGTTGTAACTAGGGAGAAACTGAGAATATGCTCAGTTTCAATTGGTCTTCAAGGATGACGATGAAGATGAGAAACAACCAGGTCCAAAGATCAGTCATTGTCCAACAAATGAAGCAGCAGTGGAGTTTCAACAATCATTCTCCAAGTGGGAGATTGTTGTGTGTGGAGCATGATTGTTCAGAGGTCTTTGTTTCAGCCGGATGTATACCCCAGGAAGTTTGTACACCCCTCCACGCGGGGGGGTGCGGGGGGGACTTGTCCCCCCCGCGGGGGTTCGGGGGGGCCGATCCCCCCCGGCTGGGGGGTCCGGGGGCCAGCGGTCCCCCGGCGGCAGCGCCCCCGAAGCTAAAAACAAATGTAAAATTGCCTTGTAAAAGTATAGTAATTTCTAGTCAATCTGGGCCGTTCATTAGGCAGATGATCTGACGGTAGAACTTATGTTTAGTTTAGGGTTTTTTGCCCTAGAAGGCAACCCCCTCTCTTTGTATGAGGGCATTGTATTTGAGGCTGAGATATAGATGTGTATTCTGTGAGCGAGAAACAGAGAGGTGAGACTGTGAGAGAAAACAGAGGATATTACAGCAGATTTGCTGTAGGTTGTGTCTCTTCATTTTGTTGGATAATAGAAAGGAAGCACTGGCTGTTCGGGGTGGACGTAGCCCAAACTGGGTGAACCACGTATATCTGTGCCTCTCTTGCTTTGTGCGTTTTCTGTGTTTATATTTCTGCAATATTTTATGAGTTCCATTGCTCCGTAATATATAATTTTCTAACATGGAAGGCTCCAGTTGCATGAATGAGCTTCTATGCATGTGACTACGGTCAAATCCTTCCTATGCTTTGCCTGCGACTGTTGTCCAAAGCCCTAAATCATAGATGCGAGCTTTAGACCTTGCAATTTCACCTCAGAGCAAACATGATCCTCCACGGATGAGTCTCAGACCCATGCGATCCAAAAACCAAGATAGGAGAGTGTCTCATCATTGTGTCTAAACGAAGTAGAGGTCACTTGTATTTATAGCCTTCTAAGGTGGTCCACTTTGCTTTAGGGCCAACGTTATTAAATATGCACATGTGGGAGTTTCTTCATAAGTACACTTTCCCTTATCCGATTTGAGTGATCCTTAGGTCGATTTTTTTCCTCTTGAAAATAGGAATTCAATGCAATAATTATCTCCATCAAGTGAGTTGTCCAAAGTGGAATTTGACCACACTTTGATATTTTAACACTCCCTCTCAACTAGGGATAATTCCACCTGCATCATGTCATCAAATCATATCCAATCTCAAATATCTAATCATTTCGTATCATCATTGATCATCTCAATTCATCTCTTGCTTATTCCTGCTTATCTCTTGATTATCCCTACTCATATGCTGAATATTCTCGAATCTAAAAGAAGAAGAATTTTGACATCGGAGGGGAGCTCAGTCAACCACCCTCTGTCCATCAGGCTACTACCCAGAATCTCTGCCAATGGGCTACTACTCGGTAATATCTGTTGGCGGGCTACTACTTGATAATATTTGTCGGTGGGCTACTACCCAGTAATATCGATGGGGAGTCAAATCTACAACCCGCATCATCATCGAAGAATATATGATGAGGGAGCACATCTCAACCCGGAACCACATCGAGGAGCTCAATCTCAACCTAGAATATCATGGGGGAGATACTACTATGACCCCATATTGAGAAATATGTGATATAGGGGACCTACTACTCAACCCATCCTATTGCCTACCGATCTTTCCAGCAATGACCCTTAATAGCCATGTGGTAGAACACCTGCATAATAATCCGAGCTTTGACGAGATACCCAACTTACCAAGAGGTAAGGATCACATGCCTCCAAGCCTCCTCAACCATTGGCCACACGGGGAGGGACAATCCCAACAAGCCATTCTTGTGGGTATGATGCCAACTAGCACATACTCTACAAAGACCAAGATAGTGTGAGTAACTACTCCAACCCTATGGGTAATAGATAGGGGTGATACCCTATTGTCCAAAGTTCCCTCAACCCCAGGATCCCTCTATCTCAATTCCACACCTTGTGAGCTCAAACAAGGAGGAAGAGTTGGATTAGTGTCCTTGATCAATGATGCTCTCATCATACTCATATCTGGTATCAACTTGATCATCAAGTAGCAATAACAATTGTCTCTTGTTCATGAAATTCATCAAATCAAATATCATATTAGAACATAAATAATCATATAAATCACAAAAGGATTCCATATTCATCCTCCCTCTTAAGGAGGTGTCAATCAAAAGTCTATGCTTGTCTCGTACATCAACACTGTCTCAATATATGAAGGTATCTCAGTCCCAACTATATGTGGGATTCTCTGCCAAATGGTTCCCAGTTATTTGTCATCACAATGTATCCATCTCATATCCAGATCCTGCTCAGACGGTTCTCCAAAGAGATTCTTCATCCTACCACATAGCTAGCCATGCTAGCAACATCATACTCAACCTCGGTCGTGCTATGGACCTCTCATCCAAGATATCATGGCAGATCTCATACTAAGGAAACATCCAAATGTGCTCATCTCATCAATAACGATCTAATCATCATCAATACATCCAAGTAATCACATATCACAAGAAGATTGTCCCATGCAAGTATTTTTAAGGATGTTAGGCAGAAACTCAATGTGAATGAAGTGGCTCAATCATGAATCGACTCAGGTTCTATGCACATCATGTATAAAACACAACATCAATGCTTCAATCAACTACCGATTTTCAAGCCAAGTTCAACAATATCTCTTTGAAACTTCTTGAAATTCAATAGGAGTCTCTAAGGATTTATATTTCCACTTTCCAATACTTCTTCAATAGCTTCGCAATGTAGATTTTCTTTTCCCAATTTCAGAAATCGATTCATCATGCCATGATTCAATATTTCGAGCTTCAGAATCCATCTCCTTCTTACTTTGATCATCATAGGCTCATTTCCTTTCAAGGGTAGACCATCAATATATAAAACAAAATTTAAAATCAAAGTCATATCTTGGGACACTTTTGAAGTAGAGGTTTGGATCAACGCATCTTCTTGGCTTCAATAGATAACTGTCAATGCAAACATATCTGGATCTAGGAGCTTGCTTCTTACAATTCTCTCTGCAAATTAACACTTTACCAAAGCAAAATGCTTAGCCTTACACAAATCTATGATGTCAAATCAAAACCAATTTCAAACTCATCAATATCATTTGTATCAAATTATTTAGACCAGGTGACATGTAGAGCTCTCATATTTTCATGCCAACAAGTTTTCATATTCAATATCAAACCAAACTTCATCAATTCATTCTCATCATCATAATATAAGTCATTTATGTCACCAATTGCAAATGCATATACCAAGGATAAGTCATGTAGGTTCCATCCATAGCTGCATATTGAATCACACCTATCCATACTTCAACTAATGTGTTAAGAACGAGGAGGCTAATACAAAACCCTTATCGAATATCAATATTAGTCATTGAAGGTCACTATGCCCACATAGCATTGTCATCAAGGAAAATCATCAGACGCCGAATAAAATCATTGGACATCAAGTCAAATCCCAATTTTTCCTATCATAGAGAGATCTATAGTCCAAGACATATCTCAACATCAGGTCAAAGCTCTAAGTCATTATCAAGCATTATGTCAAAATTCCAAACATTGCTCATCTATATCAATCAACCAACTCATGTCAAACTCTTGTAGCACAAATTTCAAACATAATGACTTATTTATATGTATGTCTCGGTCACCTGCAAACACAAGTTAAATATATATATATATATATTATAGTAAATATTCAAACTTTCCTGCTCACAGATCTTTATGTTGTATGCTCCACATCTGAAGGATTGACATCCTTTAGGTGAATATCTGATTTCATGCACAAAACTTAATTTTTGTGACAAGCAGGCATAGTCGCACCCATACGTATTTCTTGTTAGCGCTTGGGAGACTACAATCGCACCCTCGAACTTACTTCCGTGCGGATGTAAGGCTATAGTCGCACCTGTGAACCTGCTTCCGTGTGACTGAGATTTAGGGTAAGGGAAAACTCTCTCTTCTCAGATCATAACTTTGCTGTAGGTCAACAATGTTAGATATTTGTCTATTCATGCCCATAAATCATGTAAAAGACAATAGGAGAAGAGATCTCATGAAGATATTCTCCCTCTGAATGTGAATCCACTTTAGTCTATAATACTAACAATGTAAACTTTGAAACAAGAACTGATACAATTACTCTTTTTTTGAGGTATCAAAAAAATCATCCGATTTTGAAAAACGCTGATTCAGAATACATTTTTTATTTTATTTATTTATTTATTTATTATTATTATTATTTATTTATTTATTTATTTTCGGAGCATATTTTTGACACTTTAAATTTTCTTATGTATTAAATATAAATATTTGTTTTTAAATGTTAGTGATTTTCATGCTGATTTTGAAATCCTGTTGATGCAGCATTAACCCTTTTTTAGAGGGCTTATTTTTTACACTTTAAATTTTCTAATGTGTGGATGTGTTTTTTTTAATGTTACATTTTTTGACACTTTTTTTTTTTTTTTTAATGTCCAATTGTTTTTTAAATCATGGTTACTTAACAAATTGTTTAGTTGTCTTATTTCTCTTTTTTTAAATGTTGATTACTTTAAAAAAAATATAAAAATATATATAAAAAAGAGAAAAAAAACATAAAAAAATGTAAAAAAAAAAAAAAATATCTTGTAAATGATAAAAAATTGGGAAAAAAAATGAAAATTTAAAAAAATTATAAAAATAAATAAATAAAAATATTTTTTTTTTTAAAAACTATTAAAAAAACAAAAAAAAAAACAAAATTAAAAACAAACTTGATTTAAAAAAAAAACAAAACACTTAACGAAAATAACTAAAAAAAATTTAAAAAACTACTAAAATTAAATTAAAAACATTTAAAAAAACATAAAAGAATTATAATAAACCTAAAAAAAATCAAATTAAGAAAACATAATAATTAATAATTATTAAAACATTACCATTAAAATCCTTTTAAATAATTATTAACAAGCTTAAAAAAAATAAAAATTGTGCCCCCAGCACGGGTTGAAGGCCAATCTCCCCCAAGGTGGGTTGAAGGCCGATTCACAGAATCGGCCTTCAGTCCGCTCGACGACCGTGGGGGTGGGCTAGAGGCTGATTCTCAGAATCGGCCTTCAACTCGCTCGACGGCCCGAGGGGTGCAATTTATTTTGAAAAGTCTGTTAATAATTTTTTTTCAAGATTTTAATAATTTTTAATTAATTATGGTTTTTTTTTAGGTTTATTATAAATTTGTTTTTTATTTTTTTAAATGTGTTTAATTTATTTTTAGTAGTTTTTTTAATTTTGTTTTTAAATTATTTAAAACGTTTTAATTTTTTAATTTTAATTTATTTATTTTTATTTTTTCCGTTTACCATATATATATATATATATATTTAAATATGTTTTTGTTATTATTTATTTCTTTATATTTTTTATATTTATTTTTTTAGTTTTTTAATTCTTATCTTTTATAGCTTAATTTTGTTTTTCTTTTTTAACATTTTTTATGATTGATTTTTTTTGTTTTGTTTTGTTTTTTTTTTTAATTTTATTTTTATGTTTGATTTATTTTTTTGTCTTTTTTTAATTTTATGTTTTTTTTTTAATATACATTTTTATTTACTTTTTGTTTTTTTCATTGTTTTAATTATTCTTTTGAAATTTTAATGTTTTCTGGAGTCATGATAAAATCTTTTACGCCATTATTTCAAGATGTTGAAAATTTACTCTAGAAAAAAAGTGTTATTCCAACATCAACACTTTTCATTTTCGGGTTGATTTTTTATGTTTTTGGGGGATTTTTGGGGTAGAGTTCTTGTTTTGAGTTTATAGTTCCCGTTTCAAAGTTTACATTGTTTACTGTCATACATCAACATATATGTTAGATCATAATGTCAAACACATTCATCATGGTCATATATGTTAACATCAACTAATTCATCATGACATCAATATTTTATCAAGGGTTAGTGTCAAATAGTTAATAGGAGCATACTTCAAGAATTATGATCACAACATTACACTTCTATCATCATGGCTACTATGCTTTTCACAAACAATATCAATAGTATCAATTTACCATCTACTAGAATCAAGGAGCTAGCCTTCTTTATGGGATCAAGATATCCAAAATGATAGATGTTAGCCAAACATTAAGTATACCACTATATCAAAGATTAATATTAAGTATCCTCATAGAATCAAGAAGTTCATCATGTTCAAGAAGTAAGATACTTGTTCAATACCATGTGCACCATTTCATCATAAGAACCATGAATCAAAATTACTTTCATATGCATGCATGAGCCATTTGAGAAGGAGACATTCTCATCATACCTTAGGGCTTAACTTTCCATCCAATATTACAACTGAAACATAACATTGAAACAATATATCATGCATACCTTATAGTGTTCAAATACTTGTGCACCTTTTCATTTGACATAGTAGCTTGTAACACTTTGTCACCTTTTCATCAGGTGACTCTTTACCTTTTCCAGCTCTAGCCATCTTTCCTGCATCTCAAATGATCCTCAAGAAGGATCCTCTTATATACTCAAAGAGGTTAGAAACACCCAAATACTCAAATATACATGCAGGAAGTATAAGTAATGATCAAAACAATAATCAGATCTATAAGTCTAAACAAAAGTAAAGACATAAAGGAGCATCATAAGTCAAGAAATACTTATCTTCAATGAGAGGTGATCCTCTCCCTCTTGAACCAACCTTCAAGAGCCATCACTGTCCATTGTCCATATAATAATGTTACTTGCAATCAACTTTATAAAAAACCAAGCCTACTAGAGACTATCCCATCTAGGGCTTCATCAAATATGTCATAAGTGATTGAACATCTTTATTTTTGCCATGCTAGATTTCATATCTCAAATCTTTGCCATAAACTAGGGTTTCTCTCAAACCCTCACTTCATGATATCAACCAAACCCTATTACAAAAATTGCCTAAGGTTTTCTTAAAACCCTAGAATTCTTTTATTTTTCCTCCATATTTTCTTGCTTCCATCAAAGGTGTCTCCATGGGGGGTGATCTCCATGAATTTTCTTCATTCCAACTCTGATACCAAGCTAATTTTTCATAGGGATATATTGTTCTTTTCTTTGATAATTGCATTTCTTCATTAACACATTGAGTTCACCCCGTAACACCATAACATTATTTAGATTTACATCATTATTCATCATCATATGCAACTATGTAGAAAGAAAAATATCATCATCATCAATGCAGTGGAACATAAAGGAACAATAGAAGAAAAGAATTCACCCAGGATTGATGGGTCATGCTATTGACCCAAAACGTCAAAAACTCAAAATGAATATTGTGGATGTTCCAAGATCTCATAATTAAAACACCAGGATTGGTTGGAGATCAGGGAAAAACCTACTATGGGAAAAACCCTTGCAAATTATTCTTCTTATATTGTCATCAAATGATTCAGCAAAAGAGAGTACAATGATACATATCTTCATCTATGCAACTAACTAGAAAAAATAACTACATTATCCATAAATTAACCCAACAAAGCTTATACTCAAAAATCTAATTTTGAAGTCTGTAATGAATTGTAATTGTTTGTAGTCAACTACTGAACCTTGTGATCACTGAGCGAAATCTTTGGAAGAATGATATTTCATCTTTTAGGTCATGGTCACATGGAGGAGGCGTCATGCAAGCGACTATAGCTTCTCAGTCGCTCCCTTATACCTGTCATGCGAGTGAATGGGGTTAGATATGGACTGTAGAAACCCTAAACTCCCAGTCGCATGGATGGAGAGGTTTTCTTGTCACTGGTAGGTTCTAGTTGCATGGATGAGCTTCTATGTGTGCGACTATGATCGAATCCTTCCTGTGATGTGCTTGTGACTAAGGCCCAAAGCCCTAAATCAGAGATGCGAGCTTTAGACCCTGCAATTTCACCTCAGAGTGAACTTGATCCTCTATGGACGAGCCTCATACCTGTGTGAGCCAAAAACCAAGATATAAGAGTGTCTCATCATTGTGTCTAAATGAGTTAGAGGTCACTTGTATTTATAACCTTCCAAGGCAGTCCACTTTGCTTTAGGGCTGACCTTATTAAATATGCACATGTGGGATTTTCTTCATAAGTACACTTTCTCTTATCCGATTTGAGTGATGTTTAGGTCAATTTTGGTCCTCTCTAAAAGAGGAATTCAATGCAATGATTATCTAAATTAGGTGAGCTTTCCAAAGTGGAATTTGACCGTAGTTGCATATTTTAACATCATTTTATGTTTCTTGATCCTCATCTTTAGAGACAGAAATTTCTAATTTAAATTGGTAAGAGTGGCTATAAATATTAAATTTAAATTTCTTGAAAATCTCATAACTTTAGTAATAAATTAAATTTTATAAAAATAGATTTTTTTTAAGTTATATTAAATCTAAATTAATTATAAAAAAACAAGTTTTTAAAATTTAACAATAGATTGAATTTTATAAACCAATATTGAATTGGTTAAATTATATTTTTGAATAATTTATTATTATTAATATTTTATATTAAAAATTGAATGAGTTACACATTTTCGTCTTATTAAGAACTAACTAAATTATTTTACCTTTAATTATTTTTTCCTTGTGAGTATTGAAATATTTTATTAATTAAGTTAGATTGAATATCAATGAACTATCTAAGTAATAGAATAATATTTATCGTAATTTTACAATCATAGTTTCAACCATACTAAACTTTGTAATTTATAAAAATATCTTTGCATTTTTTTAAGCAAGTCATTTTCCATGCAATTTCACATATAAAAGTTTGATATAAGTTCACTAGTACATAATCTATAATAAATCTTATTTCATAAAAATAAACACCATGATGATAACCATCTAACAAACATAAACATCATCTAAGATAGACATTCGAATTCACTACCATCATCTAATTATATACACCTCTATCACATATAAATGTCATTAGCTAGCACACAAATATAATAATCTAACATGGCATCATCATTGTGATCACATCTAACAAAACAAAAACAATGTAATCTAACGTCATCACCACACACATCCTCAAATTAATATACATCTCATGTCAAATAACTGCTATCACATACACATCTATTTGCAAGCACATTAAATGAACATATCTAACATGACCTAACAATATACACATCAACACCAACATATAAATTAAGTACATAAACATGAACAAAAAAATGCGATATATATATATATATATATATATATATATATATATATACAAACAAGTCAAATAACTACATCAAGTTAAATAACTGGAATCAAATATATTATACAACAAATGTAGTAGTGTTAGTTGCCTAGTTTGCAGTAGAAGACGATGGATGGTCAACTACTGCCTCAACGTTTGTCAAACTCTGAGGTGGAGGAGGAGGTGGCTGGTCTACAACAGAAGACGATGAATGGTCAACTACTGCCTTAATGCAGTCTGGCGAATTCTAAGGTAGAGGAGGAGGTGGTTGGTCTGCTCTGTCAGGAGAAATATAAGGCACATCCTCTAGCTTTGGCATCTCATCATCAAGCGACTGACGAGGACATGTACTACCAAAAGGATCACCGAAACCCTAACGACCATGATCCGATGGGGTAGTACTACTAGAAGCATCATGATCACCACCCTCATCATCAATATCATGATCACCACTCTCATAATCATGATCAAGACCACCACCCTCATCTGATGTATTCTCCATTGAATGCCCTGCATCCCTCATCGCTTCCAGTGGCCTATTAGCTCTGACGATATGAGGCATAAGAGATATCATCTTGTGCGGATAGTCCCTGTAGAGATCCACGAAATTAGGAGCCGCACTGATATCTTAAGCCTTGCAAGGAGGACTCTCTTCTCAACCAAAACTATGGCCAATCTGTTGCAGTTGTCCATCTGAAATCGAAAAACATCCCTATGACCACGGATGCCCACACCCCCCTGAGGATGCACATCACCCTCTTGGGCCTCTCCCATCTCCTTAGCTCCTCCATTCGACGAAGGAGGAGGCATGTCCCTATCAAATGTGTCGATGTCTACAAAATATATAGTACACAATAATATTTAGACAATTTCATAAATTTTTTTTATAAAACAAGTCAAATAACGTGCTAGAATAAATTTTATTCTAATTAATTAAAACAATAAAATGAAACTATATTAATTTAAAGAAAACACTAATATTACCTCTATCATCTGGAGGCTTAGCTGATGTGAGGAGGATGTTGGGACACTGTCTCTAATCAATCCCCACGTACAAAAACACCAACGTGACAAACACATGGTCATCCTCACTTGTTAGTATCCCCAGTGCCTCGATGAAAATCCTAGACAGATACTCTTGGCAGATCCCTCTTGGGAATCATTTTCCCCCATATGCACATCCAAAACTCAATAATCAACTTAGGAGGGCGACAGTTAAATGTAGGCCTTATCTCTAGAAACCTCTCAAAAAATAAAAATAAAAACTCTAAAGCGAAAGGGAAGGTCACCCTCCCATGTCTCAATGCACGACATTTATCTAAAGCCAAACAAAGCTGCCTCAAAAAAATGGCTGACCATCTGATATAATGTGGTGCCTGAATCAAAGAGTCGACATAATAGAAAAGAGGGCAACTAATGCGCTGCCCTTCACTACTAGAGTGCACAATGGTGGCGATTAATAACGAGAGGCACCTGAGCTCATGTACAGCAAAAAAATAAGTTTGTAGCTGTACACCATGCACTTGAAAATCTGTTGGACGTACAACATGAGGCCTGACATATCTCTGAGTGTAGGAAAGATGAGTCTCAGCTCCAACCCCATGGGGGACATCAAGAAACTGGGGAAAATCATCCACTCTCCTGGATAGGCCAGTGATAAATTATATGTCCTCCTCAGACGGCCTATACCACGCCCCAAGACCGACATAGAAACCCTGATCCTAGGCACTCCATTGGCGGATCAGATGCACCAATAAGATAGTGTGTGCCTTCGGGGATGTAGCCTCCTCATAATACTTGAGGAGGCATACATTCCTTAAGAGCACTCGAGTCATTGCAGTAATAGGGTGAGGGTATAAATACCTCTCCCTCTCTCTGACCTCCCATGGTCGAACCATATTGTATGGATCTACCATTTTCTCCTGTGCCTATTGCTTCTCCCTCCGCTGTTGTCTTTGCTACATGATTGACATATAAAATACATTAGCCTCATACATAAAATACAATTTTTGTTTATTAAATGAAAAATGTATTTATAAATATGGAAACATAACTTTCAATTAAAAAAAATCATCGGTGCACCCAAAACACAGTCATGCACTAGCTCTGGTGCACTGTCAAACACAACCGCACTAGCATTGGTGTGCACATACGTATGATGCACTGATGCTGGTTTACAAATTTAAATTTTCATCATAGTGCAGCACACTTATGCACTGGTGCACATATGTAACCTTTTCGCACTAGTATGGAGCATTCAAGTTATCAAACGCATCGAGCTATAGTTATATTTTTAAATAATATTTTTGTGGTGCGTTTGGTAAATATAAGTGCACTCAGCGTAACGCACCGACAGACAATTTATGGCTTCCTAGTGCGTTTTCATTTATGAAACACACCACAATAATAGTAGTGCATTATGTTCATGCACCGAACTACGGTGCACCCTGTAAATTTATAGGGTGCACCATTATCAGTGCGAGCTGAACATATCGAGTGCACGACGTAGGATTTTTTTTTTAAATATCTATCTATACATATACATATACATATACATATACATATACATATACATATATATATATATATATATATATTTCCAGAAATAATGGAAATTTTAAGATAATTTGCAATTCTGATCCACAAAAAAAATTAAATTAGATAGAAACATGAACATTACCCGAACATTTGCTTGTTCCGGAGGCATTGTTGACACATAATGGAGAAAAACAAATTTTACCACGGTTTGAAAAAAATGGAAAGTCAGGCAGTGATCATGGTACAAAAGGATGGTGAGCAAGAGAAGTACCGATGTCAGGGCGCTTGCATGAGGCAAAAGTGGCACCGATGCTTCAAATCTCTCCAATAATGTAGATGGTAAAAATGAAATTTATGGCCGAGAGGGTTTATAGTGGTACCATTGACAAAATTGAAAAAATCCTCAAAAGAAATGGTATTATTACAACATTCAAGCCCCTTGAAACCATTTGACATAAGATGAGATCTGTCAAGGATAAAGTTGATCAATTTCAGTTCAAAGGAGTTTATAAGATTAACTGTTCATGTGGAAAGTGCTACATTGGGGAGATTGGTTGGTCATTCAAAATAAGACTCAAGGAACATGGGGCTGACATAAAGAAGGAAAGAATTTGCTCCTCTGCTCTTGTTGAACACTCATCGAAAACTAAGCACCACTTATGCCTTGAAAACACTGAAATTATCACTAAGGAAGATCATTATTTCAAACACAAGTTTAGGGAAGCTTTAGAGATCATCAAACATCCCAACAATATTAATAGAGATGGAGGGGCCAAGATCAACAATAGTTGGATACCATTAATCTCAATAATTTAACTTCTTCTTCTCTCCTCTGGATACTCTCCCTCTTTCTTTCCATACTCCTCCTTCCCCTTCACCTACCCTCTTCTTCTTTTGTTTTCTCCCCCTTTCTCTTTTTCTTTTTTCCTTTTCTATATTATTAGTTTTTACCTTATCATTATTCCCCTTTCTTTCTCTCCTCTTGACTATGCTCTCTTCCTTGCCCCTCCATCCCCACTTCTTTGTATATGATGCTTCTTTGATTCATAATTATTCTTTATTATCTATTTATTATTCTTCCTTCTTAGCTTGCCCCTTTTACCTTTTAAGGGTTTAGGTCATTTTAATTTTTATCCATTTGCTTGATTTTTTTTCTTCCATGATCCTTTCCTTTCTTTTAATTTTTCTCTTATTTTATTGCTTGATATTTATTATTCTATTCTATTTTATTTTATTATTTTATGTTATTTCTTTCCTATTCAATTAATTTGTTTTATTGTTATTCTTTCTTTATTTTAGTTTACTTCTCTTTTGTAGTTTCTACTTTTTATTGTTATTATTTATTTTATTATTATTATTATGTTTTATTTATTTTAATTCTATATTTATATTTTATTATTTTGTTTTTATTTTAGTATTGTTTTTTATTGTTCTTATTATTATTATTATTATTATTTTTATGGATTTATTGATTGTCCTTTAAAATGATTTTAATTATTATTTTTTATCCTTTGATTTTTTGTTTTATTCCTTAATTACTCTATAGTCGACTCTCAATTGTATCTCTCTTCCCTTCCTTATCCTATTTATATCCTCATCATTTTTTCTCTTCTTCTCTCAGCGTGGCTGTCTTGATGATGAGTCCATTTGGTGACTTAAAATGTAGACCTTAAAGAATGACACATGTGGATTCTATTCCAAAATTTCACTCTTCAAGGTGTTTTTAATTTAGCCCTCTTTCGGTGCATTACTACTACCACACCAGTGTGGAAGATATCCAAGAGCAACGTGGTTTTTATTTTTATTATTATTATTAATTTTTTTATTTTTTTTTTAATATATAGCGGTGATTTTGTTAAGACGCCCCATGGCATTCTAATACAGCACCGTGTTTTTTTATTTTATAAAAATAATTGTTCCACAGTGCACCATGTTCTATGCGGAACTGATGCTTGTATGTATAGTAAAGCATTGATGCATTTATAGATTGTGGACGCACCGTCCAAAAAACTTATGCTAAAATATATGCCCGCCCACCTCCGCTACAAAGAGATTTTTGGGCTATTTTTATAGTGGCTTCTGCAAAAACCTTCGCTAGAAAATCTTTTCCTTGTAGTGTAGGGTTGTTGCCACCAAGTTTACTGTGACAAAAATTGCCAAAAATGCCACAGCAAAGGAAGAATTGCCATTATTGTCAAAGGAGCACTGCTATCATTGTCAAAAGAATTATCACTTCACATGTCATTGTCACAACGTTGTCATCAAAATCATAGCTATATCTTTGATAACTGGGACATTGACTTTTAATATCAATCATAATACCACTAGTTTATTGCTATGCCCAGATTATTATCATGTCAACAAAAAATTCACAGTCTAATCTCATACTGCCATTAGGTCATTGTTAAACATCTCTGTCATATTAAAAAACTTTCATACTTCAATCATGGAACTATGTAATATCAATATATATAACTCGTCCTTGATAATTGACACTATGAGAATAAACTATTAATACTGCTAAATATTACTGTAGTTGTTTACTGTAATATGAGTTCATAGAGTAAGGCATATATTGAGCTATAAGGTTAACAATATGAGCCATAGGGTTAACAATACAAGCCATAGGTTAATGTAGTGCAAGCCATATTGTAATGTGAGCTAGGAAACAAGATATAAAATGAGCCATGCAATAAATCGTATCACTGTATGTCACATGAGTGCCGCAGAGATGTATGTGTGCCATAGGAGAATATAACCAAAAAATCATGCCATAGAAATATATATTGTGCGGGTCTACCTGAAGAGCGAAGCCATATATGAGAGCGGTCCTACCTGTAGAGTGTTGTGATATAAAAAAGAGCATACCATTGACAGGCAGAAATAAAATGATCCATAAGAATGTAACCCCGAGCCACAAAAGGGTGGAGTGAGTCATTGTTATTGTCATATAAGATGCAGTGTGAAGAGAACGAGCCACCAATACGTAATACAATGCCAAATTTTGTTGCCTCAATCATATGAACAAAAAGCCACAATGATTGCAAATTCAAACCTCAGGATATGAGCATAAGGATTATTTAATTATAGCGAGCCACACTGAGCACAATCAATATGAAGATCGAGCCATGGTTTACAATTCAAACAAATTCATGCCACCAGAAATCAACCAATCGAACCAAAAAGAATGCAATCATAGATGTGATGAGATCTCATATGCGAAGTATGTGCCACAGAGGGAGCCTCTCTATAGAAGTGAGCCTCAACAATACGAATCTCAGAAAAACAATAAGCCTCATCCTTTTTCTGTATTCCTTTAGACCTTTGCTCAATGATGTATGAATTCTGTTTTACCATTTGAGATAGATAGGGCATATATTTATATTCTTTCTCATTGTCAAATTGGAGTCTTAAAAGGATCAAATTGACATGTAGAGTTTTGGAAGGAACTTAAATTCAAATTTCACTCATAATAATATTTTCTTTTAACCATATTAATTTAATAATTCTTTTGACCAAATCTGAATTTTACTTGGGTTATTATGGACTTTCCTTTGGGGAAATAGGTTTTCTAAAGGGAAATTCATCCATAAGCTGCCCAATTTTCAACATGTCTATCTTGAGCCAATGGACCTGTCTTTGGTTAGGGATGATTTCACTTGGAGGGAAGTCGATTTGTCACTTTTGGAGCCAAAATTTACATTTCAAAAATTCAAATTTTCATCTTTAAAAAGCCGTCATGGGACTTTGACTCATGATACATTTTTCTTTGATTCAAGTATTTATAAATATGATTTGCAATGTAAATACAATTACATCAAGTGACCAAATGTACATTATGAAGACTAACCATAGTTACAAATTCAACACCCCCTTCATAGGTTTCTTCTCACCACTGGATTTTTGGACACTAGATTATGGAGAATTTGAAGTTCCCTAAAACAAAAACTTTCTATGTATCAGATGAAAAAGACCAAGGGGGATTATTTGGATGCCTACCCCTAGAGTCCTAAATTAGAGTACAAAATTCTCTTGTGACCCCATGATGGGGGGAATCAATCTGTTAAGTTATGTTACTTTTAAGTGGTTCTAAGTTGGGATGATGGCACAAACTCATTTATGTAGGGTGTTAAATGAAGAAATTTTAATAGTCCACTCAACATTTTGATTCCCCTAGATCATTCCAAGTGCAAGGTGAAGAGCATATTTCTTCAAGGAGGTAGAAGAAATTTAAAGTGTGTGATGTGAGGTGGGTATAAAGTTACGAATGTGGATCATAATGTTTGGTAGAGTGCAAAGATGTAGATATCGAGTCATTGTGTTACTATCCAATCTATTTATACTATGTGAAATTATAACTTGTATAACTTTAAAAGATGCATGTATGAAGTGATTCTCTTTCCCCTTAATTAAACTAGGTGACTTAGTCTCTATTCCCAAAGGAGGAAAAAATGGGTCCCACAATTTGTTCTAATTCCCTTTAATCAATGAGTGCAAAGGGGAGAACATAATTGAAAAAGTGAGGGTGCGAGTTCAAGTCCAAAACTGAAATTGATTTAACATAAAGTTAAAGCCATCCACATGGAAAAATAAAAACATGAATTCTTTTACTTTAGTGGTTAATGATGATCAATTAGCCTAAACTAACTTGCAAAAAGATTTAGGGGGACGAGGGGGTTAAATTTTGGTTTCCACTCTACTTAGGAACTAGAGAGAAAGCTACAAATTGATGAAAAATTTATAGGTGTGTGCTTATCAATCTGACAATTGCGCAGTTCTGGGAGTATTGCAAAAAAGGTTGCATAAATTGCATGTCTATTTTTTCAACTACTGTGCAAGTTGTATGTGTAATTAAAAAGGGACAAATTATACCAAGAAAAGACCAAATTGAGGCACCTAAATGTTTGACAGCGGTTAAAAATGACCAAAAGAATGAAAATGACTAAGAAAGGAGGCGTACAAACAAAATAAACTAGAGAAAAAGAGAAGCAGAGTTGTTAATTCAGTGGTGTGCTTTTGGTGCAAGAGTCCTAACTTCCAATTTTGTGAAGGCTGTTTCTACCTATGCAAACGACTAGCAATTGTTAGAATAGGAAAATAAGGAATAAAACAAACAATAATGAAGCAACATCCAACTATGAGTGTATGAACAACTATATTAAAAAATATGAAAAAAGAAATGAAATGGGAAGCATAAAATACTTTATTATTGATGATAGAAGGTAATACTGCCATATCAAAGAAATAATAGAGTATTTATGGATAGTGGGCCCTTTAGAATATCCTAAAGGAAGGTCCTCTTCTCCCCCCTTTCCAGTTAGTTCTCTCCCAAAGCAGCTTTGAATCTCATTGATGGCGAAGCTCCAAATTTGACAAACCAATGGTAGAATTGAGAGGCAACTTGGATAGCATATCCTTGCTCTAATATTAATTGTTTAAATGGTTCCTGGTGCTATGATATTTATTATTAGGTCAAGTCTCATGGTTGTCCCAATCTTGGCCCATTAATGAGACTTAATCTTTTGGTGAGCTTCTTATATTAGTGGGAGAAAAGAGGAATCCTTTGGGGGAGCCATAACTCCTCTTAAATTGTGTAGAAGATTTAGGTTGGGGTGTTTTACCATGTGTACTTCCACCTGACATTTATCATTAATGTTTCTTGTCCCATTGATCTTTGAAATATCACTTTCTATGGATTTGCCCGTTTATCGAAGAAACAACCACGCAAATCAATGCAAAATTGAAAGAGTGACTTTGCGTGATTTAATTAATAAATTATTTTTGATAGTTAATGAATTGCATTTGGGCAGTTGATAAATAGTCTTAGGAACCTTTTATTTTTATTTATTTTTTAAATATTTTTTGCTAATCACCGATGCATTTGCATGAGCCTTTTTTGTAGATAATGCATGTAACGATGAAGTCAACTTCAATTTGTAAGCTATATTTATAATACTTTGCAACACCTTATAGGTGCCATAATACCTTTATGCTAATTTATTGTCCTTGTTTTCTTACTTGAGGGACATCTATTTATATGGTTGTAGTCTCACAAACACGCAATTCCCACTTTAAATTACCTTTTAATACAATGACGATTTGTTAGCTGTTTCATCCTGTTTTGTGCTATTCAAATTGTCCTTGAATAGTTTCAAACCCTTGTTGGTGTTGTATGTGGTCGTCTATTGCTTGAGCCTTTATAGTCACTTTCAAGGTGATGTGATGGATGGAGGATAATATCCATAAATTTATATAAATGTTGACATTTTTATGGAAGTATGGAAGGATGTGTTGTACCACCATTTTGCCAAGGGAAACCACTTGACCCATTGTGTTTGTTTGTTAGATGAAAATAAATGTAGATATCCTTCTAAACATTTATTCACAATCTCGATTTTCCCATGAGATTAAGGATGGTAAGATGAGCTATGAGCCAATTGTGTACCCAAGTTAGAAAATAATTCAATGCAAATTTTTTAGTGAAAATTGGATCTTTGTCACTTACAATAATCTTCGATATTCCATGTAGATTTTGGGTTGTTTCCATGAATGTTTTTTCCACTACATTTGCTTTAAAAGGATGAGAAATAAAGCAAAAATGGGGTACTTTTTCATTTGATCTACCATTACCATAATGGCACTTTTTCATTTAGATTTGAGTAAAGCTATAATAAAGTTTGTTGAAAATTATTCACAATGTTGACTCAGTATTGTTGAAAAATGTAACTAGGTTCAGTATTCATAATTATCATTATACTTGTATCAATATGTATTTCATGTACAAAGTAAAAAGAAGAAAACACAATTATTATTATTATTTCATTAGTTAAGCATGTTCTTCATGCTTCTAGGGTTGATTGAGTCAAATAATTGTAATTTAGTCAAAATTCCTATTTGGACTTATTGTAAGAAAAGGGAAAAAGATTTTCCAAAAATGTAATTTGGGTCAAATCACCTTAAGAAGCCAAGTTCTGGAAATATTATTTGAATTGGGATCTTCTGCAACTTTTGAATGAGTGGCCACACTTCTTCGTCCTTCTTCCATTCATCCCTTGCTTCGTTTATCCAATCTAGTTGGATAATAGAAATAGCACAAAACAATGCTTCCACATCCTCATCCTTTCTTGAGAGTGCATCTGCCACAACATTTTGCTTCCCTTTTTTGTAGATGATTTCAAAGTCATAACCCAACATCTTCGTGACCCATTTTTGTTGCTCTTCAGAGGATAATATTTGTTCTAAAAAGTATTTAAGACTATCATGATCCATTTTTACCTTGAAGTGTCTTCCCATTAGGTAGGGTCACCATTTCTTAAGTGCATGTAGTATTGCCAACATTTCCTTCTCATAAATAGCTTTGTGTAAATACTTTCCTTTGATTGGATGACTTTCAAAAGAAATGGGTCTTTCATATTGCATTAAAATAGCACCAATTCTATTTCCTGAAGCATCACATTGCACAATAAAGGTTTTTGTGAAGTTCGACGTAGCTAAGACCGATGTTTGGCACATTGCCTCTTTAAGATGTTTGAAGGCCTTTGTTGCTTCTGGAGTCCAAGAAAATGCATCTTTCTTCAATAATATTGTTAGAGGTGCTGCTATTCTCCCATAATTCTTAACAAACTTGCAATAATACCCTGTCAGTCTGAGAAATCCTCGCAGATGCTCTGTGGATGTGGGGATTTTCCATTCCTTAATGGCTTTAATTTTGCTAGGGTCTACCTTAGCACCTTCATGAGATACAATATGACCCAGATATTCCACCTCTTGTACTCCAAAGAAACATTCAGAACTTTTTGCATATAATTGTTTCTCCTCCAATAGTTTGAGCACCCTGTCAACATGTTGAACATGATCCTTCCAAGACTTGTTGTAGATTAGTATATCATAAAAAAATACTAGCACAAATTTTCTAAGGAAGGGTTTGAAAATGGAATTCATCAAACCTTGAAATGTAGAAGGTGCATTTGTAAGGCCAAAAGGCATGACCAAAAATTCATAATGACCCTCATGAGTTCTAAATGCTGTTTTCAGAATGTCTTCAATCTTCATTCTGATTTGATGATATCCTGAATGAAGATCCAACTTGGTGAAGTAAATTGATCCATGCAATTCATCCAATAATTCATCAATGATAGGAATGGGAAATTTATCTTTAATAGTGAGCTTGTTGAGCTCCCTATAATCCAGACACATGTGCCATGACCCATCCTTCTTGTGCATCAATACTACTGGAGCAGAGAAAGAACTTTGATTAGGTTGAATTATACTAGCCTCTAGCATTTCTGCAACCATACATTCAATTTCACTCTTTTGGGCATAGGGATATCTGTAAGGCCTGATATTTGGAGGAACACTTCTTGGAATGAAATGAATAGAATGTTCATGGTCACGAATAGGTGAGAGGCCTTTGGGAGTCTGCAATACCTTGGAATGATTGTCCAAGACTTTTTGGAGATCTAGAGAAATAGATGATTTCGATGTGGGAACCTCTAGCGAACATAATTGTGCAATTATGCCTCATTTTTCTTTCTTTAGAAGCTTTTTTAGTCCGTTAGAGCTTATTATCTTTCCTGGTTTCCTTGTGATACCCCTTAATTCAACTTCCTTTCCTTTCGACGAAAATTTCATGAAAAGTTCTTGAAAATTAAAAGCTATTGTACCCAGGGATTGTAGCCATTGGACTCCTAGTACAACATCAACACAACCCATTGGAATGGAAAGCATTGGGCTATTCAACACATATTCTCCCATGGATAACTTGATATTATGGCACTTTCCAGAGCAATTTATGGTTCCTCCACTTGCAACCATCACTTGACACTTTGGTGCTGGATATAGGAAGCAATTCAATTCCTTGGCTATCTTACAATCAATAAAATTATGCGTACTGCTCGAATCAATCAACATTATTACCTTTTTTCTTCTTGATATATCCTTCTATCTTGATAGTTTGAGGAGTGGTAATTCTAGCCAATGCATTACAATATATGGTCAAATTCATTTCTTCTTTCTCGATGTGATCTTTCACTTCTTGAACCTTTTTCTTCTTGATATGTCCTTCTATCTTGAGAGTTTGAGGAGTGGTAATTCTTTCCAATGCTTTACAAGATATGTTTGGATTCATTTATTCTTTATCTGGGGTTGGTTCTTGGTGTATATCCTCTTATTTTGATGTTTCTTGATCCTTTTCTTCCTCCTCTTCACAATCTATGTAAAATAATTTCTTCTTAGCACACTTATGACCTTTAGTGTATTTGCTATCACAAATGTAACAAAGTAATTTTTCTCTTTTTTCTTCCAATCGTTGTCGTGTAAACCTTGTAGGTTGTGGAAGGTTAGAAGAAAAAATACTTCCATATTTATAGTTATGAGTGGTAGGATTCCTTGTTTCCATAATTCCACTTTCAATTTTTCTTGCCAACCTGAATGCCTTCTCCAATGAATTAGGTTCCCAAAGACGAACCTCATGCTGAATGTTATCCTTTAAAGTCCCTATGAAGACATCAATCCTTTTCTTATCTGGAATATCATTTATGTATTCAATTTTTTGAAATCCTCAATGTGCTCTGCCATTGAACCCTTTTGTTTGAGATCTATCAATTGGCTAAAGAAAGTGTTACTTTTTGTATCCTCATAATGTGCTATCATTTCTTTCGTGAAAATTGACCAAGTGACAAGTGCTTTATAAGAATACAGCCCTTTATACCATAAAAATTGATCCAGTTCTAAATACGAAGATGCAATACGTACCTTTTGTAACAGTTTCACCTCATGTAGATCAAAATATTGCTCCATCTGTAGTATCTAATTTACCAGATCCTTGCCATCAAACTTCCTCATATTGCCTTTTCTTGATTTTAGGAGCTCAATATTGAAACGAATGTAACTCTGTAATTTCGGATTTTCTAGTTCTGAAATCATGACCTGTAGTATCCCTCTGCATCCTCTTTCCAATGCCACCAGTCTGATCGAAATTGGATTCTCCAAGAAAGAGTTATGCACAATCTCCCAAGATGACCTGATTATATACATTTTCAGAAGAGCGAACTTGTATGAAGTTCCACGTGTCACTGTTTTGACCTTTGGATCTGAAAAATATAAATAGGAAACTACAGTTTGTCCTCTTTCTGTAACTTCTTACGAAATTTCAATCTGATGCTCAGAGAGAAAGTTATGACGATTTTCCCAAGGTCACTTGTTTAAGATGTAATTCAGGAGTCTGCAAAAACCATAACTTCCTTAGATCATATATCGTAAAATATAGCAAGACAAGATCTAAAATTCTGACCCACAGTTCAGACCGCTTTCTTATCAAATGGGTTTTTTTTAGCTTCTGAAACATCGTAGCGAACAAGTTATAGCAAAACTTCCACGATGACCTCTTTTATATGAAATTTTGGAGCTTACAAAGACCCTAACTTCCTCAGATCATATCGCCGAAAATATAGCGAGACAAGATCTGAAATTTGGACTCAAGATTCAACGAGATTTCCTCTCAAATGAGTTTTTTTGTTAGCTTCTGAAACATCGCAGAATAAAGTTTATAGCGAAAATTCCACGATGACCTGTTTGGATTAGCGAAACCTTAGAATCCAAAGCTCTGATACAAAATGTTACGAAACCAGCTCACAAAAAGATAGAAAATATAGATGAACACCTTATAAATCAACCTCTTCGAGGGGAAACCTCCTTTACATTACACAAATGAACAATTCTTGGATGATACAAATGACAAGACCTCCTCTCTATATATAGGAGTCTAAGGGGTCATAATATAATCAGATCCGACATAACAATAATAATGTAAGGGAATAATAATAACAATAGTGGGCTTCTATGGGGCACAATAATAACAATATGGGGACTACATGGGCACAACGATATAATAAGGGGGTTGTAAGAATAATAATAAGGGGTTGCACTAGTAGTATAGGGACTGAACAATGATATATTACACATGAATCATAAAAAACATGAGATCATAACATATCAGGAACGATACAGAGCTTCTTTATTGATATCAACAAATAGGAGTGGATAGATACAACCTGATTCGACCACGGCACCAACGAAAAATTCCTATGGATCCCTCTAGCCCAAGCCTCAAAGATCACCTCTCAAGCATGTGCAAAAGGATTCCATATAATGAAGGATGAGAATCTATACAAGGAAACCAGGGTTTCCTATGACTGAGAGTGCAGGAGGCACATGTAAAATCAGACTTGACATGTCGAAAAAAAGGACTATAATGTCGATATCCTATCTCCTTCTATGATGAGGCCTTCGCATGAGGTGTATAAATACCACTAGAAATCAGTTGATTCAGTTAGGCCACAGACTCCTCTAGGTGGGTTTTCGGTGAAACCTGTAAACGCCAATCGAAAAATAGGATATTTTTTTTTATATTTTTATATTTTAAATCATTTACGTGGGTTCTGTATTATGGTATCCACGTGTGTACATGATTTTTAAAGGGCAGAGTCATGTATGGAATTGAAAATATTATTTTTTAATAAATGATCAAGTCTGAATGGGAAAGGGCTTCCCGAGGACATATCAGAGCATCAAAACTATAGGAGTGCTAAATGATGTCATAACAATTACTCGTTTAAAAAATGGCTTGGATGCTTCTTGGAAGGATGGTTCTTGGTGAAGAATCAAGGTAAGAAAGGAATACATGAATGAACTACTAGAAAAGGTCTAGGATCATCCCCACCCACCAAGTCAACCATGGGGACTGGGTGGTAAGTGTGGAATCGCATAGAGTAGAATATTTGAAGATATGGCATCAAGTATCTATGATGTGTGTATGGGTTGGGGTGTAGGCCGAGACTGATAATGATCAAGTGAGAAAGTGGCCAGGGGTTCCATTGTGCCCCCAAGCATGAGATAATGACCCCCGGCATATGATGATGGATCGGACTTATCAGGTGGGAATGATTCCCCCTAGCTAGATGTGTTTGTGGAGCGCCATTTTGTTCCAAGTGCTCATATAAGGGATTCAATCAGTCGACCCGAATGGCATGACATCCTCTAGAGGATGATGAATAGATGTAGGGGCATATGTGCCCCCTAGTTTTCTATGGATATATGTAGCATGCTATGGGCATACTAGATTTATTTAGAGTAGTGGACTCCAAATGCATTTTGATGATGTCGTTTTCCAATTGTTTATTTTTATGGTTGTATTATTGTGGGAAGAGTGGATAGATACAGTTAGAGAAAGGAAATGTTGGATTACCAATCTCGTTTGTCACTTCATATAGGATTCAAATGGACTGAAGATCTACGTTTGCGTGCATGGTGTCACTATACCAAAGAGTGGCTTCGGATATAATGAATTGATGGTCACCAAAATGACATAGTGGTTGAACAACAACAAATGTTTAAGGGATTGGGTTTTTGATGTAAGATGGAGGAATGATTAAGTGGATCCTCCCTAGAGTGATCTAAAGTGATATTGGACTCTAGAGGTTCTTCTAAATGGGTAAGAATAATGGTACTAGAGTTGACACTAGCAGATGCACTAGGAGGGTTGGGAAGAATTTCTTCTTCTAAACACTCAAAAGTGGATGCCCCCTTACCCAAACATTGTGTGGAAATGTAATGGCCACAAGGTGTATGTGGTTCAAATTCATGGGTTCGAAGTAAGGGGTGATTGAACCAATCAACCTCATTATGGATGAAGTATTTGGACTCCACAACATATTGATCATGGGTTTGCTACGAAAGGAAGTATGCACGATGGTTCATATAATCCCAAGGATAATCAGGGATGGTCATGGCTTCCATGATGTCTTCATCAAAATGGAATATGGGAGGATGGGAGGAAGAGATACCACATGATTAATAGGAGCTACTTGAGGAATATTCATGAGATACAAGTTTCACATACGCATCATCAAGGCTGGGAGATAGGTGACTAGCATATGTGACATCTACCGATGTTGAGACCGAAGTGTTTGTCGAAGAAGGTTAAACAAAATCACAATAGGATACGTCAAGAGAGTCCTAATATATTGATCCCATGGATGAAGACAGGTAGAGAATAGGAGTGGTATTATCTGTCATCTCAACATCAGGGGGAGGGATCACGATGGGTGGTTGAGAGACCTCCTGCTCTAGCATAGGAGTGGGACTAGAACTCACGGGTAGAGGAGAGGTGGAATCACTACAAGCGGCCTCTAATTCATGAAACACTTGGAGTGTATCACGAAAGTCTTCGAGACGGGGATAGTGATGAGAATAATGGCCATAATTATCGCACAAATAATAAGGGTGTTTCGTGTGTAAGGATATGTTCTTCTTAGCTAACTCAGGTAAGGTGACATGGACCTTAGGAATGTTAGAATTAGGAAAGATATCAAAGAACACATTCTTGATATGAGGGAGTTCAGGACAATTATTGGTGGCATGACCAACATCATCACAAAGAACATGAAGGAGTAGGTTTTGGCAGCTTAGGATGAGCCATATTTGGTTGGGGTGCCCTGTCTTTGATTCCATTTTTCTAGGATTCCCCCCCTCACCAGATGCTTTTGAAATATGAGTAGGTTCCTATTGAGGTTGATGAGGAACTGAAGCAAAGGAAGGGGTAGGAACAACAGGTTGAACTGGGGTCAAATTAGTGTAAGGTTTTAGTTGATTAGGGGGAGTGTTTGTGGGAGGATCAATGTACCAGACTGGGATCCCCAAGGTAATGTTAGGTAAACTCAACGTAGCCATGGTGTGTGTAGAATAAACTCCAGGGGGTGGAAATAAGAATGGTATCTGACCATAAGGGTAATGACCTTGGGGAACTACTCCAAGATGGTTAAGGCTCGGGGGAACGGTTATGGGTTGGAAAGGACTAGTAGAGATACCAGCAGAAGGAAGAGGACCTTGAGGAGTAATACATGAAGGTTGGGTTGAGTTGGGAACAACATGTTGCGGAGTTGCTGGCTGTTTTGAAGACATACCTGATCGCTTGTGGGCATCCCATGATGCTTGTAGCATGTAAACACTGGACAAGATAGGCTTAGAAGGAGTAGGCAATGGACCATAATAAGCACCAAGCAAGGTGGAATATTTGTAGACCCCATGAGAAACATTGGCGACGGACGAGGCAACCTTATTTCTAGTTATTGATGAGATAGTGAACTAAGGTGAAGTCTGAGACTTAGGAACATAGTATGTCAATTGATCTATAGTGATTATCTTTCCATTATGAGGGAAGAACGTCTTATGGAAAATTACAAATGCGAAAACTGACATGTCATACATGTAACTACGAGCCAAGAGGATGTTATAATCTAATGGGGCATCAATGACCTCAATGTCAATAGAGACAGTCTTGCCAGCAACAATGATAAGACAATTGCGATATAAGCCAAGGGGCTGAGAGGGATGACTGTCCCAAGCATGAAGAGTGATGTTGGAAGGGGACAGGTCAAGTGAACCAAGTTTCTTCCAAACACTAGCAGCCATCACACAGGTGGAGGCCCCTTCATCTATGATACACTGCTGAAAGGAAACATATGAAGGGAGGGGGGCATGTTCCGATTTGTCAACATCAAAGACAATCATATGATCATCGAAAGGATTCACAGTGCCAAAAGAAGAGAGTAGGGCTTTATGTTGGGATGGGCACATATGTAGGACTTCCAACGTTGACATGGAAGTAAGAGACTGCGCCAAGTGATATACTATGTTATAGGTATGGGTGGCTTTAGAAAAAGAAATGTTTCAACGTAATGGACCTTTAAGGATCTTCGAGATAACCTATACCTTAGGCAGAGGGATCTGTAAGGTACCATTTGATGATGACAAAGGCTTGGTGGAAATTTGGGGTTGGGAATCAGTGGCTGACTTAGTAGGTGGATTTTCATATTGGCGTGATCGAATTTGAAGGTTGACTTGTTCAATGTTGAATTTGTTAGAATTCATCATAAGAAATTGACAATCATTTTGACTAGATGGTGGGGGTGGGGGAGCTGCATGAACTTGTGTAGGTTGAGTAGTGAGATATCCTTGGTGAGGAAAAGGATTGGTAAGCACAACCAGTTGAGATGAAGTAGGAGGAGGAGGAGGAGCTATGGGATGTTGTCCTCTAGAAGCAGCTACTTGAGCTTCCCATAATTGACACATTTGAGGTAAAATGGGACACTCATGAGTATAATGGCCATATACGTTGCAAAAGGCACAAAGTTTATTCATACAAAGAGCCTTTTTTTGCTTGGGTTGTCTTCCCTGTTGTTGGGTTATGGGATTAGGTCGGTTTCCCTAAGGTGCATTAGGTGGTGGACCCTAGTTACTCTGATTACCTTGAGATTGATGGTTCCGGTTACCTTTCCCCTTGTTCATTTTCTTGGGGTTAGGGGGATTGGTTGCACTCTGCTGAGCATACACTTAACCTTGTGGGGGAGGTCGTTGTTGTGGTAGAGGTGGAGGAGGCATGGGGGGTTGGGGTGATGGTGTCGATAGGGCTGGAGTATTAGGCGATGCATACATATAATAAGGAGATGGGGCAACATTAGGATAGACAGGTGGAGCAACAATTGGCCTTGACATTTGTTGATTTGGATGGGGATATGCATATGACGTGCTAGAACCTAGATAAGATTTTCCATATGGACGATCAGGGGGGGGTAGGTGTAAGAGGCACTGGTACCCCCCTAGGGTTGACCATAACTCATTGGAGTTGGAGAATATGGTTGAATTTGAGGGTGTGAAATGGATCCAATGATACCATCGGCAACATGAGATTCCCCTAGTTCATTAGCAGTGTCAGACCAAGGTAGATCAAGAATGACAGTATAAACATAACATGACTGGGCGTAGATCAGGTCAAATTTCAAGGCTACTTGGAGCACATCTTCCTCAGATTGAGGGAAGTGATAAGCGACATATTTAGCAATGGGGGCCAAAAGAAATCTAAGGAACCAATCCATATAGACACGGTCTTCGAATTCAGGAGCTTTACATATGCTCCTCCTTCTACTCCATTCTTGAACATGGTTAGATAGGCGAGTGGAAGAAGTTTGACGCAAACAAGACATTAGTTTTGTACCAGTGTCATAACGGAGAGGTAACTAGAAATAGGCTGAGATGATTTGGTAAGAGTCGTGAAAGTAGAGTGAGTGGCTTTAGGTTGATTGACATACCACTTAGCATCAACTCTAGTAAGAGTGTTTTGGAAAAGGTGAAGACGAATGGAGTCTTGAGTGATAGAATTGGATGAACACCACATATGGAATGAACGAACATGATTTGTGGGATCTTCTTCAGGATTACCTTCAAACTTTGGGATGTTGGAAGGGAGCTTGGTAGGCATAGTTGGGAAATTGGGGTCATGGAGAAGAGGGTTGTTGATGACCTGGCTGAAATTAGGGAGACTCAAACCAACAATAAAAGGAAGTAATGGAGTAGGAGTGACCATACTAATGAAGGTTCCTCTCGTGGGGTTACTCGAGTTAGTACATAAGTTACTACCTTAGTTTCCCGCACTCACATTGGTGCATGACATGGTGATGGTACAAGGTTGAGAAGATGCATAATTAAAGGAAGAAATGGAAGAATCAGTAGAACCAGAGTCAGAATGGGGACTCGGTGAAGGACTGGGAGGATGAACTATAACTCGATGGGGAGGAGTAATATGTCCTAATGGAAACTGAGGGTGAAGGCCTCGAATTCTTTGTGGAAAACACTTAGGGGGAACAATGATGACTCTAAGGACTAAAGGGTGATGATAGGAGAAAAAGACAAACAAACAACAAGAAAAAACCTAGTGTATTTGTTCCAAATGTAAACTAATTATATTAATGATGTTACTCTAATACAAGCAAGCATGTCCTATTAAAGAAAAATACCTCTAGCCTATAGGTGGTCTAAATCCTCAAACAATCCTAAATCTATTGTTTCAAATGGCCTTCCAAATAACTTCTTACTTGATGGAATCTCATCCCCACAAGTAGAGTTGTCCAGAGAAAGGTGGGGTAGAGAATCAACTTCTTCCCACAACCAGTCCTATAGGGAATTTCCTAAGATTGATCGCTACGATTACCTTCGTCTCATGGGGGTGGTATGTCTTGAGCTTCTTGGTGATCAACCATTGCACGAGATTCCCTACCATAGGTTGGGTAGCCCCAAGGAGAACCATTCGCACGATGACCTAGCCTAACCCCCTCTGAATCAGGTTTCTGACGCACTTCGGCTTTGGACCGTGGGATGGTGAAGGATTTTAAGCTCCCTAATATGTCAACTTCTATGTCTAAATGTAAGCAATCGATGGGTGTTATTGGAATCCTATCCCATCGATCCTACACCTAAACTACATAGATTGTTTGGCCCTGGTTCCCAAGTGGGCTTAATCTATGTATGTTAAATTATTAAGGTGTAGTGTTTCAAGTCTTGGCTTGGCGGTGTTAACCAAGCTCACGTTCACTTAGGGTGTGAGTGTGTGAAAATGATGTGTCAAGTGGATGAGTTAATTGAGCATGTTTTATGATGCCATGTGCTGCTGAAAATAAAGTGTTGAAATACTGTAAATAATGTTGAAAAGGAAAGAAAAATAAACAGCCAATCAAGCACACGAAACCCCACCCAAAAAAGGCTATCAAGCAACTAAGCAAGAGAAGGCAAACAAGCTACTCAAAGACACATAAAAGGCCTAAAATACCTAATGTCAAAGGGACTGAGATCTAGAGGCACTAATCTGTTGTAAATGGTGCAAACACACAACAAAAATCATAGGTGAAAAATGTTGTAAAGGATAGGTATGAAGCTCCAAAACCTAGGATGCTCAAGGGGATCCTAAGGGGGAAAAGAAAAACGAAAACTCTAAAGGGATAAAAGGTGAAATGAACCTATCCAAAATTTCTATAAAGTAATGGATTAGACTCTGAAAAGTAGTGGCTGAAAATGCTAAAACCATAGACTCCTCACCCAGCCAATCTCTTCCTAAAAAGGTGGAGGTGTACTCTAAACCCTAGGGGTTTTTTTCCTTCCTCAAAGAGAAAAAATAAGATAATGTAGGCCTAGGGAAGACCAAAATGGAGATAAGAAACCCCTCCCATCCCACACACAATACTCTTGGAAAGTCTGAAAAATTTCTAAAAAATTCTCCGAAAAAATCCAAAACGTAGGTACTGACCTGGAAACAGTGGAAACACAAATATATGGCCAAAAAGTGCGCTCTGGAATGCATATCTGGGGCCGAAAAGTGTGTTTTTCTCTTGGGACTCTTGGTTGATAAATCTCAAATAGATCTTGTCGTCTCCTACTCAGTTGGTACCTGTGACCTGCAGAAATAGCTAGAAAACCATTAGAATCCGAAAATTGGACAAAAAAATGAAAGAAAACTATAAAGAGAAATTGAGAGGCTATAAATAGCTATAGAAAACCATGAAATTTACTGAAACTTCAGTTACCCAATAACTGAATTACTACACCAGTGGAGTCGCCATTTATTGACGACAAATGTAGCTAAAAACACAATGGAGTCATCATTTGTTAGTATGAAATTTCTTGGAGGGCATACCCAAAAACACTTCACTTAAATCACTGATGACGAGTGACCCTAACAACAATTTGTGGAGACTTGCGCTTCAAATCTGCAATAATAAACGAGAAAAACCTGCAATAAAAATATATATGTGATCTAAAATAACAAACAATAATAGAAATCCAATGTAATAACCCAATATGGAAAGACTTTTAAATGAATAATAATATTTATTGATAACACCTGGTGAAGGAGATCTACAAAAGTGTCTGCAAATCCCCATCCATGTGATAGGTCCTTTGATGTCCTTCATGCTTCAGTGATCGATTCTCTCTCTCAATATGTGAAAAACCCAAAACATATGTAGAACCCTAGTGGGAGCTCAAATGCAAGAAGACGATAGTGGTGACGATGATAATGATCATGGTGAAGAATGAATGGAAAACCCTCTTATTTATAACAAAGTATTGGGTTGATCTAAAAAATGGAGAATAATAAAATAATATTGACCAAATCAAGATCTGACTGTTGAGAATACTTTATTATATTTTTTGGAGAGGGAAAAGACATTCAAAAGGGTCAAATATCTTTATTTAAAAATAATTAACAAATAAATGATTTATTAATTATTTCGCAAGGATTAAGAATGGTGTGAAATTGAAATAATTATTAAATAGTGATTTAACAATTATTCCAATCATTATTTAATTATTCCTAGGTGATTAAGTCAAATGTGACAAGGAATAATTATCAAATAGTTATTTAATAATTATTTTTAGAGAAAATTAAATAAATAATGAATTATTCAATTATTCTCATGGAGATTTTTAATTGTAATAAAAAATAATTTAATAAAATTGGTTTACTAAATTATTTTCCATGATGAAAGTGATTTTACTATGGTAAAATTAATCCTACATGGTGTATTTCGATCTGCCTAGTTAAAAATGGCTAGGTGATCATTTTTTCGTGATAACACTTTCCAATACTTCTTGTAGATTAGTATATCATCAAAAAATACTAACATAATTTTTCTAAGGGTTTAAAAACGAAATTCATCAAAACTTGAAATGTGGAAGGTGCATTAGTGAGGCCAAAAGGCATGACAAAAAAATTATAATGATCTTCATGAGTTATGAATTTTCTTTTTGGAATTTCTTCAGTCTTCATTCTAATTTTATGATATCCTGAACGAAGATCCAACTTGGTGAAGTAAATTGCTCCATGTAATTCATCCAACAATTCATCAATGACAGGAATGAGAAATTTATATTTGATAGCAAACATTTTGAGCTCCCTATAATATGGACACATATGCCATGATCCATCCTTCTTGTGCACAAATACTACTAGGGCAGAGAAATAACTTTGACTAGTTTGAATTATACTAGTCTGTAGCATTTCTGCAACCATATGTTCAATTTCACTCTTTTAGGTATATGGATATATATAAGGCCTAATGTTTGGAGGAACACTTCCCGGAATCAAGTAAATAACATGATCATAATCACAAATAGGTGGGAGGCCTGTAGGAGTCTTAAATACTGGAACAATGTTTTTTTTAGGGTCAATTTTCAAAATTTTTAAAAAATGCTAATAAAACCAAATTTTTATGTGTCAAACAAAGTTGTTTATGAGGGAAAAAACATATTAATGTTTTTGATAGAATATCATTTTTCTTTCCTAAGTATAAATTTAACATGTTTTCAACCATAACATGCTAGATACAAAAAAAATTGAAATTTTTTCAACTATAAAATTAAAAAACCATGACATTATGAACAAATTACATCACTAAATGAATTCAAAAGTCATTATTAGTATATTGAATAAAACATACATTATATCTCTAATTTAATATTGCATTGTAGATATTTTAAACAATAAAATTTATCATAATTAAGATATATAATCCAACAACATAAAAATGCCTCATAAATTCTCATTTAACACCATATGGAAAACATTAATTTTATTTGAAGATACGATGCATACATCAGTTATATAAACTATCTTAAACAATTATTCAAAATCACTCATATTTTCTTTCACACCATCAGAATTCACATCTTTAGATGAGTGACTGGATGCTGATGAAGATGTTCCATATTCTTCTCTTTCATCAACTAGTGCCCCATTTGAGTCCACATGCAAGCCCAACATTTCAGGTTTCAAAATTCTTCTAGATCTACGACTGGTTTCAGCTGACTCCCATGTCAACACTGTTCCTTCTGGTAACAACCTTTTCAGAATCTCTATCATCTAGAAGCGAAGAGTTCCTCTCTTTGTTAAATTGAAGTCATAAACAAGTATGTCAACATCCTCCAATTTTAATATGTCTGTGCGGCAGCGATTTATATTTGTACCCTTTCTTTTTCTTTTTCCGCCATTTTTTTTTTCAAATACCATCTTTGGCTTATACACACCA
Source organism: Pinus tabuliformis (assembly GCA_031772625.1). NCBI lineage: Eukaryota > Viridiplantae > Streptophyta > Pinopsida > Pinales > Pinaceae > Pinus > Pinus tabuliformis. The sequence goes on from CM062807.1 coordinate 79,496,532, forward strand.
TTGAATGGGTGTGTATTTGTGGCATACCAATGTACTTCAACACTTGTAACATCCTCATTTTCTGTAAAGACCTTTATAACTTTAGCAACCCAAAATGGATAGCCATTGGGATCTCCATCTGCTAGCACTGCAATCATGCAACCCTCCTTAATATCATGTACTGAACCCCTATAAAGGTCTTCCATGGCTTCACGTTGTGCACGAGATCTTCTGGAACCAATATACATATCTCTTTCCACTGCCTGTGAAGAATTAATAATACCTTGATATTGTTGTTGTTCAACAATGTTTACTTCCTCATGTTCATTCGACACATTTTGTGGCCAAATAAATGGATTTTTCAAAGGTATATCTTCATTTGTTGTTGTTGAAATGATATCACTTTGATTATTGAAAAATGACTCCCACCAAACTGAATTAGCAATGTCAAAGTACTCATATGTATATCTAATACATTTTTTAATTTCTTCCAGGCAATCAGAGTAATTTATATCTCTGTTCTGTCTGTGTGCATTCTGAACTTCACCAATTGATTGTAATACCAGTATTTTTTATGCAGATATTGGAGGATCTGGAATGAACTTCAAAAATTGCAAATCTGATGACGGTGCCCATTCTGTAGTAGTTGAATACTTATTGCCCCATATTCGTGTTTTCCCATCAATTTTCTTGATACGAAATTGATGTTGGAAGCTAATGTCATTAAGTTGTTCAATGCATTTCCCCTCACCATATGATCCCACCTTCGCATGTCAACAGTTTCTTCCAACACATCAAAAGTAGGCTCTGGAATGTATGATTTCTTAATACATTCAATTAGTGATGGCAAGCTCCCAACTTCCTTCCTCCTCAATGTGACTGAAAAACGACTGAACATCTGATCAATATGGTCATGAGTGTGCCCAACAAGAAGGAAACCAACCTTTGCCTTTTGAAAAATTCCCAATTCAACAAGCATGTTTAGATATCCAAAAACAACTTGATTTTTGTTTTCACGGCAAGTTTTGTCCAATTATAGATACAAAACTTCAGGAAGATTACCAGACCAATGAGAAATCACATCATGAATTATGGTTATGGTCAAATTTGCATCATTGTGAATATTTGGAGCTGTGAAGTACACCCTTGGCAACATTTTCCCATTGAAGACCATACAACCGACCAAGTGAAATTGAATAAAATTTTCCTCCTGTAAATTTTTGGGTGTGCGAACAAAATGTGGTAAAAGTGTTTTCTTCTGGTCCGTACCATCAATTATCAAACCCAAATATTTATTCGGATTATCATAACACTTCTTTTGATGCTTGTACAACTTCTTCCTTTTGTTTGTTTGTTGTTCGCGACGCTCCTGAAGTTCTTTGACAATTAAATCTACACAACATAAAAGAAATTCATTAAGAAATATGTTTTCATAGTTGATGACTATACAATTTTAAAAGTTAAAGTTATGAACGCTTACCTCTTTCTGAGCCTTCACATTTGTCCCTTTTTGACTTAAGAGAAGCACATGTACTGCAAATCCCCATCCTTGTCTTCTTAGGAATACGGACATTGTTGAATTCTTTCTTCCATACCTTCACAAAATATTGATATGTAATAAACTGGCCATGTCCCGCAGCACCTTTTGCATATTCTTTGTATAAGTTGTAGATTTCTCGTCTTGAAAAATTATCTGGAATATGTATTGTCTCTCTATTTGGCATACACTCTCCATGCTTTGAAAGGAAATATTTCATCCATGACATTGCAGTATTTGATAATGGCCCAAACTGTGTTTTATGACGTACTTCTAAATAAAATGTGGGATCCTTTTCCAAATTTTCTTGAATTCTCGAGAGACGAAAATTCCCAATCGAATGAAACATTTTGAAACCTTTTCTACAGATAAATAAAGTCCCAATATGATAATCATAACCTGACAATGTAGATTGCATGCACCCAACTAAATATGAATTTTGCATGCTTTTATTCATTGACAAATATCTCTTCTTGCTTTCTAATGCAAATTTGAAATCCATATGTTTCAAGCAATCTTTTTGGCAACATTCACTTGAAATGAGAGAACTGATAGAACTTCTTCTCGTCAGATATTATGCGCTACCCCTTGTATAACTAGAACAACTTGCATTGATATGAAAAGGTCTGCTCCTACTCCTCGATACAATATTTCTTGACAACATCTCCATCATTGGATCATCATTTGTATAAGGCTTTTCATCATCATGAAGAGGAATGTTATCCACACTATGATCAACTCTACTTTTCAAATATTGACTTGGAGGATATTCTTCATCTTCCGCTTCTTCAGTGCTGCTATCGTAGTCCTTAGAATTCAGACTGAATGGAAAATCTGACTCGACGTTTAATGGATATTCTTCCTCATGTGCATTGTTAGTGCTACTCTCATAGTCCATAGAATTAGGACTACGTCGAAAATGTGACTGTTTACTTATTGAAGATGCTACATCCCATCCTTTGTCACTGCTACCTTTATACTCATTAGAATTAGGACTAAGTGCATCATCCTGTCCTTCATCACTGCTGCTCTCATAGTCCTTAGAATTAGGACTAAGAGGACATAGTGGCACTCCATTCTTTTGAAATTCATTATCATGCTCTTCATAACTATTGCTCTCATAGTCTGCAGAATTAGGACTAAGTGGACACCGTGGCACTCCAATCTTTTAAAATTCATCATCCCACTCTTCATCACTGCTGCTCTCATAGTCCTTAGAACTAGGACTAACTAGACATTGTGACACTCCATACTTTTGAAATTCAACATCATGCTTTTCATCACTACTGCTCTCATAGTCCTTAGAATTAGGACTAAGTGGACACTTTGACACTCCATTCTTTTGAAATTCGTTATCACGCTCTTCATCACAATTGCTCTCATAGTCCTTAGAATAAGGACTAAATGGACACTGTGACACTCCATTCTTTTGAAATTTGCCATCATGCTCTTCAAAGCTGCTGCTCTCATAGTCCTCAGAATTAGGACTAAGTGGACACCGTGACACTCCATTCTTTTTAACTTCACCATCATGCTCTTCAAAACTGCTGCTCTCATAGTCCTCAGAATTAGGACTAAGTGGACACCGTGACACTCCATTCTTTTGAACTTCACCATCACGCTCTTCAAAACTGCTGCTCTCATAGTCCTCAGAATTAGGACTAAGTGGACATCGTGGCACTCCGTTCTTTTGAACTTCTCCATCATGCTCTTCATCACTGCGGCTTTCATAGTCCTTAGAAGTAGGACTAAGTGGAATCTGTGACTCTTTGTCTATTTGAAATTCTCCATCCCCTCTTTCATCAGTGCTGCTCTCATAGTCCTCAAAATCAGGACTAAGTGGAAGAATTGACTTTCTATTCATAGTGGAAGAATTCCCGCTATATTCATCAATATGAATAGAGTTGTTACGCGATGAAGAAGTTGATGGTGTATAAATCGAAACTTCACTATCAGAACAATCCATCCCTTTCAAATAGAAGATGTTGAATGATACAAATCGAGAGTCTCCTAAAGATATTATATAGCTTAAAGAATGAAATTTTCCCTCCAAAAAGTTTCGCGAAAATATTTCCCTCCAAAAATTTTCGCGAAAATATTTCCCTCCAAAAAGTCTGTTAAATTTATTTACCTTCATTATTTTGTTCTACAATTTATTGAAAAATGTTACAAACTAAATTTTTTTATGAAATAAATCATTAAAATTAAAATTGTACACTACAACTTCCACATTAATTATTTTAATAGTTAAAGTATATAATAGTCGCTTTACAATTCTACAATATTCGCTTTATAATATTTTAAAACAAATTATCCCACATTCAACCCGTTGTAAAACAAATCTATAATATTCGCTTTAATATTTTAAAACAAATTATCCCACATTAACTGTACAGTAAAACATCTCCGTAATTTCACTTATATATTAAAATTTCATTATCACTATTACTCACATCACATCCAGGCTTTCTGAAAATCGTTGAAAGACTCGTGAATTTGTGGAGCAGCTACGTCGCTATCACCAACATATTCAACGAAGAATTCTCGCAATTGAAAGGTAATTTAAATTCTTTTTCTTGAAAACTTTTATATTATATTAGTTTAATGAAAAAGATTTTGTTTTTTGTTTTTTGTTTTTTTTTTTAATTAATAATTTTCGTGAGCCAAAATAACAATTACATCCATCGTGAGCATGGTGGGCCCGATCAAACTCAATCGCTTAATACCCGTGGGTGGACCGCCGTGGTGTTGCGGGGTGGGCGTGGAGGTCGGGCGAGTGGGCGGGTGTGAGGACATGGGGGAGTAGTGGGGGGTGTGGGGGCGGCCTAGCGGCTCGCTCGCCGATCGTGGGGTTGGGCCCCTGCCCCCTTAACCCCCTCAATGCCACCCTCATCCCTTACCATCAACCCCCCAGAGTCCTCACCGCCCCTGGCCTGCTCCCTTGCCCATCCCTCCCTCACGCCCCTCTCTCACCTGCCCACGCCCACTAGGCGCCCTCACCCCTCCCTTAGCCCCACCAGCTCTCTACCAATCCCACCCCCACGACCGCCTCACCACAACCCCCGGCCCCCACCTCAACCCCCCCGGGCACCCCACGTACCCCACCCTCGGGCGTCCCCCCCGCCCGCCCCTCCACACCACACCTCCCCCCTCCCCAGGGGCGCGCTGCGCCCCGCTCCACCCAACCTCCCCTCCCCCTCGGGCGCTGCCCCCCCCCCCACCCGGTCCCACTCCCCTCGCCCGAGCGCGCCCCTCTCCACCCCACCTCCCGCTCGGGCGCTGCGCCGGGCCCCCACCCTACCTTACCTCCTGCCCCGGCGCCATCGTTCCACCCTCCCTACCCCCCGGGCGGGCGCCCCCACCCTACCCTACCTCTCGCCCCAGCGCCACCCGTTCCACCCTCCCTACCCCCCGCCCCAACCGTGCTCCCCCGGGCGCGCCCCACCCTAACCTCACAACCCCGGGCACGCCTCGCCCACCCTCCCTCGGCCCCACCACCCGGGCTACCCGCGCCCCCGCCCGGTAGGTGGTAGGACGATTCCGAGAATCGCCCTGCCGCGTGTCGGGCGCGGGCGCGGGCGGCCCGGGTGGCGCTGACCTAGGCAGCGCCACCAGAACCGCCCACGCCCTCGCCCGGTAGGCGGCAGGGCGATTCCGGGAATTGCCCTACCGCCTGTCGGGCGGGGGGAATTGCCTTGCTGCCTACTGGGCGGGGGCGCGGCTGAGCCGCTTGCCGGGCGAGGGCGCGGGCGGCCCGGGTGGTGCGACCAAGGCCGATGCCACCCGGGCCGCCCGCGCCCTCGCCCAGTAGGCGGCAGGGCAATTCCAGGAATCGCCCTGGCTAGAATCGCCCTGCCGCCAGCCAGGCCAGGCCGCGAGAGGGCAGGCAGCAGGGCGATTCCAGGCCGGGGCGTGGGCGGCCCGGGTGGCGCTGCAGAGGCTGGCGCCACCCGGGCCACCTGCGCGCCCGCTCGGCAGGCTGCAGGGTGATTCCTGGGCGGGGGTGCGAGCGGCCCGGGTGGTGGGGCGGAGGAAGGGTGGGCGGGGCGCGCCCGGGGGAGGGGGCTTGGGGTGGGGGGCGGAGGGAGGGTGGGGCAGGGAGCGCCCGGGCAGGCGGAGGTGGGGGGCAGGCGCCGGGGAGGGGGAGAGGGGGGCGGCCCGGAGGGGTTGGGAGGGCGTCCGGGCGGGGGGAGGTGGAGTGGGGAGCCCGGGCGGGGTGTTGGGGGCGAGCGGGAGGGGGAGAGGGGGGCGGCCCGGGGGAGTTGGGAGGGCACCCGGGCGGGGGGAGGTAGGGTGGGGCACCTGGGGAGGGGTAGAGGGGGCGGCCCGGGGGAGTTGGGAGGGCACCCGAGAGGGGGTTGGGGCGGGAGGGAGTTGGGAGGGCGCCCGGGCGGGGGCGGCTGGTGGGTGAGGGCGCCAGGTGGGGGGTGGGAGGGTCGAGGAGCGGGGGGTGGTAGGGCGCCTGGGCGGGGGGTGCGTGAGGGCGCCCGCCCGGGGGGGGTGGTGGGTGGGGGTGCCCGGGCGGGGGTTGGGGTGCGGAGGGGGTTGGGTCGTTTGGGGCGCCCGTCCGGGGTGGGTGGGTGGGTTTGTGGAAGGGTTGGGGCATGGGGGGTGGAAGGGCACCCGGGCGGGGGGTGCGAGGGATGGGCGCCCGTGGGGGCGGGGGGTTGGGTTGGGGCGCCCGGGGGGTTGGTTGGTGCGATCGAGCGCCTGGGCGACGGGTTGAGAGGGCATGCCTGGGGGGGCAGTGGGGGGGTTGGGGCGCGAGGGGAGGGGGGCACCGGTGGGTGGCTTGGGTGCCCGGGGGAGGGCACCCCGGAGGGGGGGCGCTGGTGGGTGGGTGGAGTGGAGTGTGGCAAGCGCCCAGGGGGTTGGGTGGAGAGGAGGGCACTCGTGGGTGGGTGGAGTGGAGTGTGGCAAGCGCCCGAGGGGTTGGGCGGAGAGAGGGAGGGCGCTCGTGGGTGAGGGGGAACGACGGTGGGGGCGCCCGGGGTGAGCGGATGGTGTAGAGCGCCGGTGGGTGCGATGGGGCGCCATTACATATATTTTTTTTGTACTTATTAAAAAAATAGACATTTCATATTATATATATATATATATATATATATATATATATATATATATATATATATATATATATATATATATATATATATATAGAGTTAATTTTGGAATGTTTTATTCGTGATTAACTTTTTTTACACTAGAATGTTAATGCATGCCCTTTTAGAATGTGAGGGGCAGTGGGTGGGGCGATTATTGATCATACAAATAAAAAATTTATGATATATTTTCGTTGTTAATTTAAGTTAATATGTTTTTATTATTTACTGATTTATGTGTTTCTATTTTTTAGGAAAATGACATCAAAGAAAATTTCAGTGAATCTTTCTGGACCAAAGACTCTTAAAGGTGCATCTTCAAGAAACATTGGTGAACGAACTCCACCTGAGCTCATGACTACAAATCTTTCAAGTGCCTCAAGTGATAAGAAGATGATTTCAGACTGGAAGAATTTGAAAGAGGTGAAATTTCCATCAAGAATCTGGTATGTGAAAGAAAGAGAAAGCACAAATGTGAATATATATCTATATATCGATATACCGAATGATAATGGAATTTTTGAGGTGATGGGAAGAGTCGTAGATATGTGTTCGGTACCGGACACTGAAGTTGTTTACGTACTTACAAAAGCTCCCAAGTCACATGAAAGGGTTAAATACCAACTATCATATTCATTGTATGACACGAGAGAGGTATCTACAAAGTTGTGTAATCAAATTATAAATGAGATGACACAAAACATCTCAAGTATTGTTATTTATATTTGTATTTTGCGTTCTTGAAAGTGTCTCGCTATATTTTTTAACTTTGTTTTTTATTGACATATGATATTTTGTTTGGCAGAATTTCGTTGAAAGTTGTTCAATTAGGTTGGGAGGCATTCATTTCATAGAGCATGATATCATGAAAGTTGTCAACAGTTTTTACTCAGTGTCAGAAGAAGATATGGAAAATAAGCAAAATGTAGTAATTGATAATGCTACAAAACTACATCCAAAGAATCAGAAAAAAAAAAGGCCTCTGGTGGATAAATCTAGCAAGGGTAAACAAGTTACTTTTGAGAATGATGAAGTTGAAATTGACAATGAAGCATATGTTGCCATTACTGAAGATGACATTGGAACTGAGAAGAGCCATAAAAAACCAAAAGTAACAATGCCCAAGAATAAATCTGTTGGGAATGTTATGACCAAGAAAAGTAAAGTTGAAGATTTTGAAGCAGTCATTACCAGCAGTCAAGAACCTAGTGAAACTTCAAAAGAAAGCAGAGAAATCATTACACCAGGAGCTGATTTAGAGGATGGCATTATCAAAACAAAACAAAATGTCATTCGAGAGAATTTGACAAAGAGAAACTTAATTGATGGTGGTCGCACATTTTAGCTTAATGTCAAGCAAACTTATAAAGCAAGTGAAGGACAATGTCAATATCAAGTTGGAAAGCCACATCATCTGCATGTTCACAACTTGAAGACATTGATGAGGTACAATCCATATGCTCATGTGGTTAGTTATGTGCTTCTTGTTTATCCACTTCAAGTTCCCAACAAAGAAGCATTTGATAAGTCAAAATGTTTTGAATACAATTATTATGTGCTGGGGGGGAACCATTCTGTAGAAGCTCAAAGACAATTGATGGAGGAATATCCTAATAACCCACGTTTTGAAACAATGAAATGTATCATTTACACTGGTTTATCAGATACAGAAGCAAAGTTAGTGGCATGGGATCATAATTTAGATAATGAATATAGGATGTCTATGACTTTCATCCAAAGGGTTAGATTTATTCATAGTGAATTTGAAGAAAAATGTGGTGGGGATAGGATAAATGTTACTGTAGATTTCCGAAAAGAATGTTGTATGGAAATAGGATATCAAATTGAAGAGAAAACCAATTCAAAAGGTGGAAAAGGCAACAAAAATAGTGATTTATTCAGAGGTGTTGATAACATTTTCCAATTGGAATTTATAACTGGAGATGTTTGGAGGTTGATTGATGAGATTTTAGCATGTGGGAAGACATTGCCATTAAAAACTAGAAGGTCAAAAAGTCTAAGCCATTGATATGTGGCAACAATAAATTAGCTCCTGAAATGAAGCAGCTTCCAGACGATATGACTATCACACCTTGGAGGGTGATGCAAGGAGTGAAAGATGAAAAATTTGTCAAAACAATATTATCTCGTGTGAGGTCAGGGGAATTATCATTGGAGGAAATGTCTGAAGAATTTCAAAAGTAAGTTTGTTGAAATATTTTTATTTATTTCTAGATTATAACTATATTTTAAATAGAACATGTTGTTCTTGGTAGTATTTGTTATACATATCATTATATTAACTTTTTGTTACTTTATCTATGCAGTCACAAAGTTTATATGAAAATTCAAGAACAAATGGTTAGATTGTTGAATGAAGATAGTTGGGATGATGTTGCACGCAACTATCCAGATTCAAGTTCTACATCAACATTAAAAGATTTTTATCTTGCATTTAAAAAGGTATCTTGATTTATACATTCATTTTTATTCACCTATGTACTATTTTTAATTTATAACTTACAAATATATTTCTTTATTTTATAAAAGATGAGGAAGGATGATAATGGAGCGCCAGATAGTTTCAAAACCTTTATTGAAAAAATAAAGATCGAAAGACTGAGGAAGCAACGTATTAAGAATGTTCAACTTGATCCGACTCTTAATCATTTCATTTGGAATGGGCTAGACACTATTCAATATCAAGTAATACAAGGCGACTGTGAAGACATTTCTAAACTCATACCTAAAAGGGATTATGCCCTAGTCATTGCAGATATTCCCCATGGTTTCAGTATTCCAAACATTGACTATGATAGTGACCCTTATACTTATCAAGCTCTTAGTAAAGTGGTTGCGGGATTTGTAGAAGTCACATCATCACCATTATGGAGATTTGTGACATTTCATTCAGACACACAATTGGCAATGATATTGTCAAGCTTCAAGGAGAAAACAAATTCAAGGATGCAGCTTACATGGTAAGACGTTTAAAATGTATATTTGATTAATGTTGAAAAATTTATTTATGTACAAGTTAATTGAACTTTTACTATTTTATGTTACAGGAAAAAGTCAAATCTTCTTAACAATAAAGATCAACAATTTATAAATGATTGTGAGTTCATTCATATTGATAGTTGGGCAAAAGATGATAGCCATATGTCTATGATTTTTAATCGGGTAGACGGAAAGAGTCATAGCCAAATACTGACTTATGATGCTGTTGTGAGAAAACTAACATATGAAGACAAAGAAGCAAAAGGAGAGATAGTTAACATTTATCAAAAAGCACAATTATTGATTAACTATCTTATAGACATTTGTTCAAATGAAGGAGATTGGGTTCTGGCTTTATTTTCTGGCTCAGGTAAGTTTTATTATATAAAATTGAATTTCAATATGTTATTTTTTTAATTAATATGTCATTGTACTAATTTAGTTCATTATTTATTTTGTGCTTGATAATTAGGTACAACACTAGCATGTTGCCTTCAAAAAGGAAGAAATTGCATTGCAATTGAAAAAGTTCCAGTACAGTGCAATTTCATTCAGCAAAGAATTAATGCTCTTCAATTTCTTCCAGATGCAATGCAAGAAATTGGGTTGAAGAAAGGGGAATTTAGTGAATCACGTGTGGCAAAAAAGGAAAACGAACCCGAACCACCATTACATGGAATGTTTGGAAAGACATACATTGGGAGATTCGCAGACATCAAAGACCCATTAGAAGAGGAAAATGAGCAAAAGGAAACAAAAAATATTGTGGAAGAAGACAATGATGAAACTCTAGAGAACGAAGAGTTTGGATTACGTGACATTGTTGATTAAATTTAAGTTATGCTTGTAAATCAAGCTTTGCAATGTTTTGACTTTGACATTTTATGAGAAGAATAAACACTCAATTAGGGTTGTTATACATTTAATATTTGTAATATGTGATTTTCGCATTGATTTTTAAGTTAATCATTATTTTTTGAAAAAAAAAAAGTGATTATTATTATTTTTTTGACATGAAATTCATAAAAAAAAAGCTATTATTTAACCATTTTTAGTTAAAATTATCGTATAAAAATTGTGATTTTGACATGTCAATTCTAGCAAAAAATTATCAAAACGTGTAGTTTTTTAGTTATATTTATGTTAAAAATGGTTATTTTTATGTCCATTGTTAAAAAATATTATTTTTTAGAAACAATTATTTCATGTGGATTGAAAAATTAATTAAGGATGTATAAATATGTAGAATATCGAAAATTTTAAATATCAACCTTCTAATTTAAAAATGCAAAACAATAAAAACCTCACTAAAAAAAAAATTAAAATTAAAATAAAAAACAAGAAAATGTGAAGAAAACGACCACTTCAAAAATTATCAAATTTACAAAATAATGATTTACATTTTATACATTAAAAAATTTAAAGCCAAAAAACAGGCCTTTTAAAAAAAGGGTGTGATGCAGAATACTCACTTTTTTAAATCAGCATGAAAATCACCACCATTCTAAAACGTAATGTACATAAAAAAAAATTAAAGTGCCAAAAACTATGCTCTAAAAAAAACATGTGCGTTCTACATCACCCCTTTTCAAAATCAGGTCACTCTTTTGCTATCTCTACGAAACGGGTAATAGTATCAGTTTTCGTTTCAAAGTTTACATTGTTCTACCTGAAAAGAAGTCAAATAGGTGAGAAAGCATGTTTGTTTTATGGTAAAGATACTTTTGATTATCTTCTAAATGGTTCAGATTCCAGAACATTCGACTCCCCTGTCATTTATTACTTAAGAAGACAAATGAATAGTTTGTTAAATAACTGCCAATCCTATTTTCAATCTGAAATGAAAAACAACTGATAATAAATATCTAGTCAAATTCATGGCTGGAATGAATGTCTACTGAAAATTATCTTTGATATTGTCTCACAGAGAGGATACCTCGAAGTCCATAATGGAAGCCAAGTCTCATACACATGGTGCAGCGACTAATGAAGAGGATGATATTGTAGAAATGCTGGAATTCTCTTTGGATGAAGAGGATGATATTGTAGAAACGCTGGAATTCTCTTCGGATGAAGAGGATGATGATACTCAAGAAGAAAAAGATTATGATGATGGTGGTCTTGGCGATTATGTAGATGATAGTGAAGACCTGGGAGATCAACCATCTGATAAAAAATGGAAGAGAAATAAAGGAAAATCAAAGAATAAAATTCATGAAAGCAGTGAAGTCACATGTAAAATTCAAGAAGTCTAGGAAAAGGAGGAGATCATGAAAGAAACAAAAATTGTCTCAGTGAGAACCTTCCCGAGATCATCCTCTAGAATAACTGGTAGTTTTGTAGAGTTCCAGTGCAGTTATTTACCAGTTCACTACACTAAAAAAAATTGGAGAGAACTTGTTGACTGAAGATGCTGACAAGGCTTGAGAAAATATCAGTCATAAGAAAATATCGGTTATTACATCTAGACCAAACATTTTCAATTGTGACATGTTGCATAACAATTTTCTTTAGCAATGAGTATGAGTCTTTGTCCATCGGTGTGGCAACATTTTAACATGATTTTTTGTAGTAGATGAGACAGAAACATCCTTCTTATAACAGATTTCTTAGGAGATTGATTGTAAACATTGTGTTTATTATCAGTTGTCTACATAATGATCTGCAAGTATGGCTTTGGAATCATATGGAATGAATCAATTATTATTTTTTGATTTCTGGTTTCAGTTATATCTAGACAAGGGTCTGTAGGTATGACCTCAGTATCATATGTATTGGAAATATTTTGACATTATCTTTGGCTTTTTTTTTATTTATAATTTCGGTAGCTAATATCCCTTGGTAGCTCTTTAGTAGTTGTTGAAACTTGATATACAGTCAGATTGATCATAGGACTTGTCACATTGGGAATTGGTAGAAGTTTAATATTGATGGGGGTATGATAATGTATTTTTATGTCACACAAAAATAGAAACATTAACATGATTATAGTGCTAATCAAGCACCTGTATCAGGCTATGTGCCAGGTTAAGTGTATAAATTATTGACAAACAATGATTTCCATGGCCAAATTCCTATTCAAATCACTAAAGCAACCAGTCTGTGGGCGTTAGAGATATCAAACAATCAATTCAGTGGAATTATTCCCTCTGGCATTGGAAAACTATGGAATCTCAACAGCTTTATGGCCAGTCAAAACAATATATCAAGGACTATTCCAGTGGAACTCACTAGATTATCCTCATTGTTGAGGCTTTCTCTTGATCACAATATGTTGTATGGGGATCTTCTTGAGACAATAATATCGTGGAAAGGTCTCTCACAGCTTAACCTTGCCAACAACCACATCACCGGATCAATTCCTGCATCGCTTGGGTTGCTGCATGTTCTTAACAACCTTGACCTCTCAAACAATTTGCTTTCAGGGAATATACCTCCTGAGTTAGACAATCTCAAGTTGAGTTTTCTGAATGTGTTTGACAACCTTTTGTTTGGCTCTGTTCCTCTTGGTTACAATAATATGGCCTATGACAAAGGTTTTCTTGACAATCTGGGCCTTTGTGGAGGCAGGCCATTAATGCTACCTTCATGTTTCCAGCAGAAAGGCAGATCTGAAAGTCATCTATATAGGGTATTGATTTTGGTTATTGTTGTGATAGTATTACTATGCTTGATTGGTATAGGTTTCTTGTATAATACATACAAGAATTTTTCTTGGGTTAAATCAAGTATAGAGTCATGGAATCTCACAACCTTTCACAGGGTAGAATTTGATGAGTTAGACATTCTGAAGAGATTGACAGAAAATAATGTTATTGGAAGTGGAGGTGCGGGCAAAGTGTACAAGGAAACATTGAGAAATGATGATATAGTTGTTGTGAAAAGGATCTGGAACAACAAAAAACGGAAGTCTGCCCCAAGATAGGGGATTTCAAGCAGAGGTGGAGACTCTAGGGAAGATTAGACATGCCAACATTGTCAAGTTGCTTTGCTGCATATCTAGTTCAGATTCTAATATGTTAGTGTATGAATACATGCCAAATGGTAACCTATATGAACGACTTCATAGTTCTCAAGGGGAAAAGTTGGATTGGCCTACTCATTATAATATTGCTTTTGGTGCTACTAAGTCCAATAATACATAGGGATGTTAAATCATATAATATATTGCTAGATTTTGAATTGGAGGCCCATATTGCTGATTTTCGTTTAGCTAGAATTGTAGAGAAGCTATGTCAGAAGAATGTAGTATCAGGTGTTGCTAGAACATATGGATATATTGCCCCAAGTAAGATTTTACAACCGAATTGTTAATGCCTATGCATATATGTTTGTATATATATATATACCTCAACGGACATAAAATAAACAAATTTATATGAACTGATTTAATTGATGGACATGTGTGCATAATATGCTTACACCCATAAAGTGAATGAGAAAAGTGACATATACAACTTTGGTGTGGTCCCACTGGAGCTTGTGACATGCAATAAGCCCAATGATGTAGAATTTAGAGATTACTTAGACATTGTTAGGTGGGTTCAGAATCAGATTCACATCGATATCAATAACGTCCTGGATGCACAAGTAGAAAACTCATATAGACAAGAAATGATGATGGTGTTAAGGGTGGCTCTATTATGCACTAGCTCTCTACCCATCAACAAAACTTCCATGAGGGAACTTGTGAAAATTTTGCTTTTCTGCAGCACAGATGAACGAAGTAGAAAGGAAGAAGCTACCACTTTGTCTCCCCATCTCAAGAGGAATCCCAGTGCTTTTAGATATTCTTCCCCTTCTGTATGCACTAGCACATGTCTGTTTAATGACAATAAATGTGGCATAGAATTGTGACCTTTATCTTAATTTATAGCTAATATTAAAAGAATTGTTTGGTGATGCCCTTTACGTTGTTGAACTATAAGAGAATTTGATTCAAATAGAAGTACTATATCTCTATCATAGTTTATTCCAAACAAGAGATACATCTATTTGGTGGAAACATTTCACCAATCACTTGCATAGAAGCAGTTTTTATCCCCCAAATCACCAAGAACAAAGTTACAGGCAAATAATGGACCTCTTGGGCCTTTAGCAAAGACATCAACAGATTTTCCAACCAGATTTGGTAACAATTCATAACATAGCTAGAATCTCACTTTCTCGATAGCAACACATATATGAGCTATTTTTTTGTAGCATAACCTTCAAAACAAGAATCAAGTTTGAGTTCACATTCCCTTTAGTGTATATAATAGGGCATTTTTACAAACCAACTGTGAAACATCTTATGTAGGGTAGCCTATTTTGAGATTGTTCTATCAAAGAGATGATGACAAAGGACTAGATGTAGAACAATGCGGTATATATTTGTAATTGTGTTGGTACCTAAGAAGGATGGAACCCAAAGAATGTGCATTGAATTTTCTTGAACAATATTATGTTTAAGAATAGGTATCCATTTCCTGGCATACATTATTTTCTTGAAATATACAAGAATGAAAGAGAAATACATCTGGAAAAGAACCTTTAAGACCAAGCAAGATCTTTATGAGTGGTTATTTATGCCATTTGGTTTAACCAATGCACCTGCTACATTCATGAGGCTAACGAATGATATTCTCAGACCTTGATTGGATGAGTGTGTGTTAGTATTCTTGAATTATGGTTTGATTTTTAGTATAACATGGGAAGAGTATATGCAAGATTGGCATTTTGGACTCTTATTACTATAGAACAATTAGTTCAAGTTCACTTTGAGTTTTGGAAAGGTTTGCTAATTAATCTAGATTGTTAATCAGACATAAACTCAAAGATACTTTCTATAAGGAGACACTCCTAATATCTATAAAGAAACTTGAAATCTCCTAAAGCTACTCTTTATCTCCATACCATATTTCCAAAAGCATACTTAACTACTCCTTTTAGTATCTCTCCTAAGCTACTGACTAGTTCCTCCTCTCTTGTTGGTCGAGTCATTCCTCCATTCCTCCTTTCTTTCTTCCTAAGCTACTTTATAGCTCCTAAAGACACTTTACTACAAAAGCAACTTACTAGTTCTTAATTTCACTCTACTACAACTAGTAATAGAAGTCAAGTTCCTACACTTACTATTCAATACATAAACCCTACTAATAAAGCTTCCTACTATTACTTATTACTCTTCAATATATAAGACACCTATAAGTTAAGTTCTAACTCTCACTACTAAGCATACTGACTACAACTCCTAATCATTTCTCTTTCCTAAGCTACATTCTATTTCCTACACATTAAACTATCAATACATAATATTTCTAATTACTAATCATACTACTCATACATCTAAACCTTCATACTCATACTAATATAATTCCTATAGCTAGTTCTATTTGTTCCTTGACTTAGTTCTCTTAATGCAGTTATCAGTTATAACAACTCTGAGTTATAAGTAATAAGGTATTGTAGTAATAGGTTATAGGTTTTCTTAGATATATTCCTTGTTGAGTAAGTATGAGGAATGAGTATGAGGTCCTTTGTGTTATACTTACACTTAATACTGAATATAGAATTAGAATATAACAAATATGATTCTTATCTTCATTTAATGACCTATGTCAAATAACTGAGTTTTATTTATACTTTTGTTGAGTTAATGGTTAGTGAATGGCTTGATAGATACTTTGTTCTTGATCTGGATTTCCTTGGGATGCCAGCAAACAGAAATTGTAGACCTCAATAATACAATTAAAGCTCGTGTCAAACCGTGCCTCAGTTATTGAGGGTAGTAAATTTATTGTGATTTCTTTAGCTAGTTTGTAAATTATAAGAGGGAAGACAGAGATTTGTAGATCCTCCTTTGAGTGAGCTCGATCCTGAAATGAATGCGATAATTTTTTTTTTTTTTTACAATGTCGGCTACTCATATATTAAAAAAACCTTCTGAAAAGAGATCTAGTACAAGACGGGGGAGAATATGAGAGCTAAGGCACAAAATCGGGTACGCAGACCCGCAATCCTCATAGCTTCTCTTAATTGAAAGCAAAACTGAAAATAAACGGCTATATTGCCTTACATAGGATCCTCCTAACCAAGCAAATTTGCAATGCATAAGATCATGGATAGTGTTGAGTGACCGAGTCTTCCTTCCGGGCGCTGGCTCTAGTCGAGGCTTCTGCCTGTTGGCTTTCTGTAAGAGTGAGAAGATGGTCGATTACCGCCTCCATGTGGATGCAGCGGTCCTTTAAGTCTTCAATCTCCTTTTTTCTTTTTTCCAGCTTCTTTCGTTTGGAGTTTCTATCAGCATGGTAGTCCTCTTTTAACTCCTTCAGCTCTTCTTTCACACTGTTAATCATAATAGTATGCGCCATGCACATGTTGCATTCTTTGTTGTTGAAGAGGTTCCCCATAGGGTCTCTGTTCTGGCCTTGGTTGGATGGCTGGCCTTGCTTATCCGCCATCGAGATAGCTTGAGGATGGATGGCAGAGAGCGCACTGAAATTGCGAAAGCCTGAAGCTACCTTGAAGGAAGCGAGATCACTGAGAGGCTGAAGATTTAAACGGAGGAGAGAGGATCTCAAGAGCCTCGGGAGGGCGTTGCTGAGGAGACCAGGAACACTGTTAGTTAGAAACAGAGTAACAAGAGAAGGGAGGTGGCTTACCCTGATATCAGACCGGAAGGCCAGTGCACATGGAGGAAAGAGAGAACCCGAACTGCGCCGAGACTTTGGGGAGGCTCTTGAAGCTCGAACTCTATTTGTGGAGAGGATGGGAGGCGATCCACATTTTATAGAAGGAGGGAGGTTCCTAAACCGAGAGGGGAGGGACTGAGTGAGGCCGATCTTGGATGGAGCTCGGTCAAAAATCATGATTGCCCTGTTGTCCATACGCATGCCTGAGACATAGGCTTTGCAGTGATTGCAGAGAGGGCCTTCTTTGGAGGAGCGCGGGATCACGCAAACTCTGATGGTGATGATGAGCTTTGTGACACGAAAACGAGGAGATCTCCCATAGTACTTGTTTGTGCAGCTTGGGGATTTGGAAATAGATTCGGAAAGATGGCCTGGGTGATTGAGATGACTTCGCCCTTGAGATGAGACGGCTGGATGCTTTGGCTTACGGGATGTCTCTGACATAAATTTTGTCATTCTCACGAACCTGTCCAAGTCTCCTGTTGACCGCTTGGTTTGCTTGCTGGTCTGCATCTTTGTTAAGATTCCTGAGAACGTGTTTGAAAATCACTTCTCCAAGCGCTCTGGTGTTCTCCATGATTCGATTTTTGATATTGTTGAGAGCCAATTGCTTAAATTCTCTCCCTGTTATCATGGTTGCTATAATTATAGCTGAATCCCCTAGTATCAGAATGTTCTGAAGGCCGAGTTTCTTTGAGATATGTGTGCCCAGGAGGAGGCCATAGGCCTCTGCTCTGTTATTAGACATTTGGCCTAGCCCCCATTCAAAGGAAACCATGAGATTCCCTTGCGCGTCCTTAATGATCCCGCCAGCGCCAGCTTGACCAGGGTTCTTCTTAGAGGCCCCATCGAAATACATTGCAGGTCTGTTTTGTCTTCTTATCCAGTTGTTAATTTCCTCCTCAGTGCCTCGAAGCTTCCAGTCCTGGTTGCAGTTCTTGTCCCTCATATGATTTGTAGGATTTGGTTTAAGATTGAATTTACCCAACCAGACCTTTAGCCTCTCATCGTCGATCTCCATGTCTGTCTGGGTTATCCCTTTAGCTTCTAAAGACTCAGCAATAAGGGCAGTAGATTTGGCC
This sequence comes from Pinus tabuliformis, assembly GCA_031772625.1. Classification (NCBI taxonomy): domain Eukaryota; kingdom Viridiplantae; phylum Streptophyta; class Pinopsida; order Pinales; family Pinaceae; genus Pinus; species Pinus tabuliformis. The sequence goes on from CM062807.1 coordinate 79,514,905, forward strand.
ACAATGCCTGATATGGTAGGCTTATCATTGTTGAAAATGCAATTATTTCGAGCCTTCCAGATTTGCCAACACAAATTAGAAGGGATGCTGCTCCAAAGCCTGTTCACTATGGGTTTGCCTTTTTTGGGTTGATAGAGTCTTTTGTCCCAGCTTTTATGGAGGGCCTGTATCTGAGGGGGAAGGGCCTCTGAAGTGATTGTATCAGAGAGGAGATTCCAGCATGCTTTGGCAATCGGGCACTCTATGAAGAGGTGAGAGATGGTTTCTTCTGCTAGCCTGCACATGCAACACATAGAAGGCCCCTGAATACCTCGCTTTCTGAGGTTCTCAGCAGTTAGGATTTTACCATGAAGTAGAGTCCAATTGAATAATTTGATCTTAGGGAGGCATTCAGGAGTCCAAACCGCTTTGTGCAGGGGCCAATTGTTTACCACAGAGATGTCTTGAAGGGCTTTATATCCTTCTTTAACCGAGTAATTGCCTCCATTAGGGCCCCAAACGAACTTGTCTTCTTTCCCTCTGTTGGTGGGGGCTGAGCCACTGAGGGAGCATTTGAGTTCTTCCCATAGCTTATCTAATTCTGAAGGGAGGTTGAGAGGAATCCAGCCTGCCCAGCGGTCATCATCCCAAAGAGAGATGTCTGAGAGAGAATTGAGGTTGGACTCTGCCATCCACCGATGGAGGGGAAAAAGGTGGGGAATGGTGTCTCTTGCTTGAGATCCCATAATGCTATCTTTCCAGATACTTACTCCTTTGCCATTTCCAGGAGCTCTAGAGATCAAAGGTTTGCAGAGGGGAAGCGATTTCTTTATGAGATTCCAGGTTGGGGTGCCTTGTCTCTCAGTGATGTTTTCTGTTAGGATATTGCTGTTTGAGCCATTCAGATATTTCTTCTTTAAGACAATTGCCCACCAAGCTTCTTTTTCATTAAGGATCCGCCAGATGAGTTTGAAACCCATTGCTAGATTGGCTAGCCTAGGGACCCTGATTCCTAGCCCACCTTTTTCCATTGGGAGGATTACTTTTTCCCATTTAACCAAACTGAACTTCTTCGTATTCTGCTTGCCTCCTTGCCACAGAAAGCTACGCATTATTAGCTCCATATGTTTATGGATGCTTGCCGGGGCTAAGGTGATAGCAAACTGATAAATGGGGAGAGAGGCGAGAATGGATTTGATTAGAATCGATCGGCCTGCTAAATTTAACCAGTGCATTCCCCAATTTTGCAATTTACCTCTGAGTTTTTCGATGATCTTGACCCAGATCCCTGATTTGATTGTTTCTTTAGCCAGAGGCAGCCCCAGGTACATGAAATGGGACCAATTTAGCTGGGCTGGTATTTCCATGATGTAGGATATACGCTGAATGATATGGTTAGGGACGTTCCATGTGTATATCATACATTTATTGTTGTTGAGTTTGCCACCAGAGGCCTGAAGGAAGAGGTCCAAGGCTTTTTTGAATCTCTTCGCCATAATGCATGATGCGCCACCAATGAGAAGGGTATCATCAACAAACAAGGAGTGGTTGATACCTTTCGACCCTCTTATAATTTCAATCCCTGTTATTACTTTTTTCTTCCTCATGTTTTCCAATTTTGAGCTAAGAGCTTCCGCCATGAGAATGTAGAGAAAAGGAGAGAGCGGGCAACCTTGTCTCAGGCCCCTAGTGCTTTTGAAAGCTTTGCTGGGTCTCCCATTAATGAGGGGGGCTGTCCAATTGCCTGAGATGCACTCCCGCACCCTGCTTATGAAGAGCTCGGATAAACCAAGCTTTTTGAGGACTGCTTGAAGGAAGGAATGGTTAACCCGATCAAAAGCGTTTGCCATGTCCAGTTTCATTATCATACCCTTTTCTTTCCTGTTGACACTGCTTTGAATAGCCTCTTGAATGAGAATTACGTTGTCTACAATTTGCCTCCGAGGAACAAAACCACCTTGGTTTTCAGATATGAGGGAGGGGAGAATAGGTTTGAGCCTGTTGGCAAGGATCTTAGTTATGATTTTATAGGACACGTTACAGAGGGAGATAGGGCGGAAGCGATTAAAGGAGTGAGGGTTGGGTTCCTTGGGAATTAAGGCTAAGAAGGAGGATTTCATTCCGCTGCCCATCTTGCCTTTTTGGAAGAAGTTTCTTACTGCTCGAATGTAGTCCTTTTTGATGGTGTCCCAATGAGACTTGTAGAAATCCACCGTGAAACCATCGGGTCCCGGGGCCTTGTCGGAAGCCATGTTGCGGATTGTTTGCTCTATCTCTTCTTCCGTGATCTCTTTGTCCAACTCAGAGTTTTGGGCATCAGAGGTTTTGCATTCCAGCGTGTCAAGGATTTCCATGCTATCTCTGTCTTGCTGATCCTCAGTGAGAAGGTCTTGGAAGTGGGCGGAAGCTGCGTCCATGATTTCCTTTTGATCTTTTATTTCTGAACCATCCACTGTAATTTTATCAATATTGTTTGCAGCTCTCCTCATTTTCAAGCTATTATGGAAGAAGGAAGTGTTCCTATCTCCCGCCTTGAGCCATAGACACCTTGATTTTTGCCTTTGTTCCTCCTCTTCTTTTCTATTAACTTTGTACAGTTCCTTTTGAAGTTCCATCTCTTTGATCTGCTCCTCTTCCGTGTCTTGTCTTGAATCTTTCTCTTGGTTCCACTGCGATAGCTTATCTTGGAGTTCTGATTTGGCTTTAGTCTCTTCGATTGCCTTGAATTTTGCCCATTGTTTTATGACCGATCTGAGGATCTTTAGCTTGGATTCCCAAATGTAGTGTGGGGACCCTCTGATCTCTGTTGACCACTGTTCTTTTACCAGAGCTCAAAAATCCCCATGATTTTCCCACGCTCTGTTATACCTAAATGGAAGCGGTCCCATATTCGTTCCTCTGTCCAGTTTTAGAACCACTGGCTTGTGGTCTGAGAAGTAACCCTGAATGATGAGGCTTTTGATACCAGCAAATTTGGCAACTATGCTCTCTTGAACCAAGATGCGGTCCAATCTCTCTTTGATGTTGTTTCGGCCTGCTCTCTTGTTGGACCAGGTGAAGCGCCCGTTCTGAGGGAGGAAGTCTACCAGGTTATGGTTTATGATGATTTCTTCCAGGGCGTCCCTTGAGGAATTAGCCAAAAAATTCCCCCCAATCTTTTCTTCAGCGTTTCTTATCAGGTTCAGGTCCCCCCCCTAGGAAGATGCTTCGACCTTGCGTCTCCAGTAAGTCAGCCTTAATTGAGTTCCAGCAGGCAGCTTTGTCATGGAATTGAGGAGGGGCGTAAACATTGTAGATAGTATATTCCTCTGTCTTTGTTAAGTTCTGAATGTCTGAACGGATCCACCAACTGCTGTGTTTTTGATTTAAAAGAGTCCATTTTCGCTTATCCCAGATGGTCCCTATACCACCTGAGGCGCCAGAAGCGCTTACTGCTATTCCTTCGTGGGTTTTACTATTTTTTAGGTAGATCTTGAAGTCCTGCTCATTGATTTTGGTCTCCTGGAGGAGGAGGATGTCTGGGTGTTCTGATTTGAGAAGATCACGGACTGCATTGGCCTTGAGGGAGGAGCCCATCCCCCTACAGTTCCAAGAGACCAGATTCATTACTTACTTGTCTTGGGGTGGGATCCTCCTTTCTCTTTTGCTTTCTCTCCGCTTCCTTTCGTCCTGTCCAGATAAGTGTCCATTGGTTGCTGGATCCCAGTGGTCATTTCTTTTGCTGCAGTCTCGTCCCTAATTTCCTTATTGGATTTCCTTCCGACTTTTCTTGGAGGTTCCACCGATGGGTTACTTTCCTTTGCCTTATTCCTGGTTAGGATTCTTTCCACTGTGGTGGGGGGGGAGGGCGGAGGGGAGGTGGGAATAACAGGGGGGGCTTTCGGGGAAGGGGGCGGGGAGGGAGGATCTACCTCGGAAAGGGTTTCGAATTGGTTGGAGGATGAAGGAATGGTCGGGCCAGATTGAGAAGGGGGAGGAGGCGGGACTAAGGGGTTCTTGGAATTTCCATGGGGGGTATTGGGCTTCTTCTTTTTTACTGTTTCCCAGGCTTCCTCAGGAGCTTCAGGGTTAGATTCAGAAACATTTGCATTAGCTTTGCTACATCTATTGGCGAAATGGCCATACTCATGACATACCTTGCATTTGAAGGGTAGCTGTTCATAGTCGACTTGTTGAATGTGCGTCCAGTTGTCAACTCTGAGCTTGATGGCTTCTGGCAATCCTTTCCCCAAATCGACTTCTACACAGATTCTTGCGCAAGCGTGCATATTCTCCTTAGGCTCCGATCTGTCTATGTACTTCCCTATTCCGTTTCCAATTGCTTTCACAGACTCATCTCCCCAGCAGTGGAGGGGCAGGTGCGGGAGCCGGACCCATACGGGCACAGCGTTGGGGACGTCCATCTTCGGATCGAAGTCGGGGGTCCATCTATTCAGATAGAGGCCTCTTGTATCCATAAAATATGGACCATTCCTGAAGATTAGGTTTCGATCTTCCACTGTTTCAAAGAGAAATGTGAAGAACCCTCTTCCGCAGAAGCGAATCGCTATTTTGCCTTGAACCATGGAATTCCAGTTTCTTTCCACCCAGCGCTGGACAGTGCGTGGGGAGGGCCATAAGCCCGTGAACTGTCCAACAAGGCCTCTTTCAGCAAGAGCCACAGCCGCTCTCCGAGGAAGGGCAGGGGGGAGCGGGATTTCCGGGATCTCATCCAGCTTTTTGATGAAGCGAGAAGTAGTCGGCCTGTTCTTTTCCACAGGGTTCTCCTGGGTGAGGGAAGCAAAAGATCTCGTCAGTTCACCCGGATCCGGGTCAGAGGGACCTGAGGCCGCCATGAGCGGGTCTTATCAAAGAACCAAAGGGAGGGAGCGCCCTAGCAGCAGCGCTGCTAGGCGCGAGGGCGCACGGGGCAGAACCGGGGCAGAGAGGAAGGATAGGGGCCCGGAGAGAAGGAAGGAAAAGAGAGCAGGGGGACACGAAGGCAGGAGGCCCAGCAGCAGGAGGGCAGAGCCTAGCAGAGAGGCTGCCAGGCGCGGGGCAGCGGATCGGTCAGGAGGCAGCCATGGCCGTGCGCGCAGCTCCAGCCCATATTTTTTGGCGATAATCCTCTTCCTCAGTTTTTCGAAATGAATGCGATAATTGAGCAAGAAAAGAAGCGGCAATTTAGAGGCTTGGAACTTATTGCTTCTGAGAATTTTACATCCCCGGTAGTGATGGAAGTTGTTGGATAATGTCTAATGAACAAATATTCAGCGGACGAGGTAAGTGCCTGAAGTTGTAACTTGGAATATGAAGAATGGCACCATCATGATTATGATTGTGTTTGAGCTGCTTGGCAATTTCTTCTTACCACTTGGTCTCTTTTTTCTTTCTTGTTAAACTCAATTTCTCTTAGCTTTTGGACCTATACTTTTTAGTTTGAATGTTTGACATGTATGTAATGGTTTCTGGGTTCAACGTTATAGTGTTGAGACATGTAGTTGTTGAACGAGTATCTGTTATCTCAATGAAGGATCCAATTTTTGGACACTTTTCTATATTTATTGACCACTGTGTTGGGTTGGGATTTATGCCATGAAAATACTATGCTGGTAATGAATTCATTGACCAAAGTGAGAGTCTTTGCAAGTAGAGGGCCCCAGAAGCATTCCATCTTGACAACAATACATGGGGTGTTAATGTTCAACCATTATCTAGATCCCAAACTAATTTTGTTGTTTATATAACTCTCCTCCAACCACATGATCGTATTATGGTGTGTATGGTTCTGAACTACGAACCTCCTTTGATAAGATTATCATTCCTATTTGCGCATGTAACATGTGAAAAATTGCTTTGCAACATTTAGGGTTTGGACTTACCACATGGAGGGAATCTGTCTCATGGATTCATGAAAGAAAAAAAGAGAGTATCTGCTACATCAATTTACTTTGAATCAATTCCATACCATCTAGATGAGTCCACAGGTGAGCTCGCATTGCTAGTCTAATAATAATTAGGAGGGAAACAGTTCCATGATTGAAAAATATTGAACCAGTCTTTTGGGGAAGTGTTCAAACTGTTAATGGTTGTGTTTACTTTCTTGGGTTATAGGATTCATTGACTATGATATGTTTGAGAAGATTTCCACCCTTTTTATGCCCAAGCTTATCATTGCTAGTGCTAGTGCATATCCTCGAGACATTGATTACCCTAGCATGGGGCAGGTATTGAAGTTGGGTATTTCTACAGATCTTATAATGGAAGTATTTTCAAAAAATTCTCTTTCGAGCAACGTTTTTTCTAGCAGATTTTACTAATATGTTATTTTAGTATGTAATGTTGGATTTTTCAGGCCTTTTAGTACTAAAAGGTTTATGGTTTGGGAATATTGTCGATATAGTTGGGGCATACTTAATGATGGACATGACACACATAAGTGGTCTCATCGTTGCTTCTATAATGGATAGTCCATTTGACTTTTCTAATGTAGTAACAAAAACAACAAACAAGGTGAGTTGATGATATTAATTTGCTCTGCGCTTCACCCTTTTGATTAAAAATCCGACTATATTAGATGGATCTTTTTTTGGATCTATCTTAATTCTATCTATTTGTGCCATTCCCCCCTTGTAGAAGAAAAGTAATCCCATTAGTTTTCAAGAAATGGTGAAGAACTAAAACAAATAAGCCATTCTCATCATAGGAGGAGTGATTCTAGAGTTAAGAGGTGTAGATTTTCCTTTTGATTCTCTTACATGTTCTCTGATTCAGTTTCATGTTTTCATTTGTTTATGTTCTTTCTGTTCTTGATCACTACTAGATCAAAGCTTCGATGAAACTCATTATATTCCTTGAATTGTTTATCAATTGTTTCACTTTTTTCTTTTCATTTTTATCTTTTTGATATTTTTCATTCTGAAATATTTGTGGATTTGAGGGTTATGATTTTTAGTCTTTACGAGGTCCTCGGGGAGGCATGATATTATTTAGGAAGGAACGAGTATTGAGGGTTGACTTAGAGACATCCATCAACAATGATTTTTTTTCCAGGGTTATAGGTCAATCTGAGTTCTCCTTCCTTTCCCCCATCATTGACATTGTTCTCTTGCTCACTAATATCATAATATTGGATATATATTTTTTTGTATCATTGCGTTTCTAAAAGATACATGAAATAATCTATGGCTTTCTAGGGAGGACCACATAACCATACCATGGGATGACTAGTTGTTTGTTTAAAGTAGGTTGTAACTATAGAGTTCAAGACTTATCAAGTACAGGTGTAGCACTCTCAGATGTCTAAGCTTCTGTAAAATTCATGCATGTGAATTATTTTGTGAATGGCGTTTGTTTCTAATCAAAGGTAAGATAGTTTTAGCAGGTTGTAGCAAATTGTTGAGCCCTTGCAAAGATACTAATGGATTTGGGTTACAATTTGGTGTCTGGTGGTAGTGACAATCACCTAGTTCTAGTTGATTTGAGGCCCTTGGTAAGGATCCTCTGTTCATATGCTGGAGTAAACAACCTGCTTTTATATTGATTTCTATTGGATTTAGCTAGTTGAATGCAACACGATATGTATTAATGGTCTTGGATGGGGCATTAATGGTCTAAGAGTAGAGAACGTTTTGGATGCTGCTTCTATCACATTGTACAAGAACTGTGTACCAGGTTACATGAATTTTTGCTTTATATATTTAGATGTAAGGGATTCATTGATTTTCCTTGCTCCATGAGATGATATAGATTACTTTTAGACCTTACATTTTTAGGTGATAAAAGTGTTATGGTTCCTAGTGGTATTCGCATAGGGACCCCTGCATTAACCACCTGTGGGCTTATTAAGGATGACTTTATTAAGGTTGCAGATTTTGTCCACGAGGGAGTGCAGATAGCCATTAAGGTTAAGGGCTATGTGCAAAGAGAAAAATTAAAAGATTTTATAGAATGCATTAAGTCAGACAATTTCCAGCTATGAATAGCATTTCTGATCTCAAAAAGCAAGTTAAATCGTTTGCTAGCCAATTTTCATTGCCTGGTGTTGGCACTGAAAATCTTAGTTAGAGATAAGACGTGCTCACAGCCTCAGAAGTGTCCTTTATTAACTTTTAGGCTGGGCTTCAGTGAAAATAACGAGGTTTGTAAGATTTGGTTCCATGTGTAGATTATAGTGATGAATAATGTTGGAAGCTTAATTTTGTCTGAATTTATGTGCTTTGCCAGCATTAGCATTAGCAGATTATGTTATGATGTGGTGGATGTTGAGTTTTCCATTTTATTTATTAGCAATTATGCATGACTATCTTATTTGTAGGCAATTATGTATGACTCTCTTTTTTTTCATCACAATAATTTTGGGTTGAAAAATATTGATAACTTGTATGGAAGCTATTATAGTACTTCTTTATGTGGTCTGACTATGGATATTTTATATAGCCCAGAAAGCAATATTCCATACTTCTCAAGGGTCCAGGTATTGGGCCAATTACACAGTTTGATAAAGTGTGTTCACTAAGATACTTCTACACATGCATAGATTCCATGTATACATGACACATTTACAATCAATTGAGCTTCTAAGATTCTATTGTTACATTCATCGTATCGCATAGGTTGGAAAGAATTGGTCCCATTTGTAGATTATAGCAATGAACCATGTTGAGATCTGCATTTTGTCTGAATTTATGTGCTTTCCCAGTATAAGCACCAACATATTTTATTTTGGTGTGACGGATGTTGAGTTTTCTATTTTATTTATTGGCAAAAAAAGTCTACATAATTTGTATGGTACACCCTTTTTATCCTTCATTTTCCTAAGAAGTTATTTAGACTCTCTTCTATTGGTTAGGACTAAGTAATAGGAATAGTAGGCATAAAGACTTACGTAGGAATAAATAGAGAGAAAGTCCTACTGTTACATTTATTTTACACACCCTTTATAGACTGAATTGACCACCCTATCCACAGTTTATAAATAGAATTGGCGTAGCTTGAGTAGGTATTTACACAGGGTTTGATCACTAAATTCACCACTTTACACACCCTTTATGTGTTTCATTTGACTGGTTGACTACTCTTACTATTTTGAATTATATTAGTATTAGTCAGTATATTAAATAGATTAGGACTTACTCTATTAGGAAGCTACATCCTAAGTTTATTGAGTCTATAGAATCAAGCTCTCATTGAGTCTATAGGACAGAGGAATGCAAAGTATATAGAGACAAATTTGAGAGCCAAAAACACAAAAAAAAGAAGTGGAGTATTTGATCCAGTTAGTACTAGATTCACTTATTCCGAACAAGTGTATAGATAATTTGTTATGGATTTTATGGGGTGAAGAAACAAGTGCAAGGATTGTTGGATTAAGGCTTAATCAGACCTTGTGCATCTCCATTAGGGTCACCTATTGTGTTAGTACCTAAGAAGGATGGAGCCCAAAGAATGTGCATTGACTTTTCTTGAACAATATTATGTTTAAGAATAGGCATCCATTTCTCGGCATAGATTATTTTCTTGAAATATACAAGAATGAAAGAGAAAGAGATATGGAAAAGAACCTTTAAGACCAAGAAAGATCTTTATGAGTGGTTAGTTATGCCATTTGGTTTAACCAATGCACCTGCTACATTCATGAGGCCAATGAATGATGTGCTCAAACCTTGATTGGATGAGTGAGTGTTAGTATTATTGAATTATGGTTTGGTTTTTAGTATAACATGGGAAGAGAATATGAAAGATTGGCATTTTGTGCTCTTATTACTATAGAACAATTAGTTCAAGTTCACTTTGAGTTTTGGAAAGGTTTGCTAATTAATCTAGCTTGTTACATCAACTCTTCAAAACTTGTAATTTTTTTTTCAAGAAAGTCACCAGCTCTTGTTGCAGCACAAAACCAAATCAGTATAGTTTAGAGAAACATTTCAAATTAAGATATTTAAGAGCTCTTAACTAGAAGATTCTAAGGCTCAAGATGCTATCCAAGTAGTGACTTTGGAGTCCTTAATACAGTTGGGAAAAGATAAATCTAATGATTTGCATGCAGTTTGGTAGTGAAACATCCTGTTGTAGATGGAAAGAATTCATTCAATGCAATAAGTTCTACTTTCATACTTTTTAGAAGCCCACAACACTTACCAAAAAAGGTCTACAACCTGCAACTAATCAAGAAGACAATAGTTCCATGCTTTTCTTTTGAAACATTAATTTACATAAATAAATAATACGTCAGTTTGACAATAATACATTAGTTTGAAACATTAGAAATCTATGTGTGGACATCATTTTTGTGAAAACAAATTTCAAACAAAGCAGGGATTATTTGGAGACTCCAAGTTATAGTCTTATAGATTGTTATAAGTACATCTTAACAACTCTAGTTCTTTAAGCATGGAGAAATTTGCACCTTGGTTTCTTTTTTATTGCTCTTAATGCTTAATAGATCTTGAGTTAAGATGAATCTACACTGGTGTAGAAACAACACGAGCATCACTATTGATATAGGTCAAGACTTACCATCAAACATAATAGAATGCAGCCTGCTGCTCCAGGAAATATGGAGTACCACCATTGCAGGTGTTGAAACTTTGGTCCATCAATGAAAAGTATAGGTAGTCCAACAACTGCAAACAATGCTCCAAAATTTAGATATTTTATAAAGATATCAAATCAACTTTGTGTCACAGGCCCAACATCAAATTGAAATTACAACAAATTGAAGTGAATTTGATTGAAAATGCAACAATAGGTTTGAGGTTTAAGTGAAATTGATTCCAAGTAATGTGATATTGTATAGATACAATTTCCAAGAATGGGATAAATGAATGGAAACACACCAGGAGGATGGAAAGAACCAGAATATATCATGAATGCCACAGATGCAGCTAGGGAAACACTGCGGGCAACCCAACCTGGGCCAAAAATAGCTAATGAAATCACTCCAAGTGCTGCACAGCCAATATGAGAAACAAACATATTGTATTTCTGCATATGAAGTTCAAAATCAAAGTTGTCAAATTTACAAAATGCTCAAAAAGAGGCCTAATTGTCTATTTCTTGTATTAGATGGTTTAATATAGTACTGATTTTACATGAGCAATTTAGTATGTTTATAGTAATTTTAGAGATGGTGTTTAAGTCTGAGTTTAACCATATCACTCTTGGAATTGTGATTTCTACTTTCTTTGAGATATTGCTCAAAATAGAAAAATGGATCATAAATGTTTAAAGACTACCTGTGCTGTCGGTGAGGTTGGAGCAGTAAACAACACAACACAAACAACACCAAAGGGAGCAATTGTCAATTTCAGCCCTTTGGGTGCAATCATAATATCTATGAGTTCCATGATTTCCATTGCTACAAATGCCCCTGCACATATCAATGGAATAAGCTGAGCCAATCTACTAGATTTTAGGCCCCAAGAGAAAAGCACAACTTTGACAATACTGATTGACCTAGACAATGAGCCTTCTTTGAGTCACAAAAGACAAGATATCATCTCTTTGAATTTCAATATGACCTCCTATTCAGGAAAAATTTAAGGAAACTTACCAATGCAAGACATCAACTTAAATCACCTTATGAACTAATTCCTGCTTTTTCCTAGAGTGAGTAGAGATGTGTGTGCTTCGTACTGAATCTGTAAAACATTCCTTAAGTGACAATGAATACAGGGAGTGGCTAGTCTTTTTTATCAGATTTTTCCTCTATTCTGTCAAGTACAAAGCAAACATCTTAATTTGATTATTGTATGTAAATAAGCTTTAATCTTCTTTAATCCAATTTGCCTCATCCATGAGTCGATACTTGGTTCTAAAATTGAACGTGAGTTCTATCCAGTTTGTGGTGATCCTAACCTAATATAATAATTAATGTTATTAAGTGCATCATCCCAAAAGATAGGGCTACATGAGCACTAATAAACTAGCAAAGATATAAAACATGAAAAATCATTTAACACAGTGTCACAATTCTTAGTCTTAGTATTTGGAAATTTTCTCTATAATCTCTTGAAGTGTAACCCCTTTATAATTTGGGAGCAATGCTCCTCCCAAACAATATTTTATTTATACTTGCCATACATATTTTTTTTTGCTATACTTGCTATCATGGGCTTATATTATCAACCTTATATTTGATACTTTGAGAATTAGATAACAGATCACTACATAATGACTAGAAGATGGAAGTTTTCACCTAGCTAACATGATTCTAGAATCTAAAAGAAACAGTGATTATTCAACTAGCCATAACAAAAATAGACCCAATTATGAATTTCCCTTGTCTTTATCATGTTCATGAAGCTCAACCCTTTTGTAATTTCCTCCAACAACATGGTTACATCACCATTTCCTTTCACATAAGGTTTGACATAAAATTTTCCCTTTCAACACTGAAAATGGGTTTCTTGATCAAGCTATCTACCTTCTGCTTAATTTTTCGTCCTCTATGAACAAGGCATAATTCTAACATTTGAAACCTTTTGAAAAGGGTGAATTGAAAAATCCCCCATGTCACTAGGAGTTCTATAGACGAAAATATAAACATTAAAACTATAATCATCAAAATTTCTAAAAGGGCTTGTAGGGAACTGCCAAGCAAAAGAGAGAACAAATTTTGAGCCCTGGGCTTTGCCAACTTAAAGTCAAAATAATGGATATAAGGCAAGATGTTGCAAATTTGTAGAAGCAAGAAATTCCTTTGTCACAGTTAGGCTGGCATTTGAGAAATTGGTTTGATATGGAATCAACGAGGTAGTTATGGAAACACTCAAGGAAAGAGAAGTTGAGAGCGAAGTAAAACAAAATTTGTGCAAACATTAATCTCTCATAGCTTGACAGAAGTGGTAGAGAAAAAATTAATCTCTCCTACCTTGACAGAATTTGTGGTCAAGATCAACATGTAGAATAAATTTGTGGTGGAATATTATCAAAACTAATAGAGGGATATACAAGGGTGTACAGTAATAACCTTGACAAACACGCCCATTGAAGCTTGCAACATTGTTTGTAGGAAGAGAAAATTATGTTTCTTTTTTCCAAACATGTAAGTTAGTATATTACAGTTTAATGAATATGTTTTCGTATTATCATATATGGTTTCAGACTTTAACAAAAAAATCGTGAAGACTTCACAATGTTTTATTATTCAGTGAAAGATTTGTCAAGATCTTACAAGATTTTATAATTCAGTGAAATATTCGCCATGATTTACAAGATAATATAATATGGTCAAATATTCGCCAAAAAAATTATATATACATATTATATTTTTGATAAAATCGCCTTCCATTCTTCCTATGTATCATGGGAATTTGTCCATTTATTATACATATATATTTAGGGGGGTTATTAAAATTTTCCTTGATTATGGCACTTTCCAGAGAAATTTTATAGTTCCTCCATTTGCAACCATCACTTGTCACTCTGGTGTTGGATATAGAAAGAAATTAAATTTATTGGCTATCTTACAATGAATAAAATTATGGGAACTCCTTGAATCAATCAACAATCTTATCTGTTTTATTCTTAATATATCCTTCTATCTTGAGAGTTTGAGGAGTTGTAATTCCTACAAATGCATTACAAGATATGGTTGGATTCATTTCTTCTTTCTTTGAGATTTGTTTATGGTATATATCCTCTTATTTTGATGTTTATTGGTTCTTTTCTTCTTCCTCTTCACAATCTATGTAAAAAATAATTTATTCTCAGCACACTTATGACTTTAAGGGTATTTTCTATCACAAATGTAACAAATCCCCTTTTTTATTTTTTCCTCCAATTTTTGTGGTGTCAACCTTGTAGGTTATGGAAGGCCAGGAGCAACAACAGTTCCATCTTTATAGTTGTGAGTGGTAGACTTCTTTGTTGTCATAAATTTGCTTTGAACTTTTCTTGCCACCATGAATGCCTTCTCTAATGAATTAGGTTTCCAAAGGAGAACCTCATGTTGGATGTTATCCTTTAAATTCCATATGAAGACACAAATTCTATGCTCCTCTAGAATATTAGTTACTCTGATATTCAATTTTTAGAAGTCCTCAATGTGCTTCACCATTTAACCCTTTTGTTTGAGATTTATCAATTGGCTAAAGAAGGTGTTTCTCTCTGTAGCCTCATAATGTGTTATAACCTCCATAAAAATTGACCAAGTGATAAGTGGTTTATGAGAAAAAAGCCATTGATACCATACAAATCGATTGGGTTCTAAATATAAATATGCAATGCATACCTTCTGTGTGTGTTTCACATAATGTAGATCAAAATATTGCTCCATCTATAGTATCTATTGTACAAGATGCTTTCCACAAAACTTCCTCATATTGATATTTGGAATTTGGTTGGTATTCAATCCAAAGTTAGAGTCTCTAAAATCATGATTAGCATTCCTTTTGTTCTCATCATGAGTTTCATGGAATACCTTTTCGCCATTAGGAAGCATTTCTTGTAGCAACTTTGTCAAACCTTCCATATATGATTTTAAACCATCCTTAAAAACTTCCATATCAACTTTTATTTTTTATTCTAAATCATCCATCTTAACATTCATCATCTCTTCTAATTCATTTTTGGTTATTCTTTGAGAGAGCAAAATTTGTTGCACTTAGTCTCGTAATTTTGATATATCATGTTGCATTTATTCCTCTTTTTCATGTGTCATAATAGAGCTTTATGGTTGCTTACTGGGAGTATCCATTTTTTTTGTTTCGAAGCATATTGGAACCAAATAATTATATCTATGCTTTACTATTCCATTTGAATTTATTAAGACTGAATTTTCAAACAACACTTATGCAAATTTAAAAAATACACACCTTTTTCTTCTTGCTTTTTGGAGCTTGATATTGAAATTGTTGTATCACTATAATTTCGGCCTCCCAAGGTCTGAAATTCCATCCTATGGTAGCACTCTAAGTCTTCTTTCCAATGCCAAAATTCAGACCAATATTGGATTTTTCAAGTTAAAGTTATGAAAAATCACACACGATGACTTGATTATGGATTAGTTTAGTAGAGTGAACCCTTACGAGACACCACATGTCATTGTTTCAACCTTCAGCCCTGAAATTGATACACAAAAAACCAAAGTCTGTGAAATTTCAGTCACTTTTTACAAAATTCAAATTTTATGCTTGAAAAGAAAGTTATGAAGCTTTTCCCTAAGTCACCTCTTTGAGACCAATTTCTAGAGCATGCAGAAACCCTAAATTCTTCTGACCATATCTCAAAAAATATAGAAAACCAAGATATGAAATTTCTATCTCCAAGATTTTAGCTCCATGTTGTCGAATTTTTTTCTTCTGAAGCCTTGTAGAAGAAATGTTATAGCGAAACTTCTAAGATGACCTATTTGAAACAATGAAACCATAAAATCCAAAGCTTTGATACTAAATGTTATGCAACCATATCACAAAACAGAAGAAAATATAGATCAATAACTTAAAATTATCCTCTTTGAGGGGGAAACCTCCTTTACATCACATAAATGAAAAAATCTTGGATGATACAAATGACAAGGCCTCTTGGTATATGTAGGAGTCTAAGGGGTCACAATATAATCAGAGCCTACATAACAATAATAATGTAAGGGCACAACAATAAAAATAGGGGGCTACACTAGTATTATAGGGACCTAACACATGCATGTACTCTTTTTGGGTGAATCATTATAAGCAAACTCAGCTTGGGCAAACACGTGATCCCATTGTTTGGGATGTTCATTCACTAATCTTCTCAAAATATTTCCTTGACTTTGATTTACTGCCTCTGTTTGACCATCACTTTGTGGGTGATATGTTGAACTAAAATTTAAATTGGTGCCTAGATTTTTCCCTAAAGTTATTCAAAAATGGTCCATGAATCTAGTATCCCTATCTAACACAATACTACAAGGCAATCCATGTAGTCTTACAATTTCTTTGAAAAATAAGTTTTCTACATTAGTTACATCAATAGTTTTAGTACATGGAATGAAATGATCCATTTTTTAAAATCTATCCACAATAACAAAAATAATCATTACCCGACTTTGTTCGAGGTAATCCAAATAAACGTTCCATGTGGATTGAATCCCAAGGTCTGCTTGGAATGGGAAATGGCTGATACAATCTAATATTTTGACTTCACCCCTTTGCTTGTTGACAAATCGTGCACCTTTCCACAAATATTTTCACATGAGCTTGCATACTTGGCTAATATAAAATGAACTAAATACAACAAAAGTTTTTTCATCTCTAAAATGTCCAACTAATCATCCACTATGTTTTCCTATACTACATTACCCCTCATAAAACATCTAGGAATACAAAGTTTGATGTCTTTGAATAGTAAGCTTTCTTGAATCATGTAGCTAGAACACTATGTTGTATTTTTATTCACAAGATTTTCACATGTTGCACAAGCTTCCTTAAAATAAACATCACTTTTATACATCTCTCTAAGCTCATCAAACCTTGAAATTAACATTCTTGTACAATTAAATTAGTTCTACTTAAGGCATATGCTACTCTGTTTAACAATCCACTGGTATGTTTAAGTAAAAAAGTGATTTTTTGTAAAAATTTCACCCACTTATCATGCCTCAGACTTAGTTTTGGTTGATTGTTTATAAATTGCAATTCATTATTGTCAGTGAGCAAAATAAATTCTTTAGGCATTAGATAATGTCACCATTTATTCAAAGCTTGCACAAAAACATAAAACTCCTTGTCATATGATGAATATTTTGGCTTGGATTCATTTAATTTCCCACTAAAGTAGGTGATTGGGAGTCCCTCTTGACTTAAAACTTCTCTAATAGCAAAAACACTGGAATTTATTCCGACTCGAATGATTTTCTGAAGACGAGCAAAGCTAGAACTGGTTGTTCTATGATCTCTTGTTTCAACAATTTAAAGTTTTGGTATGCTGCTACAATCCACTTAAACGTTTGATTAATTTATTTAATAGTTTCAATGATAGGTGCACACAAGCTGTTGAAACCTTTAATAAATTTTCTATAAAAACTAGCAAGCTTGTGGAAACTTCTTACCTCAAATATATTTCGCGGAATTGGCCAATTTATAATTGTTTTCACTTTATCTCGTTCCATATCCAATCTATCCTTGGAGATTATGAATCCAAAATAGATCAACTCATACCTCATAAAACTGCATTTCTTTAAATTTATTAGTAGATTCTCTCTTTGAAACATATATAGAACATACTTGAGGTGTTGTATATGTTCTTCTCTTGTTTTGTTGTACACTAAGATATTATCCAAGTAAGCAATTATAAATTTCACTATAAATTCTTTTAAACCTCATTCATTAGACACGAAGGTGTTGAGTGAATTTTCCAGACTTAAGGGCATCACAAGCCACTCATACAATCCATGATTAGTGTGAAATGAAAATCTCCCCTCATCTCTCTCTCTCTAATGAAAATTTGATGATATCCACTTTTTAAATCAAAATTTGAACAAAAATTAGCATCACTTACATAGTCAATTTAACTATCAATACGTGGGAGTGGAAACTTGTACCTAATAGTAATTTTATTGATAGCTCTTGAGTTAGTACACATCCTTAAGCCACCATATTTTTTTGGATTCAACATTGTAGGTACATTAGAGGGAATAATACTTCCCTTTATGAAGCCCTTATCTAACAATTCTTGAACTTGTCTCTTCAAACATAGTTACCGATCAAACGCGAACTTTATTGATTACCCATTTTTTTGAGGTTGTATAAAAATCACCCGATTGTGAAAAGTGTTGATTCATAATACACCTTTTTTTGGAGCATAGTTTGACACTTTAAATTTTTTTATGTATCAAGTATGAACATTTTTTTTAAATGTTAGTTATTTTCATGTTGATTTTGAAAAGTGTTGATGCAACATCAACCCCTTTTTCTTAGAGGCTTAGTTTTGACAATTTAAATTTTATAAGGTCTTCTTCTTCTTCTTCCTTGATATATTTATTTTTAAGTGTTTTTCAAGTTTGTTTTTTTTTGTTTTTCTTTTCAATTTTTTTTTTGTAATGAAATCTTTGTTTTTTCGCATAGTAAAAAAAAAGGTCAATGTTTTAAAGTCGGTATTTTCTATATGTTTATGTATCATTAATTAATATTTCAATCCACATCAAATAATTATCATTAAAAAAATAATTTTAAACATTTGACAAAAACATACGCGTTTTCAATATATATATATATAAAATAAAAAAATATGCATTTTGAGACTTTTTTGTTAAAAATGACATGTCAAATAAATGATTTTTATGAGAAAATTTTAACAACAGAACTTTTAAAAATAGCATGTTTTATTAATTTTATGTCAAAAACTAATAGTAATCACAGTTTTTACAAAAAATAATGATTCATATAAAAATTAAAGTGAAAAATCAGATAATACAAATATTAAACATATAACAACAGTGATTACATACTTATTCTTCTCATAAAATCTCAAAGTCAAAACATTATAACTAATGAATAGTTCTAAAAATTGAGTTTGATTTACAAGCATAACTTGAAGTTAATCAATAGTATCATATAATCCATGTTCATCATCTTCTAGAGCTTCATTATTGTCTTCTTCCATAATATTTTGTGCTTCAATTTGGTCATTTTCCTCTTCTAATGGATCTTTGATGTCTGCAAATCTCTCAAAGTATCATTTTCCAATCATTCCATCTAACTATGGTTGAAGTTCCTTTTCCTTTTTTGCCACACGTGATTCATTAAAATCCCCTTTCCTCAAACTAACTTTTTGCATTGCATCTGGAAGAAATTGAAGAGCATTAATTTTTTGTTGAATAAAATTGCATTGTAGTGAATCTTTTTCAATGGCAACGTAATTTCTTCCTTTTTATAGGCAACATGCTAGTGTTGTACCTAATCATCAAGCACAAAAGAAATAATTAAGTAAATTAGTATAAACACATAAAAATTAAAAAAATAAATATTGAAATTCAATTTTATATAATAAAACTTACTTGAACTTGAGAATAAATCCAAAACCCAATCTCCTTCATTTGAACATAAATCTATAATATAGTTAATGAATGTTTGTGGTCTTTTGATAAAAGTTAACTATCTCTCTTTGCATCTTTATCCTCAGATTTTAGTTTTCTTACGACAACATCATGAACCAGTACTTGGCTATGACTCTTTCCATCTACTTGATTCAGAAGAGTAGACTTATAACTATCATCTTTTATCCAACATTCAATATGGATTAACTCACAATCACTTATAATTGGTTGATCTCCAGAACAAATAAGATTTAACTTTTTCCTGTAACATGACATAGTAAAAGTTCAATTAACTTGTACACAAATATTTTTTTTAACATTAATCAAACATACAATTTCAATGTCCTACCATGTAAGCTACATCCTTGAGTTTGATTTTCCCTTGAAGTTCGCTAATAACATTGCAAATTGTGTGGCTATATCAAATGTCACAAATCTCCCAAGTGGAAATGTTGTGACTTCTTGAAAGCATGTAACCACTTTATTAAAAGATTGATAAGTATAAGACTCAATATCATATGCAATGTTTATGAAATTGAAACCATGAGGAATATCTGCAATAACTAGGGCATATTCCCTTTTAGGCATCCGTTTTGCAATGTCTTCACAATCACCTTATATTATTTGATATTGGATAGTGTCGATATCATTCTAAATTAAATGAGTAAGACTAAGATCAAGTTCAACATTCCTAAGACGTTGCTTTCTCAACCTTTCCAACTTAATTTTTCAATAAAAAAATTGAAAGTATTGTTGCTCCATCTGCATCATTCTTCGACATCTTTAATGAAATAAACAAATATATGTATATGTAATAAAATAAAAATAGTTTACATATGAATAAAATGAATGTATAAATTAACATAACTTTTTGAATGCAAGATAAAAATCTTTAAGTGTTGTTGTAGAACTTGATTCTGGGTAGTTGCGTACAACAATATCCTAGCTCTCTTCATTTAACATTTAAATATTGTATTTTCATATAAATTTTATGACTGAATAAATAAAGTAAAATTTTTTAATATAATGATATGTATAACAAATACTACCAACAACAATATGTTATATTTAAAAGAAAATTATAATTCAAGTAAAAGTCAAAATAATTCAACAAACTTACTTTTGAAATTCCAAGCACACTTCATCCAATGATAATTCACCTGACTTCACACGAAAGAGTATTGATTTGACTATTCTACCATCCTTCACTCCTTGAATTTTTCTCCAAGGTGTGATAGACATATCATCTAGAAGTTTCTTTATTTTATATATATTTGTATTCAAAACATCGTGTCCTCTCAAATTCCTCTTTGTTGGAAACTTGAACTGGATCAACAAGAGCCACATAATCAACTACATGTGCATATTGATTGTACATGAACAGTGTTTTCAAGTTATGGACATGTAGGTGATGTGGCTTTCTGATTTGATATTGAGATTATCCTTCATTTGGCTTATAGAATTGGTTGACATTAAACTGAAATGTTTTGCCACCATTAATTAATTTATTCTTCATCAAGTGATCTTGAATGGCATTTTGTTTTGTTTTAATAATGCCATCCTCTAAATCAAGACCTAGTGTTATGATTTCTCTACTGCCTTTAGAGATCTCACTCCGATCTTCAGCGGTGCCCATGATTTTTACAGATTTGCCAAATTTTGATTTCTTCTTCTTACCAGTTAACATATTTTCTTCTAGATAAACAATATCCTCATCATCAATTAGAAGAGAGACATCTGTGGGCATTTTTCTTTTTGGTTTTTTATAGATTTTTCCCTTTCCAACAATAGTTCTAATCTCCTCCTCACTAATGGAAACATATTTTTCAACTTTAGCTTCAACTTTCACATCTTCAAAAGCAACATGTTTAGCTTTACTAGATTGATCCACTTTAGTGATTCTTTGTTGATCCCCTATATGTACTATTGCAGTTTCATGAGTTATTTCTCTTTGCTTCCTTCTCCTTTCTTCTTCTATCTCTGTGTGGAAATTGTTGATCACATTCATAATATTTGGCTCTAGATAATAAATACCCTCCAACATCATTGAAAGACTCTCAGCAAAATCCTATCAAACAAAATATAATATGTCAATGATCAATAACTTATAAAAATTATAATGATCCTTACAATAATGCATAACACATAAATATAAATAAGCATACTTACAATGTTATTTGCAATGTTGACTGTGATTTCTTCACACAACTTTGTAGATTCTTCATGTGTCATACTTGACCTTTAAGAGACGATATCTAACATTTTCATGTGTCTTGGGTAGTTTTGTAAGAACATAAACAATGTCTGTATTCGGCACCAAACATATGTATCGTACTTTTCCCATCACCTCATATGGTTCACCAAAGTTAATCATGCCACACTATAGATATGTATAGCTTCATCTCTTTCTCTATCTTTAACATGTCATGTAAAATTTGTTTTAGTTATTTCTCATGTATTCTTCCATTTTCAAATAATATTGAATGTATTTGATGGGCCAATTGCTTGACTGTTACGATGTATCTTAGTTTGGGTACATTCAACAGTATTCATAGAGCGTCCAACTTCAACTTTAGATGATGTAATTGTTGTCCGTGTTCTAGAAACATTTACAAAGACCCTCTTGATGTCATCTTCCTAATAACACACACACACACACACAAGTTAATTAAGAAAAACACATCTTAATTAGACAAAACAAGAAAAAAACATTTAAAAAATAAAAATATACCTCATAATTTAATTTAAAAAATACAAAAAAAATAAATAATAAAAACATATATAAAAAATTATTAAAAATCCCCCAATCGGGGTGTGATGGGAAAGGAGATCCCCTGGCTGATCGTCGACATGTGTGAGAAGAAAGAGGACAGGGCTGGTGGGCAGCCCACCTAAGGACCCCACACGTGCACGACATTAAGGACCTGGAGAGAATGGAAACAAGTGTCAGCTGCCTTGGGAAGGCAAATGGTAACACAAGGTGATATACGAGGAAGAAAGGTGGTGAGGGATGCTAGAGTATGCATGCACGGTCAGAGGAGGAACTTGCTTACGAGAGACGAGACTCACAACATGGGGGAGGAACTTGCCTGCGGAAGGAGGGATTGTCGCCACCAACGCTTCGGAGGGAAACTGGTATGTATTTTAGTCTCGCCTTATTCTTGATATGGAGTCTATGGTTTGACAACGAATAGTGATGGTTCCGCATGTTTCTGATGAAATTTGGTTCAGTTCTCTGTTATTGATGTCCGTCATTTTAATTTCTATATTATATGGTAACTTGTTGGAAAAAGGGTGTGCATGGAGGGCCAGGGGCTACTCTTGGCACTCAGGTTGTGAACTTCATTCCTACATTTGTCAAAACCAGGTGCCTGGGACCTGGAAGGGCCCGAGGCACCCCTGAGGGCTTGCGGTCGCCTAGAAATTCTCTGGGCCAGAGAGGAAAGAAAGGGGTGTCTGGGGTCCAAACCACCTACATGTCTGTCCAGTCTGGTTTTGTCTGGTCCTTAGGTGATATTCTGGTCCATTGGGCTAAGAACGGGGTGTCGAGGCCTTATAAAACCGAGGAATATGACCTACCGACCATTGTTCGGCTTCCTGAAAAACCTTTGGTTCAGTGGGGCATTAAAGGGGATTCAGGGGACTCTAACCCTGGTGCAACTGTCAATTATGCAATGGCATGGTTAATTCTATGGAGCCAGAGACATGGCAGGGTCGAGGGTAGAATGAAAAGTAGAGGGAGGGAATGTTATCAATCCTGGGTATGTCCTTTACCAACCTTTCAGCCAATTCCATCAAGGTCAGGTTATATGGCAGTTTCAAAGTCCAGAGGGGCATGAATGGTGAGCCGAGGTCACCAAACCTCGGAGGGTCTGTCAATTCAGTTAGAGTATGGTCAGCCACATGCATCCCAATACCTGAGTGTTCCAACACCTGTGAGTCTGTCAAGTTGGTTGTGGCAGGGCCTAAACTAGGAAGCCAGAGGGTTGGTTGGACCAAGGGGAGAACCGAGAGATAGAGGGAAGAAATTCATCTAAGCTTGGGCACAGTGAGGATGAAGGCAATTCATGAAGGGGTTGGGGGGAATTCGGGTTACACTCCTCAAACCTGGAAACATGACTCAGTAATTGTGCTCCACAAGGAATGGCCGAAAGGCAACACAGAAATTTGGTTTGGTTTTAATGTTTCTTCTTATGCTACTCTTACAAGTCTGTCTAATCTTCTTCCCCCTTCGACTCTGACGCTCTTGCTCCGGGACAAGGAAAGACTTTGGGAGTGGTTGTGAATGGAAGGAACTCTAATTGAAGGCAAAATGGTGAAGGTTGAAGCAGGCCCGAGGAGAAGAGGGTGTTTCCGCACTTGTAAATAGGCTGACGATAAAAAGAAAATGCCAATGGCCTTGACCAACAAGACCCAGCAGAAGAAGGGCAGGAAAACAAGAGAGGAAAATATGCAAAACCTCATGCATGCATACAGTGGGGGAACTCCAGCACATGTCAAGTCCCTAATTTCGTCATGGGAGGTAGATTTGAATGCTAAGGAAACGGAAGAGCTGCTTCCAGCAGAGGATTAGGAACCCCTGCTCATAGACCCAGGACACAACTAAGGTAGGCAAACACTATTTAAACAAACATTCTAGCTCTATTGGGTTATGAATAACCTACTGGCAAGAGCCATGACAGCAACTAGGAATTTGGATGAACCGTCGCAAACCTAGCAAGAGGGGCCTAGCTTAAAAGATATTCAAAGGGAGATCTAGGTTGTACAGGTGCAACAGTAGCACTGGAATGTCCGCTTAGGCCGAATGGATAAAAAATTCAAAGCTTGTTGCAGAACGAAATGCCAAGGTCGAGTACTAAGGACCTGACTCCCATAGAATTGTCAGATGACTGAATGAAGATAAGATAGGAAGTAATGAAATTTTTTTGTTTGCTACAATGATCTGGTCGGATAGCATTTACTTTGATAGCAATATGTTTAAGCATATAGTAGACACAATAAATTATTTAGCCTTGATGGATACACTCAAACTGTTTAAATTTTGGACGGCATATGATGTTGATCGATGGCCAACAGACTTGGTTTCCTTCGAGCAGGTTGAGGCCACTAGACATATTTTTGTTATCTACATTATATATGATTAATAGAAAAGAGAGTATTGCCAAGCCTACACAATTTTTTATTTATTAAAAATTCATTTAAAATTTAATTTTAAAATAAATACAAAAAAAAAAAACACTTAAAATATAATTTCATAATAAAAACTAATTTTTTTTAATAAAAATTAAAAAAAATAATAATAAATAAATAAATGTGCCCTGGCAAGCCTTCGACTATGAATCAAATCCTCCATCCGCCCTTGGGATGAGGGGTCAATTCCTAGAATCGACCCTCGGCTCAGGTGGTTAGCCAAAGTCCTGCGGGCGGGCCTACCAAATCAACCCCTCGGCCTAGGCAGGGGACCAAGGGCCTGCCCGGGAAAAGTTTTCTTAATTTAAAAAAATGTGTTTTTTTTTTTTTTTTTTTTTTTTTTTTTTTTTTTTTTTTTTTTAAATTAAGTAAATGTAATTTTTTTCAAAGGAATAGTTTTTTCTTTTGGTATCATGGAGGATCCCAAAAACTCGTCTGACATGTAATTACTAGTAAACCTCCAGTGGTTTACAGCCTGGGGGATTTGAACCTGGGTCTGCCTTGTTTCAACAATTTCATAAATTTTGAATCAACAAGTTGAAATGCCCCCCAAGACAAATTAAAAATAAAAATTCCAAAAAAAATAATTGAACATTGGTTTTTCCATTTCAAAGTCCTAAACAGTATGATTTTCCTTATTTTTTCTCCTAAAAATCTTACAATTTTTTATTTTTATTTATTTATTTATTTATTTTATTATTATTATTATTATTATTATTATTATTATTATTATTATTATTATTATATATATATATATATATATATATATATTATTTTATTTTTATTTTTTTCGCTATAAAAATATAAAAACAATTGATTGTTTTTTATGTGGTTTTTACCCTAAAAATATGATATTAAAAAAAAAAAAGACTACGAAAAAAAATAGTAAAAAAAATTAGTTTTGGAGCATAAAAACCATAAAACAACAAATTTTCCCCAAATTCCTCTTTAAATGGTCAAAATAGAAGGAAAACTAACCTTTGAAATGCGAAAAACTCCCGTTGAATGTGTTATCGATGACAATGCAGCTCCTCCACAAAATCGCTCCAAACTTTTTAACAAAACCCAAAAGACTTGATGTGATGTGAGGAATAGAAACAACGAAATTTATTATATAGCGAAGATTGTGGGATTGCTTTAGCGTTTCTTGAATGTGAGATTAAAATAAAAATTAATATATAGTTAATATTATAGGTTTAGATTAACTTTTATTCAATGTGGGATAAAAAATAAAATATAAATTATAAAAAATAATTTAGTTACGTAGTTAATGTTAAATAATTTAAGTAAAAGATTTATTTTAATTTCAAAGGAATGCATTAAAAGAAAAATTTGTGGAAATTTTGGATAGAAAGTAGGGTCAAAAGTTTCAAGACCAAAATTTTAG
Source organism: Pinus tabuliformis (assembly GCA_031772625.1). NCBI lineage: Eukaryota > Viridiplantae > Streptophyta > Pinopsida > Pinales > Pinaceae > Pinus > Pinus tabuliformis. The sequence goes on from CM062807.1 coordinate 79,540,461, forward strand.
TTGAATGTTTTCAAATAATTTTTAGACGAAAATTTTCAAGGGAAATATTTCAAATGAAATTTTTGGAGGGAACTTTTTTGGCAATTATTTTTTTTTGGCGGGGGGGAGGGTAATTTAGAGAGAAAATTTCAATCTCTAAGCTATAAATTTTCATTGGGAAAGAGTGCATTTTTATCATTCAACATCTTATATTCAAGGGAAATTTTAAGAACCACTCTAAATTTATATGTATAATAAATGGGCGAATCCCCATGATACATAAGAAAAGTGGGAGGCAATTTTATCATTAATATAATATGTATATATAATTTTTTTGGTGAATCTCTCACCAAATTATATTATCTTGTAAAGTCATGGCGAATCTTTCACTGAATTATAAAATCTTGTAAGTTCTTGGCAAATCTTTCACTGAATAATAAAACATTGTGAAGTCTTGGCAAATGTTTTGTTAAAGTATGAAACCATATATGATAATAGGAAAACATATTCATTAAACTGTAATATACTAACATACATGTTTGGAAAAAAGAAACATAATTTTCTCTTCCTACAAGTGTTTGTCAAGGTTCTTACTGTACACTCTTTCATATCCTTCTATTAGTTTTGATAATATTCCACAACAAAGTTCTTGTAAGCGTTGATCTTGACCACCAGTTCTGTCAAGGTAGGAGAGATTAATAATTTCTCTACCACTTTTGTCAAACTATCAAATTTCTTTCTTATTCCATAGACTCTAACTGCGAGATAAAAAAAGACGCATCCAGTTTGTTTACCCCAACACGCCAACAAGTATCAAGCCCCAACTATATAATATAAGAAAGTAGTAGGTATCCCAAAGGCTTGAAGGGGATCTAATGGAAAGAAGAGATTGTTATCAGAAGCCTTCCAATCAATATATAAATGTAGATTTATTATTATTTTAATTGGAAATCTTCAATTAAATAATAAAATTTAATTAGGTCTCTCCCAATCTAAATTTCTTATTAGCATAATTCACTACCTTCATACGTCTTGCATTTTTTAACAGCATTGTAACATGTGGATTAATTTCCTTTTTGGTGCACAATCTCTGCCTTTTAGGACAATATGGTGTAGCGGCCCAACCCTTACAGATCATTATGACAAACTAAGAATAATAGAGAAGATGAAAGGTTATACAAACCAACATATTTTTCAAACAACTAATCCAACATCAGTACCTTAACTTTTTCATGAAGATATCATATTGAGTACGTTTGAAAAATGGTGGGAAATTTGGGCAGCGACTATCTCTCTTCTGTGAGGGTGATGCGGAAACAGTGATAATATTTCACTATTTTGAATTTTTTTGGTTAAATGAGAAAAACCAATATTAATGGAGATATTGGTATTTTTTATTAAATTTTGTGAAGTGACTAAATGTAGCTTTAACCATCGACTTTAAGATGTTTTTTACAATATAATTTCCTAATTCTATTTAATATTTTCATTATCATGAAAACCATCCTATATCCATGTTAACTCCACATCTACCACTCTTAGAGGGATGAAATCTATTTATCCCTCTCAGCACTTGGTAGACCCCGAATTAAGATGGATCTAAGCTGATAGAATTTCCCCTTTAAATAGTCTATGCTCACATGAATACCATGGTATTACCATGGGTCAATACCATGGGTTATCATAAACCTGGAGCTTAAAAACTACTATTAGTAATTTATAAAAATTAATAAAATTAATAATTGATTTTTATTTTTTATTTTATTTTATTTTAACCAAGTTAAAATGTTTAAGTGACATTAAATTACAAGATCCATTTTTACTCTTGATCTACCAAGCCCCGAGAGGGATCAAATATTTTTTCATTCTATGCTAGTTTTCATATCACGATATTTGATCCCTCTTCGCGCGCTTAGTAGATCTAGACTAAAGATGGATCTATGGTGGTTTAATTCCCCCCTTTAAATAGGCTACATTCCACGTGAATACCATGGGTCAATACCATGTTCCATCATTATTTTTATTAATACTAATATTAGGGTTGATAATGTTTTTTTGCATGGTATTAATAATAATTTGGCCCATGGTATTTGACCCATAGGCTTCACCTAATTATAACACATTTTTTTAGTGTTCGTAAATATAAGGTAACTTATGGAGTAAATATAAAAAAATGTTTTATTTATTTACCATACCTTTCGTTTATTTATCTTTATATTAATTTACCATACATATTTTATATATATGGTATTTGGCCCATAGGATTCACTTAAATAAAACCTCTTTTTTGAGCCTTCTTAAATAGAAAGAGGGTTATGGACTAAATATAAAAAGAGGTTTTATTTATTTACCATACCTCTAGTTTATTTATATTTTTATTTATTTACCATACCTTTGGAGTAAGTATAAAAAGAGGTTTTATTTATTTACCGTACCTCTCGTTTATTTATATTTTATTAATTTACCATACCTATTTTATAAATATGGTATTTGGCCCATAGGATTCACTTAAATATGGCGATTTTAATCTCCCAAACCAGGTGCAAATATCAAAATTCGACGATTTTAAGGGAATACGATTTCCCAAACCAGCGAATCGAGCCAAATGAAGGTTTGGTTAGTTTATCCACCCATTTTTTATTTTGGGCTAAAATCAAAAAATTAATTATTTTTTAAATAAAATTGGGGCTAACTATATGAAAAGGGTTTTTAATAAAAAAATTTCCCTCTTAAAATTTAAAAACCCTCAAATTTCGCCTTTGGGCTATAATTTGCCCCTAAAATTTACCATGCTTATGTTTGAAAGTCATGGATTCTTCTGATAGTGAAGTGTTTCTTTCTGGAGCATCAACATCTTCATCACGTAACAACTCTATTCATATTGATGAATATAACATGAATTCTTTCACTATGAATAGAGAGTCAAATCTTCCACTTGGTCCTAATCCTAACGATTATGAGAGCAACATTGATGAAGGGAAGGGCAAAGAATTTCCTGTAAATAGAGAGTTAAATTTTCCACTTAGTCCTAATCCTAAGGATTATGAGAGCACCACTGACAAAGGGGGGATGAATAATATCCAGACTTAAATTTTCCACTTAGTCCTAATCCTAAGGATTACGAGAGCACCACTGATGAAGAGGGGATGAATAATTTCCAGAGTCAAATTTCCCACTTAGTCCTAATCCTAAGGATTATGAGAGAACCACTGATGAAGGGGGGATGAAGAATTTCTGGAGTCAAATGTTCCACTTAGTCCTAATCCTAAGGATTATAAGAGCAACACTTATGAAGAGGAGAGGGAGGATAAAGAATTTCTAGTAAATAAAGAGTCAAAGTTTCTACTTTGTCTTAACCCTAAGGATTATGAGAGCACCATTGATGAAGGGGAGAGTGAAGAAATTACAGTAAATAGAGAGTCAAATTTTCCACTTAGTCCTAATCCTAAATATTATGAAAGCACCATTGATAAAAGAGATGATGGATTTTATGCAAATGGTACTTTTACTATGAATAGAGAGTCAAATTTTACACTTAGTCCTAATCCTAAGGATTATGAGAGCACTAGTGATGAAGGGGAGGATGAAGAATTTCTTGCAAATGATAATTTGACTATGAATAGAGAGTCATATTTTCCATTTAGTCCTAATCCTAAGGATTGTGAGAGCACTAATGATGAAGGGGAGGATGAAGAGTTTCTTGCAAATGATAATTTTAGAGGCACATATGTGAATAATGCAATTTATCTGAGTCGACATTTCAAAGGCACTCATAGTGATCATGAATTGAATCCTCCAAGGGAGGATTTCAAAAGCATGAATGAAGATGGTGAAGGATTTCGTTTGAGTTGGGATTTCAAAAGTGTAGATGATGGTAGTGAATAATTTCCTTCAAGTGAGGATGGTAATGATTTATTTCCAAGCAATGATGGTGATGAATTTCCTAGCTATGTTCAAAATGATCATAGTGAGGATAATATTCCTCCTGATGATAATGAAAATGTTTCTATAGAGGATAATAGAATTATGAATACTTTACAAGAAAATACTGTATCTAGGAGTAGGAGTAGACATTTTTATATCAATCCAAGATATTCCAGTTATACAAGGGTTAGGACAAATATCTCACAAGAAGAAGTTTTAATAGTGATCTGATTTCAAGTGAATGTTGTCAAAAGGATTGCTTAAAACATATGTATTTCAAGTTTGCATTGGAGAAGAGGAAGAGATATTTGGCAATGAATAAAAGCATGCAAAATTCATATTTAGTGGGTTGCAGGCAATCTACACTAGAAGGTTATGATTATCATTTTAGGAATGTATTGCTCTGTAGAAAGGCTTTCAAAATGTTTCATTCAATTGGTAATTTTCGTTTGTCAAGAATCCAAGCAAGATTGGAAAAATATCCCACATTTTATTCAAAAGTATGTCATAGACGAGAGGTTAGGCCATTAGCAAATACTGCAATGTCATGGATGAAAGACTTCTTTTCAAAGCATGGAGAGTGTATGCCAAATAAAGACACAATACATATTCCAAATAATTTCTCAAGATGAGAAATCTATAGGTTATACAAAGAATATGCAGAAGGTGTTGAAGGAGATGATAATTTTATTACATATTCATATTTTACAAGGATATGCAAGAACAAATTCAACAATGTTCGTATTCCTAAGAAGAAAAGGATGGGGGTTTATAGTACATATGTTTCTCTTAAATAAAAAAGGATAAATATCAAAGGGCAGAAAGAGGTATGTATTCATAAAATTATTTTTAAAATTTGGATAGTTATCAACTATGAAAATATATTTATTAATAAGTTTCTTTTATGTTATGTGCATATTCCATTGTCAAAACACTTCAACAGAATCACAATCAACAAACAAGTGAAAGGAAAAAATTGTGTAAGCATCAAATGAAGTGTTATGATAATCCAGATAAATATTTGGGTTTGATAAATGATAGTATGGACCAAAAGAAAACACTCCTACCACATTTTCTCTGCATACCAAAAAATTTACAGGACGAAAATTTTATTTAGTTTCACTTGGTTGGTTGTATGGTCTTTAATGGGAAAATATTTCCAAGGGTTTACTTTACACCTCCAAATATTCATAATGATGCAAATATGACCATAACAATAATTCATGACGTGGTTCCTCATTAGTCTGGTAATCTTCCTAAAGTTTTGTATCTGCAATTAGACAACATAAGTCATGAAAAAAAAATCAATTATCTAAACATGCTTGTTGAATTGGGAATTTTTCAAAAGGTAAAGGTTGTTTTCCTTCTTGTTGGGCACACTCATGACCATATTTATTAGATGTTCAATCGTTTTTCAATAGCATTAAGGAGGAAGGATGTTAGGAACCTACCATCATTAATTGAATGTAGTAGGAAAACATATATTCTAGAACCTATTTTTCATGTGTTGGAAGAAACTATTGACATGCGAAGGTTTATTTTGGGATCGCATGGTGAGGAGAAATGCATTGAACAACTTAATGGCATTAGCTTCCAACATCAATTTCATATCAAAAAAATTGATGGGAAAACACTTATATGGGGCAAGAAGTATTCCACTGTTGTCAAATGGGGGTCGTCCTCAGGTTCAACATTTTTGAAGTTCATTCCAGATCATCCAATATTTGCATCAAAGATATTGTTATTACAATCAATTGTTGAACTCCATAATGCAAGAAGGCATAAGAGAGATATAAATTATTCTGAATGCTTGGAAGAAATTAAAAAATCTATTAGAGATACATATGAGTACTTTGATGTTGCTAATTCAGTTTGTTGGGAGTCCTTTTTCAATAATAAAAGTGATATCATTTTAAGGTCAAGAAATGAAGATATATTTTTGAAGACTCCATTTATTTGGCCACAAAAAAATGCCAAATGAACATGAGGAAAGACACATTGTTGAACAAAAACAATCTAAAAGTGTTATTAATTCTCCACATATAGAAGAAAGAAAAATCTATATTGGTTCTAAAAGATCACATGCACAACATGAAGTGGTGGAAGACCTTTACAAGGTTTTTGTGTAGGATGTTAAGGAGAGTTGCATGATCCCAGTGTTAGCAGATGGAGATCCACGTGGCTATCAATTTTGGGTTTCCAAGGTTATAAATGTCATTAAATAAAATGAATATATTACAGTTGTTGAAGTACATTGGTATGCCACAAATACCCACCCATTCAATGGTGCGTACAAGCCAGAGATGGTAGTTGGTAAACAAATTGGCAGAAAGATAAAAGGAAAGGGTACAAATATAAATCATCACTGCACAAACATTTTAAAATTGGAGGATGTTGACATACTTATTTATGACTTCAATTTGACAAAGAGAGGAACTCTTTGCTTCAAGACCATAGATATTTTGAAGAAGTTGCTACCAGAAGAAATAATGTTGAGATGGGAGTCTGTTGAACCCAGTCGTAGATCTAGAATACTTTTGAAACCTAAAATGGTGGGCATGCATGTTGACTCAAATGGGGAACTAGTTGATGAAAGAGAAGAATATGGATCATCTTCATCTGCATCCAGTCATTCATCTGAAGATGTTGTAGATTTTGATGGTGTGCTAAAACCTATGAGTGATTTTGAATAAATGTCTAAGATATTTTATGTAAATGATGTTTTCATGGTAACTTGAAATAAATATTTTGACTTCCATATGATCTTACATGAAGTTATGAGTCATTTCTATGTTTGTTGGATTATATGTTTTAATTATGAAGAATTCATTTGTTTAGAATATCCACAATGCAACAATGACTTACAAAAATAATTTATGTTATATTCAATCTACCAAAGTTGATATTTTGATTAAAAGTAAAAAAATATTAGAAATTAATGTTGAATTTTTAAATTATACAATGATATTGACATGATATTATTTATTGTTATCATTTGGTATAAGATAGTTTTAAAAAATGTTTCAATTTTAATGCCTCATTAAAATGGGACACTTCGTTTTGATGGTTGATTTTTAGGTTTTTGTTGCAATGGGATAAGTTGTCTTAGGCTAAGATTTGAAAAGAGATATACTTTTAGCCTTTAAAATAAAAATTACTCTTGGAATAATGACTCTTTCATTTACGTGTTCATTTTTAAAAATTGTTTGTCATATAATTTTTCCATAATGTCATGGTTGAAATATGTTGAAAACTTAAGTTTTTTAATTCCATGGTTGAAAAACTATCAAAATTTTAAGGTTTTTCTTAGGTTATGATATTTTATCTTTAATGCTATGGTTGAAAACAATTAAAATTTTAGGGTTTTTTAGAGTCATGATATTTTATTTTTAATGACATGGATGGAAATTGTTGGAATTTTAAGGCTTTGAAACATGAGATTTTATGGCTTTGAAACATGAGATTTTATCTTTAACATCATGTCCGAAAATTGTTGGAATTTTAAGGTTTTTCAAAGTCCTGATATTTTATCTTTAATGTCATTGCTAAAAAGTGTTAAACTTGTAACCCACAATCTTTTTTTGTTGTTTTGGCATCAACACTTTTGTTTTGAGGGTGTGTTTTTCATCTTTTTGGAAAAAAAAAATTGGGTTTTACTGCCATTTTAATAAAATGTTGAAAATTTATCCTAAAAACAACATTGTTCCGACATACACACTATTCGTTTTTGGGTTGTTTTTTCATGTTTTTTGGGGTTTTTGGGCTAGAGTTCTTGTTTTGAGGTAAAAGTTCTGGTTTTATCAATAACTTTGATATCAACTCTTAATTTTCTTGTGGGTTCATTTGATAGGTGTTAACAATGCTGGAAATTTTTCAACCAAGGGGGTCTCCCCAATATGAAGCCCTAATTAGACCTCACACCATTTGGAGTAGGAGCCCCATCTGAAGTATCGATTTGGATGCCATGTATTATTGTAGATTTTCCTTGGCTACAAATTTTAGCACAAGAGAGTAGTACACAAGTATCTTTGGATCAAAAATTGAGTATGCCTTTTGAAATGTTCAACTGCAGAAAGTATCAAGGTCTTTCTACCGAAAAGTGGGACCTTTAAAGACAAGTAATAATACTAATCTAGAAAAGGCACATGAGCACATACATAAGAATGAATCATTGATCAACCAATGAAATAGTTCACAAGGAAGCAACGATTGTTAAAGAAAATACAACACATCTTTAACAAGATAAGTACCAATGCCACTAAAACCGTTAAATTTCCTTAGTACATATGAGAAAAAAGATACATCGCAAAGATTCAAAGAAAAATATTAGAATATTCACAACATATGCATGAAAGTGTTCCAAATCAACGAGTTTTTGAATTAAGTAAAATTTCCAAGATACATCAAGACAATAAACACCACTAGCCCCAATAGTGGAGCATTAGAGTAGTCACTTGCTCCTCCAAAACAACTATCTTCCTCTCCAATGCCTAGTAGGAGGATCCAAGGTGAAAATTCCTTTGCATGTACAATGAGGGTGTATATATAACAAATGGGGTGATCATTCACCTCCCATGTGACTCTTGGGCTACCCTCATGACTGTTTGACTTCTCTATGACCTTTCGACTCCCACATGACTTTTCACATTACATGGATGACTCTTGGACTTCCATTTTATATTACATTTTCCAATATAGAATTTACACAATCCACAAATGATGTGGCACATGATTACTCGTGACATGACATGACATTAATGACATGGATTTCGTGATGACATGGCAATGTCAAGCCACTCTTTGTTGTTGCTTTGTCTTCAATAAGATATGTGCAATGCTTCATTTTCATGAGAGTTATGCTTTGTTCTTCATATCCAACCTCTAAAGGGTTGTGAATCACATGGAGCCTTCATGCGGTCCTTATCTTTGATATTTTTTTTTTAATCTGGTGTTCCTTTGTCTTCTCTCCTTATTATCATCTTATCCCTTCAGATTCACATGTGTCTTCTAGGATGGTCACCTTCTCCTTTTCCTCCATCATCATCCTATCATGATAATATATAGTACGTGCAACTGAAACCACTCATGAAAAATCGACATCGGTTTGAAAACTTCTAATCTAACATATTTCATGAAGTCACATGTTAGGGATGGAAATGGTGACTATTTGAGTGACTAGCTAAGGGATTGCACAATTCCAGAGGCTAAGGTCTGTGAATGAGGCATGAGACTGTGCAGTTTGCAGTTCAGGATGGCCAGGTTCAAGAGATTGCACAGTTGAGTAGCTTAAGAACTCAAGGCTAGTACTTGAGGCTTGAAGATGCCCACTACGAAACTTTGTAAGGACGAGGCTAAGGCATTGCATAGTTGGGGGACTCAAGGACTTAGCCTAGAGGCTTGAGCCTTGAGACTACGTATTTTTGGAGGCTTGGGGAGAGGGACTACATGTTGGGTGTGTGTTATATTATTTCCATGACTAGTCACATGGGCAGGGGAGGTCACAGGGGGGGCGTAACCCCCCCTATCGAGGGGCTTCAGGGGGGCGGTAGCCCCCCTGCATGGGGTCTAGTGAAGTGCACTGGGAATTTATTTTTTTGGACCCTATATTAGGTGGGCGGACTTACCTATGGTTTTTTGCATGAGTTTTACACATGGTTTTGGGCATGATGGTTTTCTACCCATGGTATTATGTAGATATGGTCAGGGGAACTACAATTATGTTCTAATCCAAGGTTAATGGATTAGGATTTATAAATGCTCTAACATGTATATATATGTATTGTAACATTGAAAGGAACATAATGAAAAATCAATCTGGTAGTCTCGGTTTTGGGATCCAGGGGAAAATCTATGTGTATATGCTTTATATTCTTGTCATTGTTTATTTTCTATTTTTAGAATTCGTCTTCACATAATTTTTGTACATGGTTAAAACCTACACTGTGCATATGAGGGACTCAAGGAATAAGGATGGAGGCTTGAGCCTTGATTTTTCCCACTCCTTAGTTTTGGGAGGTAGGGAGGCTAGGTCATTGCGCAATTGTGTAGTTTAGGAGCTTAAGGTTGAGGTCTGAGCCTTGATACTGTGCAATGCACAGTACTGCCTAGGCAGGAGAGAGAAATTATGCAATTTTGGAGGTTAGAGGCTACATTTGAGCACTGAGATTGCGCAGTGCACAGTCCTGAAAAGCAGAGACTACACATTGCGTAGTGCCAAAGTACAAGGATTCTACTAGAGGGCTGAGATTGCACAGTGCACAGTTTAGGATAGGAAGAATGAGGTTGAGTGGCTTGGTTGGGGAGTTTTCCTAATTGGACTAAGTGTTGGATTAGTGAGATTAATATGATCACAAACTTATATCACTTGACCACATGATAAGGAACATTCAGAATGTATGAACAACATGCCTTCCTCAATGCAATAACTTTGTGACGGCTCCTGCCAAGTGCAACACAAAAGATATAATTTGTCATGAAAGTGGCGACACTTTTGTGATAGTGCTTGAAAATTTTGAAATGAGTACAAAACATGTCTATATGATAGGAAAAACTCATTATCACAAATATTTCCCCTTGAAACAATCAAAAACTCCAGTTTACGCAATAAGCAACACTTCCCATGCCCAAAAATGACACATGCGATATGGAAATAAAAAAGCGAACAAAACTTACAATATACAAACGATGGTGAAAGAGATACATGCTAGAGACAAGCTAACATGAAAACGACACTAATTATAGTGAAAGCAAGCAAATGTAATAGTTGAGAACATGAAAACGACATTCGCAAGAGTGAAGGTGTGCAAAAGTGACAGTTTGAAAAAATCACCAAAATAGAGGTACCAACAAAGCTGAAAGTGAGAGATTATCAATGAACATGTGCACTAATTGTCGACATGGGTTGAGCATAGCACACACATTGTCTTGATGGAATGTGCTAGGCCTATTCAAGCTTACGTGAAAGAATGCGCTCATGAATTCATTACAGGCTGAGCATGTGTAAGCAGGTGACAAAATTTTATAGGGTGTTTGTCACAACGATAACACTTGGAAACACACTGGTAGAACTCTAGCTTCTCTGCCTCAGTAAACGCTTTATGAAATTTCTAGTTATTTAGGAATTATTAATTCATCATTTAGATTACCCCGGCGTCCCCACTTTCCCTATGAATAAACAAAGTCCCCTCTTTCCTTTATCGATTGAACAAAAACATAAGATCAGTGATATCACAATGTTTTGAATAAGGAAAGGGTAGTATAGTTCGCGAACTTTAGATTTTCAGAGTTTATTTTTTCATCTTTAGTGTTTCTCTGCTGCCATCAGGCCTAGACAGTACCTCGACAGAGTTACTTGCTTCACCTCTCTGCGTAGGAAGCCTTTCTCTTCTTTCCCTTTTATTTATATATTTGTATAGGATTGTGCATAGGAACTTATTCATTTCATGGGTAGAAGAGGGATCTCGACTTTTTGAGAGCAGGAGAGGTTGTTTCTTCAGAGAAGCATATAAAGACCTCTTATTTAGGTTTTCTCATTTCGGATTTTCTCCTTTTCCTCTTCTACTATATTGGATAAGCGTAAAAACACCAAAACATAAAGAACCAAGTGAAGGAAAAATGTTTCCAAAACATACATAAATATCATGGTTTGACACAAAGATTTCCTTATGCAAGGATAATATTTTCCATCAGAACATCATCGACCAAAAGGTGTAACCAAGACAAAGAAGAAGGACTAAAGGTCAGCCAAATGTTGTAGTGTCACAAAGCCCCTTTCTTATTTTTCCACATTGTTTTCGAGCCAAAGTGGCATCCTTCATGCGAAGTCTTATTCAACAAAACATGAAAGAGAGAAGACACAACAAGAAAACCAAAATAAAAAGAACAAAACAAATGGAGGCTAACCGAAAAGAGGATGCAAGACAAAAGTTAGAAAGAAAACAAAAGAGTACAAAAAGGGAGTGCAGGATGCATGTGCAAAGGAAACTAATATGCAGCTAGACCTACTCCTAACCTAACTAGCTAGAAGGTTAGGGTTACGTATAATGGAATTTCCATTGTAACCGCCATAGTTGCTCCTGGTCTACATACACAAAGATATTGTCAATTAAAACTGATATAGAACTGTGAAATAGAAAAGATAATAACTTGAATAACTTGCAAAAAAATTTAAAGGTCTTTCGTGTCAGCAGAAAGATATGTCATAATTATTAATTTAACCAACTCGCATTCTTACCTTTCCGATGAAAACCATAATTAAACAAACCTCAAAAAGTTCTTGCAAATGTGTCTTCATCTACATCGAACTCGTATGAGGAAAAATCAAAACTTGTTATTTGCGATGGAGTTTGCAAGATAATATTGCTCCAACCATTCACCGATTGCATCATAAATTTTGTGCAATCCTCTTGAAAACCATGAAATCATTGAAAAGATGAATTTTCAATTAGAGCCATGGGATTACGATTAGAATCTTGTGAGGGAAAATAAATTTGATCATATTCAGAAGGTGTGTCAAGATAGTGAGGACTTTCCATAACCATCAGCGAGTGCAGAAGTGCCTCAATTGATTGACAAATACCCAGATAGTGAGATGTTAAACAATAAAGATAAAATGATGTAAAACAATTTCCATTGGATGTGATGATGGGAAAATAGTAAGTTGAAGGACAGTCATCAGAGACAAACTCATGATTAGATTGGTTGATTAATGCATCAGATTCCCAATTTGTAATTAACAAGGATAATCAATTTGAACAATTTCGCAAATGCTCTCCATAATTAAATCATCTTCCTCATGTGATGAGTGTAACAAACCATTTTCCTGTAATTGGTTACATATTTCACTAGCATCGTAATCGACGAAAGAAGTAAGGAGGAATGCTAGTATAAAAAACACATGAAACCAGCCAAGGTAAAATGAGTGAATAAGAATTCAATTTGTCAGATAATCCATTCGTTCACTCAAGATGATTTCAGGTTCGATGAAGAAAAATATTAGCATCAGAATATTCACAAGAAGGAGCAGGAGTTGATTGTTTGCAAAATAATGTGACATGTATGACTCCTTCGGATAAATATAATCTTTAGAATAATCAACTTCACAGTTCCATGCTTCTGTGAGAGATACACTCTCCAAACTTGAGTTAAGAGAAAGAGTTTTGCATGGAGATGAATCAACTGAAATAAAAACTTGAATCTAATCAGAAATCAAATCTTGAAAGTTTGAAATATTATATCTGCAATGCCAAACATACTTCAAGAAGGAATTTACATCGAGTGATTCCTTGAAAAAAGAAGATTTTTGTGAGGAAAACCAGACCTGACTCAGTTCAAGGATCTTACCAGAGTAGCGATATCCTGATATAACCTTCAACATAATTTGAAGTGCCTCACCTCCTTGACAAGTCCCAAATTTTCAAGGATTGTAAAAATCACATTTTGAATATTGAACCCGATCATGCATGGTGTGAAGATGGTTTCTTTCATTGATTTCAATGAGACCACTACTGATAGGATGACATCCATATCTATCATTGATTTCATTAGATTTTACATATATGACAATTAGATTACTCAAGTCGAAGGATTCTTTTGATTGCAAATCTGAGGATGAACGAATCAGGGAAATTTCATGAACAAGTTGATTTGAAGAATTGTCTTCATGCAAAATGAGAGATGATGAGGGATGGAAAGAATATTCAATATCATGGATATCCTCACTATCTTGTGCCAATTGAGAAGTTAACTCATGAGATGAAGAACTTGAAGAGCATGGAGTATCTTCATTGCAGGTTGATTCATCACAAACTGTGGGACACAAGGGATAGTGAGATAAAGAGGAAGTTTCCATAAGATCATATTCTTCAACCGAAATAGATTCCAGATCTAAATATTTCAAATTAAAATCTTCATGAGAAACCGAAATATCAACTGGTGCACTTGGGAATTCATCATCAACAAAATTATCATCATCAGAATGATTGTTGCCCAATACTACAGATCTAAACAAACTAATTTCATTTTATTCATTACTAAGATTATCATATTCAATACGAGCCAAGAATGAGGAAATACCATCTTCACATGGATGACTTTGAAAAAGAGAAGAAAGATGGAAATAATCTTCACCTTCCTGCTCCTCTACTTGCGAAATGTGACTACCTTGTACCTGATCACAATTTGAACCAGCAACATGGAAATCAAAAGAGTGTGAAGAACTAGTTGGTGGAGAAGATTGATCAAGTGGATCATGACACAAAGAGTCATTGCATGTATATGATAGAGGATAACAAATGTCCTTTGCAGAAATAAAAATTTTAGTGGAACTAGATTGAATATTGAGGTTAAGAGCACTAATGTCATTTTGAGGAATGAAAGGACTAATCGTCACCATAGGATTCATGAGACATTCTGAGGTTTTCTCCATGGAATATGAGTCATGAAAAGCGAAAGGAGGATGAAAATATGAATTAGGAATTTGATTTGCAGATTCCCAAACTTTATTAACATCACAATGAGGCACCCTCATCAGAACTAGAAAATGAGGAGGACAAGGAACAAAAGGAATAGTAGGTTCCTCCTTCGAAATTAGGGGTGTCTCTTGTTTTATAAGAATTAGGGATGAAGAAACTTCATCAAGTGGTCTGCTTCACTGTGCAAAGAGACATGAAACAAATGCTCAAACTTTTGTTTCAAGAAATCCCAATCCATATCTTCTTCAAGAAATTCATAACAAAGATGAAGGAATCGATTAGAGAAATCCTCAATTGATTCATCAAGCTTCATTCTAAGTTGGTTGATTCTTTTATAAATATATCGTTAATCATACCTATCAAATGCTAAATGAAGCTCTTCAACGAGATGGTTAAGAGAATGAATGGAAGGAGGTGGTAGAGTGTGACACCATTGGATAACTCAACCTTAAAGAGTGAGGCAGAAAATAATACAAGCCACGACTTCACAATCAATTTCATAGTATTCACAAAACTTAAGGAAAAGAGATGCATGATCAGCAAAGGATGTATCACCCTCACCATCAAACTTGAGTTGATACAAGTCATGGAGAGACTCATTGGGGATTGAAAGTTCATCATGGGACGGGTTTGAAAATCACCCTGGTAGTATGATTTGAGGATGCAACATTTCAGATAAGAGGTTTGAAACAGACTCAATGGACACAACTTGTCATCTAGCCCTCCTTCCAGTGCCATTTTGTTGACAATGTTGTAAATCCGTCAACCAAGGGGGTCTCCCCGCTGTGAAGTCCCAATTAGACTTCACACCATTTGGAGTGGGAGCCCCATTCAGAGTATTAGTCTGGCTACCATGTATTGTTGTAGATTTTCCTTGGCTACAAATTTCAGCACAAGAGAGTAATACATAGGTATCTTCGAATCAACAAGTGAGTATGCCTTGTGAAATGTTCAACTGCGGAAAGTATCAAGGTCCTTCTACTGAAAGGGGGGATAAAAGTGGGCCCTTTAAAGAGAAGTAATAGTACTAATCTAGAAGAGGCACACGAGCACATACATAAGAATGAAACATTGATTAACAAACGAAAATTTCACGAGGAAGTAATGATTGCTAAAGAAAATACAACACACCTTTAACAAGATTAGTACCAAAGCCACCGAAATAGTTCAATTTCGTTAGTACATATGAGAAACAACATACATCACAAACATTCAAATAATAGTCTTACAATATTCATGATATATGCATGAAAGTATGTCGACTCAACAAGCTTCTGAATTAAGTAAAAGTTCCAAGATACATCAAGATATTGAATACCACTAGCCCTAATAGTGGAGCATTAGAGCAGTCACTTGCTCCTCCAAAACAACTCTCTTCCTCTCCAATTCCTAGTAGGAGGAGCTAAGGTGAAAATTACTTTACATGTACAATGCGGGTGTATATATAACAAATGGGGTGATCATTCACCTCCTATGTGACTCTTGGGTTACTCTCATGTTTATTTGACTTCTCTATGACCTTTTGACTCCCACATGACTTTTCACATTACATGGATGACTCTTGGACTTCCACTTTACATTATATTTTCCAATATAGAATTTACATAATCCATAAATGATGTGGCACATGATGACTCATGACATGACATAACACTGATGGCATAGATTTCATGATGACATGGAAATGTCAAACCACTCTTTGTTGTTGCTTTTTCTTCAATAAGTGATCCAAAATGGATCTAACATAGACTTCTAAGTCTATGAATGTTCCTCACATAGGAAAATGAAATTCAAAGGATGCTCCTAGAAATAGTCTCATTGTATAGATCTCTTCATTCTGAATCTAATGCAATTTGAATGGGCTAAAATAGACTTCGGATGAAGAAGTTATTACAATAAGAAGATTGCCCATTATCCTTGGAAAAGGAGGCAAATTCTTATAAAAATGGGCTTAAGGCTTTATATGTGTTCCTTAAGGAAATCACATCGAAGGAAAACCAAAGGAGCGGACTTACGCAGGCCGAAGGACGCAACGATATGCGATTGTGATTATCGCATCTTAATATTGCATCGCAACATTCCATTGCACAAGGAACAGACCCCAGGTCGTTTATATGTGTGATTTTGATCGACAATCGATGTTCGGAACAAAAACCATTATGCCAATGCGATATGCAATTGCGATCGGCGATCAACGTTGGTGATTAGCGATCGGAACAAAAGCCCTTATGCCAATGCGATATGTGATTGTGATCAGCGATTGGCGTCGGCGATTGGCGATCGGAAAAAAGACCTTATGCCATGCGATATGACGAAATGTGATAGCGCCAATATCGGTGATCGGCGATGGTCATTGTATCGGAACAAACCATGGGTTGTTAAATGGACCTTGGGCCAATGCGATGTGCGATTGCAACTTGTGACAAAGCACGGACCCAATGAGGTTTATGAACGCGGTTGAATAATATTTGAAATCTGGAATTTTGGATTTTTTTGTGTATTCCCGTGTATTTGGGTTTTTGACCATGCGACAATGCGATTGTGATATTGCAAAGTGCATTATATAACTCCACAAGTGTTTGATTTCTTTTAGTTTTGATCAGTAGCATAATGTTAGAATTCAATTGTGTAGTCTTATTTCTCCAATCCATTTCATAAAGGAAACGACTTTGTTTCTAAACAGAGTAAGATTGAAAGTAATGAGGATGCATTGTTGATTAGTTTACTCACTGTTTTTGTTATTTATTTCCTAGTTCAGGTTGTCAATGCACTGTATTAGTGAATGTTTTTTATCACCATTTCAAGCTGATATCCATCCTAAACTAAATGGTTAAACATTCACTTTACATAAGGGTTGAAACCAATCAGTTACCTTCTGCATGTTTTTATTTAGTTTTTTCTAGATCATGAAGTACAGAAGTTGCTTGTATTCCATCTCAAGAAGGTTATCTTTCAAAATTGAAGGTTAGAGTAACTAGAAGTACTTCAGTTAATTTCATTCCCTGTATTTATTTCAACATGACTTACAACTTTACCTTTTGATTTTAAGAATTAGATTCATGAATTAGGATTAAATGACAAGATAGGACAGATGCTCTGTTTTTCCTTCTTTTAACTTAGATTTTGACTAGTTTTAAGCTCTTGGTTCACCTTTAGGAAGTTTAGATTCAGTTTCTCATAGTTCAGATTGTACATCATTAGGAATCAAAGAACAGAAACCCCCAAAAACAATATAAAATACAAAACAACAAAGTAAGAAGGGTTAACTAAGCACATACAGTGCACTACACTTCATCAGCTTACAAACCTCAGTTGATAATTTATGCAAGCAGTTCAAGACACTAAATTGACTAAACACAAGTTATGCTTTAATACAAAATGAACAACCAATTAAGATCCACTAATTGTGGATCTAGTTCCTAAATCTAGAAAATATATAATCTATTAAAAACTAATTACAAATATCTCTCGAAATTCAACTACAACAAATTCCCATTTAATGACAAATACATAATAAATCAACCAACTACTAATTTTCCCAAGTATTACAAATAATTAACTAAATTCAGGAAGCCCACTTCTTGTAGTAAATGAAATTTATGAAAAGTGTGGTCAGAATGAATTCACTGGTAGTGATGCTCCTGCATCAATCCCCATGGTTTCTTTGATATGATATTTCCAACACTTACATCAATTGAGAGGGAACGTGAATATGGATTCTTTAATTTTCTATTGTAGGTGGTTCTTCTACAATTTATCCCTCTTTGATTATGCATTAAAGAGGTGATTATATTTGGTCAACATACGATGTGAATTTTACTACCACATGATTTGTTTTTGTTGGCATAAGCTTAGCTAACTATCTATCAAAAATAAATATTTGGTTCTTTATAGTATAATTGTTAGGTTTCTTTTTATCAATATATTCCTTAACAGTAGGGATGTTTTCAACAATGTAGTGATGTATGCCAACTATCTTTCCATATGTAATTAGGTTATGTTAAAATACTAGAAACTTGATTCCTTGGGGAAACTTTGCATTTCTAAGGAGTGCATTATGTCCTAAATATTGCTTGATCATTGACTACCATATATGAGACTTCTAGATGAAGTCTAACTCCTTTTCATTCTTTGCACATAACCAGTGTATGAGGGGTGATATAGTTGATCCAGGTGCATATTGGTGGCCATCAACCTATTCCACTTAGACCCCCAACATTGTTTCCTTTATGTTTCCTAATTTCCAGCGAAGTTTCCTATTTCAGCAGTTTTCTATTTTTGGCAGTTTTTTGGGTCTTGAACTTCCAGAGCTGTTTTGAGGCCCCAAATGGTATTTTCTTGAGAAACAGGCAAACATGAGGCCAACATCATTTCCATTTGTATTTGAAATTTTTTTTCCTTGGATATATATTTCTAATGAGGTATCATGTGTGCCAAACAAAGAGTGTATGCCAAAGTTACGACCCTCGGAAGTTGACGTTCCAACCAACCCTAGTGAGGCCCACAAGCTATTGGTGCTTCATCTCCTAGGGTTATATTTTTGGATTTTTAGGTTTCTACATAATTTATTGATGATAAAAAATCCTCCAATCCTAATTATAATACAGTTTAGAAGGCATGTATCCATCACATCTCTTCTCATAGATAAGCTACCATCGTCCGAGCTAGTTTGTTTACCTTTTGCATGTAAACAATTTTCAGGAGTTGCTATTTATTAATTGAAGTTATGTTTCATTCTATCTCTATGTTTTTTTTTAAATCTGTATTTCATTTTGTTCCTTCATAAATCTGGATCACTAGTATACAAAGGAAATGTTGTAATTTAGAAGGAAAACACAATATGCTTGCTTGTATAATGTTTCCTTGTAATTGGTATATGTGACCTTCTTGTTAATCCAAATTATCAATATCAAGAATAATAATTACGTATTCAACATTTATCTCATAAGAAAACAAAGGATTTATAGGAAATTTAAGTTGGGAAATATGTACATATTTATGATCTGTTGCTACCCAATCACGACTTTATTTTTTCAATGATGAAGAGTAATTATGAAGTGATGATGCTAGATCTTGAGTAGGTTATCTTAACCTTATTTTTTTGTAGTTGTCTTGAATAAGGATTTGGAGTTTGTTTCATTGCGGTTTTAGGAAAAGAAAACAAGCCTTGATCATCTATGATTGTTGATTTCTATTTGTAGATGCTTAAGATATTACTAATATTAGGGAAGGGTGTGAAATTCCTACAAGGGGTGCTAGCCATGAAGTCTATTTATCTCAACATATTCAAATTCCGATATGCCATATTTAAGGATGTGTAAAATTATTCAACACATTGGTAGCATGGGAAAGAAAAATTGTTGATAACTTAAATATTATGGGATAAGGGATTTATCAACTTACTTTTCCCATACATGGCATATTGCAACATTTAAATATTGATTGCAAGTTATAATTAACTATACCAAGGGTTATATCCATAGATAGTGATATATATTAGTCACCACAAATGATACAAAAAATGTAACTATGTAAATGCATATTAATGCACTAGTCCCAAGGGTTTCATGCTTTCTAAAATGTCAGCTTAGGCCTATACTAGCTCACATGTATTGCAACTAGAGTAGATTTGACAATGTCAATAATACCTCTAGTAGCTCGCCATATTATTACCAAAAAATAAGGGAACTAAGGCAATGAAAAAATTCACTTAAAACCTTACACCTCTCCAACTCATAAACAATCTCCTTATGTATCTATGACTATCATATCTCTAAATATATTGGCATTTTGAAATGGTGCCACAAGGCACTCCAAGGGACCAAATATTTATTGCAAATTATGAAGATACTGAATTAGGAATGATGTGATCCATAATCTTGATATCTTAAGTATGTATGTGTGTTTGTATTTATGTACATACATACATACAAGTAAGCATGCATGTTTCAAGGTTGAGAAGAATTTCTCAATGCATCTTTTAAATTGAAAATTTATGTTGTAAAAAAGGTTTGATTGCCATTGAAATTGATATTGGTAATTAGCTTTCTCTTACAAAAGGCTTGGATCTAAAAATTATTTTTTTTTGGAACACCAAGGGGAAGTTTTTGTGCAATATTCTTTTTCAAAAAAGCTTTCCAAAAGTTTGATTGTGAATGCAATTGAAATTGGCAATGAAAACGATACACTACAAGTTGGATAAACTTATGATATTACCATCAAGGTATAACATCACCTTTGGTACATGAATGAGTTAACATTTTGAATATGTCAAAGTTTCCATGTGCATGTATAAGTGTTTGGAAAAGAGCATACAATAGATTGTAGATTGTTGAGTTAAGATTAATCAAACAAATGATCATGAACATTCTAACTACAACCTTGATGTTTTTTATCATACAATATTTATAAAGTTATGAGAGATATCAAGTTTGACTAGATAAGTAGGAAATTTGTGATCCCCAATATTGATAGCCCAAGTATGTATGTATGTATGTATGTATGTATGTATGTACGTTTGTATGTATGTACATACATAAATACAAGTATGTATTTCCATTGAAATTGATATTGGCAATTGACTTTCTCTTAAAAAATATTGGATCTAAATTTTCTTTTTATTTGAAACACAAAGGGGATGTTTTTTATGCATATTCTTAGTCAAAAAAGGTTTCAAAAAGTTTGATTATGAATGAAATTGATATTGGTAATGAAAATGATGTACAAGTGGGATACACTTCATATATTACAATGAAGGGATAAAATCCCCTATGGTACATGAAAGGGTTAACATTTTGAATATGCTAAAATTTCCGTTTACATGTATAAGTGTATGGGCAAGAGCATGAAATATATTATAGATTGGTTAGTGAATTTTAGTATGAAATTTCTTGGAAGGTGTACAAAAAACATCACTTAAGTCACTGGTGACAAGTGACCCTAACAACTTTGGTTTCTTACGCTTTAGATCTACAATAATAAAACGAGAAAAACCTACAACAAAAAGATATATGTGATCCAACAATGGCAAACAACAATATATATCCAATGTAATAACCCAGTATGGAAAAACTTTTAAATGAATAATAATATTTATTGATAACACCTGGTGAAGGATATCTATAAAAGGGTTTTCAAACTCCCCTCATTGGGACGAGTCCTTTGATGTCCTTGATGCTTCAGTAATTGATTCTCTCTCAGTATGTGAAAACCCCAAAACAGTGTGTAGAACTCAAGTGGGAGCTCAAATGTAAGAAGACGATAGTGGTGATGATGATAATGATCATGGTGAAGAATGAATGGAAAACCATCTTATTTATAACAAAGTATTGGGTTGATATCGAAAATGGAAAATAATAAAATAATATTGACTAAATCAAGATCTAACCGTTAAGAATACTTTATTATATATTTTGGAGAGGGAAAATATATTTAAAATGGTCAAATTTCTTTATTTAGAAATAATTAAAGAATAAAACGATTTATTAATTATTTCGTGAGGATTAAGAATGGTGTGAAATTGAAATAATTATTAAATGGTGATTTAACAATTATTCCAATAATAGAATTAAGTAATAATAAATAAATAGTGATTTATTTAATTATTCCTAGGTGATTTAGTCAAATGTGACAATGAATAATTATGTAATAACTATTCCTAGAGAAAATTAAATAAATAATTATTTATTCAAACATTCTCATGGGGTTTTTTTAATTTTAATAAGAAATAATCTAATAAAATGGTTTACTAAATTATTTCCCATGGTGAAAGTGATTTTACTATGGTAAAATTAATCCTACATGGTGTATTTTGATCCACCTAGTTAGAAATGGTTAGGTGATCATTTTTTGGTGATAACAGATTTCCCCCCCAACGTATGAGTGTTAGGAGCAAATCGTATGACCAAAATACGTTGTAGGTTACACTTCCATGAGACACCAAAGGGGAGTCAGAGAGAGAGAGAGAGAGAGATGAAGTAATGCAAGGAAGGACAAAAATGGAGGGGGTGAGACCTACTCAACTGATAGAAGTCTCCTTTTATGTTGGAGTACATGATCTCAAATGAGGTGGGGGGGCATACCCATACCCACCGAGATAACCAAGTATAAATAATAATGGTGAGCCCACCAATGTGAGATTGAGCTACAAAGTAATTGATACATGATATGATGGAATTAACGGGCCAAAAAATAATACAATGAATCCCATATATGTAATGTTCCTGGAAATACATAGGTCAGGACTGAATACAATATCATCTGAGTACATGAGACATAATTCCCCTCGGGCTAACATGGTGAGGGGGCATCATAACCAAAGAAGGTGTGCTCAGCAGGAAAGGGCACCGAAGATATGAATGGATCATTTGAAGGATACATGCATGTTGTAGGTGCTGCAAGTGGCTAAAACCGAACCCATCACATTTGCGGAACTGCATCTAATACTGGATCAACATCTATGGACATCTGGGCATGTGGGGTGCTTCCTAAAGGGCCACCCCCTCATGAGGTATGGAACATATCACACACACCTGGGAATCACTGGTACAATCTTCTGGATCACCGGACGATCAAGTGTACAATTCTCAATTGTGTGATAATGAGTTGGCGTTGAGCACGTGAGAAACAACCAAGTCAAAGGGAAATGATGATTCTCTTTGCTTGATCTAAGGCACCAAATAGGGTTGAAGGTTAGAACCAAGGTACACCACCCTCTAAACCAAACTTCTGGAATAAATGTACTAAAGTTGACAGAAAAAGGCCCACCAGAGTTAAGGCAATGAGGAGTCCTCAACAAAGGCACGAGGTATCATAGTAGAGTGACTGATGGACTGACACCGAGGAAGATGATGGAAGGAAACAAGATGATTGGTGGGATGACAACTTCCCTTATCAGAGCATAATATTCATGGTTGGCTTGGCAGCGACTGACTCGATACCGGAGGGGATGGTCAATTAGTCATACGGGGGCTTTTCAAATATGGAGTAGTATACATGGAGGGAAAATATGAACATCATGGGATAAATGTGACACAAATATGTATGGAAGATTGTAATTGGACACAAGGGGACTCATAATAGACTCCATAGATACAAGGGTGACTCGATGATGCTGCCACATTGGGGAGGCTCAGAGGGGACCATAAAAACATGAGTAAATGATGGTTACTTATGACAAAAATTGACATGTGAGTCATCCAATGGGCAGGTAAAGTGGTACCGTAGTATAGATCGCTCAAATGAAGAAATTTTTTTTTAATAGGCGGTAAAGCAAAACCTCATAGAAAATATGGCTTCCTCGTGAATTGTTGCATTACAAAAAACAAAGGGAAACCCATTATAGAACTCGATGAGAGCTTTCCAATGGTGTTAACAGTTCACCAAACTGAGCTACAGTTTGGGTACAATGGGCAACAGAAAAACTAGGGGTTTTCCTATAAAAGGGTTTCTTACCCCCGAATCCAATTCATTTGCATAGCGAGTTGTTGGATAATTTGGAGAATAGGAGAAGTTACTATGCCTTGTGGAGATCGTCGCAGACAAACTGACCATCGGAATCAGGATCTGCAAGTTGGAGGTAGGTGGCCTAAAATTACTCATCAAGTTTGGTGGATTGGATTTTCATATTAGGGCTTCAACTCACTAGGGTAAACCCCTACTCTTCCTCACAGTCGGAGCACATGTTTTAGGCCCTGGTCTGCATTCTGGAATACAGAAACTGGGCCAATAAGTATGTCCAACGTAGTTTTGAGGGAAAAAATTTCATTCTGGACTAAGAGGAAAAGTAGGATGGGGGATCTCTGTTGAGCAGAAGTTTTGAACCCATGATTTATGCCTTTGACTCTGAATTGAAAAAAAAATGGTATGCTGCGGGTATGGTAGAGCTAAATGTGTCATGGCGAGAAAGATATTTGGGAAGTCTTCATGCTAAGATTCAGGAGAAACAAGAAGATAGAGGTGTTTTGGCACGGTATGGTGTGTTGAAGTTCTTGGAGAACCCATTGATGAGGGCTTGTGAGCCTTTGTTGTCGAGGATTGTGAGCTACTGGGACCCAAATCAGGAGGCCTTTATAGTACAGGGGCACAAGATCGAGATCACAATCTAGGACATATATTTTCTAACAGGATTGCCTCCCCTGGGGATGGTGGGGGAGATACATCCAGTGTTACCTCGTGTGAGGAAAATAGGATAGTTTATGTATCGTCACTGTGTACTGGGTATTCATGCAAAGGGCATGACCATCCAAATCAGTGACTTAGAGAGGCTTGAGACATGAGCTACAACCACATCAATGTTGTGGATCTTGGGTAGTCATGCCTTTCATCACATCACTTGGGGGAGGATGATGCTTATGGAGAGTGTGTTGGCAAGGACCTACTATGGGTGGTCCCAAGTGATTTTATCATTATTGAAATGACAGTTGACACTATGCAGGTGACGAACTAATGATAACTATTCATTTGGGACAGTTTTATGCTCATTCTTCTTTGAGAAGATCCCAACCATCCAACCACATGTACAGATATGTGATGGGGACCCACAGGAGCCCAAGATGTACCGTTGAAGGAAGCTACCGCGACGAGGTGGAGGAGGGGGATTCGAACGGGTGTTTCAACCTGATTTTTTTGCACATTGGGACCATATGCCACTATACATAGAGGACTATCCATTTAGTGGAATGAACTATCATGGAAATCCTGACTTACCACTTCCGCCAGGACGATCATGGGGTCCAAATGGTAAGTGAAAGTTGTTATATTTGATGCATTTATAGTTTGAGAAATATGTGTATGTGATACTGATTTCTACACTTTGTGGTATTCATATATGACACCAATGAGGCTAGCAGGATATACGGGTCGAGCCACAATGCATGGGGTTGCATATCAGGGTGGTTCTACATCATAGCAAATATCAGGTAGTGATGTTCTACTAGAGGATCTCTAACGTAGGTTCGACGTGATACTGACCAGGGTGACAGAGCATGGGTGGCATGAGGTAGAATATAAGTATACAAATGAGTGCATTGGTCTTCTCTCATAGTGGTGAGGTATCACAAGGCTCATTTCTATGGATGGCCAGGCAGTTCGAGACCTACAAGCTATTAGAATGGATCCATTGGCTCAGGAGCCTCCAGACAATAACGATTAGGCATAGGTACATGTGGGTCCCCCTTTTTGTTTTGTTGTAACATGCGAAGAGCATGTCAAATGTATTTAGAGTAGTGGACTCCAAACATTATATGTTGGATATTATGATACATAATATGGTTATGCATCATTTTGTGATGATTGTGTTTCACCATTTGCTTATGCTCTGGATGTCTTCTTATATATGCATGTGATACATTCCAATCTAGAATATTATTTGCAATGGTATCTACATAGTGATTTTGGGCTCTAGGAACATGATTAAATGTAATGGATTCAAATTCACGTTCCAAAATCTTAACTCATAGATATTTTCTAATTATGATAGGATTACGCACATGATAAACGTTGTTCAATTGCATGACAAGTAGCAAGGAATCAAGACAAACATGAAGGTGAAGGATGCAACGATCAAGGGAATTGGCTAACAAACCTATCATAGCATCATATTCGGCTTGTTTATTGGCGGCAGAACTAATGCAGATATCATTGGAGTGGAACAACAAATGCAAGGGGGTAAAAATGGCGCAAGCTAACGAGGTTGGATTCTTGGAGAAGAGACTCGCACCATCGACATAACCGATATGAGGTGTGGATGATGGATCCATTTGAAATATGCAAGAAGACAATGAATGAGATGATGGGGTATGCAAGCTACCTAAATGCAAGAAAAAGAAAAAGATACACGCATTTCAATGGGAAATTCTATGGGTAAAATTTCTTGAGGTAGAGTGCATTGCGAGGGTTAGGAAGGATTTCTCCTTCTGGACCCTCTAAAAGGTATGCCCCTTTTCCCAAACACTTACAGATGATGTAAGGACCTAGCCATAATGGTTCAAACTTCCCATGCCCCAAGACATCATGAGCTTAGTCATAAAGGATAAATATTTCGCCTTCGTGGAAGTTACGAGGGTGGAATTTTCGGTCATACTGAGATTTGGTGCGCTTTTTAGCCGCTTTAATGGTTTGCAATGCAACACGACAGTCTTCATTGGCGCACTTAAGCATAATAAGTTGTTGTTCTAGAGGTTGGGTGTCTAGGAGGAGTTCTGTGGCAATGTAAAGGGAATGGATTTCACACTCGATTGGTAAGACTACCTCCTCTCCAAAAATAAGGTGGAAAGGAGTGAATCTAGTGGTGGTCTTGAAAGAAGTTCTATAGGCCCACAAAGAAAGGAAAAGCACAAGGTTCCTGTTGGTCTTGTGTTTGTTCACCATCCACTGAAGCATAGTTTTGAGGATTTTGTTGACAACTTCAACTTGGCCATTTCCTTAGGGGCAGTAAGACGATGAATATTGGTGTTCGAAGCCCAACAAAGAGGATAGCTCATGCCATATCTCATCTTCAAAATTCCGTCCTTGGTCAGAGACCAATTATTTCAGAACCCCAAATTGAGTGATAACATAGTTAAAGAAAAAGAGGGTTGCAGTAGCGTGGTGTTATTGAACATTGGCATGGCTTTAGCCCATTTGGTGAAATAATCGACAAACATGATAATATATTTATGGTTATTATCATATGGGGGTTGACACTCCATAAATTCAATAGCCAATTTACAGAAAGAACCGACGGTGATGACATGATGGAGGGGAGCAGGTGGAGGTCATGCTTTAAGGGCGTATAACTGGAAATTGAGACAATGTTTGACTACCTCAATGAAATCACTAAAGAGAGAAGGCCAAAAATAACCGACGCGCATGATTTTCTAGGAAGTGGCCATTCCAAAGAGGTGACCACCACAAGTTCCACCATGGTAGGCATTGAGAACTTGCTCAACTTTAGCATCGGTGAAACAACTATGGAGGATAGTGTCAACACCATGATGATAAAGATCGTCACCGATGAGGAGGTAGCAAGGGGCTTGATGTCGAATACATCATCAATCATCACGAGTGAGATGGGGGGTGAATTTTTGGGTTCGCAAATAGGTAAGGATGTCGCCATACCAAGGATCATCTGAGGTAATGGCGAACAAGTGTTCATATAGAATATCATCATTTACCAGCGAATCCGGCTCACCAGTGGGGAATTTGGAAATGAATTCAGCAAGGGATAAACCTTTCTTACTCTTGGGTGTGACAAACTTGAGATTGAATTCTTGAAGGATAACGATCCAATGGGAATACTTCACGTGAATGATCCATTGACTCAATAGGAAGGCCATGGGGTTGGAATTGGTCACAACTTTGGTGGTGCGAGTGAGGATATAATGATGAAGCTTTTGAACAGAGAACACAACAGTCAATGCCAAATTTTCTTCATGTGAATAAGACATTGGGGGTCTGCTAAGGTTCTTACTGACATAATAGATGACATGCTCATTTCTGGCACCATCTTCTTGGATTATGACCCCAGTGACTGAATAGGAAGACGTAGAGATATACAATATGAAATCCCTCTCAAAGTCAGGTGGATTGATCAAGGGAGCGGAAGTGAGAGCACGTTTGAGGGCATCAAAATACTATTGAGCTTGGTCATCCCAAACAAATGGAATGTTAGATCGAAGGAGTCTAAGAAACTTGTGCACAGTGTTGTCATAGTCAGGGACAAACCTACGGGAGAATTTGGATTTGCCTTGGAGGCTTTGCAACTGGTACAAGGAGGAGGAAGTTCGAGAATGGCTTGAACTTTGAGAGGATCAAGAGTGATACCATCTTTGGACACAATGAAGCCCAAAATTCATTCGAAAAGAATGGAAAAGACACACTTAAGGGGATTGAAGCGAATATTATACTTGCAACATCGAAGGAAGATGGTACGCAAATCATGAATGTGTTGCAACTGAAGTTTGGAATGAGCGGTGAGATCGTCTAGATATTCAAGGATAATATCAGCTAGGTCATGGAAACAGTAAGAAATGACATGTTGAAAAGTGGCCACAACATTATTTAAACATAAAGGCATGACCCTATATGTGAAAGCTCACCACAAACTAGTGAAGGTTGTTTTAAGTTTATTGACATAACAGATACATATTTGGTTATACCCATAGAATCCATCCATAACTGGTCAATGATTTGTTCTATGAACGATGTGGGAACATTGTATTTGAGACAAGCTTGGTTCAGATCGTGAAAGTCTGTGAAGACACGGATGGTGTCTTGTTTCTTGAGAACGAGAATAGGATTGGACACCCTTGTGGTGTATTCGATAGGATATATGAAACCATCTTGCTTGAGCTTATTGATTTCAGCTTTGATAGCTTCACGTTTGGAAGGATGGATATGCCCATGCTTTTGGTGGACACGGATGGCATCGTTCGAAGTGTCGATGTGATGTTCAACAATGGCAGGATCAAATCTGGGCATTTCAGAATAAGACTGGACAAAAACATCACAAAATTATTTGAATAAATTAGTGTAAGTATTATTTTCTTTTGGGGTGCATTGTGCCCCTAATATGATATTTCTTCAATCCCTGGTTTATTCGAAATGTTGATTTTGATAGTAGGGGAGATGTTAGCAATATTTCCTTCTTCAAAAGCATCTGGTGCAGGAATGCGATTTCTAAACCAATTGACTTCACCATGAATGAAGTCTTTTGACTCCACAACATATTGATCATGGGTTTTCTAAGAAAGGAAGTACGCACGATGGTGAATATCATCCCAAGGATAATTGGGGGTGGTCATGGCTTCCATGATGTCTTCATTAGAATTAAATATGGGAGGATTGGAGGAAGAGATACCACATGATGAAGAGTAGCTATTTGAAGCATCTTCATGAGAGACAAATTTCACATACACATTGTCAAGGCTAGGAGGCAGGTGACTAGTAGATGTGAGATCTATCGATGTTGAGACCGAAGTGTACATCAAAGAAGGTTCAACAGAATCACAATAGGATATATCTATAGAGTCCCAATATATTGATCCCGTGGATGAAGACAGATAGATAATAGGAGTGGTACTATATGTCATCTCAACATCAGGAGGAGGGATCACAATGGGTGGTTGAGAGCCCTCTTATTCTGGTATAGGAGTGTGACCAGAACCCGCAGGTAGAGGAGAGGTGGAATCAATATGAGTGGCATCTAATTCGTGAAGCACTTCAGGTCTATCATGAAATTCTTTGAAACAGGGACAATGATGAGAAGAATGGCCATAATTATCACACAAAGCACATGGGTGATTCATGCGTAATAATATGTTCTTCTTAGCTAACTCGGTTAAGGTGACATGGACTTTAGGAATGTTAGAATAGGAATGTTAGAATCAGGAAAGGTATCAAAGACCACATTCTTGATATGGGGGATTTCAAGACAATTATTGGTGGCATGACCAACAACATCACACAAAGAACATGGAGGAGTATGCTTTGGCGACTTAGGAGAAGCTGGAGTTTGTTGGGGCGCCTTGTCTTTAGTTCCCTTTTTTTGGGCTTTTCCCCCCTGACAAGATGCTTTCACAATGGGAGCAAGTTCCTGTTGAGGTTTTCTTGGAACTTAAGCAAGAGAAGGGGTAGAAACAATAGGTTGAAACAGGGTCAAAGCAGTGTAAGGTTTGAGTTGATCAGGGGGAGTGTTTGCAGGGGGGTCAATCTACCAGACTAGGATCCCTAAGGTAATGTTAGGTAAAATAAACTTAGCCATGACAGGTGTAGAATAAACTCTCGGGGTGGAAATAAGAACAATATCTGACTAGAAGGGTAATGACCTGGGGAAACAACTCTGAGATAGTTAAGATTTGGGGGAATAGTTCCGGGCTGAAAAGGACTAGGAGAGATACTAGCAGAAGGAAGAGGACCTTCAGGAGTAGTACCTGAAGGCTGGGTTGAGTTTGGAACGACAAGTTGCGGATGTGCTGACTGCTGAGAAAACATACCAAAATGCTTGTGGAAGGCCTGTGATGCTTGGAGCATGTAAACATTGGATGAGTTAGGCTCATAAGGAGTAGGCAATGGACCATAATAAGCACCAAGCAAGGTGGAATCTTTGTAGACTCCAGGAGAGACATTGGTGAGGGATGAGATAGTCTTATTGCCAGTCATTGATGAGATAGTGGACTGAGGTGAAGTATGAGACTTAGGATCATAGTACATCAGTTGATCTATAGTGACAATCTTTCCATTATGAGGGAAGCACATATTATGGAAAACCACAGATGCGACAGATGACATAGCATAGGTGTAACTACGACCCAAGAGGATGTTATAATTTAATGGGGCATCAATGACCTCGATGTCAATAGAGACAGTCTTTCCAGCAATAGTGATAGGACAGTTGCGATATAAGCCAAGGGGCTGAGAGGGATGACCGTCCCAAGCACAGAGAGTGATGGTGGAAGGAGACAGGTTAGGTGAACCAAGTTTCTTCCAAACACTAGCATCCATCACACAGGTGGAGGCGCCTTCGTTTATGATACACCACTGAACAATGGCATTTCTTATGGAGACTCACATTTGAAATGTAATGGATGAAGGATTGGGAGGGTGTTTCAATTTTTCAACGTCAAATAAAATCATATGATCATCAGAGGGATCCACAACACCCAAAGCATAGAGTAGAGTTTTCCGTTGGGATGGGCATGTCTGCAGGACTTGCAACATTAACATGGCAATAGGAGACTATGCTAAGTCATCTACTATGCTATAAGAATGGGCAGATTTAGTAGAAGAAGTGTTTCAATGTAATGGACCTTTAGAGATATTGGGGATAACCTCTACCTTAGGTGGAGGGATCCGTAAGGTACTATTTGATGATGGCAGAGGCTCGGTGGAAACTTGGGGCTAGGACTCAGTTGCTAAATTAGTAGGTGGCTTGTCATATTGGCATGATCGAGTATGAAGTTTGACATGTTCGATGTTGACTTCATTGGAATTCATCATAAGAATATGATAATCATTGTGACTAGATGGTAGGGGTGGGGGAGCGTCATGAACTTATGTAGGTTGAGTAGTGATACATCCTTGGTGAGGAAAAGGAATGGTAAGAACAAATGGTTGAGATGAAGTAGGAGGAGGAGGAGGAGCTATGGGTTGCGATCCTCTTGAATCAGTTGCATCAGCTTCCCATAATTGACACATCTGAGGTAAAAGGGGACACTCATGAGTATAATGGCCATATATGCCGCAACAGGCACAAGGTTTGTTCGTACGAAGAGCATTATTTTTCTTGGGAAATCTACCTTGTTGATGTGTTGCGGGATTAGGTTGATTTGCTTGAGGTGCATTAGGTGGTGGACCTTGGTTACCTTGATTACCTTGATATTGTTGGTTCTGGTTACCTTTCCCCTTATTCTATTTCTTGGGGTTAGGTGAGTGGTAGAAGTTTCATGGAAAGAAGTCAATAGTTCGATACCAGTGTCATAACAGAGAGGTAACTGGAAATAGGCTAGAAAATATTTGGAAAGAGTCACAAAATTGGAATGAGTGGCTCTGGGATGATCGACATACCACTTAGCAGCAGGTCCAGTAAGAGTACGTTGGAAAAGGAAAATATGGATGGAGTCTTCAGTGATAGAATTGGATGAACATGATTTGTAGGATCTTCTCCAAGATTACCTTCAAACTTTGTGATTTCGGAAGGAAGCTTGGTAGGCATAACTGGCCTATTGGGGTCATGGAGAAGAGGATCGTTGATGAGATCTCTAAAATCAGGGAGACTCAAACCAACCATAAAAGGAATCAATGGAGTAGGAGTGACCATATTGGTGGAGGTTCCGATTGTGGGGTTACCGTGGTTAGTACCTGCGTTACCACCTTGGTTTCCTACACCCGCTTTGGTTCCCAACATGGTGACGGTACAGGGTTGATAAGACATGGAATCAAAGGAATAAATAGAAGAATAGGTAGAACTAGAGTCAGAATGAGGACTATAACTCGATAGGGAGTAGTAATATGTCCTAATGGAAACTGAGGGTTAAGGCCTCAAATTCTTTGTGACAAATGCCTAGGGGGCGCGATGGTGTCAAGGCAATAATGACTCTAAGGACTAAAGGGTTATGATAGGAGTAAAAGAGAAACAAACAACAAGAAAACACCCATTGTAATGGTGCCAAGTGTAAACTAACTATATTAAGGATGCTACTCTAATACAAGCAAGCACACCATATCAAAGAAAAAGACCTCTAGCCTATTGGTGGTCTAAATCCTCAAACAATCCTAAATATACTAGACAGATTCTGATCCCCGCAAGCAGACTTGTCCAGAGAAAGGTAGGGTAGAGAACCAATTGGTTCCCACAGCCAATCTTGTAGGGTGTTTTCCTAATATTGGTCACTACGTGATGGGCCTCTAAATTAGACATAAATTAAGGCTCATGCCTCTAAATTAAACATAAACTAAGGCCTATGACCATCCTTCAGCACATTAAACCTCTCTTTTTGCATTAGATAATGTATTTTTAACTTTAATATATTGATTAGGAAGGTTTATGAATAATTTAATATTTATGCCTAATATTATTTATTTTTGTGGAATATTATGAGAATATTTTGCAGATTATGAAGATTTGGAGGAAATAATTTAGGGACTTGCTCCCTACTATAGATGGATCAATAATAAATAATAAATCAACAAGATATTATGGAATTATGGCACATATTGTGGAACTCCAATGATTGAGAAAATCTAGGAATGTGTTCCTTGCCATTTAATGCAAATCCTTAGTATTGGGGACCAAATCCACTAATCAAGAGATTTTGATGGGGAAAGCTTCATCCTTTCATGGGGAATGATTCCTAATCATTTTTTATAAGTACCAAGTCGAATTTTCCTCTAGGGATAGATTTTCATTAGTGTTCTTGTGAAGAGAACTCGTATTTCTGCAACTCCATTGTATTTTCTTATAGGGATGTAATTGTATTGATGAAAATAATGAAGATTGGTGTCATGTTCAACTTCTAAATCTTATTATCCTCCATAGGTCTCTGAGTTTCCTTGGGCTTGGCCATCCCAGGAGCCTCAAAGCCCTTTTGTATCATTTTCTTTCCTTCTTTTCACTTCTTATTCACATGCATCTCTTGTTTTTATTTATTTATATTTCTGCATTTAGTATTAATGATTTCTTGTTGTAGGATTGGGTTAAATGATTTATGTAAGTTCTTTTGCATGATCACAAGTATCATTTCATCCTTGTAAAATATTTGGAAGGTCATAGTAATCATTGAGCTACTTGGATTAGCTTTCTTATTCCCAAATCTAGATTTATGGAACTCATTTGTGGCAATGAACAGTAAATTTCGGATATTTTTTAGAGCATGCTAACGAGCTTCAATCGAGTTGGTTCCAACTTGCATTAGATCACAAAAACATTCTAGTTCATAACAAAAATTACCCCACTACATTTTCACTTTATTAAGTTAGGAATTTTATAGATTTACTAGCTCGCTAGTTCTCAAATTTCTAGACTTTCGACTAGTAATTTTGTGTTATTTTTTAGCATGGGTTAATAGACGTCTTTCAAAGTGATTCCACTTGGAATGGGGACCTAAGAAATTCTAATCAATAATAAAATTTGTCCCATCCAATTTGGATTTGATTTTCTTGGTCATTCGATGAATTATAATTTCGTATAGTAAATTTGTAACATCCTTTAATAAATCAGGGGATCCTATAGGAGAACTAGGAGATCATGTAGGAGAACTAGTACATCCTGTAGGAAATCCTGTAGCGGCCTGTTTTGAGATCGAATTGAGAAAAATCATCATTAAAGTTGGGATTAGGCCCCTACTTTACCTCCAAGCCATCAAAACCATTGTACCCCTCTTGCTCCACACCTGTCTCCCCTGCTAAAGATCAAGGAAAGATTAGCATTTGCATTTATAAAGCAAAAAGACTTAAAAAATGAGTTATTTTATATTTGCACATGCACACAGCAGTTAGTACTCTCTCAATTAGATTTCATGCTCAATTAGTTTAAATCATCACATGTGATAAATAGGGTTAATCTAGGTTTCTTTTACATTTAGTTTATGGTATTTATGCAATTAGAATAGGTTTCTTTCCTTGTACTTTCTTTCTTGCAATAGATTAAGGTTCCATTTCAAACATTTCATTTTCTGTAATTAGTTTAGGATTTTACTTCAGTACATGCACTCCATTACATCATGAGAACAAAGGAAGGACACATTGTATGTTGCACATATAGTGTCGATACCTCTTAAGTTTGTACGAATCCCGGGTTGATAAGTAAAGTTTATAGCCTTGGGAGTTGCAACATTATTTTTGTAATACCGAGGCTCATCACTTTTTGGCTTCATTTCCGGGGAGGTGTCAAAGTATGCATTGTTTTCTTCCCTAGTTAATTCATTTCTTTTTACTTTTTGCAAAAACAAAAAAATAATTGCATTAGGCATATTTCATTTAAAAAATAGAAAAGTGCATTGCATTAGTGTTTTCATTCAATCATAAAAACAAAAAAATCTCCAACACCAACCCAGCCCCCCCCATTTGATCACGTGATGTAGTAAGAGCCACATCACCATTCACTTTTGCGGGTAGAAGAAGAAGATGGAAAATAATGTAGAAGAAATGGATGGAGATGATGACAATGAGGAAGATCCTCTCAGATTTCCCATTCAATATACTGATGGTAATGTGCACATTAAGAACATCCCTCCATCTTTTCTTCCAAAATTTCGTGGTCTAAGGGCAGAGGATCTAGAAACCTTTCTCTTTGAATTTGAAATTGTTTGTAGATCTTATGGTTACTTATGAAAAACTCAAAAACTGAGATTGTTTTCAGCAACATTTAAGGATAGAACTTTTAAATGGTTCATGAGTTTAGGGACTAATTCAATAAGATCATGGAATGATATGCAAAATATATTTCTAGAAAAATATAAAGATCATGATCTTAAAGAAGAAATATGTAGAATGAAACAAAAATAATATGAGAATCTAGAGGATCCAATAGAAAGGTTCATGTATAATTTTAAGAGGGCAAAACTACATCATTTAGGATCCGACACACTAAAAACCCTCTTACTTAGAACAATTAGGGAT
The DNA here is from genome assembly GCA_031772625.1 of Pinus tabuliformis. Classification (NCBI taxonomy): domain Eukaryota; kingdom Viridiplantae; phylum Streptophyta; class Pinopsida; order Pinales; family Pinaceae; genus Pinus; species Pinus tabuliformis. Next base: position 79,575,932 of record CM062807.1, read on the forward strand.
GAATGGGTTAATCTCTTTGATCTCATGAGTAGAGGTGATGTATACCAATTATCACTTGAAGAAATTTGTGAAATATGCAAACACATATCAAGAGGAAGGGAAAGAGTAGGTAAATCGACATCAAGATCGGTAAGTCAAGCTAAACTTGGAAATTTGCTTGATAACTTTAAAACATAAATTCTTAGCAATCTAAGTGAACAAGTAGAAATGTTAAGAATACAAAATGAGCAAAAAGAAGATGTTGATATTCGTGTTGTCCATGCAGAATCACATGATGTTAAATGTTGCTCCTCATTACCAAGGTTGAAGGAAGTTCACCAAGAGGATAATGGAGCAAGTCAATTGCCAATGCAGCTATGTTATGTAGCTCCAAGAGGACCATGACAGCCTAGTCAACCTAGTATGATGCAAGAGCCTAATTCACAATTTCAAGGTTATGCATATCCACCTCAAAGTAATTGGAACACACCCTTTCATTGGCAACATTAACCATCTCAACCCCAAAACCAATCTTAGCAACAAGGTTGGCAAGGAACTTATGGGAGCCATCCACAATATCCTCAGTTTTTTCCTCAATATCCTCCATACCCAACTCCATGTTATCCTTACTATTCACCTCCACCACAACCACAACCCCAACCACATCCATCTCAAATATACACTCCCACTCAACTACATGTACCACCATTTCCAAACCCACACATTGAAGTAGTTTAGCCTGCTTATAATGTTGAGGTACAACACTCCCAAACATCTCCTCTTGAGCTCAATGGTATTCACCATAGCTCAGGAAGAGTATTGCAAAAAAAAAATATCTTGATATCATTGAAGGACCACATCCAGAAGAAGAAGATTCGAATGAGAATACCAAAGAATCATGGGTTGCACTTAATGAAGAGTAGACATCAAAATCAGAGATTGAGAAAGCTCTCTCATGGTAACCATAAAATCCTGTATTCAAGAGAACAATTAGCAAAAAGAGGAAGATTTGAAGGTCATGGTAGAAGAAGGCATGAAGAATGATCCAGATAAGAAATCAAACCAAGGACATGAAAGTTATATTGAGGTTTGGTTACAGACAGTCACTAAGTTGCAGCAACACTCTCTTTTTCAATTATGTTTGATATCATCAAATTCAAAGCATTTGATCACTCAAATCCAAGTACATGTCAAAGCATACATTTCAAGCCTCCACATCATCTTGTCTGTCATCTTGATGTGCACGTGGCTCCATTGGAAGTATTCTTGTACTTGAAAGTGATTTTGTTTTTCAAGTAGGGTAGGGTAAAAAAAAAAAAAAAAAAACCTGAAGTGAAAACCTCCTTTGAGGCGCCTAATATTGGCTCATTGATTGAAAACCTCCATAAGGCGGTTAATGGGTTGGGAAAAAAAAAAAAGATCCTAGGTGAAAACCTCCTTTGAGGTGCCTAGACAAACCAACTAGTTGAAAACCTCATTGAGGTGGCTAGTAGGTCTAAAAAAATAAACAAATAAATAAAAATAAAAAATAAAATAAAATAAATATAAAAAATCCTTGCTCTATGTATCTCTTTGATGAATGTAGGTTCTCCCCAACATCTACATGGAACAAAAACAAGTTGCCACCAAAAAAAGAAAAAATAGGTCAAACGTAGTCAAAAGAATTCAAATTTTGACTTTCTCCTCCTTTGCTCAAATGCTCCAACAAGGCCAAAGCCATGCCAATCCATCACCCTCATCTATTTCCACCATCCACCCATCATTCTCAAACTTTTTCCATTCAGTTTGCTTGTTGTCTAAAAAGACTACAGGAAGGCTCTATTTTACTACAGGACACAAATACATAGAGCAGAAATTTATTTTTTCCATAACTTTAAAACCATGCATCCATTTAAAAATTTGTTTCATGGGGAGATGCATATGGATGATGGTAAGATTCCCAAGAAATTTCAGCAAATTCCAGTGCACGGTTTCCAATAAATTGACCTCCATCACATTTAGCCATTTTTAGCTTTTCTTGAGATCCGTTCATACCTTGACCAATTTTTTTTATGGAGAGGTGCATAATGGTGATGGCAAGATGCTTAGAAAGTTTCAGGTCAATCCATTCTACCGTTTGGGAGATATGGACAAAACAAGTATGCTACAAGACGTTGTCCTGAATTACTAAAGGAGTTTCCTATAGTACTACAAGAAGTTCTGAAAATATAAAAGAAGGCCGAGACGAAGCTACAAGAGGAAATATGATGGAGAAATGGGTAAAATATTCTTTAGGAAGGTTGATATAGGTCCGCCAACACCTACACATCAACATCAACTCAGCAACAGCATGCATGTCTCTCCAACAACCATAAGTTAGGTATAGGAATGCAATATTCTTGACCTCTTCTCTTAAGCATATTATAGTTAGAAATTTGTTATCAATGCATGAGAGATGAGGTTTTATAAGCTAAGGATGGGTCACTTGTCTCATCCACCTTCAACTAGTTAATTGTAGCTCACTCCTTCACTCATGCAATGTTGAAAAGTCAAATTATGAAGGGTTATGATTTCAAGGAATGAGGACAACAGTTAAAAGAAGAAATTTTTGCAAAGGCCAAGTCACCACATCACTCCAAGACCTCCATCCACTTCATATTCACTATTCATTCATCATTCATCCATCCCATTTCATTCTTGAAAAAAAAACAAACAGAGCCTCTCCATTTTCATAAACCTACACTACTCCCTACCAACCCTAGCATCATCATCCAATCCCTCTTCATCATTTCTCAGTTCCCATGCAGTTAGAAAACCCTGAAAGAGGAGTAATGACTACTATAAGAAGACAGAATGTTGCTACAAGAAGGAAGAAATGAACAAATTATGTTAAACCCCAAGATGGCAGAGCTTAAGAGAGACCTAATCAAAACAGAGAACTCCAAGGCCATTAGGCAGTCATCTAGGCCACAAGAGAGAAGAAGAAGGAAACAAAAGGAAATGAGGCATTCACCATCAAAACAAAACTCAAACTGCAGTGATGAAAAGATGTTTTCCAAGAGGTCTCCAATCTCTTTCTAGCTTTTGTCCAAGGCCTAAAAATGGGAAAAAGGCATGGGAGTCAAGTTGAGGGCCTGTCCTAGGCTCAAAATATCATTTATGCTCAAAAAGGGTTTCCTGTAGTTTTAACAAGGTTTCCTATAGTTTTGACACTACAAGATGTCCTAGTTCTCATCTAAAGACATTTTTAAGGTTTCAGAGGCTTCAAAAATGGTGGAACAAGGTAGTAGAAGGTTGATAAGGATGTGGAAGACCTTGCCAAACTAAAAAATATTCAAGAACCATCTTGAATAAGGGGAAGAAGGCAAACTAATGGTCTCAAGAAACAAGGATTTTTCTTTGCACAAATATGTTTTTTGGCTTGTCCTTAGAAAAATTACAGCCAAGATTATTAATGCACAAGAGGCAGGCCACCAAGGCCATGAATGAGGCAGAATGAGCTCACTAAGTTGCTCAAAGGATGAGCAACACTTTCAGCAGGGGGGTATGATGGGCCTCTAAACTAGACATAAATTAAGGCTCATGCCTCTAAATTAAACATAAATTAAGGCCTATGACTATCCTTCAGCACATTAAACCTCTTTTTGCATTAGATAATGTGTGTTTTAACTTCAATATATTCATTAGGAAGGTTTATGAATAATTGCATATTTGTGCCTGATATTATTTATTTTTGTGGAATATTATGAGAATATTGGGCAGATTATGAAGATTTGGAGGAGGAGATAATTTAGGGACTTGCTCCCTACTACAGGAGGATCAATAATTAATAATAAATCAACAAGATATTATGGAATTATGGCACAGATTGTGGAACTCCAATGATTGAGAAAATCTAGGAATGTGTTCCCTGCCATTTAATGCAAATTCCTAGTAATAGGGACCAAATCCACTAATCAAGAGATTTTGGTGGGGAAAGCTTCCTCCTTTCATGGGGAATGATTCCTAATCATTTTGTATAAGTACCAAGTCGAATTTTCCTCTAGGGATAGATTTTCATTAGCGTTCTTATGGAGAGAACTCGTATTTCTGCAACTCCATTATATTTTCTTACAAGGATGTAATTGTATTGATGAAAATAATGAAGATTGGTGTCATGTTCAGCTTCTAAATATTGTTCTCATCCATATGTCTCTGAGTTTCCTTGGGCTTGGCCATCGCAGGAGCCTCAGACCCCTTCTGTATCATTTTCTTTCCTTCTTTTCACTTCTTATTCACATGCATCTCTTGTTTTTAATTCTTTCTATTTCTGCATTTAGTATTAATGATTTTGGTTGTAGGATTGGGTTAAATGGTTTATGTAAGTTCTTTTGCAGGGTCGAAAGCACCATTTCATCCTTGGAAAAGCTTTGGAAGGTCATAGTAATCATTGAGCTACTTGGATTAGCTTTCTTATTCCCAAATCTAGATTTCTGGAACTCCTTTGTGGTAAACAATAGTAAATTTCTGTTATTTTTTAGAGCATGCTAACGAGCTTCAATCGAGTTGGTTCCACTTGCATTAGATCAAAAAAAAATTCTAGTTCATAACAAAAATTACCCCCTGCATTTTCACTTGATTTAGTTAGGCATTTTATAGATTTACTAGCTCATTAGTTCTCGAATTTCTAGACTTTCGACTAGTAATTTTATGCTAATATTTAGCATGGGTTAACGGAGGTCTTTTTGAGTGATTCCACTTGGAATGGGGACCTAAGAAATCCTAATCAATAAAAAAATCCCCATCCAATTTGGATTTGATTTGCTTAATCATTCGATGAATTATAATTTCGTATAGTAAATCTGTAACGTCTTGTAGTAAATCAAGGGATCCTGTAGGAGAACTAGTACATACTGTAGGAAATCTTGTAGCAACCTGTTTTGAGCTTGAATTGAGAAAAATCATCATTGAAGTTGGGATTAGGCCCCTACTTGACGTCCAAACCATCAAAATCATTGTACCCCTCTTGCTCCACACCTGTCTCCCTGCCAAAGATCAAGGAAAGATTAGCATTTGCATTTATAAAGCAAAAAGATTTTTAAAATGAGTTATTTTATATTTACACATGCACACAACAGTTAGTACTCTCTAGATCATATTTCATGTTCAGTTAGTTTAAATCATCACAAGTGATAAATAGGGTTAAGCTAAGTTTCTTTTACATTTAGTTTATGATCTTTATGCAATTAGAATGGGTTTCTTTCCTTGTACTTTCTTTTTTGCAATAGGTTAAGGTTCCATTTCGAACATTTTATTTTCTGCAATTAGTTTAGGATTTGACTTCAGTACATGCACTCCATTACATGATGATAGCAAAGGAAGGACACATTGTATGCTGCACATATAGTGCCGATGCCTCTTAAGTTTGTACGAACCCCAGGTTGATAATTAAAGTCGGTAGCCTTGGGATTTGCATCATTCTTGTTGCAATACTGAGGCTCATCACTACGATTACCTTCATCCCACAAGGGTGGTCAAGTCTTGAGATTCTTTGTGATCAACCACCACACAAGATTCCCTAACACGGGTTGGGTAGACCCAAGGAGAACCGCTCGCATGATGACCTAGCATAACCTCCTCTGAATCAGGTTTCTTACGCACTTCAGCTTTGGACAAGGATTTTAAACTCCCTAATATGTCAACTTCAATGTCTCAATATAAGTAATTGATGGTGTTATTGGAATATTATCCCATTGATCCTACACCTAAACTACACAGATTGTTTGACCCTGGTGGATAAGTGGAATTAATATATGTATGGTAAATTATTAAGGTGTAGTATTTCAAGTCTTGGCTTGGCCGTGTTAACCAATCTCATGTTCACTTAGGGTGTGAGTGTGTGAAAATGATGTGTCAAGTGGATGAGTTAATTGAGTATGTTTTATGATTCCATGTGATGTTGAAAATAAAGTGTTGAAATATTGTAAATAATGTTGAAAATGACAGAAAAATAAACAATCAATCAAGCACAAAAAACCCCACCCAAAAAGGCTATCAAGCAGCTAAGAAAGAGAAGGAAACAAGCTACTAGAAGACACATAAAATGCCTAAAATAACTAATGTCAAAGGGACTGAGATTTAGAGGCACTAATCTATTATAAATGGTGCATATATACAACAAAAATTAGAGGTGACAAATTTTGTAAAGGATAGGTATGAAGCTCAAAAACCTAGGATTCTCAAGGGGATCCTAAGGGGGAAAGGAAAAATCCAAAATCTAAAGGGAGAAAAGGGGAAATAAACCTATCCACAAGTGTTGTAAATTAATGGAGCAGACTTTGAAAATCAATGTCTAAAAATGCAGAAACCCTAGACTCCTCACCAAGCCAATCTCTTTCTAAAAAGGTGGAGGTGTACTTTAAACCCTAGGGGAGTTTTTCCTTCCTCAAAGAGAAAAATTAAGAGAATATAGGCCTAGGGGATACTGAAATAGAGATAAGAACCCTTCCCATTCCACACACAACACTCTGGGCAATTCTGTAAAAAAAAAAAAATGCAGGTACTGAAAACAGTGGAAAACACAGATAATAGTCCAAAAATTACATTATTGAACACAAATTTGGGGTTGAAAAGTGTGTTTTTTTCCCGGGACTCTCAGTCGGCAGATCTCACACATATTTTGTCGTCTCTTGCTCAGCTAGTACTTGTGACCTGGAAACAGTGGAAAACACAGATAATGGTCCAAAAATTACGTTATTGAACACAAATTTGGGGTTGAAAGATGTGTTTTTCTCCTGGGACTCTCAGTCGGCAGGTCTCACACATATTTTGTCGTCTCTTGCTCGACTAGTACTTGTGACTTGCAAAAAGAACCATATAAACATCAAAATCCGAAAATTTAACAAAAAATGAAGGAAAACTATAAATAGAAATTGAGAGGGTATAAATTTGTAGAAAACCCTAAAATTTACTGAAACTTCAGTCACCCAAGAATTGAATTACTACACCAGTGGAGTCACCATTTGTTAGTATAAAATTTCTTGGAAGGTGTACCAAAAACATTTCACTTAAGTCACTAGTGACAAGTGACCCTAACAACAATTTGTGGCTACTTATGCTTTAGATCTACAATAATAAAACGAGAAAAAACTGCAACAAAAATATATATGCGATCCAAAACAGCAAACAAAAATATATATCCAATGTAATAACCCAATATGGAAATACTTTTAAATGAATAATAATCTTTATTAATAACACTTGGTGAAGGAGATCTACAAAAGGGTCTGCAAATCCCCCTCCGTGGGACAGGTCTTTTGATGTCCTTGATGCTTCAGTAATCGATTATCTCTCTCAATATGTGAAAAACCCAAAAGAGTGTGTAGAACTCAAGTGGGATCTCAAATGTAAGAAGACAATAGTGGTGACAATGATAATGATCATGGTGAAGAATTAAGGGAAAACCCCCTTATTTATAACAAAGTATTGGGTTGAACTCGAAAATGGAAAATAATAAAATAATATTTACCAAATCAAGATCTAACTGTTATGAATACTTTATTATATTTTTTGGAGAGGGAAAAGATATTTAAAATGGTCAAATATCTTTATTTAGAAATAATTAACAAATAAAATGATTTATTAATTATTTAGGAATGGTGTGAAATTGAAATAATTATTAAGTAGTGATTTAACAATTATTCCAATAATAGAATTAAGGAATAATAATAAATAGTGATTTATTGAATTATTCCTAGGTGATTTAGTCAAATGTGAAAAGGAATAATTATTTAATAATTATTCCTAGAGAAATTTATATAAATAATGATTTAATCAATTATTCTCATGGGGTTTTTTTAGTTTTAATCATAAATAATTTAATAAAAATGGTTTACTAAATTATCTCCCATGGTGAAAGTCATTTTACTATGGTAAAATTAATCCTACATGGTGTATTTCAATCCACCTAGTTAGAAATGGCTAGGTGATTTTTTTTGGTGATAACAGTGAATATTAGTTAAACAAATGCTCAAGAAAGATCTAACTACATACTTGAGGTTTTCTTTCATACAATATATATAGTTACGAGAGAGATCAAGTTTGACAAAACCTATTGTGAAAAATAATATTTTACAAGTGAATGATGGATAACCATTAATATTTGCAACAAACTGGTGGTTTTCCTTCTTTAATGGTGGTTAAGGATTCTCAAGTTGTGTGCTTCCATTTTTTGAGATATTGGAGTGTTCCCTCGTAGGTCAGGTGTTGGGCTACAAGGTTGGACTCTTGAAGTTGATATCATTTCCTCCCTATTTAAGTCAAAGTGCGTGCACCTTTTTCTTCCTTTCTTTTTTTATTAAGAAAGAAACTATATATTTATTATTTCATAAGAAATCAAAGTATACATCTAATTGATCCTCATAGCCCAAGTCCTAAACATCAAAGCTTTCCATTTCACTTTCCGAGAAGACCCAAATTACCAAAAAAATATATTCTAGACAATCTCACCATATAAACAAGAATACAAAAAGAACATTCCAAAATATCCCCATAGATAATATTATAGAACATACGATAGACTTGACGTCAAAATTGGAAGTAAAGAAAAGCATGATTAATATAGTTTTTTTGGAGTCTCGGGAAAAGTTACCCACCTTGATATTATGTGTAGACCATGACCCCTTCATCTAACTTAATAGAATCTTTTAATAAAATCTCTGCTTCTTGATTGAACCTTCTACAAATATCTTTAATTTAAATCAGGATATATTATTTAATAAATTCAAGAATCTCTTATTGAAGTATTTGATCTTTTGTTAGGATTCATTTTAATTCTAGATAGTTCTAAAATTAGAGTATTTGGTTTCTTATTTTCACCAAACATCTTAACAAAATATTTTTTGAATTCATTCTAGTTAGTAATTGAACCTTGGAGAAGTTCAACATACCATGTAGAATCTTTTCCCTCAAATGTAAGTGGAAAAAGTCTACACATAACATCTTCATATTGAATACCCATTAAATTAACAATGATAATAAACTTAATTACATGATCCTCTTGAGTCTCTTTAACATATGGGTCATACTTGGGTACAAACTTCTTAGGGTGTTTTGGTAGATTTTGTAGTGGTCCTACTACAATAGAGTAAGCCGTGGTTTCCTTAAATTTTTCTCCATGTTTCTTGAACTAGGTGGTAGTGAAACTGTGGGAGTGTCGTGTGGACTTCCTTTTAGTGATTGCTCAAAAAATACTCGTAGCAAATCTAGTGGGCTTACTAAAGTAGAGTAAGCCATGGTTTCCTTTGTTTGTTGGCCATGTTTCTTGAACTAGGTGGGAGTAAAACTATGGGAGTGTCTTGTGGAATTCCTTTTAGTCATTGCTTATAAAATCCCCAAAGCGAATGATAGAAAACCATTAATATTTACAACAAACCGGTGGTTTTCCTTCTTTATTGGTGGTTAAGGATTCTCAAGTTGTGTGCTTACATTCTTTGATATATTAGAGTGTTCCCTCCTAGGTTAGTTGTTGGGCTACAAGGATGCAATCTTGAAGTTGATATCATTTCCTTCCTATTTAAGTCAAAGTGTGTGCACCTTTTTCTTTATTTCTTTTTTTATTGAGAAAGAAACTGTATGTTTATTATTTCATAAGAAATCAAAATATACATCCAATTGATACTCATAGCCCAAGTCCTAAATGTCAAATCTTTCCATTTCACTTTCCGAGAAGACCCAAATTACCAAAAAAAACTATTCCAGACAATCTCACCACATAAACTAGAATACAAAAAGAACATTTCAAAATATCCCCATAGATAATATTATAGAACATAGGATAGACTTGACCTCAAAACTGAAAGTAAAGAAAAGCATGATTGATATAGTTTTTTTGGAGTCTTTGGTAAATCTACCTCGCCTTGATATTTTGTGTAGACCATGACCCCTTCATCTAACTTAAAAGCATCTTTTAATAAAATATTTGCTTGTTGATTGAACTTTCTACAAATATCTTTAATTGAAATCAGGATATATTATTTAAAAAATTCAAGAATCTCTTATTGAAATATTTGATCTTTTGTTATGATTCATTTTAATTCTGGATGATTCTAAAATTAGATTATTTGGTGTCTTATCTTCACCAAACATCTTAAGAAAATAATTTTCAAATTCATTCTAGTTAGTAATTAAACCTTGGAGAAGTTCAAAATACCATGTAGAAGTTTTTCCCTCAAATGTGAGTGGGAAAAGTCTACACATAACATCTTCATTAACAATGATAATAAACTTAATTACATGATCCTCTTGATTATCTTTAACATATGGGTCATACTTGGGTACAAACTTCTCACGATGTTTTGGAAGATCATGTAATGGTCCTACTAAAGTAGAGAAAGCCATGGTTTCCTTGGTTTTACAGTCATGTTTCTTGAACTAGGTGGGAGTGAAACTGTGGGAGCATAATGTGGACTACCTTTTAGTGATTTATCAGAAAATCCTTGTAGAGAATCTGGTGGGCCTTTTGGTGGATATTGTAGTTTACTTATACCACTAGACAATTCTAGGTTTATTTCATTTGGTAAGTTGTACCCTTTAAAATTTCAGATAAATGAGCACCTAATTTAGCTTTTATAAACTCATGAGACTCACTTAGTTTTTATTTTCTTAGAAACCTACCTCTTTTTGGAATAATTAATTCCATATGGGAATGACTAAGTTCTTTACTCTATGCTCTTGTAAGAATGCTTGATAGTTGAAATTCAACTATTGTTGGAACCATGTTTATGAAGCCCCACTCTTATTAATAAGTTCATATTGAGAGGTTATAATAGGTGTTACATGCCATTTTGTCACATCTATGCAAAAGGACCTGAACCTGGGTCTCTCACCATCCATTACATTTTGCATCAATTCCCTGCAAGGCCAAAAGAAAAACTATTTCCAAAAGTTATAAGAATCTTGGATTACATTGGCTCAAAACCCTAATTTAAGACCTCATTGCACTTACTCTCCTGACAAACTATGATGGTGCAGGTTGCACACATGCAACTTGCACTGGTCAGCGCATGTTTCCCTTACAATAAGTGTGATGACACTTGGAAATGAGGAAAAATAAAATATAATTTTGAAGCTTCCCCTTCTGGATGCTTCAGGAACCAATTCTTCCATTTACTATTGAATATGTTCTTGAATTCCTACTAGTAAGGCTTTATCCCTTATTCCATGGACCTTATCCCCTTTCAAAGTGGATCTAACCTTAGTATGGTGGATCTACAACTTCTTCATTTTTCCTATAAAAGAACTACCTGCTATAGAGTCTAGGTTGGCTTTTGGAGACTCTGATTCTTGCCCTTATGCTGCTCATTTGACTTTGGAGGTCCATAATCCATCCTTAGATATTGATGAGATTGGAGGCTTATCATTGTGGAAAAGAAAGGATGAGAAAGTTGGGAGAGATTCACAACATCAAGGCCTAAAAGGGGTTGTAATATTTCTCTATTGTTATTAATACAAAGTGCATTGTTTTTCCCATACACTATGTCTTTGCTTTTACATGTGTAGAATAAGATTCCTTGATGTCCTGTTTAGAGTTATTTGAATATATCATATTTTCTATTTTGGTCTTTTTGTTCTTTTGGTTGATTTGTGGGTTCTACTTTTGGAAGTCAAAGTTGGGGCTTGAGGGAACAAGTGAAGAGAAGAAGGAAGCCTCCATTAGATTCCAAGTAATTATTCTTCTTATGTTTAAAATATCTCTATGGAAATACATTGTGTTTTGTCTGGTTGTTTCTATGTTAAGCCACTAAACCTAGGGAGATCGCTTATGTCCACAGAAGGGATTTGACAAAAAAATAATAGGATTGTTTTATGATTCAAGTTCTTGCAGGTTAGGAAAATGTACATAAGGTTATGATATGATTGATTCAGAAGGTTTTCAAGACTGTGGACTCTCTTCAAACACTTTCGTTATTGGAACCCTTTGAGATGGCGTATAGGACAATCTTGATGACCTAGATAAATTTGAAGCCTTTCCCGCCATTCAAAATCACTAGCCTTCCCTCTACTACCTGAATTTTTAATGTTTAGAAAAATATTATGCCAAAAACAATGAGGGAGTATCACTCGACCAAGGTCTAAATTAGGCCTATATTCATTTGTTATGGTGATATCCATTAGTATGTGGACTTGGTTGTCACCAAAAGAATTTTTTGGATACAATATAATATCGATCCAAAAAAAATTATATATAATCTAAAGGCTTATTATATAGTATATATAATATATTAAATATAATATGTAACTAATATACAACCAATATAGCTAGGAGTGAGTTTATATAAGAATCATACACAAATGGAAGATTATTTATTGAATAAGAGGAAGCGATTCACAAAATTCCGTAATTATTAAAACACAAGTACATATCTTCGTGTTTTTTGAATAAACAATTATTCAAAAAATAATATTGTGCCTACTTGTATCTGATAAAAATCCATTATAGAGATTTATTGAAATGAAAAATAAATCCATGCCTCAAAATGAAAATTTGAAGTGAACAAACTTATAGAAATGTAATCTAAACAATTACAAGTTTCCCACAATCAACTTCTACAATAGAAATGTGGCTTCCCAATTTATTATTCTCATTGATAAGAATACACACCTTATAATACCAAGTTTTCCAACCTCCTTTTCATTGAAAGAATTATTTTTATACCAATCTATTGTTCAGTTCTATCATTCAACTTCCTAAGAGTTTTTGTTGAAACAACCTCAATAATTTAGTAAAAATCATTTGGAAAATCATTTGATTATTCCTTTTAATTCATAATAATCATACAAGTTTTTCTTCATTTTTTCTATTGAAGGAATTTATCATTGTATAACAAAAAAAATGTTACACATGTGACTATGTCTAATTCAAGGTATTTAATGTGTGTTATTCTCTATTGGTCCATGAGAAAATGTTCCAATCTTCCTTTAGTTTCTCTTTCTTCTCGTACTCTTGTTCTTCAGGAGTATTTCTTCATATATACATCTACAAAACAAAATAACATAAAATAATTAACATACTCATCTAAATTCATATTTGAAACTCAAAATCCAAGTAAAAATGTTTACAAAAAAACATTATTAAAATGGTTAGTGTTCAATGATTTGTCCTTTAAAAATCAATTTAACTCAATTTAATCCCCAAAAAATGGGATCTGAATTTATCAATTGCATGATAAATGCATTGTTGGTTTAATAAGAGACTCATTTTTACCTCGAGCAATCATGGTGGTTTTATATCAAATTGGTTAGGTGAAGTGAAAATATGCAATTTGTAATAATCTTTCGAGCAATGTATTTCATGTGCAATTACATCATACAATGTAGTTAATAGAATACTTAGGATTATTTTGGCCTTAATCACATACTTAATATGCATATGAAGCCTTAATCACATACTTAATATGCATATGAAGCTTGTGACTTCATCATCAATTTCAAGCATATACACATCATCGATGACACGTAAGGCATATGTAGTGCCATGTAGACTTAATCCTATGACATGGTGCATAACTTGGTAATTGACTTGTTCTCACATTGACATCATGATATATGAAAAGTGGCCAGATATTTGGGTATCCATATATCCATATAAATCAAATAAATCACTTTTTTTTTTTTCTCTGAAAAAAAATAAATCAAATAAATCACTTTTTTTTTTCTCTGAAAAAAAATAAATCAAATAAATCACTTAGTGCGCAACCCTAAATCCAAATAAAAATCCACATGAAAAAATTCATCCTGAATCTAGGCATAAGGGACATCATGGTAGCATGCCTTAAAAGTATTTCTATATCTGGACGCGTTTAAAAAAGAATGTAATTTGGAATTCGGGTATATGAAACTTTGCTAACAAATTTCTATATGCTAACTTCTAGATCCATATTTGATAATTAAAAGAAAAGATATCCAACATTTGGGTATTCAAAGAAGTCCAAGAAGTGTTCTTTACAAGGTACTCCAAATCTAGATATAGTATTCTTTCATTGACAAGTCATTAGTCTAGATCAAAAACCACATGGGATATGTGGATTGACATGTCAAAAATTCCACATTGTCCACCTTGTGTGTCAAACTTAGAATATCATAAAAATTAAAGGAAAAACTTTAATATCAACATCTCGTATCCAACATTCCTAGGAATTAATATAAAACTATCAAGTCTCCATCTAGATTTGGATATAACTAATTTGGTATTTTCCTCGACTCAACCTGAACTATTTGAAATGAATTCAGATACGGATTAAAACAATAACATCCAACATCAAAACTATTTGAATAGCAACAAACTTTTTTTTTCCCCTAGGAAAAAATCGTAATTTTATTCATAATTGATAAAATTACATTTTGTAGATGCCATAGGCATATGTAGATGGTTGATCCTGTAATAACAGGCAGCAAAACAAAGAAAAAAAGCACTAAATAGCGAATGAACAATTCCTGTAAGGACAGGATCCAACAGAGTAACAGAAAAAGAAAATATGTTCCAGCAAGCCTATTCTTTTCTTCCCTTCTTCTTCTCCACCCGACGCCATCCTCCCGAATCAGCTGTGGGTGTAATTGTAGCTAGCTGGTTTTCCATTGTGATCATTTGTTGTTCTTTGTCTGATTCTGAGCCCTCCGATCCATGGGTTCTCTTTATGCCACTTACTTCTATTTACATCTCTCGATGTAGATCTGTAATGATCAGCCCCGTTTGAGTAGAAAGGGTATTCGCTTCCTGAGTTTTTTTCTGTCCCATTTGAGATTCTGGTTCCATCTGGTTCTCTGTGGGTTCCTCCTTTATGTCCTCTTCTTCCAATGGCTTTGTGTGTTGCCAGCCTTTGGGCTTTTTTTGTTGTTTCTTAGTTTTCCTAGGGTCCTTTTGAGCTGATGGGCAATCATATTGAAGATGCCCTGTTTGCATACAGTTCCTGCAACGGAATGCTGTGTTTTCGTAGTCAAGCTGTTGTATCCATTGAGTATTATTGAAGTTTAGCGCGATGTGGTTAGGTAGTCCCTGACTCAAATCCACTTCTACACATATTCTAGCAAATGTAAAGATTCCCCTGATTGCTCTGTCTTCATCCGTTTTTAGGAATTTCCCTAGAGAATTCCCAATGGCGATTAATACTTTTTGATGCCAGAAATGCAATGGGAGCCCATGTAGCCTCACCCATACAGGCATGGTTGAGACTATCATTGTAGTAGCATCAAAATCCGAGAACCAGGGTGTGGTGAAGAGGCCAGCACTGCCCCAGAACCAAGGCCCCTGTTTGATAATGCTGTCCCTTTCCTGTTCTGTATCAAATCTAACTATGAAAAACCCTTTAGGGCAGAGATAAATTTCACAGTTAGGTGTCCATGTTGAGTAGATCCATTGATGCAGGGCATCTGATTTTGGCCAGAAGCCATTGAATCTACATATAACTGCAGTATTAGATAAATCAGTGTATAGGTCATTTACCTCCGGCATAGATACTTGCAGAGTTGGTGATTCTGGCTTTTGTTCGACGATGTAGGGTCCTGGCAATTCTGATGTTGGTGCTGCTTTATTTTTCATTTTTTCTCCCTTTCCTTTTACTGCATCCCGAAAGGAACCTGTATTTTTAGAGCTGGTTCCAGAGCTTCCGCCACGCAGTCGGAGAGTTAGATTAATGGTTGAATCATTGGCTATGCCATAATGCTGCAGGGTTTTGTTGTCTTGCAAACTGAACCCTGAGTAAATGAGGTTTTGTAGTCGTTCTGGGATTCCATGGCGACCCTGTATTTCCTTTTTTAACTCATGGATGCTTGTTGCCTTTCTGAGCCGCATGCAGTAGTGTTTTCCTTCAATCAATTTGATGAAGATCTGAATCAGATCTGCATCTGTATGGATTAGATCGGTGCTGTGGAGCCTTTTTTGAGCCAGATCTGTACCCTTGCACAGTGGATTGCTCTTATACAACCCTGTCTTTGCAAGATCTGGTCGGTTGGGAGGCGTGTCGATCTGTGCGGCGTTTGTTGGAGCGGTCGTTCCCAACCAGGGCGCTTTGTCTTGTTGCATGACTGAAACCAGATAGGTTTGTAGATCTGATCGAAGGCGTGTTGAAACCCCTACGCCATATCAAAGTTTGTTTGGTTCTGGCAATACCTGGGAGAAAAAACCTTGGGGCAGAGGATGCGCCTGAGACCTGTAAGAAGGTCGATCTGTCGTCAGGAGCCGATTTGCCATGAATAATTTGTTTTTTGGCCCGCCGCGGATCCGATTCCATCTCTGCACAGTTGATTTCGGCAGCCCTTCATTCAATTACCTTTGCGGGCTAGCTGCTTTCGCGCCCCCAACCTCTGCCTTCACCGTGGCTGCGTCGCTCAGATCTCCGGGAACCCTCGCCATTGTTTCAGTTCCCATCCATGACTTGTGAACAAACCGTTTTCCATCCGCGGCTTGATTCGTTGCAGAGGGTTTATGTTCTCGACCTCTGCTGTACCAGATCTGTTTCGGCGTGTTTAGTTGGGTTGGTCCGGCGATTATCCTCCATGAAAGCTCGGTCGATTCTGCCTCTGCGCTCTCTTTAGATATACACGAGCCAAGATCCATCCCTCTCTAAGCTTGAGAGATCGACAAATCTTGAGAGATCGACAGTTAAGGCTAATGCAAAATGTGAATCAAAACTGAGGGAGAGAGAGAGAAAGAGGGAGAATCAAATAGCAACAAACTTGTTTTAATACAAATCCAAATTACCTACATCTGAGCATCCGCCAACAATTCCTCTCAACATAGCTTTGGGAGTATGGCATGCTAGAAATCTAAATTTGTTTGAAGAAAAAGAAACACTTCTTTTCAAAATTTCAAATGTGTTGTACAAGTCATAAATATTTTAAATACCTATCCATAGGTGTAAAGAAAAACTCTCACATAAGTGTTGAGTCTCAAACCTGCATCTTCCCTATATACCTTTTCAGCCTTCTTTTCCATTTATTTGATCCACCAAGCTGTCAAATCATTGCATATTAGTCCAAAAAGAGCTTATGAAATGGTTTCCTAACTATGTTTATGACTGCTGTTTGATTTAGATTTTTGTTCAAGCAGCTGCGGAAACTTGTCACTTTTCGCAGCCAGCTCAAGTTTCCGCAGCCATTTTGTTAAAGACTATGTTACAGGTGTCCAATGGAGAATCCGGCCACATGGGCAAGCTGCAAATGACATGTACATGGAGCGTGTCCCCTCAGTTCAGCCGAATCACTCACAAACAGCCATGGTCAAAGACGGTCAAAGGAGGGGTCAAACCAAGAGTTTTGCGGTGGCACGGCTCTGTTTTGCCCACGTGAAGGTTTTCATGGCAAGATCCTCAATTTCCGAAGGTGTGCCAACACCTGTGGATCAATCCGTGAACTGAATCGAGCAGCCACCACTCCATGGATTTATCTGTCATAATTACCATACCGCTAGATCTCAGGCCGTGGAGATTTACGTGTCTGTTTGGCAGCGTAGAATCTAGGAATTAGTTATAGCATTTTCACTTATAAATAACGCGTTATCAAACGCTTGACAGTTAGCTTTTCATATGTAATCTTGACTGTGTTTTACGAGCCACTGTACCGTGCTCTATTTCTATGTTTTTACTGCACTTTAATATATGAGAAGACAGCATTCTTGAGTTCCATTTGTGACTGAGTATTGATTGGCTGAGGTTGCAGAGGGCCCCTGTACACCAAAGCCCTGTATCTACTGTATAATTTCTCGCCTTCTTTCATTATGTTACTACTTTTATAATTAGTTGCCTGTATATATATATTGTCTGATGTTTATAACTAATTGTTGTTCATCTTTTCCTTTTATGCTTTCTTATGGTTGCTAGCTGATCAGTCTTTGTCTTTCAGGTTCTTGTAGGCAGCCCGGGAAAATTACATAGTTTTAATGACTACTGACATGAGATCATCTTGTCCTTTCTGCTGATTCATTTACTGAGTTTTAATTCCAGCATTGTCATTTCTTTCAGTTTTGCTTTGCTTATTTACTTTTCTGCCACTTAGATATCATATTACTCATCTGTTTATGATTTCCTTCCTATAGCCAAGTGACTCAATTAGTGAGGAATCAGAATATTACTTGATGTAGTATGATTTAGTTTGCTTTCCTGCAAGTTAGAGATTAAATTACTTATGTCATTTTCAAGAATTGAAATATGAATGAGTAGTTAAATCTTAGTTTCCTTTTATGCAATTTGATTTCCTGCAATTTAGATATCATATTACTCAGCTTGTTTATGATTACTTCCTATAGTCGGAGTGAGTCGAAAGGTGAAGGGTCAGAATGTGGGTTGAAGTAGTGTGATTTAGTTTTCTTTGCTTTCAGTCTTTGAGTTGCTTTGAGTTCAGTTTTTATTTTCTTTTCATACAGCAGTAAGGATACTGGGCCATTGTCACTAGTTCACTGTTTTGGTACATTTATTTCCTTTTGAGAATTGATTTCATCACAGTCAGTTTGAAACCTTCTTTTTGAGAACTTTAAAGTTTGGAAAATCATTGTAGAAATCACCATTACCATCCATACTTGAATCATTGTAGAAATCACCATTACCATCCATACTTGACTTTCAATTTCGCCATCTCACACTAGGGAATCCACAGAAGATAAACCCAAAAACAAACCAAAAACTCAAAAACGACAAAGAGCTAAGAAATCGGTTATCTTGCATATACAGTGCACTTCACTTCAGCAGTTTACGACTCCCGGATTGACATTTTAAATAGCAATTTAGGACACACTAAATTGACCAAACAATAAGCAAGGTGAAGTGGAAGTCAATAAATATCCATTGGTTTTTCTTAATGGTGCTTCACAAGGGAATCCCTCAAATGAAGTTTTGTGGGGGAATACAATATCTTTCATCATATCACAATGATCTAAATTTATGCGGGAACAAAATGAAATACAAAATCAAATAGAAACACGGGGATACAGTGAAAACTAAACTTCAATTAATTAATAACAAATACTGAAAAATGTATACATGCAGAATGGAAACAAACTAGCTCGAGTGATGGTAGCTTATGTCTAAGAAGAGGTGTCATGGATACATGCCTTCTGAACTATGTTATATTGAGGCTCAAAGGCATTTTTATTCTTTAAAACCAATGGAAAACCCTAACCATCCAAAAACTTAACCCTGTGAGATGAAGCACCAAAATTTTGTGGGCCTCGTTGGGGTTAGTTGGTACATCAACTTCTCAGGGTCGTAAC
The DNA here is from genome assembly GCA_031772625.1 of Pinus tabuliformis. NCBI lineage: Eukaryota > Viridiplantae > Streptophyta > Pinopsida > Pinales > Pinaceae > Pinus > Pinus tabuliformis. The sequence goes on from CM062807.1 coordinate 79,595,127, forward strand.
TTTGGCATACGATCTTTGTTTGATGCATACGATACCTCATTAGAAAGATTTATCCAAGGAAAAAAAAATTGACTGCAAATACCTACTGTAGGCTCTGGGTCTACCAATTTTCCAAAAAAAAATGTCGTTTAGGGCCTCAGAATGACTTAAAAAGTTTAGGACCTGAAAACTGCCAAAAATAGTAAATTGTGCTACAACTAAGGAAATTTAAAGGAACAGTATCAGGGGTCCAAGTGGAATAGACAGGTGGTCACTAATAACTACCTAGATTAGTCCTCCCCCCTTAGGAAGCAATGGTCCCCATTGCATTGAGTGCCTCCATGAGATGGGGAAACTTCTGCTAAACTTGGTCTCTGGTGAGCCACTTTCCCTAATGTAGGAAATGACCAACTTTGACAACTCAATACATCATGATCCTCTATTTGTGAGTGTTCTTGATCTATCTGTCCACGATTCAATCACTTGTGGCATGTTCAATGTAGTATGGGTTGAGCTCTATTGGTGTCAGCTGCTCCACAATGTATGATGTGTCCAGCAATGCTGGAAAATGTGGTTGAAGGCGGTCCACATTGAATATGGGTTGCAAGCTAAGGAATGGAGGAACATTGAGCTCGAAATCGTTGTCTCCCACACCCTTGTGATGATATAAGGACTGTAATGGAGTGGTTGAAGCCTCTGATGGGCTATGATAAGGAATTATTTTTATAGATGTAACCAAACTTTTTCGCCCACCTCAAACTTATGTGGCACCTGATGTTGATCATGTTGTTGTTTTTACTGGCATTGGCTTTATCCAAGATTTCGTGAATCTGCTGGATGACATGTTGAATGCACTCAATAAACCTGGTGGCTTTATCAGCTTCAAATTGAACATGGGAAAATTATTCCTGTGTAGTTCCAAAAGGAAGTGCAACATCCAGGGGGCATAATGGTTGAAATATTGGGCCCACTTGAAAGGGGTCTTGGTCATTCAATCTATGGATAGCTCTGTTATAGCTATGTTTCACATAGGGAAGACACTCATCCCATGTTCGTGAATGCTTAGAGTTGTATATACAAAGTATGTGCACAGTCATCATGTTGACAACCTCTGTCTGGCCATCAGTTTGGGAGTGGAATGCAGTCGACTTGGTGCGCTTGGTTTCCAGAAATGACCAAAGGCTCGACAAAAATTTGCTTAGGAACCTACTATCTTCATTTGATATAATGGTTTGAGGGACCCTGAAATGTACCCAGATTCATTCAAAGAAGAGTTTGGCAATGGATTATGTTGTGATACTCTTCTTGTAGGCAGCCAATGTGGCCAGCTTAGGAAAATTGTACGACCACAAATACATAGTCGTTACCATGCTTGGTAGAAGGAAGTCCAAACATATAATCCATGGAGATGGATTCCAGGGGCCAACATGGATAAGGTAGAGGAGTATACATGCCTTTCTTCTTAATGGTTGGCTTGGTGATGGCACATGTAGTACAAGATCTGATATATTTTCACACATCCCGTTGCAAACTTCAATAAAAATACCTCTACAATAATTATGTTGTCTTCTCTACACCAAAAGGTCCTATGACCCAACTATAGTGCACATGCAAGATCATCTTGGTGTGCTCGCTTGAAGGAATACAAAGGTGTCCCAGGTGGCATAAAAATGCGTCCTGGAGGTAGAAGTCTAGAACTTTCTTTCCATCCATCAACATATGGTATGTGGTGGTGAAATTTGGATAATTTTTGTAGAGTTGCACCATCCAGAAGTCTCGTACCCACAAGAATCGAGCACAATGGTCAACATCGCAACCGGTGGCCAACTAAGGAAAACTGCAACCGATTATTGATTTTTCCCTTCTTGTACTTAATGTTCATATGAAACTGTTGTGGATATGTGGACCATTTTTTATGGAAATCATTCTACAACTTCCCTAATCTGTATAAACTAGAGAGGTTGATGATCTATGTGGATTATCATCTCCTTCCCCAAAATGTAATGGTTCCACTGTCGGCAATTATGCATGATGGAATACATCTCTTAATCATAACTGGGATATTCTTGAATTGTATCAGAGAGTATCTCACTGTGATAGGCCATTGGATGCCCTTGTTGGGTGAGGACTGCACCAATAGCATAGTTGGAGGCATCTGTCTCAATTTCAAATGGTTATTGTAGGTCTAGAAATGTTAGCATTGGTGCAAAGCAAAGGGGTGCTTTAGCTCAATGAACGAATTTTGTTGGGACTCGGACCAGAAAAACTTTGCTTTCACTCCACCCTTGGTAACTTGACTCAAAGGTCAAGTGATATGAGAGAATGCCAACACAAACTTTTGATAGAAATTGGCAAGGCCCATAAAGTTGCGAAGCTCTATTAGAGTGGTTGGGGTCACCCAATCCTGAATGACTTGGATCTTAGCCAGGTCCACATGCACGCATTTCTCATCAATGATGTAACCCAAATATTGGACCTCGTTCATGCTAAAGGTGGATTTCTTCAAGTTAGCACATAGATTGTGTTGTCACGGGGTTTGAAGGACCTGTCAAATATGTTGCAAGTGTTCTTCCCAACTCTTTTTGAAGACGAGAATGCCATACATATATACAACCACGATAAATTTGGTGAAGGACTCCAATATGTCATCCATCATCCTCATATAAGTTGCAGGGGCATTTGTCAACCCGAAAGGCATAATCAACCATTCAGAAAGGCCCTCCTTGGATTTGAAGGAGGTCTTCCATACATCTGTGGGTTCGATTGGAACCTAGTGATAGTCGAACTTCAAATCAATATTTCTAAAGTAATTTCCCCCCTTGAGTTGGTCAAAAAGTTCATCAATCCATGGGATTGGATACCTGTTCCTGACAGTGATTTTATTTAGTGATCGGCAGTCAATGCAGAGTCTCTAGGTCCCGCCCTTCTTTTGAATAAGTACGATTGGTCTCCCACAAGGTGAGGAACTTGATCGGATGTGCAATTTTTGTAGTAACTCCTAAATCTGTTGCTTTATTTCTTCGTTTTCTATAAGAGAGCGATGATATATCAGCCATTGGGTAGAGGTGCCCCAGGAGTCAAAGTGATCGAATGCTTGACCTGACAATACAAAGGTACCCTTGTGGTTGATGAGAAGATGTCCCTATATTCTAAAATGACCTTATCCACCTGCTTGTACTGCGTGGAGTAACCCTTCCTAAGGGCCATGGATGTGGCCACTATCTTCCCCTTACTTTAAGAGTGAACCAGAAATAAAACAAACTTCCCGGTATGGGAGATGATCTTACTTCATTATTTAGCAGATATCAAATAAATGAAGGTAGGTGAAACTACCTATGGTATCATGTATAGCTTACTGCCCAAAATAATAATAACAGCGTGAGGCTTGGAATCATACACAACATGATGCTTCCATAAGTATGGTTGGCCTAATAACACATCACAAATTTAAGGGGGGAACATCACATAGTACCTCATCCCTGAAGGGCTTGATGTTGTAGGTCAGGCGACACTATTGGCTGACACGGAAATCTCTCCCTTAGTGGAGCCATATGATGGTGTACATATGCAAGTGCGATGTCATCAGTAAGCCCAACTGCCTCATGACCTCATCTGAGATGAGGTTATTTTGGCTCCCTCTATCAACAATGAACTGCAGCGAAGAACCCTCACCCATATCTATGAGTGGAGGAGGCACTCCCTCTTCTCGGGATATTTAATCTCAATCTTCTATACCTTGGTGGTGGAAACAGTGGCACTAGGCTCTGCATCAATAATCCACTTCCCTTTTTCATTCCCCTTGTCGATTTTTGGATCAAAATCAAAACATGCATCACACTTTGAAGCTTTTAGCTCGACCACCAATGACTACTTGGTGCAACACTCATTTGTGTTGTGGGTGGGGCTCTTGTGGAACTCACACCACTTTCCTGTGTCCTTCATCTTCGTGGTGCCATTATTTTCTTATGGCTTTGATGGGTTGTCCTGGTTCATCCCACCTTATCTTTGTCCTTTGTTTTGCGGCTTGGGGGTGCTCTTGCCCTACTTCGGATTTGCAGATCCAAAGTTGTGCTTCTTTTTTTTATTTATTTTTTCAATCATGGCAACACATCGGTATGTTGCACCAAGTGAGGATGTCTCCAAGAACTCCATTTATTCCTGAATGTATTTGTGCATACATCCATGGTACTTGAGCACTAGATGTCGCTCGGAGTCTTTGATACCCAACTTTGTGCATAGAGTATGAAAAATATTTGTGATCTCATGCACATATTGGTCCCTTTATTGTCGTAGGGTGGTCCATTGTATGTAATTATCTTCATAGCTCCCCACAGAGTAATATCATTCCTTGACATCGTCTTGAAAAGAGTTCCAAGAGGGTGTGATTGTAAAAAAGAGGGTTCCTCAGCATTTTTTTCACAGTAAGTTTCCCACCAGCCTTTGACATGGGGGTGGCCTTAAGCAGCGCAAAAGTAATATTTTTCCTATCGGAGAAAATATGGACCGAAAAATAAACTTCCAGCAAACTTAACCATTTATCTACAACATCTGCATCTATTTGACATTTGAATATGGGAATATCGAATTTAACTTGTATCTTGAAGGGGGTGGCACCTCCCAAGTGACTACTGGATGAAGTTGAGTCATTGCCATTCACCAAAGGATTTGGTAAAAGTTGTCAATCATCCTGTTCCTTTGCCACTTAGGGGTTTCTTCGAGCACTAATTTGATAGGATCTCTTGCTCCCTCCTCTTTCTTTTCTTCTGCCAAGGGAGGTCGTTGGTGTTGGTGGGGATGGTTTTGCAAGGGCTCAACCAGTTCATGTTAGAAAATCAGAAAGGCATAAATATTATCTTATGTTGATAATTACTTGTGATATTCTTGTATTCTTATTAACTTTATTTATGTTTTTCTTTTATCTTATTGTCATCAAGCAATCATCAAATCAAAACATGAAGATCAACGACACCATATGTAGGAACTCATCCAGGGATAAAACCCATCTATAAGGGAAAACCTAGTCAAACTCTTCCACTAATAAAATTGAGATGTACCAAGACCTTAGACCTAAAAAAAGGTTCTTCTCACTCCAGCAATTCAGCCCTCAAACTATCCTTCTAGACTCAAAATATCAACTGCAACAATATTGCATCACAAATAGAATATCGGCCTTGCTACAGTTCTTCAATTTAGGTCCTCCTGGAACTTCATTTCCTTCACACATGTGAGACAAAGAGAGAGAGATAATTCAAAGTATTTTTCTTGACAAAGACTTCCTTCTTCTTTGCTAGTCTTTCCTCCTTCTTCCTTGAATTTCACAACTTTTTACTACTTCCAGCTACTGCAGATCAAACTTCATGGTTGATTCTTCAAACAAGGTCGAATAGATTCCTTTAAATAGTGAATTTGTGAGGTCAAATTCCCTTATTGAGGCCGACTTGTCCTTATTGAGGCCGACTTCATGGAGGAGACATAAAAAACCTAATTTACATCAAAATAAATTTATTTCTTGATAGATGAAGCCCAATAAGGTTATTTTACATTATTACAAAGACAAGGACTCTTGACATAAATACTATAAGCCTACAATGGAGGCTTTGACCTAAAAACCATTGACCCAATCATGAAACCCATGCTTTAATAAGTCAATAATAAAAATTATTTTTCTTTATTTTGATAAATATATTACATCATGACTCAAGTACATTGATGAATACTGACACTAGTTACATTTTTCAACACTCCCTCTTAACTAGGGAATTATTCATAATTACAGAGGTATTGTAGGAATTTATAGGGTAATCTCCTTAGAACACCAAAGGACACCGCTCACAAACAGATCACAGATTTGTACACCAGTATTCTTGACGTGGTTAAAACACTCAAAGAGAGAAATAGTACACAGCCTGAGCCAACGTGGCCACTTCAGGCAATTTATTAATGTAAAAGAAAGAAAGTTCACATAAGCTTCTCTCATGAACGGTCACCTAACAAATGACCCTCCATTCTCTTTAAATAGAGATCATGGACCAATTGGGTGTTAAGCCACGGATCAAGTGTTAGTAATGCCAAGGAGAGAATGAACCGTCAGATCATTTCATGTCTAGAACATATCGTGACCATTGGATTGTAAGTTACAAAAAGTACATGCCAAAGAAACACACTTTACCTAACTATACACTAGACCAAGTTATACTTAATTATTTCCTATGTGTTGGAATATCCTAACATCCCCCCTTAAGAACAACTTGGGATAGGATTGAAGGATGTACAAAGATGACACAATAGGAGAAGGAAGGAGGCATTAGAGCCTATCCCCCTTTAGTGACAACTTCTTGAACTCCAACCATAAATCGAAGCTTAGTAAACTTCGCCTCTGTGGGAGCCTTTGTAAATATGTTTGCAACTTGATCATCAGTTAAACAATATTGCACTTCAAGAACATGGTCATGCATGAGATTTCCGATGAAGTGCATGTGTAGTTCAATGTGTTTGTTGCGTTGATGTTGGGCTGGATCTTTGCATAGTTGAATGGCACTTTGATTATCACACCAAAGTGTAGTCGGATGTTGCTTCTGCTGAAAACCAAACTCTGACAGGATTTGACCAAGCCACAGGTCTTTCCTTACTAGCTTCAATGGCACCACGATACTCTGCTTCTGCTGAAGAAAGAGAAATGGCACTTTGTTTCTTGCAATCCCATGTAATAGGTCCATAACCAAGAGTGAAGACATAACCTGTAGTAGACTTATGATCATCAGGGTCACCAGCCCAATCAGAATTAGTGAAATCAACCAATAGAGGAGATGCTTATGCATTGTAATGAATCCCAAACTGAATTGTACCTCGAACATAACGAAGTATTCTTTTAGCTGCTTTCCAATGACTTTCATGTGGGTTTTGCATAAATCGAGAAACAAGGCCAACAATAAAGGAAAGGTCGGGATGGTATGGGTCAGGTACAAAATTTCTCCAACAAGCTGACGGTATAAGGTAGCATCAACTTCAGGGGAAGTACAAGTGATTGAAAGTTTGGTTCCAGACTAAGAGGGAGAATGGGATTGCTTACAATCTTCCATATGAAAGTGGTGTAGAATATCATAGGCATACCTAGACTGGGAAAGGGAAATACCTTCTTTGGATTACAAGACTTGAAGACCAAGAAAATAATGCAAGTGTCCTAAGTTTGTCATTTCAAACTGATTTTTAAGGCTAGACTTCACATGGTTTATAAGGTTGGGATCACTACCAGTAAGGATAAGATCATCAACATAAAGAACAAGAATGATAAGATACTTACCCACTTTCTTGGTGTAGATAGTATTGTCAGAATGACACGTAAAAAAACCAGTATCTAAAAGAAAGCTATCCATTTTGCAATACCAAGCCTAAGGGGCTTGCTTGAGACCATAAAGGGATTTCTTAAGCCGACATACAAGGCTAGAGTCTTTTTGTATAAAGCCATGATGTTGTTCCATATATATTTCTTCATGCAAGTCCCCATGCAAGAAGGTAGATTTAACATCCATCTGATGGAATTCCCATTTGAAAGAGGCAGCAAGGGAAAGAACAAGGTGGATAGAGTTCATTGAAACAAGGGAGAAGGTTTCAGTATAGTCAATGCCTTCAACTTGTGAAAAACCCTTAGCAACAAGACAAGCTTTATGTTTATCAACTTTTCCATCGGGTCCAAACTTGGTTCTATAAACCCATTTGCATCTAACAAGTTTTTGTCCCTTTGGAAGAGGAACAAGGTCCCATGTATCATTTGCCAATAATGAACAATATTCTTCATTCATACCTACGTCCCAATATGGATGGCCTGAAGCTTCTACAAAGGTGTCAGGATCATAATTCACTGACGATTGAACCAGTAAAGAAGAGGCTCTATCGAACTGAGAACGTGTACGACATTGATATGTAGGATCACCTGCAAGAGCACCTGTTGCATCTCAAGTAGCACGGACCCATTTTGGAAGCTGAGGAGCTGAAGGAGGATCCTAAGAAGGTGGGGGAGGATTTCCATCATCACTGTCATCATCTGAAGAAGGAATATTTTTAGAAGTAAAAAGGATAGAGAGAGATGGCACATCCATCGAACTAGGCTTGTAGTGTGCCATCAAACTAGGCTCGTAGGCTGATATATTTTCTACAAACTTTTCATCTCTTCTAATGGTAACATTTTTGGATTTATGTTGAAGAAGTCTATATCCTTTGACATCTTCAGAATATCCAACAAAAATACATTTTTCACTCTTAGATTCTAAGTCTTTATGTTTCTCATATGGAATATGGGTCCATGCTTCACTTCCAAAAACACGAAAGTGACTTACATCTGGTTTAATTGAGCTCCATGCTTCTTCTGGAGTGATATTCTTTAAAACCTTAGTAGGAATGTGATTTACTATGTAATTTGCACACTTAATTGCTTCTCCCCAAAAATTAAAACTAAGTCCTTTAGATTGAAGCATATAAGTAGCCATTTCCTTTAAGGTGCGATTATTCCTTTCGGCTACACCATTTTGCTGTGGAGTATATGGAATAGTATGTTGCAGTTGAAGTCCATGCTCAGTGCAAAAGTTGATGAATTTTTTGTTAACATATTCTTTGCCATTATCAGATCTTAGCTTAAGAATTTGATGTTTAGATTGTTTCTCAACAAAGGCCTTAAAGGCCAAGAACATGTTAAAGACTTAACTCTTGAGTTTTAAGAAATATACCAACTGCTTCTGGAGAAATTATCAATGAAAGTTAAGAAATACTTGTAGCCAGATAATGAAACAACTAGAAGTGGACCACGTAAATCACTATGCACAATCTATAAAGGGGTTGAGGCATGCCAAGAGGCCCGTTTTTCAAAACTATCCCTATGATGTTTTCCAAGTACACATTCAGAACAAACACCATCCCTACAAGGTACCATAGGAAGACCTGCCACCATATTTTCTTTACATAGATTTTGAAGGGAGCGATAGTTTAAGTGACCAAATCGTTCATGCCAAAGTTTGTTCACTTCATCATTATGTGCAACAAATATCGAGGGAAGAGTTGATGACCCAAATTTGTTAAACTTATACAACCTTGTAGAATCATTAGCAATGCCAGTAGCTAAAATCTGTCTAGGATCTCTTAGGTCCTTAATTACAACATCATGAGGTGAAAATTCAATGGTTTTACCTTCACCTAAATGAGTTATCTGATATATAGATAGAAGGTTGCAAGATAAGGTAGGAACCGTATAATAAATCATTAAATTGACCATTGTCTAGATAAATAGTTTTAATCCCTACAACACTAAGAGATATATCATCACCAACATATATATTTTTGGTGTTACAATCATTTAAAGAAGAAAACATGGCTTTGCTTTTGGCCATGTGATAAGAAGCTCCAGAATCAATGGGCCACTCATGAGAATGAGAAGAAGAAGATACATTTAGTGCATAACCTGACCAAGATGCTTGACAACCACATGCATAAAGTGTTATTCCTAAAGATGAAGTTGAAGTTGAAGATTGTTCCAAATGGATGTTATGCTTCTTCATTATTGCTTCCAAGGCTTCCATCTTCTTAAAGCAATTGGATTCTAAGTTGTCATCACGATTACAAAAGTTGCAATGTCTATTTTTCTTCTTCCCTTTGTTTTTAGCTGCCTTACCATTTGTTGAGTTGATTTTTCATTCTAATACTGAAATGGATTAGGACCCTTGTTTGATTTAGAACCATTCTTTTTAGAATGTTGCTTCTTAGGATTCTTTGAACTTGGCTGTTGTTGGGCTGCTAAGGCTTTCTTAGAAGAGTTTCCAATATTAAGAAGACCAAGATGTAAGATTTTTTCTTGTTCTCTTATTAAAGAATCACAAAAGGCATCAAAAGAGGGGGACTTGTAGCCTTGTCCTTGAGAAATAAAGGCTTCTCTAGTAGAATGGAAGGTGGAAACAAACACAGAGTACGTTGGTCCTAACTTAGTAAGAATGGAATAGATAAGGCTATCATCTTCTTTCTTAACCTTAACACCTTCCAAGATAAGTCTAAGGGTCTTGAACTTGGACAAAAAATCTTCATTGGAAGAAAAATTATTGGAGTCCAACGTAAGCAACTCATTTTCGAGTTGATGGGCTCTAATTTCATTTTTAATTCCAAAAACTTTATTGAGCTTTTTCATTGCTTCATTGGGGGTATCAATTTCTGCGATATGGAATCTAAGGTCTAGAGAAATATACATCTCTATCAACCCACGTGCTTGATCTTGCTTATTTTCCCATTTGGCTTGATTATCTTCATCTTGAGGTTTAGACTCTTGGCCTAAGGCTATTCTATAAACACCTTTACTTCTAAGTAAATCCACCATGTAAGATAGCCATTAGAAGTAGTTGGTGTTGTCAAGAATAACTAGGCATGGACTTTCCATTTTAAAAGAAACTGAAGTTGTAGATGCTGAAACTAAGTGTTCCAATGGAAAGATCTCGAAAAATTATGCCGATTAAAAAAATGGCTCTGAAAATGGCTTTTGGATGAAGAAGTTATGGCTTTTGAATAAAAATTGTTGAAGATGCCTACGAACCATGTGAATGTTGGGAAGTAAATGATAATGTTATATTTAAAAAAAAAATCCCCCATTTCCAAACGTAATCTAATTAGCTCACTTTTAAAAAAAAATATTACTTTATGTGACTCACTTTTATAAATAAGTGAAAGACATTTTTACAATGGTACTTTATAAACTATCCACTAACTTAAATAAAAGATAAGGTGACTTTAGAATGATAAGTAACTCATTTTTTATAATGGGTGAAAACACTTTTACATAAAGTAACTTTAAAACATAAGTTACATATGTTTTTTGAAAAAGTAACTCAACAAAAAGAAAGAATTGAACCCAAGACCTCTATTCTCATAAAGTAACTTCAGACCAAGTGAGCTAGTTTAAAACGTTAGTAATTTAGAAATCAGTCTTTCGGATTAATTACTTCGTTAGGATTGGGTCGACGTTTCGAACCAACTAATGTGATCCATCCTCAGGACAAGGTGAGAAATCAATTGATTTGAGAGAATAAATAGTAGGGATGCATCATTGTTCAAGGTTTGCCGTTTAAAATTAGTCGTTGGTAAAATTAGTCGTTGATAAATAACTTATAATATCGATATAAAATATTTAATTATTACATAACAGCTAATTTCTAACTAAATATTAAATAATTTAACAAACATCTCTTTATCACGTATTCTTAAATAATTTTTTCTCTCCTCAGTAATAATTTCACCAACGGCTAACCTTGAACAATGATGCATCCCTGCTATTTATTCTCTCAGATCGATTGATTTCTCACCTTGTCCCAAGGATGAACCACATTAGTTGGTTCGAAACGTCGACCCAATCCTAACGATGTGATTAATTCGAAAGACTGATTTCTACGTTATGGATCACAAAAGTCTTAGATCTAAAGTAAGTAATTGTTGGAAAGGAGGAAAGGGAGTAGTTTGTTTGTTTGTTTGTTTTTTATTTTTTTATTTTTTTAACTAAAGCTTTGAGGTGCGTTCTTACTTGAAAAACTCATTTTTGTCTACAAAACAACCACACAAACCAAACAAACAAACAAAAGTATCTGACCATTACGTCTTCAAGTTAGATTCAACGAGAAACTATATATTTTCCTCAATGTTTCTAATTTTCCGAGATCACACTAAGGCGCGGCGGAAAAGAACATACACATGAGAAAAACTTTTTCTTTCTGTTTCTGGTTTGCCCAACTTGCACGAAGTCACGGAGCAAAGAGCATACGCAGAAATGAAAGGTATATATCTGATAATAAATTGTTTTTATAAATGACTATAAACTGAAATAAACAGAGAGATAAATAACTATAACTGCAAATAAAGATTGTATACCTCCAGATCTTAAAAATGACATAGCTAGGGCTACCGGAAACCTTTTCGCATGAAACGAATGGGGTTCCTCGTTGGAAAAAATTCTCCTAACACAATAGAGCAATCCTCTCGGGCCAAAAGTAGTCAGAAACAATAGACCTAGGAAACGATAGTCAGATGCAGTTGTATCGACTTCGGATTTGGATCACCAAGGGATGCGGCCCTCAAATAGCTTTGATATCATGTAGTAATTTACAGGGTAAGTTCCTTACATAGAACACCAAAGGACACCGCTCACAAACAGATCACAAATCAATACACCAGTATTCTTGACGTGGTTAAAACCCTCAAAGAGGGAAACAATCCACGACTTGAGCCAACACGGCCACTTCAGGCAATTTATTAATGTAAAATAAAGAAAATTCACATAAGCTTCTCTCATGAACGGTCACCTAACAAATGACCCTCCATGCTCTTTAAATAGATATCATGGACCAATCAGGTGTTAAGCCACGGATCAAGTGTTGGTAATACCGAGGAGAGAATGAACTGTTAGATCACTTCATGTCTAGAACATATTATAACCATCAGATTGTAAGTTACAAAAAGTACATACTAAAGAAACACACTTTACCTAACTATACACTATACCAAGTTATACTTAATTATTTCCTGTGTCGGAATATCCTAACATGTGCATGGAAGATCTCAAAATGATATGATCTATGAAGAGTTACAACACACACAATACTACAAATTAGATACCTGACCAGGGTACTCTAATCGGATGGAACTAAGGTGTACTCAAGTTTTAGCCACTCTAGGTACCATCAGACTCTAACACCAACCCAGGTATCTACGTGCGTATCCAAGGTAGGAGCTCCAAGACTAGCTCCACCCTCCCTACTTTAGGATCTAGACATCAACACATAGGCCGGCCAGACATTACAGGAAATTTCAGCATGAAAGTGGCCTCCTAAGGAAAAATCAAGAAATTAATAAAAAAATGTCATGTAGACAATTTTTTAATATTACTTTACTTTTTATCTATATTCTACAATATTTATTAGCACGAGATTTAATAACATTTTAAATATATTATTTCTAATTTTTTACTTTTATCGAAATCCCTCAATATATGGCACTTTTATTACAATAATTGTCTATATATATTTTATATTTATATTTATTTATCTATATTTATATTTTATGTTTAATTACTATATATATTTTATTTTTAACTAATTATTTTGGTGTTTTTTTAATGATATTGTCTAATAAAGCAACAATTTTGCCCAGAATATATTTTTTGGCCAAAATCTGGTAATCTGCGCTTTCTAGAGTACGTTTTTAGCTATTCTATATTTAATTATTTGACTATTTTATATTTAACTATATATTCTATATTTTTGGACGAAATATAGTAATTTGTCCTTTTTGGAATACGTTTTTTAACTAATTTATATTAACTATAAATATAATTTAGTTTTAACTATTTAATGATTTTGTATTTTATATTTTATCTTTATCTACTTTTTAACTATTTTACTATGTTATATTTAACAATAATTATATTTTATTTTTAACTATTTAACTATCTTATATTTAACTATAACTGTCTATATATATTTTGTTAATTTTTCTTAGGATTATATTGTTCTTTGCTTTGATAATTGCATTTTATCTTTTTCTTATCCATTTCACCCCATGAAATCATAAAATTATTCAGATTTACATCATTATTCAGCAAGAGATGCAAATATATAGAAAGAACAATATCATCATCAATGCAACGGAACATAAAGGAACAATAGAAGAAAATCATTCACACATAGAGACACCAGGATTGGTCGTAGACCAGGTAAAAACCCCACAAGGGGGAAAACCCTTCCAAATTCTTCTTCTTGTTAGATTTTCATAAAATGTTCAACAAAGAGTGGGTACAATGATCCATATCTTCATCCATACAACTATACAGTAAAAATTAACTAACCAATATCTATGAGATGAACCCAATCATATTTATACTCAAAACCCTGATTCAGAAACTTGTAATGAATTGTCATTGTTTGTGGTCAATTGTTGAACTTTGCGGTGAACGAGCAAAAACTTCGAAAGACTGAAATTCCATCTTTAGGTCCTAGTCGCATGGAAGAGGAGTCATCCGAGCGATTGGGAGAGCCCATTCGCTCCCTTAAGCCTGGTATGCGAGCGACTATGGTCAAATCTTAACTGAGGCACGTGTGCGACTGAGATTCTGAAAACCCTAACTTTGAGTCGCATTAATGGTGTGTTGTTCATGTGACTAGAAAGCTCCAGTCATACGGATGAGTGGCTACGATCATATTCTTTCTGTGTTGTGCCAACGATTGAGGCCCAAAACCCTAAAACAGAGATGCGAGTTTCGGACCCTGCAATTTCAACTCAAAGCGAACCTATTCCTCTATAGATCTGTGCGAGCCAAAAACAAGAAAGATAATAGAATAATTTCCCATGATGATTTCCAAATGAGGTTGAGTTCATTTGTATTTATAGCCTTCAAAGGTGTCCAATTTTCTTTAGAGCCGATCTGATCAAATATGCACATATCGATACATAGATTCAAAATCTAACTTCTACTTGTCCAAATAAGATGATCTTTAGGTTGATTTTGGTCCTCTCGAAAATAGGAGTTCAATGCAATCATCATCTTTATCAAATGAGTTTTCCAAGGTAGAATTTGACCCTATTTGCACAATTTAACACTCCCTCTCAACTAGGAAGAATTCCACCTACCAATATTTGTCTGTTGATTAGCATATCATCCTGTCATCAAGTTATATCCAATTAAATGTCGTCACTACTCATATCTTGCTTATTCATGTTTGTCTCTTGATTTTCCCTGCTCATATGTTGAGCATTATCGAATATAAAAGAAGAAGAATTTGTTATCGGAGGGGAGCTCATTCTACAACCCTCTATTCATCAAGAAGCCACTGCTACCACCTGGAATCACTACCAGGGGGGAGCCATTTCTACAACCCGAATCATCATCGAAGAGCATATCTTCAGGGAGCACATCTCAACCTGGAACCTCATCAGGGAGCACATCTCAACCCAGAATCTCATGGGGGAGCTATACATCTACAACCCCATATCAAGCAATAGGATACACATGGGAGCACATCTCAACCCTGGAATCACATCAGGGAGCTCATTCTCAACCCAGAACCGCATAAGGGAGAAAATATAAACCCAATCCTATTACCTGTTAATATTCCCATCGATGACTCTAAGAAGTCATGTGGTAGAACACCTGCATCATAATCTGGATGAGATACTCGACTTACCAAGAGGTAAGGATCACACGCCTCCAAGCCTCCTCAACTCGTTGGCCAGACGGGGAGGGACAATCCCAACAAGCCCTGATTGTGGGTATGATGCCAACTGGGGTATAATCTGCAATGACTAAGGTGGGGGAGATACCCGAATTTTCAAATCGGAAAAGGATCACACACCTCCCATGGGTGACGAATAGGGGTGATACCCTATTTTCCAGATATCCCTCAACCCCGTGAGCTCTCTATCTCAATTACACACCCTTTGAGCTCAAACAGGGGAGGAAGAGATGGATTAGTGTCCTCGATCAATGATGCTCTATGTAGATCAACAACATATCATCATGCTCATATCTGATAGTCATCATGTCTGAATAGAATGTATCTCGTGTTTATACAGGACATCAAATCAAATATCATATTAGAAAAAAATATACATATAATAAAAATGATACCATAGTCATCCTCCCTCTCAAAGAGGTGCCAACCACAAGCCTAAGCTTGTCTCGTACATCAACATTGTCTCAATGAAGGTATTTCAATCCCAGCAATATAAGTGATTCTCTTCCAATTAGATCCTATTAAGTATTATTGCAATGTATCTTTGTCATGTCCAGAACTTGTCCAATCATCTCTTTGAAGAGTTTCTTCATCATGCCTCATAGTTAGTCATGCCAGCAATATCGTACTCAACGTCGGTCGTGCTCAAAGCTAAGGACTTCTCATCAAAACATCATGGAATATATTTTATGAAGGCAGTACCCAAATTTGATCATCTTATCAATAAAAATCCCAAACAACATCATCACATATCGTAGGAAGAATATCTCAAACTCAAAAATTGATCATCGCATGAAAATATCTTGAAGGGTGCATGGTGGAAACTCAATGTTTATGAAGCATCTCAATCATGAAGCCAAACATATATATATATATATATATATATATATATATATATATATATACATCAATGCTTCAATCAACTGTTAGTTGTCAAGTTAGGTTCAATAATGTCTTTTTCATAACTTCTTGAAATTCAATCTGAGTGTCCAAGGATTTGCATTTCCGTTTTCCAATAATTCTTCAATAGCTTCACTATATAGATTCAGCATGCCATGATTCTTCATTTCAAACTTTAGAAGCCATCTCCCTCTTACTTTGACCATCATAGGCTCATCACCTATCAAGAATAGACCATTAGCATATAAAACCAAAATCAAAGTCATACATTCGATGAATTTTTGAAATAATTTGTCAATGTGTACATATCAAGCTCGAGGAGCTTGCTTCATACAAAGATTTCTACAAACACAACACTTGACCAAATCAATATTCTTATCCTTGCATAAATCAATATTGTGCAATCAAATTAAATCAACTTATCAAGCCTATATCAAAACCATCAATATCACTATAACAAATTCTCAGGAGACATCAAATATCAAGTTGCAACATTCTTTTATTTTCCAAGCACTATCCAATCAAAATTTATCAGGTCATCCTCATGATCGTAGCATGAGTCATTTATGCTACTAAATATGAATGGATACATCAGATACAAATCATATAGGTTTCATGTGTATACCAAGAATGAGTCATACAAATTTCATCCATTCATTACTTCATATTGAATCACAACAGTTTATACTTCAACCAATGTACCAAGGATAATGAGGCCAATACAAAATCAATGTCAACATTAATCACAAAAATTAATTATGTCCATATAGAAATGTCATCAAGGAAAATAATCAAATATCAAGTCAAATCATTAGTTACCAATTCAAAACCTAAATTTGTTATCACAATGAGTTCTATAGCTCCAAACATATCAAAGTTATAAATTATTATCAAGCATCATGTCAAGCTTCCAATAAGCCAAATCTTCTCAAACTATTGCAATTTTTATCAGACATTGTTATAGACTAGCTTCAATGATCAAATCAAGATATCATATGGATATGAATATTTCGGTCACCTGCAAACACAAGTTTAGTCAACATGTCCACATTATCGTAAGTCAGACTTCCCTATTATTTGCTCCGTGTATGTAGGATTGTCATCCTTTAGGTGTAATTATGATTTTATGCACAAAACTTCATTTTTGCGTCCTACAAGTGTATTTGTACCCATAGGCCAAATTCCATGCAGTTGAGGCTTACAGTAAGGACAATTATCTCTTCTTAAATCAGAACTTGTTGCATACCAACAATATTAGATATGTGTCTATTTGTCCACAAATCTTATTTCAACAGTAAAGATTATTTTATACATATAATTAAAATGATAATAGGTGTAGGGATATTATGGAGAGATTCTCCCTCTAAATGGGAAGCCACTTTAGTCATCTTAGTTTAAGTCATCATCTTGTCTATAATATTTCAATGCATCAGTAGATATGTTAAATCATAAAGTCAGCGATATATCCATCATGGTCATAACATGTTAGCATCATCTACTTTACCATCACATCATGAGATCAATCTTTTATCAAGGGTTAGAGTCAAATAGCTAATAGGAGTATACTTCAAGAATCATGACCACAACATTACTTCTTTGTCACGTAACTTAATCCATTAAGTCAGGGCATTAAATTTTACCATATGCCATAATTATCAAAACATAACCATGGTCAACAAAAGATCTTTAATATGAATTTAATTGTTATACTTCTATCATCATGGCTACCATGCTTTTCACAAACAATATCAATAGTGTCAAGTTATTATCTACTAGAATCAAGGTGTTATCCTTCTTTACGGAATCAAGATATTCAAAATGATAGATGTTGGCCAAACATCAAGTATACCACTATATCAAAGATCAATATTAAGTAGCTTCATACAATCA
Source organism: Pinus tabuliformis (assembly GCA_031772625.1). Classification (NCBI taxonomy): domain Eukaryota; kingdom Viridiplantae; phylum Streptophyta; class Pinopsida; order Pinales; family Pinaceae; genus Pinus; species Pinus tabuliformis. The sequence goes on from CM062807.1 coordinate 79,613,141, forward strand.
AGAAGTTCATCATGTCTAAAAGGTAAGATACTTGTTTACTATCAAGTGCACCATTTCATTATAAGAACCATGAATCCAAATCACTTTCATATGCATGAACCATTTGTGAAGGAGACATTTTCATCATACCTTGGGGCTTACCCTACCATCCAATATAACATTGAAACAATGCACCATACATACCTTGAAGTATCCAAATACCTGTGCACCTTCTTGTTTTACATAAGTAGTTGTAACACATTGTCAACTTTTCATCAAGTGCCTCTCAACGCTAGTTCTTCTTTTCCTACACTAGTCATGATCCTCAAGAAGGATTCACTTATCACAACTCATCAGGAGGTTATTAGCATCTAAATACTCACATATACATGCAAGAAGTATAAGTATTAATCAAAGAAATAATCAAATCTTAAACAAAATTAAAGACATAAAGAAGCACCATAAATAGAAAAAGTACTTATTTTAAATGAGAGGTGATTATCTTCCTCTTGAACCATCCTTCAAGAGCCATCACTATCCATTGCTCATATGATAGTGTTCCCTTCAACCAACTTCATCAACAACCAGGCCTAATAGAGACTATCCCATCTAGGACTCCATCAAATCAATCACAAGTGCTTGAATATCTTCATATTGACCATGCTAGGGTTTCTAGATTGCATATCTCAATTCTTTGCCATAAACCAGGGTTTCTCTCAAATCTTAACCTCATAATATCCATCAAACCCTAATACATGAGTTGCCTAGGGTTTCCTTCAAATCCTAGTATTATTTTAGGTCTCCTCCATTTTCTCTTGCTTCCATCAAAGGTGTCTCCATAAGGGTGATCTTCAATGACTTTGCTTTAGCCTAGCTATGATACCATGTTAATTTTTCTTAGGACTATATTTCTCTTTGTTTTGAGAATTTCATTTTATCATTTACTTATCCATTTCACCCCATGACATCATAGCATTATTCAAATTTACATCATTATTCAAAAACAGATGAAACTGTATAGAAAGAATAATATCATCATCAATGCAACGGAACATAAAGGAACAATAGAAGAAAATCATTCACAAATAGAGACACCGGGATTGGTTGAAGACCAGGGAAAAACCCCACAAGGGGGAAAACACTTCCAAGTTCTTCTTCTTATTAGATTGTCATAAAATGTTCAGCAAAGAGAGTATACAATTATCCATATCTTCATCCATACAACTATACAGTAAAAATCAGCTAACCAATATCTATGAAATGAAATCAATCATATTTATACTCAAAAACCTGATTCAGAAACTTGTAATAAACTGTCACTGTTTGCGGTCAACGAGCGGAAACTTCGATAGACTGAAATTCCATCTTTAGGTCCCAGTCGCATGGACGAGGAGTCATTCGAGCAACTGGGAGAGTCAGTCACTCCCTTAAGCCTGGTATGTGAGCAACTATGGTCATACCTGAACTGAGGCATGTGTGCGACTAAGATTCTGAAAACCCCAACTCCCAGCTGCATGGATGGTGAGTTGTCTATGCGACTGGAAGGCTCCAGTTGCACGGATGAGCCTTTGTGTGATCGGCTGTGATCGAATTCTTCTTGTGTTGTGCCAGCGATTGAGGCCCAAAACCCTAAAACGGAGATGTGAGCTTCAAACCCTGCAATTTCAACTCAGAGCAAATGTATTCCTCTACAGATCTACCTCAGATTTGTGCGATCCAAAAACAAGAAAGAGAATAGAAGAATGTCCCATGATGATGTCAAAATGAGGTTGAGGTCACTTGTATTTATAGTCTTCAAGGGTGTCAAATTTTCTTTAGAGCCAACCTGATCAAATATGCACATGTGGATAGATAATTTCAAAATCCAAATACTGCTTGTGCAAATAAGATTATCTTTAGGTCTATTTTGGTCCTCTCGAAAAGAGGAGTTCAATGCAATCATCATCTTCATCAAATGATTTTTCCAAGGTGGAATTTGACCCTAACTGCAGAATTTAACATATTTTATATTTAACTAATTTCTTTGGTGTTTTTCTTGGCATGGTTATTAATGTCAAATGGGCCCACATTTTTAATTTATATTTTTCACTAATATCAAGATTTACACTGCATTAATAACATTTTCGATATTCTAATCATATGGGTAAGGTAGGTAAATAACATTAATAAAATATTTCACAAATACCGAAATTAATAATAAAATATTTCACGAATGCCGAAATTAATAATAAAATATTCCACCAATAACCAAATTAATAATAAAATATTTCATGGATACCCAAATTAAAGAATTTAAAATTATTTAGGAGATGTACCTCTTTTTTAATTTAAAGGATTTTGATTGGTTTACATATTATGACATGGAAATTACGTGAAAACTTCATGGGCACTTTTAGGCTAAAATTTCTTCTAATGTGTCCTCCCAAGCTTCTTGTTGCCACAAGATGCTTCATTTGTCCTTATCAACTAAACTAGATATATATACACCAATCCAAGCATGCTTCAAACATTCAACCTTTTTACAAAGAGACCCTACACAATCACAACCCCAATCAGTAATAAACCTTATATACAAGTAAACAAAAGCCTTAGGGGTCCTCAATCATCATGATGCTACTTATATCATCATCAAGTTATCCAAATACAACTTGTCAGAAGCTTTCTCATTTCTTCAGTAGCATAGCCCTAGTACACTTCAACTCTTTTGTTTGCAACTTCATGAATCGTGAACATCCATCTGTAGTTCATTCATTCTTCAGTTTCATTATTTCTTCAACGTATTCATTATGACTATCATAATATGTCCTCCCTCTTAACTGGGGAGATATACCTTCTCTTCTAACCATGCTCCCTATCAACTTAACAACTTCCTTCTTTTATAGCATTGGAGAGACCTTATCCTTTCAAGCCTTCATTTCTTTCTCATGGAATCAAAGTCATCTTCAAAATCATCATTCTTATAGCTTCCTTCATCTATCATTATTATCATCTTCAATTATGAATATCTTCAACATCATTAAGATTATGTACTTGCAAAACTTTAATAGCACGTACAACCAAATACAAATATATGAAGTTAACTATATCAAAACTATGTCATTATAATGGAAGAATAAAAACATGCAAGCTTTAAATATCAAATACCTAAACCTAGTTAGGTTCATATTCAACAAGAGTCACATCTTTTATATTCTAGACTTCAAGAACTTGCTAGGGTTTTGTTACAAACCCTAGACTTCATCATCAAGACTTAAAGCAAGACATAAATCCACTCATAGCACTAGGACTTCAATATTACTTCCTAGAATTCATAACAGATTCTACTAGGGTTTTGTTACAAACCCTATATTTAATTAATCAACAATCAAGTTAGCACACTCGCATATACATAGGATTTCATTATCATGCACTATCATCTCATATCAATATCTATTAGGTAAACCCAATATACAAACATCAATATATTAAAGTTAGATATACAACAATTTTGACCAAGGATAGGGTTTCGAATATACACCTAGGGTTTCATTCCTAGGATCTTACTTTAGTTATTTACAAGGGTTTTTCTCATAAACCCTAAAAATCTAGGGTTTTTATTATATAACTTAGACAAACCCTAAAGAGATAGGGTTTTGACCACAACATTACCAAAACACTAAACTTCAAAGAATAGGATTACATCATATGTTCTAGACTTTATCAATAACCTTTAAGTAGACTAGGGTTTCATTATTAACATTGACATGATGTTAGCAACAAGAGGTTAGGGTTTTATAGTGAACCCTAAGGGTTAGGGTTTCACAAAAATGACAAGAGATAGTATAACGAGGGTAGATTCAATCTAATGATTAATCACCCTAGCAAGAATCTTTATGATTCAAAACCCTAGACATAAGGATGTTAGTAATGTAAAGAAAAATTCAAAGGTATAATGATCATACCTTTTGTATGAAGAAAACCTTGCAACAAGTCTTGTAATCTATGACATACCTTGAGTTGTTCTTTAACAAACCTTATAGGACATCAAATCTTGAAGGGCTTCCCTTGCAACAAAACTCCTTTCATGACTCAAGTTTATCCTTTGAAGTTTCCTCCATAACCTTTGTCTATTCTGCCAGCTCTCCTACCAAAGAAAATATAAGGAAAAGGTTATGAGAATACAATACAAATGAATCTCAATATGAGGAGGAAACCAAACATGAAAGATGAAAATAAAGAACATTATACTTATATTTTGATAAAATGATGAAGGATCCCTCTTAATTTCTAAGGAATACCTACAACTTATCAAAACAACTTCAAGAATTTTCTAACAAGACATATTAGATCTATGAATCCTAAAAATCAAAACATAAAACATTACAAGACTTAGAATAAAAGGATATGCAAGGGACAATATCCCTAAGAGACTTTAGCAAATAAGTCTTTGACTTCGGATTCTTCATCCTTGTTTTTCTTGGGTGGAGCTTCATCGGCAACACTTGCATGTTCTCTTTCTCTTCTTATTTCTTGGGTTCTCAGGACATTGACTTTTGTAGTGTCACATCTTATGACAATTATAGCATTCAATCTTTGATAAATCACCCTGCTTCTTTGGTCCTTTGAACTGTTTGTACACTCCCTTCTTCTTTTGATTCGCAAGGTAGGTATTTGAGCTGTTGTTTTCATCATCCTCCTTTTTGCCACTTACTAATGAGATACAAGCTTATTCTTAACTGCATGCATTCCACATTTTTTCAAAGGTTCGTGTATCCTTCCAACTACTAATTCTTGATGCAAAAGAACTCCAAGATTTTGGTAGACAAAGTAGTGCAGCAATCACGAGTTCTTTCTATGATAAAACTTAATCTATAGCTTGGAGTTCATCTTTTATTCTAGAGATCCTTATAAAATATGATGAAACAATATCACCTTTTGTCATCTTTATTGTTCTTAGTTCATTCTTGAGACTAACTATTTGACCAATGTTCTTGATGGTAAATAACTTGGAGAGGGCTTCATACATTTCTTGAGAAGAATCTATATTGGATATGTATGGGATTAGATTGTCCTTCACTCCATCTACTATTAGATTCATGGCCAAGATGTCAGTTTCCTTGAATTTCTCCTTTCCTGCGTCATTTGTAGGTTTCCTAACTTTTCCTTAAACAAGATCCAAAACTTTATGCTTAGCAAGAATAAAAATTATCATCTTCTTCCATGCCCTGTAGTTGGAGGATCCTTTTAGCTTGTTTTCAGACTTCATTGTCATGTCTTCTTTTCTTGATATAGAGAGTAGACCTTCCTCTTCTTATATGATCTCATCCTTTGGCTATTTTAGTAGATCTTCAAGTTTCCTTTTTATTTCCTCCTTCACCTTAGCTCTAATTCCATGTTAGAAAATCAAAAAGGCAGAAAGATTCTTTTATGTTGATAATTACTTGCGATATTCTTGTATTCTTATTAAATTTCCTTATGTTTTTATTTTATCTTATTTTAATCAAGCAATCATCAAATCAAAACATGAAGATCAACGATACTAGATGTAGGCACCCAACCAAGCCTAAAACCCCTCTCAAGGCGAAAACCCAGTCAAAGTCTTCCACTAATCAAATTGAGATAGACCAAGACCTTAGACCTAACAAAGGATTCTTCTCACTCCACCAAGTCAGCCCTCAAACTGTCCTTCTAGACTCCAAAGATCAACTGCAACAATATTGCATCACAGACATAATTTCAGCCCAACTACTTCAGAATTTCAACCCAACTACAATTTTGCAATTTAGGCCCTCCTGCAACTTCAATTCCTTCCACGTGTGAGACAAAGAGAGAGAGAGATAATTTGATTTCTTTTGCTTGTCAGAGACTTCCTTCTTCTTCGTTAGTCTTTCCTCCCTTTAATTTCACACCCTTTTATTACTTCCATCTAGTGCAGATCGAACTTCTTGGTTGATTCTCCAAATGAGGTCGAATAGTTGCCTTTATTTAGTGAATTTGTGAGGTCAAATTCCCTTGATGAGGTTGACTTGTCCTTCCTGAGGCTGACTTGGTGGAGGAGACCTAAAAGACCTAATTTACATCAAAATAAAAAAAATTCTTGATAGGTGAAGCCCAAGAAGGGTCTTTTACATGATTACAAAGACAAGGACTCTTGACATAAATCTTAGAAGCCTACAATGGAGACTTTGACCTTAAAACCATTGACCCAAGCATGAAACTCATGCTTTAATTAGTCAATAATAATAATAATAATATATTTCTTTTGATAAATACATTACATCGTGACTCAAGTATAGTTATGAAGACTGACACTAGTTACACTTATCAATAGTTCAAGTCCCAACTCCTTATACCCTAACCTCGTTGGGGACATGCACAAAAAATAGAGAAAGAGTAGATCCCTCTAATACCACTTATCTAAATTTATATGGGAACGAAATGAAATATAGAATTAAACATAAATACAAAGCTATAGTGAAAATTGAACTTCAATGGAGTCTGGGTTGGATCAGATGGACGCTGGTGCTTGGTCTGCAATCTGAACTAGGGTTTTGCTTTAGGGTTTTTTCGCTGGTCACCATGGCGGGGCGCGGAGGAGGGAGTTCAGCTCCCTCCTACAGTCAAGTGGTTGCGGACAGAAGCAAGGGAGATGGATCGCATCGCTTCAAGAAACCAACGGAGATGGTAACAGAGGCTACGAATACAGAAAAACGAAAACCATCAGACCTCAAGGACAGGAAGAGAATCATGAGGAAGCTAGTAAGGAGAAGAGGACAAAGGTTAGCAGTCAGAAAGTTGCTCCTATGAGTACATCTGGGGTCTGTAAACCCAAGTCGACCACTATTCCTTGAGTCGTTTTAAGTGACCCAGCGATGCAGGTGCACAGAGAACACATGGCGGAATATGTTGTTATCTGTAAATTTATGGGGATTTGGCCAATGGAGAAGGCTTTGCAAGCATGGATAAGGAACCACTGGAAACCAAAGGGGAACATTAACTTGCACCTTGGGTCCAAGGGCTTCTTCATGGTGGTGTTCACAAGCTTAGAGGATAAAGACAGAGTGTTCGAGGGAGGACCCTATTTTTATGCTTTTGCAGGCCTTTATATGAGACCATGGGTAATGAACTTTGTCCCAGAATGAGAAACTTTCACCTCAGTGCCGGTATGGATAAGACTCTACTCCCTTCCTTTAGATTATTGGCTACTGGAGTCTCTAAAGGCTATCGGCAACAAGCTAGGGCATTTTATAAAGATCTCAAATGCTACTCTAAGAGGCAAATACACTTCCTTCGCCTGGATATGTGTGGAAATGGACTTATCTGGGGCACTTCCGGATGCAATCATTTTAGAAGTGTATGACGAGGAATGGATGCAGGCGGTGGACTATGAACACGTCCCATTTAGGTGCCGTAAGTGCCATGAACACGGGCACCTATACAGGGACTGCCCATTGAACAAGCTGGAGAGCAATATGAAAGCCACTACAGGCAAGGATCCTGAAGGTTTTACTAAGGTTGGGGGTAAAGGGAAAGGAGGCAAGTGGTACCAAAAGAAAATTAATGAAGACGGACAACCGAGCAACAATAGTTTCAAGATCTTAGAAGAAGAAGTCAAAAACAACGGGACAAACCAGGAATCGGAGAATATTCCCACTGAGAAGGAAAGGGATGCTAATATGGAGGATATACCAGAAAAAAACAAACAAAAGGATGATATGCCGAGCATTATGGAGCTCAGTAGGGACCATGAGATGATCCCAAGTGAGGCTAGAATGGAAGACCATGAACTGCAGGAGATTCTAGAGAGGGAGAATTTAGATCTAGAAAAGTTTCTGGAGCAGGGAATCACCAAAGGGGTAGACTCTCTACCAAAAGAGGAGTTTGATAGGGTTCAACAGCTCTTCCTCTGGAGATCACAAACGAAGTGTTCTAGAGTCAAAAGAAACCATGATAGCCAGGAGAATAGGGGAGTGAAAACGATGGAGGATACACCGATGCATTCTTCCAAGAACCTGGGTAGGAAAAGAGGAAGGAAAAAACAGAATGAGCTGCTGACTGAATGTGGGAAACTTATGATTAACTTAGGTAAGATGAGGGATCTCACCAGTTACTCCTTTACAAACCTTTCTTAATGAATCTTACAACTTGGAACATTAGGGGTCTAGGAAGTAAAAGGAAACAAAGAACTCTTAGCAGTAGAATAAAAGAAGAAAAATCAGATATGGTTTTTATTCAGGAAACAAAATGTTCGATGGACAAGATCAGAGAGATACACAGCAAATGGTTAATCAAGTATGAGTATCTAGAGGTTAAAGCGGACAACTCGGCGGGTGGGATTCTTACTCTATGGGATCCTCAAAAACTTGGAATCCTGGATGCTGAAGCTTCTAGGAACTATCTATCATTGGTGATTCAACCTTTGGGTGATAAGGAGATCTACATGATCACTAACGTCTACGGTCCTCAAAAACTAGAAGACAAACTTAAGCTTCTCGCCTCCATTGAGGAGCTGAGAGAGATATATCTAGACATGCCTTGGATTCTGGCAGGGGATTTCAATATGATCAGATCTCTTACAGAGAAAAAAGGTGGTACCAGAACACTAGGCAAAGACTCCATTGCCTTCCAGAACTTCATGAATAACATGGGGCTAGTGGACACAAAAACAGTAAATGGCACTTTTACTTGGAATAATAAGAGGGGAGGGGCTTCTCAAGTCGCCTCTAAATTAGATAGATTCATAATCTCATAGGACCTCCTTCTCACAGGCCTTGATATGTCATCTTTAATCCTTCCCTTCGGAGGCTTGGACCATTGGCTTGTCCAGCGTGAAGCTACTTTTATGGGTACACCAAGGAACAGACCTTTTAGGCTTGAAAATATCTGGCTCTCTCACCCTGACTTCACCAGCAATATTGACAAATGGTGGACGGAAGATGTTGCCGTTCAAGCAACTAAAATGTTCATGTTGCAGCAGAGACTTAAACACATCAAATCTAGGCTGAAAGATTGGAACAAAAAAGAGTTTGGTAATATTTTTAAAGCCAAAAGGGAAGTTGAGCAGAAACTCCAGGAGCTTAATCAGATCATCATCTCAGAAGGTTTTACAGTGGAACCGAAAATTTCAGGTTGACTCTCTTCAAAACGAATGGGAAGATCAGTGCACGTGAGAGGAGATTTTCTGGAGACAGAAATCGAGGGTGCAGTGGATTAGAGAAGGAGAAAGAAACACGAAGTTTTTCATAGATCAACTTTGGATCACAGATCCCATAACAGAATTTCATAACTTAAAGATTCTCAAGGGAAAGAGCTCGTCTCTCACAAAGAAATGGAATATGTCCTAGTTCAACACTTCCTTAGCATAGCAGAGGAGCCTCTCATCGACAGAACTCGGTTCATTAACAAATTCACAAAGTTCATTCCTAAGCTTGTAACCAGGGAAGACAACCACAATCTTAACAGGCCAGTGTCTAAAGAGGAGGTTAGTGAAGTTATCAATGAGATGCAAAATGGGAAAGATCTTGGCCCTGATGGTTTCAATGTGGACTTCTTCAAAGCTTGCTGGAAAACAGTCAAACAAGATATCCTTGATGTGGTGGAAGACTCTAGAAGATCCAAAACTATTTTGAAAGCTCTTAATGCCTCTTTCATATCTTTGATTCCAAAGCAGGAAAAGGCTATGACACTGGACAAATTCAGACCGATAGCTTTATGTAATGTGGTGTACAAAATTATTTCCAAAGTGATCGCTAACAGACTCAAGCCTCTTCTTCCTACTCTTGTATCAGAGGAGCAAACTGGAATTGTGGAAGGAAGACAGATTCTTAACAAGATCATACAAGCTCACGAGGTGGTACACTCACTTAAGAGAAATAAGCAAGCTAGTATGATCATGCAGCTGGACCTAGCAAAAGCTTATAATAAGCTAAGGTGGTCTTACAACAGGGCAGTGCTAGGAACTTATGGCTTCGACCACAACTGGATAAGATGGGTTATGGCCCTTGTATCCACGGCTAGCTTCTCCATTCTACTTAACGGCTCTCCCTCTAGAACCTTTATGCCTTCTAGGGGTCTCAAACAAGGGGATCTGCTCTCCCCCTTCCTCTTTGTTCTCATGATGTGTTAAACTGGAAACTAGGGCCAAACTCCATGTGGGTCAGCTTATTTATGACAGCTGATATTTTTATTGGATCCCTCTCGTCGAGAGGTGTAGGATTGATTTAAAGATCATCCGATTCCGATAAGTATTTATGGAGATATGAATTTATTTTGATTATGGATTTATTATCTAGCCGACCAGCATCTTATGTAGGCTCAAGAAGCCCAAACGTCATGTCCATTCAACCTCCACGTTTTAGTATAAATAAAAGAAGACTTTAAGTCATTCGACACACTCACTCTCTCGTGATCTCTCTTAATCCTGTTTTGGGTTTGATGGAGAAGAGATCTAAAAGGAGTGCCCTAATGGAGAATGCAGTCATGAATTAGCAAGCAATGGAGATGTATTCATCTATGAATAAAGCCGCAGGGATATAAGTAAACGCAGGACATAAAGCGCAGTTATGAAGAAAACGCAAGACATAATGTTATATATTAAACGTTGTTCATGTTATATATCCAATGTTGTTCATGTTATATGGAACCACGTATATATACGCAATATGGAACCATGTTATACGCAGTCATATGAATATGGAATCATATTATATATGCAATATGGAACCATGTTATACACAATCATATGAGGAATGGTTATACGCAGTCATATGGATATGGAACCACATATATATACGCATCATCAAAGACCTAACACATAGGCAGAACGTTGGGTCATGAAACCTCCACGCAGATCAACCCAGATATACCACGCTATGCTGGGTAGTCAGATATACCATGTAGATCATGATACGCTTGGAATTCAAGTCATTTATTAACACGCAGGCAGAACGTTGGGTCATGAAACCTCTACGCAGATCAATGCAGATATACCACGTAGTTGAAACACTGGACAGTCATGATACGTTGGGCATTCTGATATATGGAACGCAACAATCATGGGATGCTACACTGTATGGAACACAGTCAACTAGACTCAGTCATATATATATATACGCTTCATGATATATGGAACGCAGCATCATGGGATCCAACATGGTTATGAAGATCACTGGTCATATTGACAGTGATAAGCAAATAATGGACTACGTGGAGGATAGCCTAGCTGTTTTGCTAGGATGCAAGCCATAGCAAGCAGCTAAGGCTGATAATTGTATGAACTCCATAATGAAGGAACAGAAGGATAGCATGGGCAACATTATGAGCAGCATGATGGGCAACATTATGAGCAGCATGATGATACATGATGCAGCATGATGATGTTGCACGGTAAGGTGCAGCAGATGAACGAAATGGATAGGTGAAGCCGTCACCTAGGAGAATCAGTTGAAGCAGAATGTCTTCAACTAATCTCATGTATCATCGTTATAGGAGATGATCTATGCTCAGATCTAGATAAGTCAAAGTATTGACTTCTGATGTAAATGTACTATCTCTCTCACTTTCTCTGCTGAACTTTGAAGAACATAAAAGAAGAATTGATCAAGGGTTTCCCCACACATTGTGGGGTTTGTCCCTGGCTAGCGCCACATCTTGTGTCCTCTTGTCTTGGCATGTCTTCTGCGATTTATATTTATGTTCTATCTGCAGTTTATCTTAATGCTGATGTGATTGCTAACTGTGAAAATTTAAATAAATTGCTCTAGCATAGAACATACCTAAATTTAACATGATGGAAGGGCTAGGCAAAGTGATCAAAATGGAAAATGTTGAAGGAAGAACCAGGGTCTAAAACTTACCTCGGATGGGGCTACTTCTACTCATCAAAAATTTGTTGATGACACAATGCTGCAGGGCATTCCTACGGTCAAGGAAGCTAGAGCTTTCAAACAAATCCTGAATGACTTTGCTTTGGCCACTGGTACAGAGGTAAGCCTCGACAAATCAAAGGTGGTTTTTTTCAACATTGACATTGCTATTCAGAGGAACCTCACCAGAATTCTCAGGTTTCAAAGGGATCAGTTACCTTCCAAGTACCTTGGAATGCCTCTTACTGACAAACCTCTGAGCAAGGGAGTGTGGGAGTCGGTAACTAATAAACTTCAGGACAAAGTCAGGAAATGGACCTGCAGGTCTTTGAATTTGGCGGGGCGTCTTGTGCTTACAAAGGTTGTCCTGCAGGCTATACCCATTTTCATGTTTTCAGCTCTTCCTGCTCCCAAAGGAGTTATGCAACAAATCAGGAGTATTCAACGAGATTTTCTTTGGGGCAAAGGGGAAGAGAAAAAGAAGTGGGCTTTGGTAGCCTGGGACAAGCTCTACAAACCTAAGGCCCATGGTGGTTTGGGGCTTCATGAACCTGAAATCCTCAGCAAAGTTTCGGGAGCCAAACTTTGGTGGAGGTGGCTCAAGGAATTGGCAACCCCTTGGGCCAAGCTTTGGAAACAGAAATATGCAAATAATTGGCAAGAGAGGGATCATATCCAAATGTCAGGGCTCATCAAGGGCTCCCACATTTGGAACCTTGCTTGGGAGAATAGAGCCATTGTCCAACAGCATAGTTTCTGGGAGATCCGAGTTAGGAACCTTGCACGGTTTTGGGAGGATAACTAGCAACAGGAACCAAATTTGTTTAGAGAAGAACTAACCGCTCTCAAAAATGACACTAACAACAAAGGTTTACTTATGGTAAGTGACTTCTAGGATCAGGTAAGGGACAATGGTAAATGGAGAATGTGGAAGGATCTTGGTTATAGTGAAGAGAGTCCTTTGAAGGCCCAGGCAGATTCCCTTGCTCTTGACCTGGAGCAGAGGAAGATTTTGGTGTCATCCTCGTCTAACCAACTGAGATGGGGTCGAAACACCGAAGGCACCTTTAACCTCAAAGAAGCTAAACGCATGGCCCTAGGTTTTGATTATCCAAACCCTGATTAGGTTTGGAATGACCTTTGGCAGAACTCGCAATGGATGAAAATCAAGTTGTTTATGTGGTTGGTTCACCAAAAGAAAATTCTCACATGGGAGAATCTTCTGAAAAGGGGATTTGTTGGCCCATCCAAATGCCATCTATGTGGCTTACAGGAGGAGACAATGGAACATTTACTAAACCTTTGCCCCTTCACCTCAACCTTGTGGGATTGGGTGGCCTCAGTCTTCAGGCAAACTGACAGGGACAGACTCAGCATCACCAACACTTTGAAGAATTGGAGGAAAGACTTCTCAGGTAATGAAATCATGAAGGCGTGGACTCTAGTTCCAGGCTTTATTATCTGGGATTTCTGGAAAGAACGCAATGGCAAGATTTTCAAGAACAAAACAGGCTCGACCCAGAACATCATTGTCCAAATTTTACGACATCTCAAAGATACCGTTGGAGCCCTTATGCGGAAAATTCCTAAGGACCCTCCATTGCCCCGGGATGCTAGCATACTGTTGCAGTTGGGTCTCCATTCTCTGGTTCCCCAAGGCACTGACAAGGGTGTGAGCAAAACAACTACTGGTAAAGATATCTGGCAACCTCCTCCGCATGGTTTTTTGAAAATCAATATAGACGGGGCTTCTAAGGGCAACCCAAGGATGGCTGGATTTGGCGGTGTCATAAGAGATGAGCAGGGGTGCATAAAGGATATCTTTCATAGTCATTTGGGGACTGCCACTAATAACATGGCGGAGCTCATGGCCTTAGAGCAGTGCTTGGAAATCCTGATCGAGTCAAATTTACACAATGCCATCATTGAAGCTAACTCTGAATTGGTCATTAATGCGGCCAAGAAAATGTGTAATGGAACGGCACCTGGAAAAGTGTCAAAACATTGGAGGCTATCGCAGGTCTTTCAGCGGATTCATTCCCACTTGCGAACCCTGAGAACCATCAGCTTCATTCATGTGCGAAGAAAATCCAATATGTTAGCTGATCGTCTGGCGAATGAAGGAGTGCTATGTAAGGAAAGCTATATTCGGTACGATTGGGATTCTATACCCTCTGGTAAACTGCGTGATGATTGTCAATGACAGGCTGCCAAAGATATGGCGCACTTCCAGACCATGAATAATGAGCAGGAGGAAGACTAGCGGAAGTAGGAGAGAGCGGAAGTCCTTGAGCCTGGTTGAAGTGCCGCAGTAAATCCTAACCATAAAAACTCAAATGAAGAGAAGAGCGAAGAAGTGAAGTGGTGATGCACAGTAACCGTTGGATCTAGAAGATCAACGGACAATATTTGTTCATGATGGGCGGCCAAGATTAAGTCGCATAAGATGGAGTTAAGAATTGAAAGACGGAAATTCAATCTAAGTATTGGCGGAAGGTGAAAGGCGAGAATCAATCTAGATCGTCAGATCGACATGGTGGATCGACAGTGATCAGTAGACTAGCGGGAGTAGGAGAGAGCGGAAGTCCTTGAGCCTGGTTGAAATGCCGCAGTAAATCCTAACCGTCGATCCCACAGTCAATGCTTACGTCATAGTCAACTACGGGGGTCGAGAGCTAGTTAATCCGTATGCTAGATGAAGGGTCACAGACCGTAGGATTTAATGGCCTTCGTCATCCAACGGATATCGGGCCGTAAAGAGATCAAACTTTAACCTCAAGGGCGGACCCGAACATTTATAGATTAAGGTTGTATAATCCTTATCGGCTCCGTAAGGCTGTTAAATGTCGTGTAAGTGGTCCGATCCGATGTCATTGTGGACCATCGAATCAAATGGGTTTTGATCTACGGTGCTAGATCACCGAGCAGCTCTGTTGATCAGAGGAAGTATTAACCGTCGGATTGAAGGTAAGATCGACGGTGGAGATTGAGTGATAAGGCTTGGGCGAGTGGACCCGAGAAGATTATAGGCGCGGTTTCAATTTATTTGAAGTCCGGATGTTATCGCATATCGCATGCGAGAGCGATGAAATCACATGATGGTGCGATGCGATATTGAGACAATCGTTGATCTAGCAGATGAGATCAACGGTGGAAAAGGGAAATCGCATATCGCAAGTCGAGAATCTTGTGTGCATATGCTTTTGAGTCTTTGTAACTCCGCGATGCGATATATGATTTTGGGTTTTGTTGACCCTATTGTCTGGTAACCATCAACGGGTTTGTCTTTTGCTGGTCTTTACACGTGTAAAGACGTGTACCATATGTAATCTTTTTATCGGTTAATTGAAGGCTCCACTCTTACTTGACCAAAAAAAAAGAAAACTGAACTTCAATTAATTAATAACAAATATTGAAAATTGTATATATGCAAAATGGAAACAAACTAGCTCAAATAATGGAAGTATCTCTGAAAAAATATGTGACGACTACATGTCTTCTGAACTATGTTACAATGAGGCTCAAAGGCCTTTTTGTTATTGAGAAACAATGGAAAACCCTAACCATCCAAAAACCTAACCCTAATAGATGAAGCGCCAAAAATTTGTGGACCTCATTAGGGTTAGTTGGTACATCAACTTCCCGGGGTCGTAACTTTGGCATACGATCTTTGTTTGATGCGTACGATACTTTGTTAAAACAATCTATCCAAGGACAACAAAGCACCAAAAGTTTGTGAACCTCATTGCGGTTAGTTGGTACAACAACTTCCCGGGGTCATAACTTTGGCATACAATTTTCATTTGACGCGTACGATACCTCATTAGAATGATCTATCCAAGGAAAACAACTTTCAACTACAAACCCTTGCCATGGGTTGTGGGTCTTCCTGTTTTCCAAAAAAAAATGTCGTTTAGGGCTTCAAAACGACTCCAGAAGTTGACGACCTGAAAAACTACCAAAAATAGTAAATTGTGCTACAATTAAGAAAACTAAAAGAAAGTGTCGGGGGTCCAAGTGGAATAAGCGGGTGGCCACCAATATCCACTTGGATCACACAATGTTTCTTTTAAAACTAGAATTAGTCAAGAAACCAATATTTTTTGTTAAATGATGACATTTTTGCTAGTTTTGGAATTAGCACAAGAGTTTGGTGTACCATTCACAATGCTTTGGAGACTCAATGTTGGTTATGAAATGGATGTGCAAAAAGAATTTTACATTGTGATCCTTGTATTTTGAAGTTCATGATCTACTTACATCTTACATACATCTTTATCTCATATTTACATGATAGGAATAGTGTTGCGAATGAGCTCTTAAAAGAGAATGGACAATGACAATATAATAATGGATCATCGGCCTAAACTTTAGTATTTTAGTGTTTTATCTAAGATTTCTATAATGTTGGACTTTCATAGTTCATTTAATGAATGGCTAATGTATTAAATTGAATCATTTTTGTTTTTTAAGACCCTACAAATGTAACTGAACATAAACAAACTTCATTTTTTTTCTATGATGAATCAGATATAGGAATGTCAACTAAAGAGCTCAACAACACTTGTGAATGTTATAGGAATTTAACTATGCATTTTTGTTATATTAATAAAAATACTTTTTCTATATTTTTATTTTTACTTTTTACCTTGGGAAACGAAGAAAAAAAAAAAATATATATATATATATATATATATGAATTTTAGCAAAGATCTTTGGCTAAGCAATTTTTCTCATACTTTGTTATTGATGAATTCGAATATGAACACAAATCAGGAAACTATGCTACATGCAAGAGAACTCCCATCATTTTACTTTTGTACACACAAGGAAAATGAGCCCATTAGATGATAAACATTGCTACAACCCAAGTAAATGTAAATGGAAGAAACTTAATTATAGATATACAAGAACTTAACTTGATGTTTTAAATGAATATCTCAAACTATTTGATATGCAGAGCAAATTGATTGGTGTTGCAATTGTAAAGGGAAGCTAATATCTTCTACTGAAAGTTAATTAAAGATATTCAAGCACCTAATCTGATGTTTAAAATGACTACCTCAAGCTGTCTGAAATGCAAAGTAAAATTATTGGTGTTTCAGTGATAACTTGAGGCTTGTATCTTGATGAATAACAGTAAACACGTCTTTATCTTGATCAATCAGAATTAATGTGACCTACGTCATGCATAATTATAAATAAAATAGTAAACATGATTTATGATGTAAACGAGGACATTACTATCTTCAACAGAACTGTTACAACTTAGGGGGTTTCTGTCCAGATCTTTCAATCTAGCTATAAGGTTTTAACAATCCAGACGTCTTGGTCCAAAATTTAAATTTTACACGAATCCGACAAACTCACTGGTAATATAGGATCCGTTACCCACTATATATTACTTCTCCAATTACAATTGTGCCATGCAGGATTTGGAGTACATGGTACAAAAGACAGTCCAATTTAACAGTCAATACTTGTTGAACTTCGATTTTCATTTACTTATTTGCATTCTAGATGGCTTCAACTAATGCAAGGATCTATTTGATATTCAGAAAAAGGTACATGTCAGGACAGTATATAGTGGTTAGGAATATCCAAATGACATGTGAAAGCATGCACAAAGTCTATACAGATCAGAATGCTCTCAGGAGGTTCACCATTCCTACTTGTATTATTCAGATATTCCTTGTGTGATCATACCTAAATAAAACTCTTTCACTGAAATGTCTTTTGATCGTGTAAAGCCTAAAAGGGAGTTCATTGAGACTTGCATGGAAATTTCTATCAAACAGGATACCTTGTCACTTTATAGATGTAAACTAATAAGCTAATAGCCGCATCATGGAAGAAAACGAATGGTTTTTCCAATTTTTAGTTAATAACCAACAATATTTGCAATTGTTAGCATACGTACCAACATAATTACCTTCATAATGTAACAGAGCAATAGAAGCCAATATTGCTAAACATAATGCAATTGTCAATAGAGAATATACAATTTTTGGTTCAGTGTCAGTTAGAAAACTTTCAGATATTAAATTTAACCAAGAACAGACAGGATTTTACAATAAATTGATAGTAGCATGTCATGAACAGCAAAGGCTTGATCAGCATGAGGCAGAATGAAGATATAACCTCGCATTCAGCTCTGACATGATCGTAACCTTAACATAAATTTCACAATGTTCTTAACATGACACAAGACCATGCAATTTCTATTGAACTAAGAGTAGCTTGAAATCTTTACCATGCTTATTGAAACACCAAGTCCATTGTGTAATGGTACAATGTTTACTTTGACTGATTTCTTTGCCATCTTGTTGCTGCATTACATAGTTCTATAATGACCAAAGACTGCAACATGTCTTTCTTCACATAACGTAGCATTAAAGAAGTTAACATCTGTAAATAAAATATTTAGTTGCATGCAAAGTGGACGCCCACACTATGTCTTCCCTTCCACAATCCTATTTACATCATCAGATGAAGACACAGTGTCTGATGCATCTTTTGTATTTAGCAGTTGCCCATCCACTGGTACTAAACATGGAATACCATCAATAACCTGCCAAAAATATGGGTTAGATACTATGAATAATAAGAAAATTTTAACAGATATCCTAAAGCTAGGATGGAAAAAAATGTTTGTTTGAACTATATTTCAAAGTAGTGTAGAAGTAAAAAATAAAATATCATTTTAAAACAGAACCTGGTACACAACAGTTTCATATTGTGCAGATCTACATGGAAAGTGAACCAACAAGGCACGCATGCATGTTTTAAGTGACAAGCATCAATTGGTACATAATCTCATATGAGGACAATCACTGGTTTTCATTCAGCCCCACTTTACTAAAGCAGGGAACCTCTCCATGCAGAAAGAACAAGTGTATCCTAAACAAATATCCAAATAAAACATGCCATCCTAATGTAAATTTGTTTTACATGTAACTTATTACCCACCCTTCAGCCGATAAGCAAGAGTCAGATATTCTTCCTGGCTCACAAAGAGCCTCAAGCAACAATTGGCTCACGAAGAGTGAACATGCCACAAGTGGGATTTAAACTTGGGTGGGGAGGATAACAAGTTCGCCTCTCAACCACCTGAGCGAGACCCAATTGACAATCATCCCAATGCACTCCTCTTCATACACATCACCACCTATGACCAAGCTCCTGAACATTCTGCCCAAGAGCAAAACTTCCAGTATCAGGGTGCCAAAAACAATCAACAATAGAGTACACAGGATGATAAAATTTTACAGGATTTACAAAGAGTCCCCATGTAATGGAATCATCAAAGTGAAAAACTTAATCCCAAATGCTTTAGCCTCTGCTCAACTGAAGACTTGCCTTTTTCTTCCTGTTCATATATGTATTCTACACTATTCTGTGTTGCTAATCCATAGCTAGCCATCCCTACAATCTTTAAAAAGGTTGCCCTGGCTTTAAGTTCATCTTGATTTCTAACTTGTCGAAGCCACTGCTGAATTCACCTTCATATTTTTCTCTAATTCCTTAAAATCCATTGCATGTTCGGAACCATTCATTCTCATCCTTAAGTGCCTTTGGACTATACTCATCATTTGGAACAATTTACCCTTTTTAAAAGTTTGCCGTCAAGTGCTCCAAGCTTATACTTCCCCACAATTTACATCTCCAGCTAGATCAAAAGAAAGCCAATTTTCCTCCATCCAAGCTATCATTTACACTTAAGGATTTACTGTCTTACATCAAGCTCTCCAAGAAGGCTTACATAACTGCAAACCTTGCCTCACACAATCCCTCACTTTGTTAATGCATGTTGTAACTCTCGCCCCATTGACAATGTGTACTTAGCAAGCTAATATATTTTCTCTTTCTTCTCTTGCCAGTACCCACTCCCTTTTTGTGACTTTCATTTTGCTCTTCCCCTTCCCCTATCATATGCCCATATATATTCTCTATATGTATTAGTATGTCTTCCAAGGATCTTTTGTTGAAGCTGGTTTTTAACCCATGTTCTTGGCTAACTCACAAAAAGAATCTAACACCAGTGATTCTTTCCTCCTCCATCAAACCATTGCTAACTCCAAGAGAGTTATTTTTATTGTGTCTCCTTATATATATATATATATATAAAGAGAGAGAGAAATACCTTATCCTTTTCACCTTTTCCAAATGCAGTATCTAGACACAGGACTCATCTTGTTCCCCAAAAGAAGAAATTCCCTTCTTAAATTCATCCAATTAGATAGTATAGATGGCTACAAGCCTTGTAGGAAGGAATTAATTTACTTTGGCTTACATAACTGCAACTTTGCCTAACACAATCCCTTACTTTGTTTAGACATGTTGTAACTTCCACGCCATTGACATTATGGACTTAGCATGTTAATATATTTTCTCTTCCAGTACCCACTCACTTTTCATGAGTTCCATTTGCATCCTCTCTATACATTAAATCCGTACATCTTCCAAGACTCCTTTGTTGTAGCCAGTTTTTTACCCATACTTTTGGCCAATACATAAAAAGAAGCTAACTCCAGCAATTCTTTCCTCCTCCATGGAACCATTGCTAACTCCAAGAGAGTTGGTTTCTATTATGTGTCTCCTTAAGTATGCAAATATACATATACCTTATTTTTTTCACCTTTGCCAAATGTAGTATCTAGAAAAGTGTAGGGCTTATCTTGTTCCCTAAAAGAAAAAATCCCCTTCTTTAATTTATCCAATTCGATAGTATGGACAGCCACAAGTCTTGTGGGAAGGAATCAATTTACTTTAGCATTCATGGACGTAATGGAATCAATAGTCATTTGTTCTCCTTCATCTATATCACACTCTTCTCCACACCACAGATTACCATCAACTTCAATCATTCTTCCTGGCTCCTAATACCTTCAGTTAATTTCCTAAAGGTTTGAAGTCCCCTCTTGGACACTTGGGAAACTATTGAAAGTTCCTTTTCACACACCAGTGAGCATCCTGCAAACTGCAATGTGCCCCTTGCTCAAAATAATCTTGCCTGTGATCCACAATAGGCCAAGCTATCCTTTAAAAGCATGAATGATGAATGCCTTCTTAGACAAAAGAAAGATAAGTTTCTTTTATTAAGGAGTAGCAAATTCTTTCACACGTTTTAAGGCATGCCAATCAAGATAAATTCACCTCAAAAATACAAGTCACAAAATTTTTTGTCATGTGGAATCCTCAAACCTCATTATTTCAGTTTTTTCAACCAAATCCCCATAAACTCTCAGGCCAACCAAATTCATGCCACTGCTCCAACTTTAGATAATTTGCAAAATTATTTTCACAAGCTAGAAAAGTTGAACATAACAAAGGTTTTCATCCTTTTTTTTAAGAATGGTACAAGTCATCCTTACGTCGTCCTTCAAGTATTCAACGAAGTAGTCTTCTCGGGTTTCTTTTGCAACTTGGATCGCACATTTCATCCCATCTCCAGAAAAAAGTGATACATCACCTTTTGAAAAATATTAAATCCATTACAAAAGGAAATTACTTGTACCAATTGTACCTCACTGTCTTTACATATACTTCTAGAATGTCCAAATGATGCAAGCTTAATGGAAAAAGAATTGCCATGTTTTCATCAACAACTAGCTCCCAGACTACATCCATGCCTTCAAAGCTATCGCTAAGGAATCTTCTTCCAAAATGTGTATCACTTCATGCATTTTCATAAGGGAATTATCTCCAAAAATCATCTCTTTGAGAGGTTTCACACACTTGTAATGTTAGAGAATATCATTGCATCAGTAATGAAGCTTTATCAAAGTGAAAGGTGTTGGAAACTAGGCAATTACTGAGAGGGAGGGTGAATGAGGAATTGTGTCTTTTAGCAATGACCAATTTCAAACTATTTTAACAGCCTTTTAACTTTTTCTTTAACAATTAGCAGAGTTATATAGGTGTTCAACAATTAACCACGAATTCAGATGCAAACACAAGCAACACATGTAGACACCAGATATAAGTGAAAACCCATAAAAGGAGAAAACCACGAATTTTGTTGTAGCTGTAAAGGCAAGCACCCACTCCCTCTTTTACATCAATTTTGAAGGCTTCTACCTATAGGAGGCTTCAACCTCTCTTTTATTTGCAAGATACGACTTGCTAGAAACACTCACCCCCACTTCTTACAGGCTCCAACCTATTCTTTTTCAGACTACGACCTGAAAGGAGACACCAATCCCCTAATACATGAAAGACTTATTTTGCTGGCCTACCTGACCTTTGATTCTGAATTATTTCTTCTCTTTGACTCTGTTCTATACTTTGTCTCTGCCCCCTTTACATTTGTCTATCTCCTCTACTCCTCTTCCTCAATTCTGTTTCACTTCTACTCCTCTTCCTTTTTCTCTCTTTGCTAGGCAATTCACGAACTAGGTCTCACAAAAATTCAATTCACTAGCAGCTCTGCATTCCAAAATCTATCTTTATATAACTCTATGTCTCTTTGTATTCCAAAAGTGTCTCTTTGTGGTCCACCTATTCGTTTCAAATTCTTTCACATTTTGAAGATCAAAACGAAACAAATGCATCTTGAAATATTCCGATTATGATTATTCATTTCAAATTGCAAGTTAATGATATTGTCATTTATAGAATCCAGAGAAAGAAAGCATGCTCCCTCAACTTCGGGATGTTGCCTAGTTTTCATCTCTGCGATCTTATACTCAGTTCATTTTTTGTTTCCATGTGCATCTATTCTGGAAGCTCTTTAGTTATATCAGTTAGTTCACAACTTTTGCTTGGAGAGGTATGCAACAACCAAAATGACTTGTTTGTATTGACTCCAACCAATTCTAATGCCACTAGCCTCATCAACCCATAGAATCCAGAGAAAGAAAGCATGCTCCCTCAACTTCGGGATGTTGCCTAGTTTTCACCTCTGCGATCTTATACTCAGTTCAATTTTTGTCTCCATGTGCATCTATTCTGGAATCTCATTAATTATATCAGTTAGTTCACAACTTTTGCTTGGAGAGGTATGCAACAATCAAAATGACTTGTTTGTATTGACTCCAACCAATTCTAATACCCCTAGCCTCATCAACCCAAAGCATAATGATTGATTAGTGTGCTCCCTTGCTGCCAAGAAATGTCCAGAGCGAGCTGACTTCTCCTCGAACTTACGCATGGTTTGTTGATGCAGGAACGAGTTTGGATCCAATCTGGTATCTCACCTGAGAAGTTTGAGAAGAATATACTCATTGATGCAATAGATAGCCTCATCAAGCACTACTGCGGTGAATAGAGTGCCAGTTGTTCACCAGGTCACCAATTTGTGTCCCCAGTTTAAAAGATTTGATTGTGAGTTGATTGAATGTTGAGAGACTTGGTTCAAAAGTTGCCTGGCAAAAGAGAGAAATAAAGAGGAAGAGGAGCAGAAGTGAGATAGAGGAGCAGAGAAGATAAAGGGGCAGAGACAGAGTACAGAACAGAGCCAAAGAAAAGGAAGAACTCATAATTCAAAGACCAAGTAAACCAACAAAGTAAATTTTAATTCTATCAGGGGATTAGTGTCTCCTTTCAGATAGTAGCTTGAGAAAAGAATAGGTTGGATCCTGTAAGAAGTGGGAGTGGGTGCTTCCAGCAAGTTGTAGCTTGTAAAATAAAAGAGAGGTTGAAGCCTCATGTAGGTAGAAGCCTACAAAATTGATGTAAAAGAGGGAGTGGGTGCTTTCCTTTACATCACAACAAAAATTTGTGGTTTTCTCCCTTTATGGGTTTCCACTTATATCTGGTGTCTACATGCGTTGAATGTGTTTCGTGTGTGTTTTCCCTCAAATTCATGGTTAATTGTTGAACACCTATATAACTCTGCTAATTGTTAAAAAAAAAATTAAAAGGTTGTTAAAATAGTTTGAAATTGGTCATTGCTAAAAGACAATTATTGATTCACACCCCCTCTCAGTCATTGTCTAGTTTCCAACAATTGGTATCAAAGCGGGTTCCTTTTGTATCAACCTAAGAGCTAGAAGGAAGATCTAGCTTATAAGAATGGCCAGTCAGGAAGAGTATTCAACAAATAAAGTTCCTTAGTTTAATGGTACTAATTATACCTTTTGGAAAATAAGAATGAGGGCATATCTCATGTCCCTTGGAAGTTGGTGCAGATGTCTGGGGCGCAATGGAGAATGGCTATGAAGAGCCGCCTGTAATAGCTAAGTTCTTTCTTGGAGTTGATGAAATTGTTAATGTCATGAAGGGTCTAGGTGAAAAAATTGAGTCTACAATAGTCCAAAATGTGTTGAGATCACTCCTTCCCAAGTTTAATCCTAAAGTATCAGCTATTGAAGAAATGTCTAACATTGAAACCCTAACAATAGATAAACTGCTTGGCTCTCTAACAGCATATGAGATAAGAATAACAAAAGGAAAGTCTACATCAAGAGATGAAACATTTAAAGCAAATAAAAAATCTACAAAAGACCAAGAGTGTTCATGTTCAGGCTCAGATGAAGAAGAAGCACAATTTGTAAGAAGATTGAAGAAAGGTAATAGTAAGTATAAAGGCAAACTTCCTTTTAAGTGCTTTAATTGTGGAAGAGTAGGGCATTATGCCTCAAAATGTCCATTAAAAAGGAAGAGAACAAGTCTAAAGGTAAAGAAAAGAAAAAATATAACAGAGTGAAGAAAGAGAAAAGATTTAAAAAGAAAAAAAAATTATACACAAGAAGATATCAGCTTCTATGAAGACAAATGAATCTTCTAATGAAGAGGGAATTAGTGATTTCATTCTTATGGCCCTAGAGACTCAATCTGGAGAACATAATTGAGTGTGAGTTGATTGAATGTTGACAGACCTGGTTCGAAAGTAACACGGCAAAAGAGAGAAATATAAAGAGGAAGAGGAGCAGAAGTGAGATAGAGGAGCAGAGAATATAAAGGGGAAGAGGCAAATTACAGAACAGAGCCAAAGAAAAGGAAGAACTCAGAATTCAGACCAGACAAACCAACAAAGGTAATTTTAATTCTATCAAGGGATTGGTGTCTCCTTTTAGGTAGTAGCATGAAAAAAACAGGTTGGAGCCAATAAGAAGTGGGAGTGGGTGCTTCCAACAAGCTGTAGCTTGCAAAAGAAAAGAGAGGTTGAAGCCTCCTATAGGTGGTTGTGTTGGTTGATGTAGCTTGGACAGGTGTTCTAGCCTCAGGTGATGTCAATGAGGCTAGGAACACAAGAGCAGAAAATATCTCCAAGCCCAAGTTATTCTTTTGAATGGAAATGTCTTAATTAAATTAATTAATTAGTTTTAATTATTTTCCTAAGTTTTAACTTAGGGAAATAGATTAATTAATTAGTAATAATTGAGACATGGTCGATTTTCCTCTAGAGACTTCTAGAAAAGTTTCTAAGTGATCTTAGCCATCGATTAGATCATTTCAGATCTAGATCTTGGTCGTTGATTTCTCAACAAGAGATTATAAAGGAAATCAATGGGAAGCCTTGGAGATCATGATCATGGTTATTGGTGTTTAACACCAGCGAGGGTTTTAGCAGTAGTTGAAGCAGTGAATATTTTCCAGGCTTTTCTTTCATCAGTATTCTTCTAGTTTCCGAGATCTGAAGGAGGAATTCTCCCAGAGTTCTTCTGCAGACAGGGAGGCTGAGTTATTGAGGTTGTGAGGGTTCCAGGAAGGTTGTTTTCTCTGATAAAGGCCAATATTCCTTGTGGAAGCAGTGTTTGCCAGTATGAGGTCATGTTAGGTTGCAGAGGGAGGTTGTGAGCCTTCCAGGGGTTAGATCGACTTGTGGAGGTGAAGAAATATTTTACCGGAGCTTTGTAGACATTTGGCAAGAAGTATTGTAATATTTATCAATTGCAGAATTTGTTGAAGATAATAATAATAAAACCCTCAAATCTAAAGAAATGGTTTTCCCTTCGAGGTTTTTCCAAGGAGGTTTTTGTTGAGAAATGTAGGGCATCATGAATTAGGTGATTTCTCTTTAATTAGTAACTGCTTGTGAGAGCCTTTTATAACTTTAGATTAGGATTTTCTTCACTTAAGTTATTTAATGTTTTTCTTCATCAAACAACTACCAATGCATAAACAAGATAGACAAGAGACACAGAATGTAGGCTATGAGCCAGGGCCAAAACCTCTCACTCTTTGAGAGGAAAACCAGCACAAAATTCTTCTTATAGAGATTTCAATTGACGAATACCAAGACCAAGACCCTTGACCTATTTTCCACTCCAAGACCAAGACACAAGTTCTCTTGACAGTCAACCTTCTTCTTGACTCCTCTTCCACTTCGACCTTCTTAGCATTGAGACATTGTCACCACCGAGATCTTATCACTGTCTTCACATCAAGATCTCCTTTACTGTGAGACCTCCTCGTTGTCATATTACCGAGACCTTACTTCTGTGATGGCACCGAGTCCTTTTTCTACATGATAACATTGATTCCTTCTGTGGTGCACCGAGACTTCTTCCTAAGCTAGCACCGAGACCTTTTTCCTGAGATAGCACTGATATCTTTCCTTTAAGATAGCACTGAGACCTTTACTGAGATTCCACCAAGATTGTATCACTGTGGTGAGACTTCATTACTGTGTGTATACTACAAACTCTTGTTGTAGTAGCACCGAAGATAAGATCACCTATCCGAGTTCCCTTTCTGAAATGCTTGTCACTGTAACTATGATCCGAATTACAAAGGTAAACCGAACTCCTTGACTCTTCATCGAACTGTAGTCTCCTTACCGAACTATGTTTCTCTTCCTCTCTGAAATAGTCATTCGAATCTCAGAGCTAATCCGAACTTCTGTCTTTGTGGAATAGTTTGAGGTGCCTATTTATAGTAGTCTCCTATGAATATACGTTGACAAGACCTTATGAAGGGTGTGTCTCTAATCAGGTGAGCCGAAATTAGTCTTCTACTTCATTTTGAGGCCGACTTTGAAGAGGAGAACTTGTGCTTGTCTTTGGAGGGCTTCTAGACAATTCTATAGACTCAGATACATTGTACCATGCCCAAGAAGGGTTCTTCGTGACATTGACTCTTTTGACAAATCCTAAAGGCTCACAATGGGAGCCATCTAAAAATAAAATCTCTTGCTCATCAAACCCATGAAGCAAGTCAATAATAATTGTATTTTCTTCTTTACATCATTTACAAAAATCACAATGACATGTCATTATAAAGACCAAACCTAGTTACACTTTTCAGCACTCCCTCTTAACTAGGGAGATATTTATAATGGTACTTGGCCATTCTCAATCTGAAGAATTTCTCATAAGAAGAATCGGATTGGTAACCCATTTATATAACATCATATCAACCAGCATTGTCACATAGCAAGGCCTTGACTAACATCTCTATCTCTCCACAAGATCTGAGCTCAATGTTGGCGAGACCAATGATTTATAGACACCCTAATCATTGTCTCTCCTGGAACATACCCCACCCGGGTTCTCAAGGTGTGTTCCACTAGGACTATTCTTATCTTGGATTCCTAGTCCTCAAAGAATATCGGTCCTCTACGACTACTCTTATCTTGGATGCCCTATCTCATCCTCAAAGAGCATCAAATGCCAGATGTTTACCCAATCCTCCATTTTGTCTTCCCAGGTGAAGACCAAAATGATGTGTCTATCTCCCCCTCTCAATTAGGGAGGACATATCTATTCCAATAAAGGAATGTACTCATTTCTATGAAATGAATGTACCTAAGCTCCCTCTTAGCTTAGGAATTTCCAAGTTTCTTCCAAGTAAGAAACTTGTTTCCAGACTCCCTCTTAATTAGGGACCTACAGCAGCTCCTCAGGTGGTGATAGATCCCTATACTACTAGTGTAACCCCTTATTGTTATTAGTGCAACCCCCTTATTATATTGTTGTGCCCATCTAGTCCCCATATTGTTATTATTGTGCCCCATAGAAGCCCAATATTGTTATTGTTGTGCCCTTACATTATTATTGTTATGTCGGCTCTGATTATATTATGACCTCTTAGACTCCTATATATAGAAAGGAGGTCTTGTCATTTGTATCATCCAAGAATTGTTCATTTGTGTAATGTAAAGGAGGTTGCCCCCTCGAAGAGGCTGATTTTAAAGTCGTTGATCTATTTTTCTATCTTTTTGTGAGTTGGTTTCATAACAGGTGGAGATGAGAAGACAACCAACTGCTTGAAGAGCTCCTTCCTTTGATGTCATTAATTTCTTTGTCACAGAGTCTTCATCTTTTGGGATTTTTTCATAGGGCACAGACCATCCATCACTTTCATCCATGAGTCAACCATGTCATCATTCCTTTCATCAGAAAGAAATCCATTAGTCTACATCTCGCCTTGCTTCATGTCAGGCTATCTTCTTCGGAAGGATCTTACATCCTTCTACATGGTCCTCTTGGAAGACATCCACAGTTCTTCCCTTGGCAGTCCTGCATAAGCCCATCCAGATATTTGTTCAAAAATAAGAAATGAACACTTAAATCAAAATTACCTTTGTGATGGTCTTTCATCATGACATCTTCCAGTTTGCATCAGCATCCTGCATACATGTTGACATATCTCCCAAAGATATCCATTGTCAAGGGTCTCCATCTTTTTCAGACTTCCATCAGAGTCTTCATATCTTTCCGGGAGATTTCCTAGTCAAATCTTCTAGTTCTTGGATGTTGATTGCCTTTTCCATGGTTGCATAGTCCACGATCTCTTCCTTCCTTTCTTCACATATTTCATTCCCAAGAACTTCCAATCAGAGTTCCTCTAAATACTGTCAACCACCTCATTTTCATATGAGGACATATTATGTTGATTTCATCTAGTGTGACCCATGCCTTCCTACATCCTTTCATAGGAGGAGATTCCTTTCCTTTGATCATGCTTCTCAAGATAGAGCAGTGATCCATGTTACCTGCAACCATATGACATGACTTTATAGTACAAGCATACATACCTCATTTACCTTTAGGTCATCTAGGCTTCTTTCAGCAGCTTCCTTGGTTTAAAAGAGCTTCAACCCTTGATCTGCTTCATCTCTTATGTCATCATACCATCATCCCATGAATTCCACAAGTTGGAGTTCCTGATGAAACACTTTCTTCCTCTCTAGATTGGTGAACCTTTTGATGAATATTCCATCAGAGAATCTTGAGGATCTTGCATATCCCTATCCAGCAGATGTTACCTTTTGATGTATGATGAGCCTTGTCCTGGATGACTTCTTCCTTTCCTTAAGTTTCCAATGAGGTTCCCAAGAGCTATATCCTTCATATTTGATTGCCATAGATTTTGTTCCAGTTGTCCTTCATGTTTCCCTATGGTGATGTCACGAGCTCTTGCTTCTAATGCTTTTCCTCTTTCTTGGACTTCCTTCTTTTCAGCTTCCTCCATTTCTTCGGTGAAATGGGCTTCTTCTTCATCTTTCTAGATATTGCCCTTCTTGAACTTAGGACAATCTTTCCTATAATGCTCCTAGCATTGAATCTTAGCTATGTTCCTCTTTCCTTCCGATAAATGTTTTAACACTTTTTGCCCTCAACCTGTCATCTCCTATCTTGCATAGAAACCACAAGTTGTTGAATGGGATAGCTTTCTTATCCTTATAAACATTTGTTACCTTGTTCATCATTTAATGCATTTAGAACAACGAGGATTATCTCCTTATCTGATATCATCTCTCCCAAATCTTGTAGTTGAGATCTTATGAGGATATCCCTTCATCCTTTGATACCTTTGATTTGTGTAGATCAGATATAAGTGATATATAGCATTTTTAGAGAATAGTTCAACCAGCTTCTCACATATCTCATTTGATGTCTCCAATCCTGCTACGAGGGAATCCTTGACGGATTCCATAAGAATCTCTCGAGCCCTTAGATCCTTTTCCATGTATTCAGATAGTACTTTACCTTCATATGGTTTGGATACTTTTATAATAACTTTGTTTTCTTCAAGGACTATTTCTATCCTCCTTTTCCATGCAAGGAAGTTTTGATGACCCCAACCAGCTTATAGATCTCCTTGCACAATGAAATCATTTTACTAGATTAGATTATAGAATAAAGATACTTACTTGACAAGTGAAGATGAAATCTTCAACTTGATCCCTTTGATGGTGGTTGACGAAGATGTATTAGTGCCCCTTTTGGATGATAACACCTTTTGATCTAGCTCCCTTTGTTGATGGTGATTGATGAGGATGTCTTGATGCTTCCTCGGATGATCTTCTTTAAGGATAAGGAGGGGATCCTTGCTTCAATGAGAGGGAACTTGCCTTATAGCCTTTTGAAGATGATGGCAATGCCTTTAGCCTTCTTTGGATAACTAGCCTTCAAGATACTTCGACTTCTTCGGTGGTGAATGAGTGTAGATCCAGAAATGCTTCTAGGGTTTCGACTTTCTCCAAGATGATGTGATCTTTGTCCTTGAAGTGCTTCTCTTGGATGTCTATACTTTGGGCTACCTTGCTTTGTAGATCTCTTCAACTTGATGAGGGTCTTTGTGGTCTTTTGATGATGACTAGAGGATCCAAAATTTTTGTTGGTGTAGACTTCTTCTTTGATGTAGATCTCGAATTCACTTTGATATCCTTTGACTTGATTTGATGCCTTTCTTGAAACTCAATCCTTGAGTGTCTCGATAATATGCCCTTCCTTGACTTAGTCACCTTAGCTCTGATACCATGTTAAGGAATCTAGGGCATCATGAATTAGGTGATTTC
The DNA here is from genome assembly GCA_031772625.1 of Pinus tabuliformis. Lineage (NCBI taxonomy): Eukaryota > Viridiplantae > Streptophyta > Pinopsida > Pinales > Pinaceae > Pinus > Pinus tabuliformis. The sequence goes on from CM062807.1 coordinate 79,643,654, forward strand.
CCTTTAATTAGTAACTGCATGTGAGAGCTTTTTATAACTTTAGATTAGGATCTTCTTCACTTACGTTATTAATGTTTTTCTTCATCAAACAGCTACCAATGCATAAACAAGATAGACAAGAGACATAGAATGTAGGCTATGAGACAAGGTCAAAACCTCTCACTCTTTGAGAGGAAAACCCGCACAAAATTCTTCTTATAGAGATTCCAATTGACGAATACCAAGACCAAGACCCTTGACCTATTTGCCACTCCAAGACCAAGACACAAGTTCTCTTGATAGTCAACCTTCTTCTTGACTCCTCTTCCACTTCGACCTTCTTAGCATTAAGACATTGTCACCATCGAGATCTTATCACTGTCTTCACATCAAGATCTCCTTTACTATGAGACCTCCTCGCTGTCATATTACCAAGACCTTACTTTTGTGATGGCACCGAGTACTTTTTCAAAGTGATAACACTGATTCCTTCTGTGGTGCAACGAGACTTCTTCCTGAGCTAGCACCGAGACCTTTTCCCTGAGATAACACTGATATCTTTCCTTTAAGATAGCACTGAGACCTTTACTAAGATTCCACCGAGATTGTATCATTGTGGTGAGACTTCATTACTGTGTCTATACTACAAACTCTTGTTGTAGTAGCACCGAAGATAAGATCACCTATTCGAGTTCCCTTTTCGAAATGCTTGTCACTATAACTGTGATCTGAATTACAAAGGTAAACTGAACTCCTACACTCTTCACCGAACTGTAGTCTCCTTACCGAACTCTGTTTATCTTCCTCTCTAAAATAGTCATCCGAATCTCAGAGCTAATCCGAACTTCTATCTTTGTGGAATAGGTCGAGGTGCCTATTTATAGTAGTCTCCTATGAATATAAGTCGAAACGACCTTATGAAGGGATGTGTCTCTAATTAGGTGAGCCAACATTAGTCTTCTACTTCATTTTGAGGCCGACGTTGAAGAGGAGAACTTTTGCTTGTCTTTGGAGGGCTTCTAGACAATTCTATAGACTCATATACATTGTACCATGCCCAAGAAGGGTTCTTCATGACATTGACTCTTTTGACAAATCCTAAAGGCTCACAATGGGAGCCATCTAAAAATAAAATCCCTTGCTCATGAAACCCATGAAGCAAGTCTATAATAGTTTTATTTTCTTCTTTACATCATTTACAAAAATCATGATTACCTGTCATTATGAAGACCAAACCTAGTTACACTTTTCAACAGTTTTGTCCAAAAATATCAATGTCCATTTTGCAATTGGCTTTTCTCAGAGTTTTCACAGTGTATTTTTGGTGAATATTGCAATCGTGTTTTTATTCAGTGTTTGCAGGAAAATAATTTTGCTCTGAATTAAATACATTGGATAATCACCAATTGATTGCAATAAGCGATATTTTTATCAATTTTTCACAGGGTGTTTACAAAAGCTTATGTAAAAAGGGAGTGGGTGCTTGCATTTACATCACAATAACAAAATGCATGGTTTTTCCTTTTATGGGTTTCCACTTATATCTGGTGTCTACATGTGTTGCTCTTATGTGTTGATTCTTATGTTGTGGTTTAATGTTGTTTACATGTTAGATCTGTTATTCATATGATGTATTGTTGCTTATCTAATAGTTCAGATAACTATTGAAAGAAAAGTAAAAAATTGGTAATTGATGACCATGAATGCACTATATTGATTCACACCCCCCTCTTAGTATAGTCAAGCTTCCAACAAAAGGTTGGATCCATACCTCCCAAGGGATTTTACAAACATCAAAATATTTTTTGGGATTAAACAAGGACAACTTGTCATCAACAATCTCGATTTATATACATATAAGCCATAGGTTACAACAATCTCTGAAAGAAACCACACATACAAAGATTATAATTGCCTCCTACACATGTTGGAACTTGGGACAGACACCCAATCATCCATGCAATTCCACTTCCAATGCTGGGACAAAATCCAACACCCATGCAAGTCTATTTGTGAAATTGGGACAAACACCAAACACCAATGTAATTTCCCCCTGCAACACTGGTCAAATCACCTCTAGAGTTGATTAAAGGAAATAGCAATATCCATGTCACATGCACTTACAACCATACAAACAACAAAAACCTTGTCATGGGTCACACATGTCTATGTAAGACTTACACCTAAATTATACCCATTTACAATTATGTGAACTTGGAATGTCTTCATCTCTTTAACTCTCCCAAGGTAAAATCTCTTGGGTCTTCCAGACCTAAAACACGTTGCTCTAACACCATGTTAAAAATGGAAAGTTATGGAATTTCATTACATAAGAACCAATTCTCCCTTCACCAGGGTCAAAGAATACAACCCACAAAGGGCATGCCATCTCACTCAATCTCTAGTCTAATGCAATGCATCTACCTTCCGTTTTACACGATTTCTATGCCTTCATCGGTTACATGAGAGACATTGTCCACATCTCTAAACCAGTGGCTACCAAACTTAAAAACAATAGTTGGGCTCCATTCATGTTGTAGTGGTTTGGATGTATTGTAGTCGAGGACAAATGCAACAGTTAGTGGGTCAATGTGTTCAAAGTTGTAGGGAATTGCTATTTTTGAGATATTGACTGTGTTTTTTGCCGGTTTGTCTATGTGGTGAAATAATGTGTTGCAGAGTGTTATTGCAAAGAAGAGAAGTTGCAGAAGATTGTTCATAGTAACAACATTGGATGATCTAGAGATCGATCTACTATGTGAGAGGCCCAACCTAGGATCACACATGAGTTGATCATTTAATTGTTGAGGAAACTATTTCAATGCATTGTACCTGCAGGGTCAATGGAAGAGATTTTTGTCATGGTTGAGGACTAAAGTGATGCATAGAGACTTTTAGAAAGCATGATGTATGGTGATATCTTTATGAAGTGATTCTTGGAAAGAGCTTGCATTGGTGTAAGTCACCAAGGTGTTACTATATTAGTTAAATTTGAAAAGTTCATTTAGTTGTATTAAAATTGTAAAAGGGTATACCACTACAAGATCCAAAATGGCATGAGCAATGCTTAATTTGGTCATGTCAATAGGAAGTGGGTCCATTGCTTACATTAGTTTAGTTCTAGCATTTCTAACAACGGTATAGACAAGATAGAGAGGTTGTTCCTTTATGAGAGTTGTTGACACTTGAGCAAGTGGGCTATTTGTTGGTTGTGGGCTCTTGATGGCATTGTAAACCTTAGTGTGATTCAAAGAGTGGCCATATATTTACAGCTTACGATGCAATCAATAACTTATATGGAGCATTTATTGTTGAGGATTGGCTAAAGACTTTACCAAGGAAGGCAACAAATTCGGTAAAAGATTCATAACAAGTGCTTCTCATGGGAAAGTGTTGGAAATATACAACCGATGTTGAAATTCTACAAGGTGTGTAGTAGAACATGATTTTCTGATAGATAATTTATTCCCAATGATTTTCAACCAATATTCTATACTACTATCATTGAATAATTACACTTCAAAAAAATATCAACAATAATTGAAGCGAAACAATAAAGATCATATTTAGATAGCCATGCACAATAGAGACAACAAATTTTACCATGGGAAACCCAACCTTGGGAGAAAACCCAACAACTTTTCTTTAGGAGAAATTATTCTTTAGCAAGGTTTACAAATCAACAATTTGTCTAAAAATATGTGCTAATATCAAATTCAAACTTGATCATACTATAGTCAAAATCTGCGGTCAATGCCCAATCAAACTCATTCAACTCTAGTCAACTCAATCCAAAAACAGAAATCAACTCGCTGGTCAAAACTCGCCCTTCTTCTCACACATGTAGTTGTCCAAGAGAGATAAGAATGATGGAGAAAACTTGCTCTTTGTTGATGTTGAAATGAGGCATCACAATGTCTATTTATACAAGTTGAATGGGTGTGATAACCCAAGGGATATGTCCCTTCACTGGCCTAGGCCGACATGACTTTCCTGGGCCAACTTTTTAGGCTGACTTGAAGACTATTTAGCAAAGCGGGAATACCTTCTGATGCTATACAAAAATCAACACTCCCTCTTGGCGAGGGAGGTATTATCTTTAGCTGAAAACAGATTTCCCCTCAGCTAAAATTTCTCCTCCACAGGAAAAGTTCATGAGCTTGCTATGTTGATGTAGTGTCTCCTCATATGCATGTCTATAGATATAGATCACTCCATCCCGAAACAGCAAATGTGAGCAACACAGGTCATTTACCTCCAGCCAAATCAGCATGGCTTCTCAAGTAAATGTATCCATCTCCCCTAGTCAAATCAACATGGCTTCTCAGGAGAAGGTTTGCCCCTAGGCCATTCACCCCCGACCAAATCAACATGGCTCCTTAGGTGGATGTATCAATCTCCTTTGGTCAAATCAATATGTCCCAGCCAAATCAACATGGCTACTCAGGAGAAGGTTTGCTCTACACTGTAGTTGCCCTAGGCCATTCACCCGTAGCCAAATCAACATGGCTTCTCAAGTGAATGTATCAATCTCCTCTGGTCAAATCAGCATGGCCTCTTAGGAGAAAGTCTGCCTGATCCTATAAGGACATCAACACTCCCTCTCAATGAGGGAGACATTATGCATCACGCCAAGCTTGTCTCTGAAGTATACAAAGTTCGCTCTAGACAGAGGCTTGGTGAGAATGTCCACAATTTGTTTGTCTGTGGATATGTACTGGAGCTTCACTACTCCCTTCTGCACCATGTCTCGGATGAAGTAATATTTGATCTTCGCCTAATCAAATAGCCCTACAAGTAGCTTCCAGAGCCACATTGTTTCCTGCCATGCAACATTGGTTGTGATATACTCTGCCTTTGTTGTACTGAGTGCGAGAGAAGTCTGCTTCCTGCTAAACCAGGAGATCATAGCCTATCCCATGTTGAAGTAGCACCCTGAGGTGCTCTTTCTGTCCTCTGCACTCTCAGCCCAATCCAAATCAGTATATCCCTGCAGCCTCACTTCACCACTTGAGACATATCTCAAACCATATCCAATTGTACCATGCAGGTACCTCAACATGTGCTTTGTTGCATGCCTCGGCTCAACCATAAACTGTAAAGCTTCCTTCACTAGATCCATCACCATAGCGGCTTTCTGGTCACTTTGAGTGGGTGCTACCTGTCATACTTAAGCAGATCCTCCTATGGCGACCTTGGTTGCTCCCTTTGTCACAGAAGCAAATCCTCTTTCCACTGTTGCTCCCTATGTTACCAAAGCATACCTGTTGTTTGGCATGGTCCCCTCAATGAAGGCATACTGCTTCTAGAGACCTCTCATCTCTAAGCATCTAGTCTAACAATCTCAATCCCATGATATCCTCTTGGAAGGTTGCTCTTTCCACTTTGCCTGATTGTTTGTACATCGTGGGATCCACCAAATCTAAATCTGAAGTGAAATCACTCAACTTCTTCAGATTTGTCACCATAGGTGTAGCCATGGACTTGCAATACATCATGTTGAATCTCCTCAAAAAAATGGATAGTGTACTTCCTTTGTCAGAGGTAAGATCTCATCTAATCTCTGCCACACCTCCAATCTCAAGAAATAATGCATCAAGCCAAGATTCTTCATCTCAAACTTCGAGGCCAACTCCCTCTTGCACCCGACGATGAGTCTCTTTGTTCTAGTAAGAAATAAACCGTCAACATCTAGCGCCAATATCAATGGATCACCAACAACCATGAAGTAAAGGCCTGGATCCACGACATTCTTGGTGAAGCCCAAACTGATCAAGTATCCATCAATCCTGGAATACCATGCCCTAGGTGCTTGTTTGAGTCTGTATGTTGGGTCCCTATAATACTAGTGATTACCCCATTACTATTGTAGTTATACCCCTTATTTATATTGTTGTGCCCCTACTACCCCCATATTGTTATTTTTGTGCCCCATAGAATCCCTCTATTGTTATTTTTGTGGCTTTATATTATTATTGTTAGGTCGGCTGGATTATATTGTGACTCCTTAGACTCCTATATATAGAAAGGAGGTTTTGTCATTTGTATCATCCAAGAATTGTTCATTTATGTAATGTAAAGGAGGTTGCCCCCTCGAAGAGGCTGAATTCTAAGGCGTTGATCTATCTTTTCTATCTTTTCTTGAGCTGGTTTCATAACATTTGGTATCAGAGCTTTGGATTCTAGGGTTTCGCTGCTCCAAACAGGTCATCGTGGCATTTTCGCTATAACTTTTTTTCTGTGATGTTTCAGAAGTCGCAAAAAAAACCCATTTGAGAAGAAATCGCGCTGAACCTTGGGTCCGAATTTCAGAGCTTTTCGCGCGATATTTGCGGAGATATGATCTGAGGAAGTTGGTCTTTTTGCAGACTCCTGAATTACATTCAAAACAGGTGACCTGGGGAAAATCGTCATAACTTTCTCTCTGGGGATCGGATTGAAATTTCGTAAGAAGGTACAGAAAGAGGACGGACTGTAGTTTCTTATGTGTGTGTTTCAGATTCAAAGGTTGAAACAGTGACTCGTGGCACGTCGTACAAGTTCGCTCTACTGAACCAGTCTAAAAGCAAGTCACTGTGGGAGATTTCACATAACTCTTCCTTGGAGAATCCAATTTGGCTCAGACTTGTGGCATTGGAAAGAGGATGCAGAAGGCTACTACAGGTAACAATTTCAGAACTGGATGATCTGAAATTACAGAGATACATCAGATTCAATATCAGGCTTCTATAAAGTGAAAAAAGGTGTGTAGTTTTTTTTTTTAATTTTTGTGTAAGCTTGGTTTAACGGAATTCAAAGGGCATAGTAAAGCATTATTATCGGTAACTGATGCCCCGAGGAAAGAAAATGCAAACACCTAGTAAGGAACCTGAAAGCTCTAGCATGACTCATGAAGAAGAGGAAGAAATGCTACATGATATATCAAAATTACAAGAACAAGTGCAACAAATGTCACGCTCACAAAAGCTAACAGAAGCTAAGATAAGTGGCGTGGAATCTAAGATAAAGGGCATGGAAGCTAAGATGGATGATTCGAAGACAGATTTGAAAAGAGACATGGCAGATTTGAAGATAGATTTGAAGACAGACATGGAAGAATTGAAGAAGTTGCTACAAGAAAGGGTCACTAATGGTGAAAAGGTAGTAAAGGAAACTCATGATGAGAACAAAAGAAATGTTAATCATGATTCCATAGACGCTAATGTTGGATCGAAGAATCACCATATTCCAAAAATCGATATGAGGAAGTTTGATGGCAAGGATCCCGCCACATGGATATTACAGATGGAGCAATTCTTCGATCTCAATAATGTGCAAAACACACAAAAGGTACGTATGGCAACTGTATATTTGGAACCAAATCAGTTTGTATGGTATCAATGGCTTTGCTCTCGTAAACAATTTATCACTTGGGCAATTTTTACGGAAGAATTGATAGCACATTATGAAGATACAAAAAGCAACACTTTTTTTAGCCAATTGATAAGTCTCAAACAAAAGGGTTCAATAATGGAGCACATTGAGGAGTTCCAAAAATTGAACATAAGGGTAAAAGATATTCCAGAGGAGCATAGGATTGATGTGTTCATAGGGTCTTTAAAGGATAATATCCAACATGATGTTCGCCTTTGGGAACCTGATTCATTAGAGAAGGCATTCAGGTTAGCAAGAAAAATGGAAAGCAAAATTATGGCAACCAGGAAGCATACCACTCACAACTATAAAGACGGAAGTGTTGTTGCCCCTAGTCTTCCACAACCTATAAGGTTGACACCACAACAATTGGAAGAAAAAAGAGCAAAAGGGCTTTGTTACAGTTGTGATAGCAAATACACTAAAGGTCATAAGTGTGCTGAGAAGAAATTATTCTACATAGATTGTGAAGAGGAAGAAGAAAAGGAGCAAGAAAGGTCAAAAGAAGAAGATATACTCCAGGAACAAAGCCTAGATGAAGAACAAATAAATCCGACCATATCTTGTAATGCATTGGCGGGAATTACCACTCCTCAAACCATCAAGATAGAAGGACAAATCAAGAAGAAAAAGGTAATAGTGTTGATTGATTCAGGAAGCACCCACAATTTTATTCATTGTAGGGTAGCAAAAGAATTGAATTGCTTCCTATATCCAGCACCAGAGTGTCAAGTGATGATTGCAAATGGAGGAACAATAAATTGCTCTGGAAAGTGCCATAATATCAAGCTATCCATGGGAGAATATGTATTGACTAGCCCAATGCTTTCCATTCCAATGGGAGGTGCTGATGTTGTACTAGGAGTCCAATGGCTACAATCCTTGGGTACAATAGCTTTTAATTTTCAAGAACTTTTCATCAAATTTTCTATGGAAGGAAAGGAAGTTGAATTAAGGGGTATTGCAGGGAAACCAGGAAAGATAATCAGCTCTAATGGTATGACAAAGCTTCTAAAAAAGGAGCAAAGAGGTGTAATTGCACAATTATGTTCGCTAGATGTTTCCACATTGGAATCATCTATTTCTCCAGATCTCCAAAAAGTCCTGGACAATCATTCCAAGGTATTTGAGACTCCCAAAGGTCTCCCACCTATGCGTGATCATGATCATGCTATTCATCTGATTCCAGGAAGTGTTCCTCCAAACATCAGGCCGTACAGATATCCCTATGTCCAAAAAAGTGAAATTGAACGTATGGTTGCAGAAATGCTAGAGGCTGGTATAATTCAACCGAGTCAAAGTTCTTTCTCAGCTCCAGTAGTATTGGTGCACAAGAAGGATGGATCATGGCGCATGTGTCCAGATTATAGGGAGCTCAACAAGCTCACTATTAAAGATAAGTTCCCCATTCCTGTTATTGATGAATTACTGGATGAATTGCATGGATCAATTTACTTCACCAAGTTGGATCTTCGTTCAGGATATCATCAAATCAGAATGAAGATTGAAGACATTCCGAAAACGGCATTTAGAACTCATGAGGGTCATTATGAATTTTTGGTCATGCCTTTTGGCCTTACCAATGCACCTTCAACATTTCAAGGTTTGATGAATTCAATTTTCAAACCATTCCTTAGAAAATTTGTGTTAGTATTTTTTGATGATATACTAATCTACAGCAAGTCTTGGAAGGATCATGTTGAACATGTTGACAGGGTGCTACAACTATTGGAGGAGAAACAATTATATGCAAAAAGATCCAAATGTTTCTTTGGAGTCCAGGAGGTGGAATATTTGGGTCATATTGTATCTCATGAAGGAGTTAAGGTAGACCCTAGCAAAATTAAAGCCATTAAGGAATGGAAAATCCCCACATCCATAAAGCATCTGCGAGGATTTCTTGGGTTGACAGGGTATTATCGCAAGTTTGTTAAGAATTATGGGAGAATAGCAGCACCTCTAACAACATTATTGAAGAAAGATTCATTTTCATGGACTCCGGAAGCAACAAAGGCCTTTGAACATCTTAAAGAGGCAATGTGCCAAGCACCGGTCTTAGCTACACCGGACTTCACAAAAACCTTTATTGTGGAATGTGATGCTTCAGGAAATGGAATTGGTGCTGTTCTAATGCAAGATGAAAGACCCATTGCTTTTGAAAGTCGTCCAATCAAGGGAAAGTTTTTAAGCAAAGCTATTTATGAGAAGGAAATGTTGGCAATACTCCATGCACTTAAGAAATGGCGACCCTACCTAATGGGAAGACACTTCAAGGTAAAAACGGATCATGATAGCCTTAAATACTTTTTAGAACAAAGATTATCCTCTGAAGAGCAACAAAAGTGGGTCACAAAGATGTTGGGTTATGACTTTGAAATCATCTACAAAAAAGGGAAGCAAAATGTGGTGGCAGATGCACTCTCAAGAAAGGATGAGGATGTGGAAGCATTGTTGTGTGCCATTTCTATTATCCAACCAGATTGGATAAACGAAGCAAGGGAGGAATGGAAGAATGACGAAGAAGTGTGGGCACTTATTCGAAAGCTACAACAAGATTCCAGTACTTCTGATACATTTAGCTGGCAAAATGATTCGTTATGGTACAAAGATCGCTTATACCTCTGTAAGAATTCCCAGCTAAAACAAAAGATTCTTATGGAATTGCACACTTCTCCCTTAGGAGGGCACTCAGGATTTTTAAAAACTTACCACAGGGTTAAGAAGGAATTTTTTTGGGATGGCCTTAAATCAGATATTCAAAAGTTTGTGGCGGAATGTTTGGTTTGCCAACAAAATAAAGTTGAAACAATTAAGACACCGGGTCTATTACAACCTTTATCCATTCCAAGCCAACGTTGGGAGGAGGTTTCAATGGATTTTATCACAGGTTTACCCAAGTCTGAGGGAAAGAGTGTCATCATGGTGGTAGTTGACAGACTTACCAAGTATGCACACTTTTGTGCATTATCACATCCATTTAAAGCCAGTACAGTTTCTACTGCATTTATGGAAACAGTTCAAAAGCTACATGGAAACCCAAAGATTATTGTAAGTGACAGAGATCCCATTTTCACTGGAAATTTTTGGACAGAATTATTTTCTTGTCTTGGTACTCAGTTAGCTCATAGCTCATCTTATCATCCTCAATCTGATGGGCAAACTGAGATAGTAAACAAATGTTTGGAAGGATATCTTCGTTGCTTTGTATCTGATAAACAGACACAATGGGTCAAATGGTTGCCTCTGGCTGAATGGTGGTATAACACTTCCTTCCATACAGCAACAAAAATGACCCCATTTATGGCACTTTATGGGTATCAACCACCATCCATCACATCATATTTAAGAGAAAATTCTAAGGTTCAGGCAGTGGAACATCACATCGAACATCAACAACAAGTCCTCCAACTCTTAAAGGATAACCTCGTGTTGGCACAAAATAGAATGAAACAACAGGCAGATCAACATCGCAGTGAAAGAAGTTTTGATGTAGGTGATTGGGTATTCCTACGGCTACAACCATATAAGCAAATGTCCCTAAAGCAAGCTAAGAAGGATAATAAATTATCACCAAAGTATTATGGTCCGTACAAGGTGTTGCAAAAGATTGGTACTATGGCATACAAATTGGAGCTTCCTGCAGCTTCTCGATTGCACCCAGTTTTCCATGTTTCATGTTTAAAGAAGGTTATAGGTGACAAGCTCCCAATTCAAACAATATTGCCAGAACTTGACGAGGAAGGAAAAATTATATTGGAACCGGAAGCAGTCACAGAAACAAGAACTCGACAGCTACGAAATCGATCAATTTCAGAGTATCTTATCAAGTGGAAGAACTTATCCGCTGAAGATTCCACATGGGAGGATGAGAATTTTATGCAGAAGTATCCAGAACTACTCAAGCGTTGAGGACAACACTTTTTTGAAGGAGAGGGGCATGTTGGGTCCCTATAATACTAGTGATTACCCCATTACTATTGTAGTTATACCCCTTATTTATATTGTTGTGCCCCTATTACCCCCATATTGTTATTTTTGTGCCCCATAGAATCCCTCTATTGTTATTTTTGTGGCTTTATATTATTATTGTTAGGTCGGCTGGATTATATTGTGACTCCTTAGACTCCTATATATAGAAAGGAGGTTTTGTCATTTGTATCATCCAAGAATTGTTCATTTATGTAATGTAAAGGAGGTTGCCCCCTCGAAGAGGCTGAATTCTAAGGCGTTGATCTATCTTTTCTATCTTTTCTTGAGCTGGTTTCATAACACTGTATAATGCCTTCTTCAGTCTACAGACATGGGACTCCTTCCCATATACCTCAAAGCCCTGAGGTTGCTCTATGTACACTTCCTCCTCAATCACACCATTGAGGAACGCGGTCTTTACATCCATTTGATGTATCTTCCAACCCATAATTGAAGCAAGAGAAACAACAATTTTGATAGAAGTGTACCTGGTGACTAGAGTAAACGTCTCCTCATAGTCCACTCCCTCTTTCTGGGAGAACCTTCTTGCCACAAACCTCGCTTTGTACTTCTTGATGTTTCCATCTGTTGTATGCTTGATCTTACAGATCCACTTGGAAGTCACCACAGACTTCCCTCCCGATCTCAAAAATATCTCCCACACATCATTCTTCATGATGGACTAGCACTCCTCCATCATGGCATCCCTCCAAACCTGCTGGCATTTTGCCTCCTCATAACTAGACGGTTAGAGCCTAGGAATCAATGATTTGGCTCATCAATGCCATAGAACTCAAGAACATTTATGGTCACCTACTCTCCTTATGGGGAGCTACATGATCTTTTGTATCCTGCATGGTGTCACGAAGCCATGCTAGTCTCTTCCTGGTCACGACAACATCTCTAGGCGGATCCACTGGCTCTACTAGCTCTACTAACTCTTGATAGTCTGAAGGATGAATAACTGGAATAGAGGGGCATGTACTTGCATCCTTTGCAGCCTCCTCCTCACTATCAATCTCCATGTAGGACTCTCTAGACTTAAGGAAGGCTACCTCCTCATCAAAAGTAACATCCTGACTAACCTCGATCTGATGTTGTCCTGGAGTGTAGATGAACAAATCTCCAATGCCATACCTCATACAAATCAATACCAATGCCTGGATTAGTCGTTTTATCAGTCTATATAGCCCTCCCTTTCGAACACCAATCACTTCCACTAAGTCTATACTTGAGCCCTTAGGCCATACAAGAACCTTACCATCAATAAATGCAACTCTAAAACCTCTATCCTCCAATGTTGAGATAGAGAGCAGGTTCTTCTTCAATCCTAGTACAAACAAAACATCTTTCATATGTAGAGAATCCCTGAACTCCAGCTGAAAAGAAACTGACCCAACATCTTTCACTGCATACTTGGTATTATCACCAAGTTCCACCTGCAACGTTGAATCCCTCTCTCTCACATCTGAGAGAGAATCTCGAAAACCAGTCATGTGCCTAGAAGCACCATTGTCCAGTGTCCACCAACCAAACATCATTGCTATAGGTAATAGAGCAGAGACAAACAAATATTTCTTTGAATTCTTTTGCTTGGCTTTCTCCCTAGCTCCCTCTAGTTCTGGAATAACTTCCTCCACAAGATCCTTAAGCTCATTTTCTTCCAAGGCAAGGAGTCTCCTGGTCTTCCAAGATTTGAAATTGATAGCACCATCCAAACTATCTTCCACTCTAAGACTTGGCACCATTTTGACAAGAGATCTAAAATCCAATCAAGCTATTGAATACTACCTCTTAGGCTGACTTCAATGGTTGCTCTTTCAACAAAGCTTTGATACCATGTTGAAATTCTACAAGATGTATAGTAGAATACGGTTTTCTTCTAGATAATTACTTGTAATAATTTTCAACCAGTACTTTATACTACTATCATTGAATAATTATACTTCAGAAAATTTCAACGATAAATGCAGCAGAAACAATAAAGATCATAGTAAGACAACCATGCACAATAGAGACCAAATTTTACCCAGGGAAACCCAACCTTGGGAGAAAACCCAACAACTTTTCTTTAGGAGAATTATTCTTCAACAAGGCTTCAAATCAGCAATTTATCTAGAAATATGTGCCAATATCAAAGTCAAAATACTAGTCAAACTCATGCTAGTCAACCTTGGTCAAATCTGTCAAAAATCACTTTTGAACTCTATGGTCAAACTGCATTCAAAATCTGCAGTCAGATATGGCCCTGTGGTCAACGGCCTGCAGTCAATGCCCAGTCAAACTCGATCAACTCTGGTCAACTCAGTCCAAAAACAAAAATCAGCTTGTTGGTCCAAACTCACCCTTCTTCTCACACATGTCATTGTCCAAGAGATAAGAATGATGGAGAAAACTTGCTCTTCGTTGATGTTAAAATGAGGGATTACAATGTCTATTTATACAAGTCGAATGGGTGTGATAACCCAAGGAACACGTCCCTTCACTAGCCTGGGCCGACTTGACTTGTTGATTTTTACTAGTACTTCAGAATCAGGTCTATGTCTAATCACGATCACAAACACACTGAAATACTCACAACTTCAAGCACTTTGCACATCGAAAATGTCACAGCAGTGAACCAATTAAGTACACAAATTTTGCAAACCCAAAACTTGTTTATACAAATTTAATACAAAAAGCATAGGGATATTGTACCAGGGAACATGGCCCTTATAAAGCCCTGATACAAGAAAACAAAAACTAGGGCTTGAAGTCAACAATATTTCATTGCCAATCTACCCAAGATCAATGACAAAACTAACAAACTTGCTAATGATACACTTTATGCAACAACTCTTTCAACTCTCTTTGTCACTGAACACTTGGCAGGTCCTTTGCCACTTGTCTCACAGAGTTACTACTGCTCTAATACCTCTGCACTCCAATTGCTCACAAGATCTTTGCTCCTTCAAAACTCTTGCACAATCAGCTCCAATATACTTTTCTTTATCACAATGACTTTGCCTCTTCAAGGTCACTGTATGATTAGCCTCTTTCACCTCAACTTCTCACAGTGACTAAGCCTTATTAGTTCATTGTATATCATCCTTCAACCAACTGTCCTAACACTCCTTAGTAGGGCAGACTTCACACTTTAATCTTTGCAATCATCTACACCAAGACACTGCCTAATTCCTCCTTTGTTAGCCTTTGCTCAGGCCTTAGAAAATTCAGTCCTGTGCACACTTCTCTAAGGCTTCTCGTCCCTTAACCAAACCTTTTTGGCCACCTCAGGTTCGGGCCATGAACACAACCTGCGTCTACCTTATCTTAGCCTCAGTCCTGCACTTGACTCTTACGCTTGGATCTCAGATAACTCAGCCCCAATACCAAGCTCCAAATAATGTTTTCAACCTTCTATCAACAATAATTTATGGCTACGGACCCCTCCAAAGCTACAATAGAACTTGACCTTGTACAAAAACAGAGATGGGGTGCTCCTATAAACCAAAGACACAGATACTTTAGCACCAAAACCGTAACACCATCCCTCCACAACTTGGTCTGATTAGATAAGAAAGATACTCGTCCTTTTCTACTCTAGCTTGGCCTTCTTGAGGGTCTACGTTCTTCTCTTAGGCTAAGGTCTTCACACAAGATGAATTGCAATGATGGTAAGACTTCTCTCAAGTCTCTTTTATTTATATCTCTTTCCAACCATTGACTTAACGCTTCTTAACTCCACTAAGGTGCCCTCACACAATAATTAGAATAAACAATCAATTCTTTTGGGTCTTTAGCCCAAAATCTTGTGCCCAAAGCCCACCACTTGTGTACATTTCCCACAAAACACCATTTTTGTGGGTCAAATCCTCACAACCTAGCAAGCCAAGGGTTGTGGGAGCACCTCCCTGTTGAAATTGTAACTAGTGTCAGTCTTCATAAAGTAATATAAATCTACCATTGATGTATTTTTTATATTTATTTTTGGTCAAAGCATGTTCTTCATGCTTATAGAGTCAAAAAGAGTTAAAAAGAAATTATTTTGAGTCAAAGAAAATGTACTTAAGTCATGTCCCATTTGGACATTTGTAAGAAAAAGAAAATTGAATTTTTGTTTGAGTCAAATTCCACCAAAATGGTCAAAATCGGCCCTCCTTGGGAACAAGTTGGCCTAGGCCTCCAAGAGCCACCTACTCGACCTCCTGGACAGATATATATATAGAAGACAATTCGACCTATTGGCAGATCATTCAAGAACAATACAATTATACAAGTAGCATTTTTCTGAACTAGAAAAGGAGAAAGGAAGCCAAATTAAAGGAGAAAGAATCCAGTACATGTGGAGGATAATCTCTGTGAATAAGGACGAGTTTCTGAGGCAGATACAGACATATTTTCAGCCCTTTAGTGCAGACCCGAAATTTCAGGACGTTGACCAGAAGAGGACCAAAATTTCAAGAAGAAGATCAGATTTGGACCAGGTTTGACCTGTGTTGACTTTGATTCTTGGAGGTGACTTGGAGGAGGGTTGGACTTGATGTTTTGGTGGCAGTTTTGGTCTTGGGTCTTGGATATCTCATTTTGATCTGATTCTATAAGAGAAGGATTGTTGGGTTTTCCCCCTTGTGGGGTTTTGCCCTGGCTTGGAGCCTAATTTTGGGTGTCTCTTGTCTCTTTATGATCTTTATGTTTTGAACATTTGTATAGTTGTTTGATGAAGAAAATTTAAGAAGTAATAAGAAGACATTAAACATTCACAAGTAATTATCAAGATAAAGAAATCAAGCCTAACCTCACTACATTTGATTTCTCAACATGGTATCAGAGTTATGGTAAAAACAGGAGCACTAAGTTGGACAAGGTAAACCGAGCTTTAAAGAAGCAAAGGAAGAGATAACAAGGAGTAAAATTCTGGGGATACATCCGAGTTTCATGTGGCATACTGTGAGAAGAAGAGATCCGAACCCTGTGTACATCTTCTGTGGAATTTCGGACCTGAAGTTTTTTTCAGACCTGTAGCACCTCTTTCTCGGAACTGTGACACCTTCCTTTCGGACCTGTGGGATCTCAGTTTTGGACCTGAGGCCTATTCCTCCTCAGCTCTGTGGCCTACAATCTTAGTCTTGTAATTTTTCCTGTGACCTTCTACGTTCAACCTGTGGGCTCATACTCTTGAACCTATGGATTTTCTTCTTGTGAAATGATCAGACAATAATTGAAGACAGAGCTTGGAAATTGAACATTCTTTGAAGCAGATTAGAGACATCATTTGGAGTAGCCTAGTGACAGTGGTTGAGGCAAGCCTGAAAGCATCTTTGAAGTAACTTGCAAGGACTATTGAAGACATTTTTGAGCATTAAAGATTGTTGAAGACACTCCTTGTAAAGCCTTATTGAAAACCTTATTAGAGAAGTCTTGGAACCTATTTGGAGTCTTCAAGTGTAGCAGCCCTAGATTGATGAGTGACCTTGGATGATATTGTACCTATCATTAAAAATTTCTTAAGTATTTATTGTAAATATATGAAGAATCTTGGAGACTCTTTGAAGCCTTGCCAAAACTAAACCTCTGTTATGTAAAAAATTAGTTAGTATTTAATTTTAGGTTAAATTAGACGAAAGGGCACGATCATAAGATCATGCCCTTTCCCCAAAGGGTCTCCATGGCGATATATAAGCCAGGAACCCCCAATGTAAACAATCATCATCTGTCAATTAATCATTAATACATATATATATATATATATATATATATATATATATATATATATTTCTACATATCAAGAAGTTTTTCACTTCATTGGTATCAGAGCGGTTCGCTCCCAGGACGCTGTTGCTACTGCACCTGTTCGTCGTTGCTCGACAGTGAATACACAGCCGCCCACATTCGTTGTCCGACTGTGTCATCGCTGCAATCTCTCCGCTGTTTTTTTCCCCTTGATTTTTGCCTGCGTTATCCCCGTTCGAACCAAAACCACCACGTGCTGCAAACCCTCGACTCTGTTGTGTGCCTTTGACGTCCACCTTCGATTTCTGCTATCCCTTCCGTGCACTGTTCGTGCTTTCCGCCATCCCTTCTCAACCTGTCTAGTGCATTACCGTCTCTCTCCGCATTACACCGTGTCCCTGCAATCCGTCCACTGTCCGATTGCTATCCGCAAACCCCGCTCACCTTTGCGTCTGACATCTACCTGTCAGTCAACCAATATGGCGTGACATTCATTCGGTCCTTGGTCCTCGCGGTGATATCCGCTCAAAGCATCGGTCAAATCGATTGTAACCTTCTGGGTGGACGTGACTGTCCGTATAATATACATATATAATATATATATAAAATATATACATGATATATTATATATAATATATATTTATACCATTAATTTATGTGTAACATCAATTTATATATATAAGTTATATATATTACATAACTTAATCCAATTATAAGTTTTATATATATATATATATATATATCGATCGTAACCTTCTGGGTGGACGTGACTGTCCGTATAATATACATATATAATATATATATAAAATATATACATGATATATTATATATAATATATATTTATACCATTAATTTATGTGTAACATCAATTTATATATATAAGTTATATATATTACATAACTTAATCCAATTATAAGTTTTATATATATATATATATATATATAACGTCAATTTAATTAATTAATATTTTAATTAATTAATTAATTAAAAAAAAATTAAGCTGGCAGATAAATACACGCCCCCACAAACTCGCTCAATGTCGACAATGACAATGGCGGATTTCCAAAAAAAATTGGTTGACGCGGAGCATAAGATAAATAACAACCACGACGAGGTCAATAAAAGATTAGATGATTTCCAGATCAAGCTTAAGGGGCAGGCTGACAATATCAAAAATCTTCAGGATACGACAAATCGAATAGAAATAAAGATGGAAAATCACCGTGTCCAAACAGAAGTAGATCTCAAAGAGGCCTTAACATTGTTGAAACTTCTGTGTAAAAAGATGAATTATACAACCGCACAACTACTACAAGAAGATGAAGAAAATCAAGAGCACAACTCATCAAATTCAACGAAATCAACAGACTCTCATGAAAAAGCTGAATCCCCAAAAAAATCAGCGACACCCCACCAAGAAATGAGTAACGCGACTCTTACAAACAAGCAACTCTGGGATACCTTTACCAATCAACACCCCTTTTTCGCTCAACCATTAGCGACATACCAGCAAAGGGCAAAAGTCGAGATGCCTAAATTTGATGGAAACGAAAAAAACAACATTGCATGGATAAATAAAGCAGAAGAATACTTTGAGATATATGACATCAATGATGATGACGAAAAGCTCAGGCACGCATCCATGAAAATGGAAGGGGAAGCATATAATTGTTATATGTGGTGGAAAAAGACAACACATGTCATTAGTTGGAGAAAATTTAAGGATGCATTCTTTAAAAGATTCCAAGGTGTAAAGGAAGAAGAGTTATTTTCAAAACTCATCAAATTACGACAAAAAGGAAGTGTGGACGAATACACTAAAGAATGGGAGACCTTAGTAACACGAGTACCTGGGTTATCAGAATCTCGTCTAATTCAATCATACATCTCGGGACTCAAAACCCATTTACAAGTAGAACTTGAGATGCATGACATTACATCAATAGAAGTCGCAAGACGAAAAGCAAAAACAACCGAAAAGAAATTCGAACAAATATTTTCTTCAAAATCGGAAAAAACATATTCAAGACGAAGAATACCCCAGTATGTGGACTCAAATAATACAATATATGTTCCACCACATCGTCGTGAAGATGAAAAATCTAATGTGGAAACACAAAGGATAAAAGAGGGTAAATGCAAACGTTGTGGTGAGAAGTGGGACCCCAAACATAGATGTGCTAAAGGAAAAGAACCAAAGAACCTATATAATTGTGAAGCAACCAATGATTCAAACAGTGAAGATTCTGACATAGAAGAAACAGAAGATGCCCCATAATTCTCACCAGAATTAGATGACGGAAGTATTCCGCAAGTGTCATTATCAGCTATGACAGGTATATCACAACCTCAAACCTTAAAGTTAAAAGGACACATAAAGAAGAACAACGTAGTGGTTCTCATCGACTCTGGTAGCACACACAATTTTTTAGATGCAACCATGGCAAAGAGACTCAATATTTTTTCATTTCCCTTACCAAACATGAAAGTGATGGTAGCTAACGGTAAGAAGATTGAAAAGGTGGGGAAATGCCATAAGGTCAAATTGCAGATTCAAGACTTTAATTTAGAGTCTCCGTTCTTCACAGTACCGTTAGGAGGAGTAGATGTAGTCTTAGGTATCCAATGGCTACGAACTTTAGGTACTTATGCCGCCAACCATCAAGTACAATTTATAAAATTCAAATGGGGAGGTCAGAAGTACAAATTACACAAATTCCAAGCACCAGAGAATCAAATTGTATCATCATCTCAGATGATGAAGATGATTTGAAAAGGAGCACCCGCTTATGTAGTACAATGTCACCAATTAGAAATGTTATCTGCAAATATGACCAGTGAAGAGTCACCAGAGGTACAAGATCTAATTTGGAAGCGTGAAAAAGTATTTCAAGACCTACCTATGAAGATGCTGCCTAATAGGGAAATTGAGCATACAATAGAAGTCAAGGTAGGGTCAAACCCCGTCAACATCAAGCCATACCGATATCCACATCACCAAAAAACGAAAATTGAGAGATTAATCCAATACCTTTTAAAGTGTGGGACCTTGATCATCTTGGAATATCTGATCAAGTGGAAGGACTTACCCGAAGAAGACGCTTCTTGGGAGAATGAAGCATTTTGTCAACAACATCCGTTGTTACGTATGCTTTGAGGACAAAGCATTCTTTCGAGAGGAAGGCAATGTTATGTAAAAAATTAGTTAGTATTTAATTTTAGGTTTATTATTTAATTTTAGGTTAAATTAGACGAAAGGGCACAATCATAAGATCATGCCCTTTCCCCAAAGGGTGTCCATGGCGATATATAAGCCAGGAACCCCCAATGTAAACAATCATCATCTGTCAATTAATGATTAATACATATTTATATATATATTTTTCTGCATATCGAGAAGTTTTTCACTTCAACCTCATCTTGAAGCAGATTCGAAAGTGTGTTAGCAATTATGAACAGTCTGAACCTGTAGTGATACTCTGAAAAGATACAAATCTGTGAAGCAATCCAAATCTGTGGTGATACTCTGGTGTTATAGAAGATCAGAACTATGTGTGACAATGATCCGAATTCTCTGTGACAAAGATACAAATTGTGTAGAAATCCAAATTGCCCATGACAGAAAATTTCTAAGTTGATGAATTTCTCTATGGAAGAATCTGAGACTCCTTTCTATGGCAACTTGAGCAAAGTTTTATGTCTCTGCATTATGACAATATATGTCTTTACCTCTTATACGTTTCTGTGACAATGTCTGTACCTGAGGGACGTTACGCCATAATATATTCGAAGGACAGAAGTTTGAAGATTTAAGCATACAAAAGATCACCCTGTCAATGGTATATAATGGATGGGACCGAAGCTATAAGGACCATCTCTGTAATTTTGTGAGCGCTGTGGAATAATTGTGATAAGGTAGACAATGTATGTGCAAAAACATTGTAAGCAGTATATGGTTCACATCCTAGTTCGATGGTTGAAGATCTAAGGTACCTTTGGTGGAGAAAAACGATATATGTCAGCTAAAGAAGAGGCAAATAATCTATATTGCAAAGGACAGGATCTTTGTAAGGATGGACAGGTAAGATTGATTTTGTTCATTTGCAATCAATGACCTATGTCAATTGTAGTACATGTAATGCTAAGATAGTGATCCAATGATCTCTTGAAAGATAGCAATGCATCATAAAAGAGGCCTGTGTAGATATATTTTAAAGATCAATGACATGTAAGCATTTGAAGTCTTTCCTTACATATAGAGACTAGGATTCTGAAATCAAGGAATGAAATGAATTACATCTCACATATAGAGAGCTTGCTAATGACATTTCTAGGGTTTGCAACTAACTCATTAGTAGGCTTGTAGAATTTGCAATTCTTAAATGGCAGATCTTGAAGACTTTGGAGAATCTAGGGTCTGTAAACCCTAGCAAAGGTTTGAATTAGAAACCCTATGAACAAAAACCTAATTAATCGTTTCTGCCGAAAGAAGAAGATCTAGCTTTTGAAGATGACAAAAATGACAAGGTCGGTGAACATGTCCAAGATTAAGAAGGAGCTGACCTTCCTCAAAAGATAAGTACTCTACATCTCCTTTTTTTTACTATTACTATTGCTATTTTGTCTATGCGCTGTGTTTTTTTGTTCTTTCATAGTCTTCTAATAAAGTTTGTAGGTCAAATCAAGAAATATCTAAGCTTTATTAGCAGATGGAAGAATTGGAAGATTGTAGCAAAGCACGAAGATTTATTTGAATCTTAATATACATAAATGAAGAAGGAGAGAGCAGTTTGAAGTATGCATCAAAGAAGTCGATTAGATGGCAACATGACTTAATAAAAGGGAAGAAGTTCACTTACCTCAGTTGGAAAGAGGGAGCTACAAGATCTTGGATGGATACGTCATTACTTGAGCTAATTGAATTCCTGATTCATTCAAGGACACATCAATTGAATTGGCACTACTGATGATAAATAAAGATACTACTGAAGGTTGGGAACTGCTAGGATTTCTTGGAAGAGCATGAAACAAAATTATGTCGGAAAGTGAAGGAAGAAGATGTGAAGGCTTGTAAAATCAGATGTTAAGAAGTTTGGCTCCATAATGTGCTTGATAAACTACTTGATGACATGTTGGATTCGATTATGATATTGATCAAAGCTACATGAAGATTGTCAGAGAACCAGGAAGGTCGAAGTGCTTTATAATTCGAGAATATGATGCAGATAGGACCCGAGACGTTACAACAGATCTCCACGCAAGAACAGGTAGCTGATGTAAGGGAAGTATGAGTACTTCCGAAACAAGCTTGGGATTGTGGACATCTCCTCCCTGGTTGAGAGGGAGTGAGGGTGGACACCATGTTCTCCATGTGTCACGTACTATGGCCAAGACTAACAGTCGTAAGCATAGTGCATGAACACTTGTAGGGAGAACAGTGGATTAGATAAGCATCGGGGACGTACATTCTTTAGTCATGTATTGTGATTGACTAGGATTAACATCATAAGTTGGATACATAGACTTGGTAAAGAATGGTCTGAAGGATGTACTTTTCCTTGGATTAGGAAATGGTCCTGTGAGGTCATACCTTGGGAACACCCAGGTGGGGTATGTGCCTTGAGAGGTGATGGTGTCCAAATTTATGCCTCCCAACATTTTGCTCTGATCTAGTGGAGAGATAGGTCGTACTTGTCAAGGCCTTGGTATTTTGACAATGCTAGCTATGATGATGTAAATCATCATTAATGCTTATCAATATGAATCATTTCTTATATGAATATTTCAACTTGAGAATATCATGTTGAGTCATTATGAATACCTCCCTAGTTAAGAGGGAATGTTGAAATTGTAACTAGTGTCGGTCTTCATAATGTAATATAAACCTATCACTGATGTATTTATTATATTTATTTTTGGTCAAAGCATGTTATCATTGCTTATAGAGTCAAAAAAAAAATATTTTGAGTCAAAGAAAATGTACTTGAGTCATGTTCCATTTGGGCATTCATAAGAAAAAGAACATTGAATTTTTGTTTGAGTCAAAGTCCACCAAAATGGTCAAAGTTGACCCTCCCTGGGAACAAGTCGCCCTGGGCCTCAAAGAGCCACCTACTCGACCTCTTGGACATATATATATATATATATAGAAGACAGTTCGACCTATTGCCAGATCATTCAAGAACAATACAAGTAGTATTTTTCTAAACTAGAAAAGGAGAAAGGAAGTCGAATTAAAGGAGAAAGAATCTAGCACATGTGGAGGATAATCTCTATGAATAAGGACGAGTTTTTGAGGCAGTCATAGACATATTTTCGGCCCTTCTAGTGCAGACCCAAAATTTCAGGACGATGACTAGAAGAGGGCTGAAATTTCAGTACATTAACTAGAAGAGGACCGAAATTTGAGGAAGAAGATCAAATTTGGACTAGGTTTAACCTGTGTTGACTTTGGTTCTTGGAGGTGGCTTGGAGGAGGGTTGGACTTGATATTTTGGTGGCAGTTTTGGCCTTGGGTCTTAGATATCTCATTTTGATCTGATTCTATAAGGATTGTTGGGTTTCACTCCTTGTGGGATTTTGCCCTGCTTTGGAGCCTAATTTTTGGTGTCTCTTGTCTCTTTATGATCTTTATGTTTTGAACATTTGTATAATTGCTTGATGAAGAACACTTAAGAAGTAATAAGAAGACATTATACATTCACAACTAATTATCAAGATAGAGAAACAAGCCTAACCTCACTACACTTGATTTCTCAACACTCCCAAGCTACACTTTCAACACTCCCTCTTAGCGAAGGAGGTACTTCCACTACTCCGAAGTAACTTGTCAACAACGCTAGCCCAATCTTTGGCGTCCACCAGAGTAGAATACCCTATAGAATGAACAACACTATCCTCAGTAGTGTCCCTTCCACCAGAAGCCTCTCAATTCCTCTTCTCAAGATAGGCCTTCAGCCCATTCCATAGTTCCTTCTTGCCATTTGTAGCAGTCTCCTTACTTCCCACTAACCATGTGCTCTTCTTGGGTTGTGGATTCTCCCTCTGAACCTACAAACTCCCTCTCGAACTTACTCCTCCCGAGTCTCAAGAACTTGCTTCTTCCCTTGATCTATAAGCTTGCCCGTCAGCCTATATAGACCACTCTCCCTAACTCCAATGACTGCTCCAACAGAGTTAGAGCCTTTGGGCCTGAGTATCACTTTCCCATCTCGGAATATCACCTCAAACCCCTTCGCTCGATCACTAAGATAGACAACATGTTGCACTTGAGCTTCGGTACCCACAATACATCTTGATCTCATAGCAATCCACCTGAGTCCATCCTTAATGGCACAACACCTAACCCTTTGACAAATTTTTGACTCTTATCACCAACCTCCATGTGAAAATTTGAGTCCCATTCAGTTAGGGTCTCAAAAACTTCCCACGAATCTGACATATGCTTCGATGCTTCGCTATCAACGTACCATGCGCCCTCGTCAATGGTACCCTCAGAGAAATGAGAAACCAGAGTAAAGTCTTCCTCAAGCCTTCTTGAGAAGTCATCTAGCTTACCTGAAGATGTAGCAGCCATTGCTATTTCCTTCTTCTTCTCATTGTCTCCCTTCTTTCAACATGAACACTTACTCGCATAATGACCATGCTCGCCACATGTATAACACTTTACCTTACTCAATTCCTTCTTCGATTTGCCCTTCATCTTCCCTGCAAGAGCCACATTCTCTTCAGTAGATTTTTCTTCTTATGAAGATCCTCGTCCTGCAGTTCTTCTTGGATGAAGTTGTCCCATAACCTATTCCAATCTAGCAACATATCTTGAGCAACTATCCTTTTGATAAATGTCTTCCATTCCTCGGAGAAGCCCTTCAAAGAAGTCCTCACTAGCCCTGACTCTGGAAGGTTATCACCAATGATAGCAAGTTCATCACGAACTTGAGAAAGTTTCGTCAGATATAGAGCCACACCTTCGCCATCCAACATCTTGGTGCTCTTCAACTTCTCTCTCAATACTAACAACAGGTTCTCATTCGTATTTTGGAACAAATCTTGAAGAGGCTTCAACAACTCTCATGCAGTGTTCTTCTCGGTTAGATGAGGTATCAAGTGATCCTTGACACCATTTAGGATGATGAGCTTAGTCTTTGCATCCAACTCTTTATAGACTTCCAACTCCTTAGGGTCTGTTGGTTTTTGAATCTCCTTGTTAGAGATTCCCAAATCTTGTTCACCAACAAGACCAGCTTGATCCTTTCCTTCCAAGGACTCTAGTTGGACAAGCCATCCATCCTATCCTCATACCTCAAACTAGTAACGACTTTCGCCATGATTCTAGTTCTTCAACAACAAGGCAAACAACTCCCCCTTGAGTTGTTCACTATGCACATTTTGATTCAATTGTCCCTTCAAAGTAGCTCTGATACCATGTTGATTTTTCCTAGTACTTCATAATCAAGTGTTAATTTTAGGTATGTTCTATGCTTAGAGCAATTTATTTCAATTTTCACAGTTAGCTCAATATCTTTTCCAGATTAGCAATCACATCAGCATTAAAGTAAACTGCAAATAGAACATAAACATAAATCGTAAAAGACAAGCCAAGACAAGAGGACACAAGATGTGGCGCTAGCCAAGGACAAACCCCAATGTGAGGAAACCCTTGATCGATTCTTCTTATATGTTCTTAAATAGTTCAGCAGAGAGAGAGAGATAGTACGTTTACAACAGAAGTCAACACTTTGACTTATCTAGATAAGAGCGTAGATCATCTCTAAGAAGATGATACATGAGATCAATTGAAGACATGTTGCTTCAACTGATTCTCCAATGTGACTCCTTCACCTATCGTTGTGCTGCATTTCGTCATCATGCTACACCTCACCGTGCTGCACCATGCTACACCCATCATCACTATGCTGCATCTCATCATGCTTCATTAATCATGACTGTACCCATCACTGTACTGCATTATGTGCCATTGCTGCACCATGTTGCCATACTGACCTATGTGCTGGCTGCATCTTGCTTGCTTGTTGTCCCTAGCTTGCTTGTTGTCCCTAGCATGCTTGTTGTCCTTTGCATGCTTGTTGTTGCATGCTAGTTGTCCCTTGCATGCTAGCTGTAACATTGCATGCTTGGTGTATTTGCTGCTAAGTACCATACAACTATCCCAATGTTAGTTAGTTGTCCCTTGCATGCTGCTCTCCTTCGGAGACAGATGCTCTCGCTGTTCCGGAAATTTCAGTTGTTCCCGGCAGTTCTGACAATTCCGACTATTCCCAACAGTTCCCGCTTTTCCCAGCAGTTCCGGCTTTTCCGGCTTCTGCCCTCTGCGTTAGCTTTCCTCACTGTTCCAGCAGTTCCGGTTGTTCCTGGCAATTCCAGCGATTCCCGACAGTTCCAACAGTTCCGACAATTCCGGCTATTCCCGGCAGTTCCCGACAGTTCCGGCAGTTCCAGCTTTTCCCGACAGTTCCAGCAGTTCCCAGCAGTTCCCGACAGTTCCAACAATTCCTGTTGTTCCCGACAGTTCCGGCTTCTGCGCTCTAGATTAGGGCAGCATTATCCCTTAGGATCTCTCCTCCTACTAAAACCCAAAGACAAGTAGAGAGGAAGAGATCCCAAGTGTGTTGAAATGACTTGAAGGCCACCTCTATTTATACTAAAACGTTGAGCACAAGTGGAGTTTATTTGGTCGCTGGTCGACCTTGACGAATTGTCCCATAACACAAATAAATTCATATCTCCATGAATATTTATCGGAATCGGATGATCTTTAGATCAATCCTACACCTCTCGATGAGAGGGATCCAAGAAAAATATCAGCTTCCATTAATAAGATGACCCACATGGAGTTTGGCCCTAGTTGCCAATTTTAACATCAAGTCTATGTCTAATCACAATCACAAACCCACTGAAATACTCACAACTTTGAGTACTTTGCACGGCAGAAATGTAACAATAGTGAACCAATTAAGTACACAAGAATTTTGCAAACCCAAAACTTGTTTATATTCCAACTTTAATACAACAAACATAGGGCTCCCATACCAGGGATCATCGCCCTTACAAAGCCCTAATACAAGAAGAAAAAAAGCTAGGGCTTGAAGTCAACAACATTTGGTCGTCAATCTACCCAAGAAAAATGACAAAATTAACAAATCTACTTGTTGATGATACACTTTATACAACAACACTGTCAGCTCTCTTTGTCACTGAACAATTGGCAGGTCCTTTGCCACCTATCTCACAGAGTTACTACTGCTCCAATACCTCTGCACTTCAGTTGCTCACAAGATCGTTTCTCCTTCAAAACCTTGCACAATTAGCTCCAATCTTCTCTGCTTTCCCACAATGACTTTGCCTCTTCAAGGTCATTGTATGATTAGCCTTTTTCACCTCAACTTCTCACTGTGACTAAGCCTTATTAGGTCATTGTATATCAATCTTCAACCAGTTGTCCTAACACTCTTTAGTAGGGAATACTTCACACTTTAATCTTTGCAATCATCTACACCAAGACACCGCTCAATTCCTCCTTTTCTAGCCTCTGCTCAGGCCTCAGCAAACTCGGTTATGTACACATTTCTTTGAGGCTTCTCGGCCCTGAACCAACCCTCTGTGGCCACCACAGGTTTAGACTAGATTCAGCCTGCAACCACCTCAGGTTTGGACCATGAACACAGCCTGCGTCTACCTTATTTCAGCCTCGGTCTTGTCCTTGACTCCTGCGCTTGGATCTGGGATAACTCAACCCCAATACCAACCTCCAAACAATGTTTTTGGCCTTCTTTCAATAGTGATTTAGGGCTACAACCCTCTCCAAAGCTACAACAAAACTCAACCTAGTACAAAAATAGAGATAAGGTTGCCCCTATCAATCAAAGATAGAGATACTTTAGCACCAAAACCATAACACCATCCCTCCACAACTTGGTCTAATTAGATAAGAAAGATACTCATCCTTCTCTGCTCCAGTTCGGCCTTCTTGAGGGTTTGTGGTCTTGTCTTAGGCTAATGTCTTTACACAAGATGAATTGCAATGATGGTAAGACTTCTCACAAGTCTCTCCTATTTATATCTCTCTCCAACCATTGACTTAGGGCTTCTTAACTCCATTAAGATGCCCTCACACAATAATTAGAATAAACAATCATTTCTTTTGGGTCTTTATCCCACCATCTTGTGCCCAAAGCCCACCACTTGGGTACATTTCCCACAAAACACCATTTGCGTGGGTCAACTCCACACAACCAATACCCCAAGGGTTGTGGGAGTACCTCCCAAGTTACACTTTCAACATGACTTTCCTGGGCCAACTTGATTAATAAAATAAATTTTTTATATAATTTTTCTAGGCCAACTTGAAGACAATTTAGCAAAGCGGGAATACCTCTTGATGCTACAGAAAAAGCAACAACCTATTTATTTTGGGACTATTGAACATGATCCGGAATGGATCATTATATAATTTTTCATTTATCTTGGTACTTTCTAGGTGTAAAAATTGGAGGAATTGGCTTGCAAAGCCCATTTTAGGGGCAGACCTAGTGTAGTGATTTGGGATCTGGAAACATCTAGAGTTGGTTTGAGCCAACTAACAACACTTTTTAGCATCAAAATATTGCAAGCATATCTCTCATCCCCTTAACATTGTTCTATACACCAAAAGATTTCAATTGATGCAAAAATCACCTCAATTGGAGTTTGGATCTCCCAATTTGACCTACCATATTGACCCCCATGGTATCAAGTGGATAACATGTCAAACCTGTGAAAATTTCAACTATTGCAGCTACTAGAAATTATTCTTCTAACTGAAAATTTAATTATGCAATTTATTTGCTACGACAAACAACGAATAAAATCACAACTGCAATTTTCACCATAAAAATACTACGGAAAATAAAGTACTGGAAACTGAGAAATTCTAGCACACATACAAGAATTTTGACATAGTTATTTTTGGACAATTGTCCCCGGAAAAACCCAATGCGGGAAAACTGGTGCAGCAGATGAGGGTTTTATTATTATTCTTCAGCAGCAATTCTGAGTACAATTATTTAGATGCCCAACTGGCGATCTAATTTGAGGAAAATACTGGCAAAATCTAGTGAGGAATTTTCTCTCACCCCACAGCTATTTTCTGCCTCCAAAATTACCTCCCCAACCTCTGCGCTGAGCCTCCTGCGTCACCCTCTGCGCAGAGCTTACGCTGGCCCTTGAGAATTTCGGCCTTCCTTCCTTTGCCTCTTCTGGAGACTGGAAACCTTCCTCTCGGAATACTGCTGCCCTCCTCTTCCACCTGCTACTCACCCTCTGGATCTATCTTCTTTGTTGAGCTACTGCTACTGAGAAAATCGAACTGCCTGGGCAACTGAGTATCTGCACTGGTGTGTTCTCCATCACCACATCGATCTCCTCTTATAATCCACTGTTGGAGCACCAACGGCCAATATTAAAACTTAATCAATGGCTAGGATCATCTCTGGATCGATCCGTGTGAGTTTCTAGATGATTCTCACCTTATCTCAATTAATACTGATTAATTAACCATATTCCCTAAGTTTAGACTTAGCAAATATTTAAAAATCTGTTAATAATCTAATTGAGACACTTCTAGGTGGAGTTTCCAAAAACGATTTTTGGGTTTTGGTGATCTCGTGTATTCTAGCCTCTCCACCAAATTTCGTGGCTAGAACACATTTGATGCTACAAAAACTAACAAAACCCATTACTCACACATGGGGCTAGTCGCATGTGGACTTTCAAGATGATTCTAGAGGGTCCAAAACCCTCACATTAATTGATGGTTGACGCATGCAAAAACACTAATCCTAACCCTAGATGTCTATTGGGCTATGTTAAATACTAGGTTACTAGGAAAGGAAGGGGTTCTATTCTTTTGGTATTGTAATTGATCCATAGTTGAGCAAAGCATCTAGGAGTGGGATATTGAAGCATAACAAAACAAGTAGAAGATTATGTAGCAACCATTTACGCCACAATGTGCATGGAAACTCCATAGTGAGTGCCTATTTCTTTGTACTTGCATTTCATAATTGAGAAATAAAGAGGAAAGCATAGGACTCATCTTCTAACTATATTTTCTCCTGTATTGGATTTTCCAAGTCAATGTTCATTTGTATGGATGGTGTGTTCATTTGCTTGTTTCTTTCATTTTGGTTTCAGCTATTTCCATACTTTTGAGTGTTATGCTAGTAATATTAAATCTGAGATCTAAATTAAGAAATTGAATAATAAAAGATTTCATAATATTGTAATATCTCTTGTGATGAATTGTTCCAATGGAATATCCATGATAGTTTATAGATCATATTGGTATTAGAGAAATTTTCTTTGGGTTTTGTGGGAAGTTGTAGGATCCAGAAATTGGCTTAAGAAGGAAGTCTCAGAACCCTAACCAAGGCAGATGAGTCTAGTCGTAACAACCCTTGAGATGAGGCAAAGGAGAGATTTTTGAAGTTGGAAGAACACATCACTAATATCTTTTGTAACATGGCCCTCCTCATGGCGACACTAGAGAACAAGTTTGGACCTTCTAGGGAGGTTGGTGGCCCTATCTCAAAAGATGGATCTAAGGAGAAATTGGAAGATAATGAAGACCTAGAAAAGGAGCTAGAAAAAAAGAAACCAAGTTCCAATGTCATCACTTTGTCGCAATCTCTATTTAAAATGGAAGTGAAAGTGGACATCAAACCCCATCGAGGTGAGACTGATGTTGATAAGTTGAATCACTATTTGCAACAATTAGAAGTTTATTTTAGTGTCCATAACATGGGAGAAGAGAAAAAGAATTCATTTGCCTGATTGAAATTAGAGGCCATCACCCAACCTAGTGGGAAAGTTACATCAAACACTTAGGATGGATGGTGATCCCCCGATAACTAAGTGGGATTTGTTTAAAACCCTCATCAAGTCTCAGTTCTACCTTTTTGGGTATGTAGAGGACCCGTGGATCCATCAGCATCACTTCAAGTAGAGGCAAGGGAAAAGTATGCAAGAGCATGCCGAGTTCAAAAAAATGGAGATTATCTCAAGTATATCTCCCAAGAACCCACACGTGCTCCCTTAAGTATTTGAAGGGTCTACATACTCATTTACAAATAAAGTGATGCTTTTTAAACCTATGATAGTTGATGAGGCATGTCTGCAAACACAATACCTAGAGAATTTAGGAAATAGAAAAGGACAATCAAGTGGTTCCAAACAAAAAAGACCACCAAAATGCTTCCAAGTAGGAGAAGATGTGTAAAGTAAAGTACAAGAACAATCATTGCACATTATTGCAAGGAATAAAACATTGTGACCATTGTAATATAGATGGTCACATCAAACATAAGTGTTAAATCAAAAGAACCATAAGAATGATGCTAAGAAGGAGAACCTGCTAGCGATGGATTAAGGCAACTAGGTCCAAAGTAGCTCAAATGTAGATGAAAAGATTGTTTGCATTACACTCGAGAAGAAGGTGAACTTGAGTTAGCCTTCATCACAAGGAAGAAAAGGATATAACTAAATTATTCCATATTAAGATCCAAGTCAGGAAGACAAAGGTGGATGTTCTATTCAATTCTAGTTCACAGGCCAACCTCATAGCAAAAAAATTGGTCAACAAACTTGAATTGGAAGTTCATGATCATCCTAACCCATATCCATTAGGATGGGTAAATAAGGATGTAAAGTTTTTGAGACAGGGTTTTGGCAATAATCACATCAAATCCATTGTTACAACAAAATCTAGTACCCCCGTATGATGTAAAGTCCCAGCGATCAAGGAGCTAGTTTGTGCAACTTGGGAAGGCTACCCATTGTCATCACAATAGCTCTTCCTCGCACTTTTTGTTGGCTTTTATCCAACTTGTTGGGGGCTTCCCTAAAGATGAGGATTGCTAAGGCTATAGAGTAGAGGCTCAAGATGATTTTGTGAAGAGTTAATCTAAGCAAAACAAGTGATTGTAGTAAAAGTGGAAGAAATGAGTGGTGTGGGAAATAAATATGAAGGTAGAAACCCCAAGACCAAGTGCCTAATCACACCTTGGGCAAATGGAGTCATGGGATCATAGATCAAAGAGGGAAAGTGCATGAGTATGTAAGGCAATAGGGGCCGCTATGCATGACACAAATAAGCCTTAGCTTGCTGATTTTATGACAGAAAGTTATGTTGCTATACGAGACACACAAGCATGCTTGATGAATGTGAGGTTATGTCCACATAGCAAAAAATGGGTTTATTATATCATAGGCTAACATAACAAACACTAGAAATAAGAGGTTTGAAACGTCAAATTACTCCATCCAAGATGAAACACATTTCATTATAAAGGCAATCACAACATGCTACAAGGGTTTCCAAATGAAAAATGAACACAGACAGTATAAGTGCATAAGAAGCCTCACATCAAATGAGAAATGTTACCTCCAAGTCTCCATTAGGCTCCAAGTATGTGGTATACAAATGAAATCCATGGGGAGAGCTCCTCAATCCTCAAAATCCCAACCATTTACAATGGAGAGAGAACTCCTCTTTATAGAGTGAGTCTTTTCTATCTTATAATAAAACACTATTATCTTTTAACCAACTCCATGACAGGTTAAACAAATATAGTAGTTAGAACTCTCCTAAATCCATGGTTGACCACGCTATAGCATGTGGAAACTATCCTCTCCAAGGCAATTTGCCCCCATCCAAACACAGTAGTAGGATGCACCAAATATTGTTGATAAAAGGGACGCACCACCAAAAAAATATGCATCAAACCAAATAAAATGCCAAATTACCACATTAAATGTGCCATCCAAGAATGAGCATTCATGCCACCAATCCATGCATGTGAATCCAAGGTAACCAACTTCATGGATGAATGTGTAAGATGCCAAGTGGATGGAGCACTCCACAAGAAAAGATATGGTCAAAAATCCCAAAATAGTAAGTGAACCACTCCACAAAGCAAATTCCAAGATATATATATCCAAGAATAGAAAGAAATATCTCCACAAGTGCACCCTCCAAGAATATCCAAAAATAGAAAGGAGACCAAGTACAAGAGCATGCTAAATCAAGCTTGTGACCCTTCTCATGTGCTACACACCTCATCCATAACCACCCCAAATAAAATAATATACATGCCAAGTCAAAGAGGCGAGGTGCTTTCCAATGAGTCAAACAATGCTAAGTGTAGATGGAATATCCTTGCAATAAAGATGAGAGAGCACTTAGGAGAGGTGCACCCTAGAAAAATGTGCCATGTAACTACCTCAACTACCCAACAAGTCATAAATATTCTCTATGTGAAGTGCAGCCTAAGAGAATGTGCCAAGGTGATTAGAACTCATCAATAAAATACTCCATTCGATGTCATAAAAATGTCCAACCAACCCAACAAAAGTGTGCCAACCTCTCTAAGCAACAAATAATACATTGCATGCCTTGAAAATTGTGCCCATGAAGGGGAGTGCACCACTAGAAAGCTTCAACTAAGTCCAAATATCCACTTCAAGTGTGAGAAGGAAGCATATAAAGTAAGACTCTACAGGTTGCTATCCCCTCTTGGTCAAGCTTTAGTTCACATTGAAATCAGCCCATGTGAACTTTGGAATAGGAGATTTGGTCATCTTTGTTTCAAAATTCTTCCAACTCTAAGCTCTCTAGTAGATGGAATCCTCGAACTAAAAGAAGATCACAAAGGAGTATGCAAAGGATGTGCATTGGGTAAGAACACCAAGAGACTATTTGGAAGGAGTGCTTCATGGTCAAAAGAAATCTCGGATCTTATTCATTCCAATGTTTGTGGTCCTATGACTCCTAAATCACTTAGAGGTCATCTATATTATGTCACATTTATAAATGATCATTCAAGGAAGACTTGGATTTACTTAATGAAATCCAAGGATGAAGTATTTACAAAATTTCAAGAATTCAAAGCTAAAGTAGAGAACCTTACAGAAAGAAGAATCAAGATATTAAGATCTGATAATGGAGGAGAACATACATCCAAGGAAATCATAGCTTTCTATAAGGAGTCTGGGTTGAGAGGGAGTTGATAGTCCCATATAATCCCGAACAAAATGGAGCTGTGGAACAAAAGAATCGATCCATTGAAGAACGTGTAAAAGCAATGTTACATGATCAAGACTTACCAAACTTGTGAAGCTACAAAGACAGCTTTATACATACAAAATTGAAGTCCCCACAGGTCTCTAGATAACAAGACTCCCAAAGAGGTGTTCACTGGAAAGAAACCAACCGTAGATCATCTCTGAATTTTTGGTTGTCCTGTCTATATACATATACCTAAGGAAAAAAGAAAGAAGTTGGATCCATCTGGCATGAAGGGAACCTTTATGGGCTACAGTAACTCTTCTAAGGCCTATAGGATCTACATAAAGGAAGGACACCGAATAGAAGTCAGTCGAGATGTGATATTTGATGAAAGTATTGCATTCAAGAAATCAAAGGATCTCCCTATGGACTCTGATGAAGAACTTTTGGTATTCGAAGAAGTTACTAGGGAAGAAGAAGAATCAAACCATAAAGATGGTCCCTGTTAACCAATACAACCTGTGGTAATTCCCGAAACTAGAAAAAGACCTAACTGGTTGAAGTCTACACTTCTAGATGCAGAAGGTCATGGAGCAGCTCAAGGTACATTCAGGGAAAGCAAGAAGCCCAAACAATATTCTGGGTATGCAGCCTACATGACAAAACTAATTGAAGCAGAGCCATCCACTTTTGAAGAAGTTGTCAATCACCAAGAATGGAAGGATGCCATGAATGAAGAATATCAATCTATAATGAAGAATGGAGTTTGGGAGATCGTACCTAGGCCTGAAGACAAATTTGTGGTAACTTCCAAGTGGCTCTACAAGATCAAACATGCAGCAGATGGAAGTATTGATAAATATAAGGCAATATTTGTGGCTAGGGGCTTCTCTCAACAAGAAGGCATCGATTATGAAGAGACATTTGCTCCAACAGCAAGGTATACAACTATTTGTTCGTTGGTCTCTTTGGCAGCATCAATGGGATGGAACATCCACCAAATGGATGTCAAGATTGCATTCCTAAATGGCACAATTGATGAGGAAGTCTATATAGAGCAACCCTTGGGATTTGAAGTTAAAGGAGGCAGAATGGAATATGTTTGCAAGTTGAAGAAGGCACTATACATCCTCAAGCAAGCACCAAGGCATGGTATGCTAGGATGGATGCATACCTTCAAAGCTTAGGCTTCTCAAAGAGTTTTGTCGATCCAAACCTTTATATTAAGGTTGTGAAGGGAGAGCCAGTAATCATTCTTCTGTACGTGGATGATTTTCTCTTGATAGTTGTGGAAAATCAAATTAAAGAATGTAAGAAGCATCTAGCAGCAAAATTTGACATGAAGGATCTAGGGCTGATGCACTACTATTTGGGACTGGAAATTCTGATGAAATCTATCTAGGTCAAAGAAAGTATGTGATCAAGATGTTGAAGAGGTTTGACATGATGGATTGCAAACCAATGACAACCCCAATCATCACAAACTTGAAAAGACTAAGGAGTTATGAATCAAGCCTTGTGGATCCTTCCTGGTATAGGCAATTGATTGGCTCACTGATGTACTTGATGAATTGATCCAAAATGGATTTTGGATAGATTCCTAAGTCAAGGTGTTCCTCACAAAGGAAAAATGAAAGTCCAAGGAAGTTCCTGGAAATAGCCCCATTGCAAAGATCTTCTCCTCCTGAATCTACTGCAACTTGAATGGGAAAAAATGGACTTAGGATGCAGAAGTTATCGCTTAAGGAAGATGCCCTTTGTTCCTTAGAAAAAGAGGCAAAATCCTTTAAAAAGGCAAAAAACCCTTCAAAAGGGGAAATCACATCGGACCAGGGCAAAAGAGTGGATTAAGTGAAAAAGGGAAGCCACCCCCAATCGCCGATCCCCGACATATCGGGTCGAAGGAAGGCACATGTGATATAACATAGGGATCGGGCCGAGCAATATGTCGATCGCTGCCACGAGGCAAAGGTGGGACCCCGCGACGCGCGATATGTCGATCGCCGATATCAGCAGATTGCAATCGGCGTTGGCATCGGTCATGCCATATGGGAAACCCCAGGCCCATGCGATATCGCAATATCCCGTCGGGGTCATGCGACGGAGCGAGCCACATATATATGCGCCAATGCGATGCGACAGACCGGAAAGGGTTTTGTAAACGCCACTGCATAAACATTTCAAATCCGTCTAAAGCGATTTTACAAGGTTTTTCAGTGTTTAACGTATTTTTTTAATACAAAGGAAACAAGCGGGATTTCGGGAGGACCCAAGGTGGTAAGAGGTTTTGGCCGGGCTCCGCTCGAGCCCATACATTGGCTGCCACGTGTCTGGGCCCTGGAGAGAGAAAACCACTCTTTTCGGG
The DNA here is from genome assembly GCA_031772625.1 of Pinus tabuliformis. Lineage (NCBI taxonomy): Eukaryota > Viridiplantae > Streptophyta > Pinopsida > Pinales > Pinaceae > Pinus > Pinus tabuliformis. The sequence goes on from CM062807.1 coordinate 79,680,154, forward strand.
CGGTTAACTCCCGTACGCATGGGCCGCCCAAAATGAACCACAGCCGTTGGATCTAGATCTTCCAGATCAACGGTGGAGATGCGATAAGCGATTAAAAGGCGGACCTGATAGGAGTTATAAGGCGGAACTTATAATATTTCAAATCCGTAAACGGCAGTTTGGCGAATTTCCTGTGTTTTTAGTGTATTTCTCTATAAAAACAGAGAACGTTGTTGCCGGGGATTTCAAAGGCCAGATGACCCATTCCGTTGCAGAACAAGTGTCCACCTTCCCTGAAAGCGTTTGTTACCTTCCCTGAAAGCGTTAACAAATGATTGTTAAACGCTCAGAAGGGGATTTGAGCAGGCAGAGGCCGAGAGCCGAAGAGCTCGAGAAGGGGAAAACGAACAGACAACGCCAGTTGGCTTAAAAAGCCACAGAACGACAGAGACAAGTGTTTGTTGAAGGTTTTTGGGGGTTGTTGCTGAAAGCGAAGCCAAAGCAGGAAGCTAAGGCGAAAAAGAGTAGAAAGAGGCAGCACAGAAGGAAAAATAACAGCCAAGGGAGCCACTTGGAAGTCAAGTGAAAAGCCAAGAGAGCTGTAAACTGATAAAGGGCCTAAGAAACCAGAGCCGAAGAGCCAGAGTCAGAGCCAAGAGCCAGAGCTTCAAGAGCCAGGGAATGACATGGTGTCTGAACCCACTGTTTCTGTGCAAAACAGTAGGAGTTGAGCCCAAAGCTTGTAAAAAGGACTTATACCATAATCCCAGGGAGCCTAGTCAAGTTGACTAGAGCTCAAGGAGACATAGCCCAAGAGTTTTGGGTGAACTCCAGATTAAATCGTTGTCTTATGTGCTTGTTTTACTGTTGTATGTATTTATATATTAGTTTCAGCAAATAAATTTATAGCACCTGAACAGTTTAAAACAAATACTAGCATACACCTTAATATCAAGCACTTATTAATTCCGCATTGGTTAATAAATAAGACTTGGGAAAATTTAAAGCTTTGGAAGTGGGGGAGGTTCTTGTAAGTTAGACAAGAAGCCTAAGTGCCCCATTTTTAGATCATGAATACTCGACTAGACATATGTTTTGCAGTAAATATTCTCAATCAGTTCCAAGTGGAGCAAAAGCATGATCATTGGATAGCAGCAAAACACATACTAAGATATCTGCAAGGAACAATCTAGTGTTGCCTAAAATATAGGAGGAACGATGTCTACTTGATTGGATATATAGATTCTGACTGGGGAGGCAGTGAGCAGGATGGAAGAAGCACTACAGGAGGATGTTTTAGTTTGGGATCCTCCATGATCTCATGGATGAGCAGAAAGCAAGATACGATTGCTTTGAGTAGTGTTGAGGCTAAATACATTGCAACCTGTGAAGTAAGCAGAGAAGTTGTCTGGTTAAGGAAGCTACTATCGAACCTATTTGAAGGACCAATGGACCCTATAGTGATACATTGTGATAACACCAGTTGTATAAGATTGTCTGAAGATCCAGTATTTCATGGAAAGACAAAGCATATCAACAACAAGTATCACTAAATTCAAAAGCTAGTACAAGATGGTGTTGAAACTACAGTATATCTCCACCGATGAACGGGTAGCTGACATATTGACGAAATCTCTTCCTAATAAGAAGCTTGTATATTTGAGAAACAAGCTTGGTTTGGTTGATGTATCCTCCCTGATTGAGAGGGAGAGATAGGAAAATCATTCTTGTCTTCACTTGGGAAGACAGAATGGAGGATTGGGTAAACATCTAGCATCCGATGCTCTTTGAGGATGTGGTAGGGCATCCAAGATAAGAGTAGTCGTGGACCAATATTCTTTGAGGACTAGCTATCCAAGATAAGAATAGTCCAAAGAAGGTCATACTCTGTGAACACCCGAGTGGGGTATGTACCTTGAGAGACAATGATGATGGTGTCTATAAATCATTGGTCTCGCCAGCATTGTGCTCTGATCTTGTGGAGAGATAGAGTTGTTAGTCAAGGCCTTGCTATATGACAATGTTGGTTGTTATGATGCTAAACAAATGGGTTACCAATCTGACTCTTCTTATGAGATCTCTTCAGATTGAGAATGTCCATGTATCATTTATGAATACCACCCTAGTTAAGAGGGAGTGTTGAAAAATGTGTAACTAGGTTCGGTCTTCATAAATATGAAATGTACTTTTTATTCTTGTAAACTGTAAAATGAAAGAAAATTATTATTATTATTTTTGGAGCATGGGTTTCATGCTCAAGGTCTTTTATTTTATAGGTCAAGCACCCATTGAGTGCTTCTAAGGTTGGTCCTAGGTCAAGAAGTCAAAAGAGTCATTGTCATAAGTTGAAGACCCCATCAGGCACATTGTAACTTGTAAATAAAATTATTTTTGTCCTTAAAAGTGTCAAAATACCCTTCAAGACCAAGTCGACCTAGCCGCTGGCAAGTTAGCCTAATTTGAGGAGCCATGTCCACCTTGAGAAGCCTATATATAGGAGGAAACTCAACCTCCTTGAAGCACATTCATACTCTCTCATCCAAGCGAAGGAGGAACAAGAAGAAGGCAAGTGAAGAAGGAAGAGGACAAAGAGACTTGTTTTGGGCTATTTCTCTCTCACACGTGCAAAGGAAGGCAAGGATTTCTGCAGCAGATTTCTTCTACAAGTTCGATCTTGAAGAAGGGAAGGAAAGAAGGTCAAGTGAAGGTCACAAGAAGCCATCCTCAAGCTCCGGAAGGAAGAGAAAGCCAAGCGAAGGTCTGAGGAAGCCTTGAAAGGCTAAACAAATCTCACACGTGTGGCAGCAGTAGCTGCTGGAGGGCTGAAAATTTCAGGTCTGCAGTGGAGGTCGAAATTTTGCAGCTGGGGGTCGAAGTTGTGCTACTGGAAGAGATTTGACTGGGTTTGACTTGTTCAAGGAAAGCACATCATTCGGAAAGGTTGGACTTGGTCTTGGAGGGTATTGGTCTTGGTCTAGAGGCCTTGGAATTCGTCAATTAAAGAACCTATAAGGAAGAGAAGAAATTTGCAGTTTTTCCTCTCAATTGGAGAGGTTTTTGCCCTGGCTTGCAGCCTATATTTTGTGTTCTTGTTCTTCTTGTTTTGGTAGCTCTTTGATGATATACAAACATAATAATAAGTAAAGAAGTTAATAAGTAAGAAAAAGTTAAAATACATCACAAGCAGTTATCAAGGAAAGAGAAATTACTCTAATCACTGCCTTATAGATTTCTCAACACTATATATATGTGCCTCATTCTTTCTCCACTCACTACTTGTGTATTGTGAAAGAAGAATTCGAACTTGAGAGAGAGTTGGAGAGAGTTGAAGAAGATTGTGAGAGAGAGACTTGGAGAGTAAGAGCAGAACTTGGTGAGCCAAGGTTGATTCAGTGCTTCAGTGTTTTAGTGTTGATTCAGTTGAAGGGAAGGTTGATTCAGTGTGTGCATTTGTTGCTGCTACCAGTGATCTTCATGCTACAGCTTGTTCAGATTTGGGTGAACTTACTCATTCTCTTGATCTCTCATTGTACTTTGTATCTTTGTTGAACATTTGATTTCTAATAGAAGAAGAATCTAGTTGGGTTTTCCCCTTGTGGGTTTTGCCCTAGTCATTGGACCTAAATTCTCTGTGTCTACTTGTGTTCTTGGTTGTCTTCTATTTTGCATATGGTGTATGTTCTATCTACAATTCTTAATTAATATTATAGAGGAAAGACGTCTTGGAATAAGTAATTGTTGCAGCATAGAACATCAGAATTTCAACATAAGTAAAACTTAGGAAATAACATATAAATCAAAGTACTAACATCATGAAAATTCTCCCCTAGGTGATGTTAAGTAATTGTGACATTATAAAGTTAAATCACCTAGGAAAATTCCACAAACACAACATGAATCATCCCACCATAGCAACATCAAAAGAGAAAGGGACATCATAAAAGGCTAACCCATCCAACCATCAAGTGTGTCCCCAATCACACATCCAACATATAAATACCACGTAGAATTGTTAATTTTAGGATAACAATGGTATGTTCTATGCTTAGAGCAATTTTACTTCAATTTTCTTTATTAGCCCAATATCATATCCAATATAGCAATCACATCAACATGATAGTAAAATGCAGATAGAACATAAACAATAACAGTAGAAGACAAGCCAACACAAGAGGACACAAGATATGGCACCAGCTAGGGACAAACCCCAATGTGGGGAAACCCTTGATCAATTCTTCTTATAATTCTTCAAAAGTTCAGCAAAGAGAGAGAGTACAATTTACAATATTCACTTGCCCAAACTGATTAGTCAAAACAGCAAAAACAGAAAGCCCTAACCAGAAAGTCAACGTTGGTCAACAGGGCTGAAATTGACCTCCAAAATAGCTCGGTCAACCTTGGTCAACTCGGCCTCCAACAGCAAGATAATGCAGCCCAAAACAATCTGAAAATAACCAATCAAATATGGTCAACAAAAGTCAACGTAGCAACCTGAATTAGGGCAGTCAATGCTAGTCAACGCAGGGGTCAAACTGCCTCAGTTTGTGTGCCCAGAACAACGACCTGCCAAAACAGAAGTCTCCCTCACAAACCGAAGTCAAATAGGGTCAACGCTGGTCAAAGTCAGCCTCCTGAAATTTCGGTCAAATCTGGTCAACGCAGTAGCTAGAAAAGACGGCCTTCCTTTCGCACGTGTGGATGAAGAGAGGCCCAGAAATCCGTACCCAATCAAGCTGAGAGAGAGAAGGATGAATGAGATGAGATGTCAAAATGAGGAGGAGGCACCTTGTATTTATATGCAACGTTGAACGCTAGAGGAGGCTAATTTGATGGTTGGCCGACCTTGACAATTTGTCCATAATCAAAATAAATTCATAACTTCATTTGTACATGTCAGAATGGGATGATCTTTAGATCAATCCTACAGCTCTCGGAAAAAGGAATCCAATAACAATATCAGTTGCCCCATAAGAGTTGTCCAAAGTGATGTTTGGCCCTAGTTTCCAAACTTAACACTCCCTCTCAACTAGGGAGAACAGCACCTGCCAAACTGTCTAATAATTTGTACCATCCCTATCACTACTCTACTCTGCTATGTTGAACCATGAAGAAAGAAGAAATGATCGAGAATGTATCATACCATTCTCCATTGACCCAAAGTCAGTCTCCAACGACAGAGAGTGTGTCATACCACTCTTAACTGACCCATAGTCAGTTTCCATTGATCCCAAATCAATATCAACATCCTAGCATAGGGAGTACGGTAGTACACGATGCATCCATTGGTAGTACTATGGTCCCTATCCTCATTTCCCTACTCATTGGCCAGATGAGAGGTACTTCCCATGAGTCCCAAACTGCATGGGTAGGATGTGCCGACAAGAGAAGGTGAACCATTCATCCTACTCATATGCCATAGGGGAGGGTGAACCACTCAGCCTATGCATATGCCACCATGGGGTATCACAGGGAAGGTGAACCATTCACCTTATACACAACACACCACTAGGGGAGGGTGAGTCACCCTATGGTCACTCATCGCTCCAAGAAGTACCCCAAGCCCCCCGGAGCTCCCAAAGCTCACTATCCATCTCATACAGGACCCTCATAAGAGGGTCTCTCCACGACTCCAAGTCGTTCACAGAAGGTTAAGAATTTGACCTTCCCAAGGGGCTTCGTAAGAATATCGGTGACCTGCTCATCGGTCCCAATATGATGGAGCCTTATTGCTCCCCGTTGTACCATATCCCGGATAAAGTGGTACCTGATATCAATATGCTTGGAGCGATCATGAAACACGGGATTCTCAAAAAGACGAATCCCACTCTGGTTGTCACAGAAGATCACAGTGGTATCTAGCTGTTGTAGTGGCTACAACCACCCTCCAAATTTTGGCCTGCACCCCATTGCGGAGCCTCCCTCGAGAGTTTCACTTGATGACTGCACACAATCGGGTTCACCCCGTGAGCTTGTGTGAGTCTTTGCACCCACCTTGCTTGATCATTTCACCCAAGTTTTTGCATGTTGATGTCAAAGTCATGCTTGCAACCATGTTCTGGTTATACTCAAAGTCTTTGCTTTGTGTGTACTTGTTGTGTTTGCTATGAAAACATCTGTCGCACTCACACATGGAGTCAAATTCACTGTCGCACAAGCGTTGTCACGGTCGACCAACGATCAATCACAAGTGTCGCGCTTGTCGCTTACACCGTCAATCAGTCATGTTGAGTATATGTCTGGATGGTTTGAGTCGTCTCGTTGTCAAGTCATGAAAGTGTGTATATGCAAGATCACGTAAGCATCTTTCGCTCGTTCACACACTTAGTCGCTTTGTTGAAGTTCTGACGACCGGATTCCCCTCTGACAACCGACCATCACCCCGCCATCGACTCGATCGACTGTCACCCAGAACAACGCAGAAGCACCAAGCAAGCCATTTCAAGTTGTGTTGCCCGCAAGCAAATCAATCAACCTTCATGCTGGTCAACCAAAGAGTTTGACCCGGCAACCACCCCAGGACTGACTCCCCTCAAAAATTGCGCAAAGGCTGCAGACCTTGCCCGCTCCGCTCTCTAAGAAAACTGCGCAGACAAGTCGGACAGACACCAAGTGCCCGTCCCTGTCCCCCTCAGAAATTGCACAGTTTTTCCAGTCAGTCGACCGGCTGCTCACCCAGAAAACTGCGCAGTTTTCATGAGCAAGCCCTCTGCTGCCCAGCAGTCCGCTCAGCTCAGAAACTACGCAGAGGTGATTAGCAGGCCAGCCTCCCAGCATCAGCGCAGTTTTTCCCACCAACAGCTCCTGGCAACCGACTGTCAGTTCCCTCCAGGAATTGCACAGTTTTTGCTGCCAAGCTCCAGCAGCGGACTGCCAGTTCCCTCCAGGAATTGCGCAGTTTTTGTTACCAGTGACCCAGCAGCGGACTACCAGTTCCCTCCAGGAATTGCGCAATTTTTTATGCCAGTGACCCAGCAGCTATTTGCAAGTTCCCCTCAGGAATTGCGCAGTTTTTGTTGCCAAGTTCCCGCTGCCCACTCGTTCCGGAAATTGCGCAGATTTTGCCTGCCCAGCCTTCCCGCAGCCCGGACTATTCCTCCCAAAAACTGCGCAGTTTTGTCCTCCAGTTGAGCCAGACCCTGCGGACAGTCACTGTCAATCCGGATTGTCCATCTTCATCACCCAGTGACTCCTGCGCAATTTTCATCAGCAGTGCCCAGAACCTCCATCCCACCTCACAACCTTGTAACCTCTCCCGGTCCCCTGCATTTGAAACGATCATGCATCATGGTAGACTAGGAGGTTTATGGATTTGATGTTGTCTCGTCATGAGTGACTGTAGACACAGGTACACAAACAAACATGGCGTGACGACGGATGGGATGAACAAAGGGAGCACATGTAGAAGGACAGGTTCGCCAACGAACGAACAGACGATGCATGCAAAGAGATGTGCTCGCGAATGGATGATCATGCAAAGATGTGTTCGTGGACGGACGGATGAGAAAACATGCAAGATTTGTTCACGGACGGACAGGCGGACGAACATGCACCATTATGGACGAACCTGTCAAGCTTACCAACATACAAGCAAGGAGCAATGTGTGAATGCAACATCAAGCGAACCAATGACCATCGAAGACTCCACGCACTTTGCCATGTGGAGGTGAAGTTGTGACACACCATGAGGACATCCATCACCTAGCAGCACTGCAGCTCGACATGCACACCAGCAGCAGCACAAATGTACCAACACTGTCATGTCGAGTCATGTCATGAGTCATGTCGTCCACATCTCTACTGTGGGCCATATTGTCAATCAATGTAATGTAACGTGGAAGTCCAAGAGACCCACTTGTTGTATGAAGAGTCATGTAAAGTCGAAAAGTCATGGAAGTCAAACAGTCATGAGGGTAGTTGAACAACCACAAGGGTCAGTTTCACCCTTGGCTATAAATACCCCCTCATTTGTACATGCAAAGGACTTTTCACCTCAGCTCCTCCCACATAGCCTTGAGAGTCTGTAATCTTTTCTTTGAGGAGTAAGTAGTGGCTCCAACGCCCCGCACACGGGGTTAGTGATGTATGGTGTAACGATGTGTCTTGGAACTTTCGCTTAATACAGAAGCCTGCTAACAGGCTAGCACGTTTTCACACATGTATTGTAATTGTTGTAAGACTAATCTTGAACACTTGTAATGCATGTTGCTTTAACCTGTGTTTAACACTTGAACTCATTCACTTGTTGTAATACATATATGTTAATGAAAATGTGTTGTATGTGTTGTTAACACTGTCTCGCCCGTGTTGGCTACCCTCCCGGACATTAGACAGACCTTTCACGTAAACTTGCTATAACGACCGTCGCACTCGTGCGGACTCATCCGTTGTGTTTTATGTGTTATCTTTCCTTGTGTGTTGTGACTGTCGCATCTGTGTGGACTGCTCCTCCGGAAGTTGTGCACGTCTTGTTGTGTTGTGTGTTCCTAACAAAGTTGGGACTTCCTCCCATCCGACTTGGGACTCACTCTCACCCTCTCCCTCTGCGGTGAAAGAACCATTGACACAAGTAGCACTAGCAATCACCAGGCACGCGAACCTCGCTACTCGAAGACAAAGCAGACCACTCTCCTGGGCTGACAAGCAAGAGTTGAGGCAAACATTTAAGATAATGGCAATTGGGCCATCGTACCAGATGGGACTCCTACACCAAACGGTGTGAGGTCTAGTTGGGACTTCATACCGGGGAGATCCCCTGATGTTGGCAGGTCCAGCGCTGTCAACACTAGCACATGTCCAAACAACTCACTAAAGAGCTTCCTCAACCAAACAGCTTCAAAGGAGGCCAAACTAGCAGCAATGTATTCAGCGTCAGCGGTGCTTAAAGCAACCGACTTCTACTTCCTACTCATCCATGATATTGAAGCAAAACCTAGAGAAGCGACGTCTTGATGTGCTTTTGAGATCCACCACACGGCCGGCCCAGTCTGCATCACAGTAACCATGGAGCCTCACACTCCCGACAATGTATCTTAGTCCATAAGTGATTGTGCCTGGAGATATCTCAAGAGATTCTTGGTAGCAATCCAATGTATATGATGAGGCTCAACCATAAACTGACTCAATGTGTTCACTGCAAAACATATGTCCGGATGGGAGTTCACCAAGAACATCAGGGCCCCTATGAGTTGACGATACTCAGAAGGATTTCTCAAATCGGGCCCTGCAGCACTTCCACATAACTTCTTGAAGTTAAATTCCATTGGAGTAGTCATGGACTTGCAGTCCACCATCCCAAATCTTTCAAGTAGCTTCCCAACATATTCTCCTTGAGAAAGGAAAATCTCCCCTAGCTTTTGCCAGACCTCCAACCCTAGGAAGTAATGCATCAGTCCTGGGTCATTCATATCAAATTCGGAAGCCAACTCTCTCTTACATTGATGAATAAGAGGGTCTGTAGTTTTCAGAAAGAGATCGTCCACATAGAGTGTCAAGATGAGAGGTCTATCATTCTCAACCTTAAAGTAAAGGTTCGAATCAGCGTCACTTCTTGTAAATCCCAGCGTCATCAGATAGCTATCGATCCTCTCATACCAAGCCCGGGGTGCTTGCTTCAACCCATAGAGGGATTTCTTCAAGCTGCATACATGTGTCTGACGATCTTGAACTTCAAACCCCTCAGGTTGTTCCACATAGACTTCCTCTTGAAGTGAACCATGCAAAAAGGCAGTCTTGATATCCATCTGGTGTAGATTCCATCCTTGCAAGGCAGCAAGGGCTATAAAACGGATGGTGGTGTAGCGAGCAACGGGTGCAAATATCTCATCATAATATACACCTTCCTTTTGAGAGAAGCCTCGAGCAACAAATCTGGCCTTGAACTTCTCAACACTTCCATCAGCACCATGCTTGATCTTGTAGAGGCATTTAGAGGTGACAACAGAGTTGTCCTGGCGTCTAGGGACGATATCCCAGACATCATTCTTCATAATTGACTCGTACTCTTCGTTCATAGCATACTTGTTGCTTCTCAGCTTCTTCGAATGAGCAAGGTTCAGACTAAATAATGGTGCTCATACCAGTTAAGTACCCTTGGTACCTATTAGACTTCTTGCTTTCACGAAATGTCCCCCTCGGTGCAACATGTCTCTCGGCATCTTCGAGAGTTTCCCTCAGCCATGAGGGTCTCCTTTTGGAGGAGGAGGATCAATGGGATCCATTGGTTCTTCAACATCGGGCATCGGCTCATCCTGCGAATCTCCCTGATTTCCTGCATCTGCTTCTTTGTCCTTCCTTGGAATAGGAAGGTTGCTAATCTTCCTTAGGGCAACATCCTCATCGAAGGTGACATCATGACTCAACTCTACTTCTCTTTGACCAAGCACATAGATTCTATATGCCTTAGAAGTTTCATTGTAGCCCACAAAAGTTCCTTTCTTCCTAGATGCCTCCAATTTACTTCTCTTTTCTTTCGACACATGAAAGTATATGGGACCACCAAAAATTCTAAAATGAGAAACATCAGGTTTCTTACCAGTGAAAACTTCTTCGGGAGTTTTGGAGTCCAATGCTTGATGAGGGCATCGATTTTGAATGTACACAGCAGTGTTGGCAGCTTCTCCCCATAGGAACTTTGGAAGTCCTTGATCATGAAGCATGGCACGAGTGGCTTCTATAATGGAACGATTCTTCCTTTCAGCAACACCATTTTTCTCAGGAGTATATGCAGTAGTAGTCTCCCTCTTAATGTCAGCTTCCCTACAATAGTCATTGAATTCATTTGACTCATACTTGGTTCCATTATCGGTCCTCAATATCTTGATCTTCTTCCCTGTTTGACTTTCCACCAAGGCTTTGAAGGCACGGAACCATGAGCATATTTTGTCCTTCTTCTTCAAGAAATATTTCCAAGTTTTGCGAGTGAAGTCATCCACAAAGAGAACATAATATAAATATCCTCCTAATGATGTCACAGACAACATACCAGATAGATCAGAATGAACCAATTGCAAAATGTTTGTGGTCTTGCTATCACTTGAGGGGAATGGTCCCCTTGTATGTTTTCCCTCAGCACATCCCTGACATACACCTTCATGCTCTATTTTGAATTCGGGCATACCTGTAACCATCTTCCTTACATCGGGTAGAGCCTTATAGTGAAGATGAGCAAACCTTCGGTGCCATAGTTCAGATTGAAGAGATGTGTCGCAAGACATGGCTCCCAGTGGACTTCCTCCAACTTGATATAAATTTTCAACCTTGAATCCAAGAGTAAATGCTTCTTTGAAATTTCTTTTCCACACATGTACCTTTCCATCGATGAATGCCACCTTGAATCCTTTGTCTTCCATCACCGAGATAGACACTAGATTCTTCTTTAGATCAAGTACATATAGTACTTCTTGAAGATGAACGATGTTACCTTGATTCAATTGAAGGGTAATATTCCCAACTCCCTTCATAGGATAGGTGGCATTGCCTCCAAGGATAATTTCCAAACATGTATCCTTCTTTATCAGATTTGAAAGAGCTTCCTTATATCTGGTGAAGTGCCTTGAGGCACCACTATCAATCAACCAATTTCCCAAAGTATCTGGAGGAGAGACAGTAGAGAGAGCAGATATAAGATAAAATTCCTTTTGCTTAGAATTTACAACATCAGACTCATCATACCTGGAGTTTCCTGTTCTTTTAGAAGCTCAATCATTTCCAAGTTGTGTAGCGGACGCATTCCTTTTTCGTTTGTTGTTGAACCTGCCATTCTTTTGATTGTTGTTGTTGCCCCTGGAATGATTGTGATCATCATCATGAGATGTGTCCCTTCTATTTGGACACTCCCTGGCATAGTGACCAAACTTGTTGCAAACGAAGCATCTTCCCTTCCTTCCATTTTTGAATCCTGGTCTTCCTTGACTTTGCTTCTTTGAACCTGCATTGTTCTTCCTCTTGGCATGAGCAGAGAATGCGGTAGGATTATTCCTATTCGAAGGCATCTCCAATTCCATCATCCTTGTTTCTTCTTGAGAACATCTAGTCAGCAATTCTTCAAAACCTAGAATTCTGTCGTTATTGAGAATAGTAGTGTTGAACACATGCCATTCGGGAGGAAGACCTCCAAGGGCAATGAGAGTGAGCTCCCTGTCAGCGATAGCTTCACCAATCGAAAGATCATTTTTTATCTCGGTAATCCTCATGAAGTAGGATTGAATATCCTCACCTTTTCCCTTCTTTATATCCTTCAGCTTGTTCTTGAGGAAAAGAATTTGATTTGCATTGCTAGATTTGAACATGCCAACCAACCTGTCATATATCTCCTTTGATGTATTCAAATCGAAGATGTAAGCAACTAAGTGCTTATGAATAGAATCCCTGATGATCTTCTTGGCTTTGACTTCACCCTTCTTGTACTTTGTCTTAGCAGCAGCCAGTGCATTTGAAGGAGGTTCCGGAATCTTTCCCTGCACATAATCCATGACATCTTGCTCTTCTAAAGTCAAATCAAGAGACATCTTCCATGCATGATAATCAAACTTATCATGAAGCTTATCATCAAACTTGAAGTAGGATGTGGAGGCCATTGAGACTTGTTCTTAATCAGTGATTTCTCCTCTTAGTGATTGATCTTCACTCTTGCTTGGGCTTTGTCTTCACCTCACCTCTGATACCATGTTAGTTTTAGGATAACAATGGTATGTTCTATGCTTAGAGCAATTTTACTTCAATTTTCTTTATTAGCCCAATATCATATCCAGTATAGCAATCACATCAACATGATAGTAAAATGCAGATAGAACATAAACAATAACAGTAGAAGACAAGCCAACACAAGAGGACACAAGATATGGCACCAATCAGGGACAAACCCCAATGTTGGGAAACCCTTGATCAATTCTTCTTATAATTCTTCAAAAGTTCAACAGAGAGAGAGAGTACAATTTACAATATTCACTTGCCCAAACTAATCAGTCAAAACAGTAGAAACAGAAAGCCCTAACCAAAAAGTCAACATTGGTCAATAAGGCTGAAATCGACCTCCAAAACAGCTCGGTCAACCTTGGTCAACTCGGCCTCCAACAGCAAGATAATGCAGCCCAAAACAATCCCAAAGTAACCAATCAACGCAACAACCTAAATTAGGGCAGTCAACGCAGGGGTCAAACTGCCTCAGTTTTTGTGCCCAGAACAGCGGCTTGCCCAAACAGAAGTCTCCCTCACAAAACTGAAGTCAAACAAGGTCAATGCTGGTCAAAGTCAGCCTCCTGAAATTTTGGTCTCTTGAAATTTTGACCTCCTGAAATTTTGGTCAAATCTGGTCAACGCAACAGCTAGAAAAGACAATCTTCCTTTCACACGTGTGGAGAGAGAGAGGCCCAAAAATCCGTACCCAATCAAGATGAGAGAGAGAAAGATGAATGAGATGAGATGCCAAAATGAGGAGGAGGCACCTTGTATTTATATGCAACGTTGAAGGCTGGAGGAGGCTAATTTGATGGTTGGCCGACCTTGACAATTTGTCCATAATCAAAATAAATTCATAACTTCATTTGTACATGTCAGAATGGGATAATCTTTAGATCAATCCTACACCTCTCGGAAAGAGGAATCCAAGAAAAATATCAGTTGCCTCATAAGAGCTGTCCAAAGTGATGTTTGGCCCTAGTTGCCAAATTTAACAAGAACACCCCTCCTAATGCCCTCAATTAATACCACGCAGTAAATGTGCAAAAGTCACTAGGAAAATTCAACAATCATGAAACATATATCTCCTCACCATCATCATCTCACCCCTTGGCGGGCTAGAACCATCATCCACATCCAAGATAAGCATACAACTAAACCACCATAATGTGATAATATGCTCCACATCTATCAAAAGTGCAACCAAGGGGTGATCAACAAGGAAAGCATATGTGGGAAGAACACCAATCAACCAACACAATGACCATCCAACCCAGAAGAAGTGACTCCCCCAACCAAAAATCTTCATCAAGTGATCAAATGCAATGAACAGAAGGGGCTCCATGAAGATTTATTCCCTCAAGTCAATCCAATGCTCCAAGAGTACTAGCAGCAAATGTCCATCAATGTGATGAAAATCACAAGATGGAAGCTCATAAATATCAATTGTAACAATCACTAAACAGTATAAGATCAAATTTTCTATAATTGTAAACTATATTGATGAAGTGGAGATAGATAAGACAAGATAATTTTATCAATGTCCAATTGATGACCGCAAAAGTAGGTCAATGGGATTTCCAAGTACAATGATGTCAATACAAAGTAGGAACACCAAAATGTCTTCCATATAAAGAGCAAGATACATAAATTAAACTAAAGCCTAATATCTATGTTAAAGCATGAAAAAACCTTGACTTCGAGTACAAGAAGTTACGCTAGGAGGAAGAAGTACATAAGGAAAGGATCCAAGGACTAGAGAATCATGGTCCACTAGATCCATCTCTCCTAACATCCAAGGTTAAATGAAGAAAACTTAGAATAGAATGATGTCATGAGGAAGAGTTGGGGGAAGATTTGTCCCAGCCACTACGTTGCTATCTAGAAGAGGTAATTCACTATGGATGCTTTATCTCGTCTACCTATTGGTAAGGGATCTTGTTCAACTCTACCTAATAGGTAAGAGGTGATTAGGCGCATCCAGGGAGTACTTGAACAAAGGAAGCCAATAGATCAAAATACCAACAAACTCTAAAAGGTTTGAGACCCCCACAAACCAACACCTCGTATGATTGAGTGAGATAGAAAAGGCAATGGAATTTGATGAATGGTAAGCCAAGTATGGGTACCAATCCCAACCCTTCATCAAGTCAGTGAAACTTCAAATATGGTGTAGAACTGAAACAAGGATGAAAACAATCTCAAGCCAAAAGGGTTAGGCACCAAACTATGCAAGAATGATGTGCCAAGGTATTGTATGCTTGCATCTAATATGAGTCAAAGGAGAAGGGTCTACACTCTCTTGATTGAAGCCCAATTAGCCTCAAGAAAACAAGACCCCCAAACCTCTAAGTCATAAAGAACTATGGGTTGGACAAGGGAATCCATGAGGGACATCTTGGATGGAATGTCCTAAAAACAATGCTAGAAACCCTGTCTCTCAAGAAAAGCTAAAGATTTGTAACCTTTGTTGACCTGGGTTTGAAGAGCAAGTCAAAGACCAAAGCAAGGCCCTAAGGATTATACCCCAAATAAGTATAGGTGTTGGTGATCTCATCCTTTCCTTTGAAAAGGAAATGGTGATCCAACAGTATCTTCTTTGATCCATTGAAGATCATTACCTTGGTTTTACCCAGGTTGGCCATCACCTATCAAAGACCAAAGAAGTGTGTTAAAGCATCTCGCTATCTTTGTAGGTCCCTTGGGATGAGGCCAAGAGGACCACATTGTCAACAAAGAGCAAGATATATATCAAGACTCCGTGGAGGTGGCACCCGTCATCATCATGGATATGATTGTTTAGAAAGGACTTTAGCTCATCTATGTAGATACTAAAAAGGGTGGGGGGTAGAGGGCACCCCTGTTTGACTCCATTAGTACTCCTAGCAAAGTCAGACATCTTGTGTACAATATGGAAAAGACCAAGGGACGAACTCATACAGGCGCATGATGGTGATCAAGAGTGTCTCAAAAATGTCAATGCCTCTGAGCCTCTAGAATAGGGCCTCATGGGAAACATAGTTGAAGGCCCTCATGGGAAACATAGTTGAAGGCTTTCCAAAAGTCTACAATGAAGCAATAGACTTTTGAAGAGTGATGTCGCACCTCCTCAAATGATGGCCGAGAGTGTAAGAATGTGATTTGTGGTTTGATGTGTAGAACGAAACCCTGCTTATTTTGTAGCTCTAAGGAGTCTCCCATCAACCTCCCTCGAGAGATTCATTTGAAGGACAGTAGTGCTTAGAAAAGGTGCAACCCTCCATGATTTTTTTGTAGTTGTTTGGATCTACAATGCAGCCCAATTTATGGATCATGTAAATAGTGTGTTGTTACCAAGCTCACAAGAAACCTATATGGACAAAATGGTCAACATGGGTAAACAATTTGACCAAGTGGTTATCTAGGGCATGAAGACCATGCTTGAAAAACTCTACTTGGAACTCTTCCTCATCTACCACTTCGCTAGTACTCATCACATAAACAACTTCCCAAATATCTTCGTATGAGAATAAATAGCGAGAGGAGAGGGAGGAGGTAACTTGAATTGGGACTTGCCTAGGGACATCATACAAAGTGGAGGTATGGGAGAACATGGAGTCTAGTTCAAAGATCAGATGGGAGAGGGGGAGTGGAAGGGGAAGATGGTGTGCTAAAAGATTTTGAGGGAATGGATAAGGGAAGTACACAAGTCAAATCTCCTCTGTGAAATGAAGAGGGCATTTCTTGTGGCAGAAGAGGCAACTGTAGAAAGCTCTAAGGCTGGGATAAGGACACTGATCATGAGAAAAGGCATGCCTAAGTTGGCTATGGAGAACTTTGCATTCTACATCATACCATTAGTTCAAGGGGCATGAGTCAATTTTGGAGGAATGAGAGGTGGACCAAGTGATGTGGGGTAGGACTTAAGGGTTGCTATTGTAATCTAAAGGATTACATAGAATTACCAGTAGATATTCACAAAACATAATATACACAAAGCATTGTATAGTAAATATGCATACACACATAGAAGAAGAGAAGAAAGAGACAAGTAATGGTGAGACCAGTAACAATTATTTTATATTACAATTAATACCACACCAATACAAGTCCATATCATATGTAACTATACCTTAAAACAGTTGGTAGGTAGTTGCAACTACTTTAACTACCCCGGTTGATCAACCCGATCAGTTGTTGACTGACTGACATCCATATGCTACTAATCCTCCAATTGACTAACTTTACATTTGGTCGACTAGTGGGTCTAGTCGATAGAGTCAAATAGGCCCTCCAACATCTCCCCACCCTCAAATCTTTCTTTGTCAGGATAAAGAGGGAGAATTGGACTTGCATTACAATATTAATTATATGCCAATGTTTATAAACTCTAGTGTGCAAGATCATTCGATTTGGATCCTTTATGGTGACTTGTGTGGTAGAAGCTAGGTTCTTTCTCTATGTTCAACCTAGATTATAGAATTTGCTCAATCACCACTCTCGCCACATGGTCCTTGTTGCTTTAATGGACTGCAAGTTGGACTAATGGCTCTATCACCACTCTCACCAATGAACTGTTGTCGCTCTAGTGGTCCTTTGGCTAGGAGGATGGCTCAATCGCCACTCTCACCAATAGACCCTTAGTGATTCTGGTGGCATGTTCCTGTGACTCCACCTTTCAAAGTATGATGTGGAGATGACCATTGACCAGTCAATACAGAGTTACCTTCAATTGAATTGTACCATACCATAGGATGGTTCTCTTTGTTTTGTGTTGATAGGGGGAGGTCCCACTCCCAATTTACTGAAAATGCTAGTTGATTTTTGTGTGCTAAAGCCATTACCAAAATTTGTTGCACTCTTTATGCAGAGTTTCAATCCCAACACCTAATGTCTGTCAAAATTGTGGCCTACCTCGTGGAGTGTTGGCTCTTCCTAAGATTACTAAACATATTGATAGAACAGCTACCATGGTCATTCTAATTGTAAAAATTTGCTAAGGACTCAACTGTGGAGTGCTTAACACACTGCTTTTCCTGTGTGCTAGCCAACTCTATTTGCATATGACCCTTGATGTCCCTCAGAGCTTGTAATTATAGCAAATTCACATGCATGATGATGTTTGCTTCAGCTATCATGTGTACTATGCATAATGATTTCAATTTGTGTGGTTGAATGCCTTTTCTGTGATTTGGTCACCTGTTGGCTTGAAAATCAATGTCAACTACTTTTTATTCTTCGATTGACGCTTGCTTTTGACTAGCTACCTAGTGGTCGACAAAATTAGTTTGTCCATCTATTTATGCCTATTGAGTAGTTGGGGGTATCATGCCTGGTTTTACTTATGGACCTGACTACAGTTCCACTTTTACGTTTGATGATCATTATTGCGAAGATTGATGGATTGAGGCTTCTGGCACTTCTGCTTGTGGCATGTTTGGCTGGTCGACTGATGCTTCTTCCTGATGTGCCTTGATTGCTCTTGTTGCTGTAAACTGCACCATCTATTCAAAGGACTCACCTATTGTGATTTGAATTGAATGCAAACCATGGTCATGGTGGGGAAGCAGCTTGCACTAGTTGCTGTGCTGTGGATGTGCTTAACGGTGGTTTTGAGAAAAGCTAGTAAATATGTGATGCACTATGCTATAGTCGAATTTCAAAGTCTTGTCAATCTTCTACTACCCATTCTACCTACAAGTCAAATGTTTTCATTTGAAGCACATGGCCTAGTTTTTCAAGGATGGAAGCATTCTGAATAACCTCCAAGTCTAGACTGTAAGTTGCTTGCATGTTCTTGAATATTAGAATTGTATTGACCAAGTGCTTGGATGTAATCACTGCTGTGACCTATGCATTTTTTTCCTTCCTAAAATCACTGTTGTTCCTGGTTTAACAATTCTTTTTCAACCTTTTTTTCTTCCTCAATTTGTTTGGTTAAGTCATCACAGGCATGAGGAATGGACGTGACATTCCTTCGGCTAGTCAAATCTTCAATAAGGGTTTGTTGTACTTTTAGTCGACTGCATGTTTTGGCAAAATGCATTGGCTAATTGGTAAGGACTATGTTCATGTTAGAAGCATGGGTATTTACTTCTTCTATGGTTGCCCTTGTTTGCGTGAATTTGACATGCTCCTTTCGCAGAATAGCCATCGTTTAGTCCACTTTGAGCCTTTTGCTTTCCTGCTGCAATTGTTGATTTTTGTCTACCAATGTATGAACTAGCCTTTTCATGCAATCAAGACAATCTGTTGATGATTCTTCAATATTTATCTTGAGCTTGTTTTGAGTTACAGTCCTACATTCTTGCGAAATATTTTGTTCTTTGTCTCTTCTTATTGTTAATATTGTTTTTTCTTTTATTGATGTCTTCCATCTTTTCATAGTTTTTCTGCGGAGTTTATGGTAAAGCTCCAATATTTCGGCGTCAAATGTGGTCGGTAGGTTGAATATTACTTGGGTTGTGAATCCTTCCTGCAGTCAAAAAATTGGAAACAATTTTAACTTCTTTTGCTTTTGATCTGATCCTGTGTTGTGTCCTTTTGATTTCTTTGGTTGGAATGATGCTTTTGGTGTTGATGCAGCTAGTGTGACAATGGCCTTGTTGAAGCTGCTTGGGGCGGGGCTATGAAAGTTGGAGCAGCTAGCGATGGTCAGTCAAGGGAGAGAATCTGCTGTTTCTCTTCTCAACTGGGCTGATCAGTCTATTGTTGTGCTTGTTCATCAGCCTAACCAGTTGGTTTTTCTGTCGTCTGTAGTTCCTATGGTTCGTCCTCAGCCTGTTGTTGTTCCACGTATTGCTCTGTTGTATTTTATGTAGCCCATGCTTGGCATGTGGGCTGCACATTGTGCTGAGAAGTTGGATGTCCAGCCGATCGCTGCTAAGTTGGTTGTGCAGTCAATTCTTGCTCAGTTGATCATGCAGCAGACTGCTGCTCAGTCGGTTGTGCAATTGATTGCTGCCCAATAGTTGTGCAATTGACTGGTATGGTCCAATTGTGCTTTGAGGCTTCTTGTTCTATTGCTGTTGGCAGCACTAGTGATGACTCCTACATTAGCTCAATTGGGCCTGTTACCACTTAGATTAGCACCGTTTGCAAAAGTCCCAACAGTGGTGCAATGAGGGCAAGCACACTTGGGAAACGTTCCACTATCACCTCAACACAGTTTCCCCTTTAGTTTAAGCCAGTTCCTTGAAGCCACAATAGTATCCCAATCCATGAAATGAACTTCTAAAGTACATCATTGTAGGCACTAAACAATTCACTTCACCAACAAACACCTGAATACGAATTAGATAGACCAGTGCCAATCAAGTGATAAAATTCCTTAAAATTGTCCAATGAAGAGTTAGGGCATCAATCAATCACCACCTACTAATGAGGATTAGTGTTGAAAAATGTGTAACTAGGTTCGGTCTTCATAAATATGAAATGTACTTTTGATTCTTGTAAATTGTAAAATGAAAGAAAATTATTATTATTATTTTGGAGCATGGGTTTCATGCTCAAGGTCTTTTATTTTATAGGTCAAGCACCCATTGAGTGCTTCTAGGGTTGGTCCTAGGTCAAGAAGTCAAAAGAGTCATTGTCATAAGTTGAAGACCCCATAGCCTTCAAGACCAAGTCAGCCTAGCAGCTAGCAAGTCGTCCTAATTTGAGGAGCCACGTCCACCTTGAGAAGCCTATATAAAGGAGGAAACTCAACCTCCTTATAGCACATTCATCAATCAATCATCCAAGGGAAGGAGGAACAAGAAGAAGGCAAGTGAAAAAGGAAGAGGACAAAGGAGACTTGTTTTGGGCTATTTCTCTCTCACACGTGTGAAGGAAGGCTAGGGTTTCTACAACAAATCTAGGGTTTTCTTCTACAAGTTCGATCTTGAAGAAGGGAAGGAAAGAAGGTCAAGCGAAGGTCACAAGAAGCCATCCTCAAGCTCTAGAAGGAAGAGAAAGCCAAGCGAAGGTCTGAGGAAGCCTTGGAAGGCTAAACGAAGCTCACACGTGTGGCAGCAGCAACTACTGGAGGGCCGAAAATTTCAGGTCTGCAATGGAGGCTGAAATTCTGCAACTGGGGGTCGAAGTTGTGCTACTGGAAGAGATTTGACTAGGTTTGACTTGTTCAAGGAAAGCACATCATCCGAAAAGGTTGGACTTGGTCTTGGAGGGTATTGGTCTTGGTCTAGAGGTCTTGGAATTCGTCAATTGAAGAATCTATAAGGAAGAGAAGAGATTTGTGGGTTTTCCTCTCAATTGGAGAGGTTTTGGCCCTGGCTTGCAGCCTATATTATGTGTTCTTGTTCTTCTTGTTTTGGTAGTTGTTTGATGATATACAAACATAATAATAAGTAAAGAAGTTAATAAGTAAGAAAAAGTTAAAATACATCACAAGCAGTTATCAAGGAAAGAGAAATCACTCTAATCATTGCCCTATAGATTTCTCAACATGGTATCAGAGCTAAGGTTGGCAGAGGGCATTATGAAGATCTCTACTACATTGAAGAAGTTCCTAAAGAAGTGTTCAAAGGTAGCAAGTCATCTCAAGAAGGGTATCAAAGAAGCATGGAATCTCCTATTTACTCCAAAGAAGAAAGTAACCAAGACAAAGGACTCTTCTCAACACTCACTAGCACATTTCAAGATGAGAACATTTGGGTAATCAATAGTGGAGCATCAAGGCACATGACCAGGCATCACAAGCAACTAAAAACATTGTCAAAAGGAAAGTCTTCTTACTTCATAGAGCTTGGAGATAATAAGAGCTATCCTGTGAGAGGAATTGGATCAACCTCAATAGAGTTGGAGAATGGAGGCAATATTCATCTCAACAACATCCTATTTGTTCCAAGTTTGCATAAGAACTTGCTCTCCATTTCAATTCTAGAAGATAAAGGTGATAGAGTGGCTTTCATTGATGGAAAAGTTGTAGTATGGAGTAAAAACTCAAGCATAGAAAATGTTGGAGTAATTGAGATTCGTGAAGGAAGACGCTACAGGTTGTTATCCCCTCTTGCTCATGCTTTAGTTCACATTAAAATCAGTCCATGTGAACTTTGGCATAGGAGATTTGGTCATCTTCATTTCAAAATTCTTCCAACTCTAAGCTCTATAGTAGATGGAATCCCCGAACTAAAAGAAGATCACGAAGGAGTATGCAAAGGATGTGCATTGGGTAAGAACACCAAGAGACCATTTGGAAGCAGTGCTTCACGGTCAAAAGAAATCTTGGATCTTATTCATTCTGATGTTTGTGGTCCTATGACTCCTAAATCACTTGGAGGTCATTTATATTATGTCACATTTATAGATGATCATTCAAGGAAGACTTGGGTTTACTTAATGAAATCCAAGGATGAAGTATTTACAAAATTTCAAGAATTCAAAGTTGAAGTAGAGAACCTTACAGAAAGAAGAATCAAGATATTAAGATCCGATAATGGAGGAGAATATACATCCAAGGAAATCATAGCTTTCTGTAAGGAGTCTAGGATTAAGAGGGAGTTGATAGTCCCATATAATCCCGAACAAAATGGAGTTGCAGAACGAAAGAATCAATCCATTGAAGAAAGTGTAAAAGCAATGTTACATGATCAAGACTTACCGAAATTTCTATGGGGTGAAGCTACAAAGACAGTTGTATACATACAAAATCGAAGTCCCCACAGGTCTCTAGATAACAAGACTCCTAAAGATTTGTTCACCGGACAGAAACCAACTGTAGATCATCTCCAAATTTTTGGTTGTCCTATCTATATACATATACCCAAGGTCAAAAGAAAGAAGTTGGATCCATCTGGCATGAAGGGAACCTTTGTGGGCTACAGTAACTCTTCTAAGGCCTATAGGATCTACATAAAGAAAGGACACTGAATAGAAGTCAGTCGAGATGTGATATTTGACGAAAGTATTGCATTCAAGAAATCAAAGGATCTCCCTATGGACTCTAATGATGAAGAACTTCCGGTATTCGAAGAAGAAGAATCAAACCATGAAGATGAAGGTCCCTATGAACCAATACAACCTGTGGTAATTCCCAAAACTTGAAAAAGACCTAACTAGTTGAAGTCTACACTTCTAGATGCAGAAGGTGATGGAGCAACTCAAGGCACATTTAGGGAAAGAAAGAAGCCCAAACGATATTCTGGGTATGCAACCTACATGACAAAACTAATTGAAGCAGAGCCATCCGTTTTTGAAGAAGATGTCAATCACCAAGAATGGAAGGATAACATGAATTAAGAATGGAGTCTGGGAGAACATACCTAGGCCTGAAGACAAATCTGTGGTAACTTCCAAGTGGCTCTACAAGATCAAACGTGCAGCAAATGGAAGTATTGATAAATATAAGGCAAGATTTGTGGCTAGGGGCTTCTCTCAACAAGAAGGCATCGATTATGAAGAGACATTTGCTCCAACAACAAGGTATACAACTATTTGTTCGTTGGTCTCTTTGGCAGCATCAATGGGATGGAACATCCACCAAATGGATGTCAAGACTGCATTCCTAAATGGCACAATTGATGAGGAAGTCTATATAGAGCAACCCTTGGGATTTGAAGTTAAAGACAGAAAGACATATGTTTGCAAATTGAAGAAGGCACTATACGGCCTCAAGCAAGCACCAAGGGCATGGTATGCTAGAATGGATGCATACCTTCAAAGATTAGGCTTCTCAAAGAGCTCTACTTATCCAAACCTTTACATTAAGGTTGTGAAGGGAGAGCCAGTAATCAATTTTCTGTATGTGGAAGATCTTCTCTTGACAGGTGTGGAAGGTCGAATTGAAGAATGTAAGAAGCATCTAGCAGCAGAATTTGACATGAAGGATCTAGGGCTGATGCACTACTATTTGGGACTGGAAGTCTGGCAAGGACCTGATGAAATCTATCTAGGTCAAGGAAAGTATGTGATCAAGATGTTGAAGAGGTTTGACATGATGGATTGCAAACCAATGACAACCCCAATGATCACAAACTTGAAAAGACTAAGGAGTTCTGAATCAAGCCCTGTGGATCCTTCCAGGTATAGGAAATTGATTGGCTCACTAATGTACTTGGTGAATACTTGACCAGACATATGTTTTGCAGTAAATATTCTCAGTCAGTTCCAAGTGGAGCCAAAGCATGATCATTGGATAGCAACAAAACACATACTGAGATATCTGCAAGGAACAATCCACTACTACCTAAAATATGATAGGAGGAATGATGTCCACTTGATTGGATATACAGATTCTGACTAGGGAGGCAGTGAGCAGGATGGAAGAAGCACTACAAGAGGATGTTTTAGTTTGGGATCCTCCATGATCTCATGGATGAGCAGAAAGCAAGATACGGTTGCTTTGAGTAGTGTTGAGGTTGAGTACATTGCAGCCTGTGAAGTAAGCAAAGAAGTTGTCTGGTTAAGGAAGATATTATTTGAAGGACCAATGGACCCTACAGTGATACATTGTGATAACACCAATTGTATACGATTGTTTGAAGACCCAGTATTTCATGGAAAGACAAAGCATATCAACAACAAGTATCACTACATTCGGAAGCTAGTACAAGATGGTGTGTTGCAGCTACAGTATATCTCCACCGATGAGCAGGTAGTTGACATATTGATGAAATCTCCTCCTAATAAGAAGCTTGTATATCTGATAGACAAGCTTGGTTTGGTTGATGTATCCCCCCTGATTGAGAGGAAGAGATAGGCACATCATTCCTGTGACCTGTCTTCGCTTAGGAAGACAGAATGGAGAATTGGGTAAATATCTGGCATCCGATGCTCTTTGAGGCTGTGGTAGGGCATCCAAGATAAGAGTAGTCGTGGACCGATATTCTTTGAGGACTAACTATCCAAGATAAGAATAGTCCAAAGAAGGTCATACTCTGTGAACACCCAGGTGGAGTATGTACCTTGACAGACAATGATTATGGTGTCTATAAATCATTGGTCTTGGTAGCAATGTGCTCTAATCTTGTGGAGAGATAGAGTTGTTAGTCAAGGCCTTGCTATATGACAATGCTAGTTGTTATGATGCTAAATAGATGGGTTATCAATCCGACTCTTCTTATGAGATCTCTTCAGATTAAGAATGTCCATGTACCATTTATGAATACCTCACTAGTTAAGAGGGATTGTTGAAAAATGTGTAACTAGGTTCGGTCTTCATAAATATGAAATGCACTTTTGATTCTTGTAAATTGTAAAATGAAAGAAAATTATTATTATTATTTTTGGAGAATCGGTTTCATTCGCAAGGTCTTTTATTTTATAGGTCAAGCACCCATTGAATGTTTCTAGGGTTGGTCCTATAGGTCAAGAAGTCAAAAGAGTCATTGTCATAAGTTGAAGACCCCATCAGACACATTGTAATTTGTAAAGAAAATTATTTTTGTCCTTAAAAGTGTCAAAATACCCTTCAAGACCAAGTCCCCCTGGCAGCTGGCAAGTTGACCTAATTTGAGGAGCCACGTCCACCTTGAAAAGCCTATATAAAGGAGGAAACTCGACCTCCTCGAAGCACATTCATGAATCAATCATCCAAGCGAAGGAGGAACAAGAAGAAGGCAAGCGAATAAGGAAGAGAACAAAGGACACTTGTTTTGGGCTATTTCTCCCTCACACGTGTGAAGGAAGGCTAGGGTTTCTGCAACATATCTAGGGTTTTCTTCTACAAGTTCGATCTTGAACAAGGGAAGGAAAGAAGGTCAAGCGAAGGTCATAGGAAACCATCATCAAGTTCCAGAAGAAAGAGAAAGCCAAGCGAAGGTCTAAGGAAGCCTTGGAAGGCTAAACAAAGCTCACACGTGTGGCAGCAACAACTACTAGAGGGCCGAAAATTTCAGGTCTACAATGGAGGCTGAAATTCTGCAACTAGGGGTTGAAGTTGTGCTATTGGAAGAGATTTGACTGGGTTTGACTTGTTCAAGGAAAGCATATCATCCGGAAAGGTTGGACTTGGTCTTGGAGGGTATTGGTCTTGGTCTAGAGGTCTTGGAATTTGTAAATTGAAAAATCTATAAGGAAGAGGAGATTTGCGGGTTTTCCTCTCAATTGGAGAGGCTTTGGCCCTGGCTTGCAACCTATATTCTATGTTCTTGTTCTTCTTGTTTTGGTAGTTGTTTGATGATATACAAACATAATAATAAGTAAAGAAATTAATAAGAAAAAGTTAAAATACATCACAAGCAGTTATCAAGGAAAGAGAAATCACTCTAATCATTGCCCTATAGATTTCTCAACAATTAGGAGCTAACTAATAAGTGCTGAAATATTTTATATGATATGCTTCAGCAGAAATATAAATCAGCACATTGATTACACTCTTGAAGCTAGAGAAAATAGTTGACTTGCTTGAGCAGCATTTTGGCAAAAAAATAGATTTAAAATGGAAACATGTCCTCAGATCACACTCAACTAAGTATTACCTTTTATTCCCTTTGTCCTTTCTATGATTGGCTACTCGAGGCTAGTGCTATCCTTCCCTTTAGCTATCTAATGAAAGCCATGGTAGATTGGTTCCTCTACCTAGGATGATGGTTAAGAGAGAGATCATTGATTAAAGGTAGAAGAATGGCAATATTATTAATGTTGTGGTCTATTATGTCCCGTAGGGTTGTAGTCATTTGAGACAAGGCATCACCATGCAAATGATCCAAAGTTCAAACCTCGGTAGGTATATTGCCATAGAACAACGCGTGCTGAGCCAAACTTGACAGCTACCGTGTTGAAGAGGGACCATAATAATGGCAATCCTGATAATGCAAAAATGGAGCTCATAGCATTTTCCTATGCCAAAAGAAGAAAAAAATAAAACTCTGCACCATTACATTAATAGACTGGAATTTTTTAGCTGTCATGGCTTCAAGAGATCAAACAAGACAACCTATACTTCGCAGTGATCCAAAAATAATCATAGGGGTTAGGATAGGTCCAAAATGTCACAAAGAAGGTTGAACTGATGGAACAAGGTCTGTGGCAAGTAGAGAGAAGAAGCTATATAAACTATGTATCGTGAATCTGTTCCACTGAATCATGTTTATCCTTGGCTTGAGTATAAGTAGATAATGAAAACAATGAGAATTTATGAGTAGTTAGCTAGGGACAGACTGCGAAACCTCCTGCAAGAGAGAATATATTTATCCTGGCAAGGGAAATGACAGAAATCTTACGTCTTTTAGGTAGAGTTGGGGGGCAATAGAAGAAGAATCTATGTAAGCATCATAGGCGTGCTATGAAATTCTTCGAGATTGGCTGATCAATTTCAGGAGTTCTGAACCAAACTGAATAAGAATGTGAGAATATAACAAAAAATATTCGAAAATGAGGGGAGAAGGCATGAGTCTCACCGGATAAGAAATGCCGAGCGAATCACTGATAAGAGTATTTGACTTTGGGCAAAACCTGTTGGGCGTCCCACATTATGCAGATCATGGATTAGATGAAGATCAGAGATCATAATGATTCTTAAAAATCTGAAAGACTGGTAGCAGAAATGGAAATTGCATTTTACTGGGCAGATGACTTCTCAACCAGACCTCAAAGGCTCTTTAGAGAGAGGACACACAAGAAAATCCAACAGTTTGGTGCTTACACTCCTTGCCATGTTACTTTATTTCCAATACGCAACCCTCCACTGCAATTTTTGGCTTCTATCTCACACCGATACGATTTCTAACATGTCTTATCCTAAAATCCCAATATCATTTTTAAAATAGTATACTAAGTTCAAATTCCATGGAGGTGTGCATTATATTCTCAACGAGGGAGTGTGGAGTTTGTAACTCAATGCTCTTATCTCACCCCAAAGAAAAGAGCTTTGTAAGTTAATTTGAACTCCAATTGGGATATGATTTTAAACTATATATATATTCTTGAAGATAGATATCTATATCAAAGTTGAGTACTAGCTCAAGTTATTTATTTATGAGATTCTCAATCTAAAGAATAATAGGTATTATGAAATACAAGTTTAAACAGAGTTTCTATGGGTTTTTTTAGATAGGGTGATTCTAAGGGGACCTTTTTTTAGATAGGGTAACTCTAAGGGGACCTTTCTAGGGGAGGGGCTAGTGGGATACTTCAATTCTCAAACAACCATCCTAATGTCCTTCTCAGCATGATTTGAATGATTTGAAACGACAACCCGCTGCAACAAATTCATGACTTTTAAACTCACCATTTAACTAGTAAGAAAAGTGGAATACCATATATATGTGTGTGTGGAAATGGAGATTCTTAGGTAGTCATGAATTGGATGAATGGGAATTACACTTTATAGAGTTATGCTCTTTTCAAAATATCAAAAAATATTTTTCATGATTTCACTCACCTTACTTTTGACCATGTCTATAAGGAAAGGAATCAAGAAGTTGATTGCCTCTCCAAAATTAGATTGGAGATGGACTAAGGCTCATGGAAAGTACAAGAAAAAAACCTAGGATCAAAAGGAACATTGGAATAGTTATGCTTTGAATGGTTGTCTTTGGTGCAGATCTGGTGAGGAGAAGTTGCCTTAGCTCTTCCTTCGAAATGCTCACTATCATTAGGAGGTTGTGATGCACTCTCGGCCTACATTGATTTAGACTTGTTGCTTGAAGACTCTCTTGCTTTTGTGGCTTTGGAGTCTCTTTCATCGATGCACTACAAATTTACCAAGGCCTCTTTTGTCGCTTGTAACTCATGTTGCAATCTTTGCTTCTCCTCTTCTCCTTCTTGTACCAGTCTTCTCAATTTAGCATTCTCTACTTGAATGTTATGATGATGAGAAGAAGATGAAGAAGATGAATATTCACTTGAAGATAGAGATGGAGGTTCTCCTTCATTCACTTAAGCATTGTCCTATGCTTTCTCATCCTTCTTCTTTTCCTTCTTTGCCAATTTATTCTCATAATCTGCAAACAATATATCTACCATATCTGCCATCTAATAGAAAGCCTTGTAGAGATCTTTGTCATTCTCCATTTTCCTTCTTCGTGTTCACATCCAATCTCTGATTATTATTCACACTCGTAATTCACATCAGCAAGAAGACCACTTTGATACCAAACTTGATCTGGAACCTCTAATTTACTGGCTTAATCTAAGATCTTTTCTTTGGTTGTTGTTAGCATAATTGCATAAAAGAGCATGTAAAAACCATTTATGCAAAACACTTAAAGAAGAAGCAACATAAAGGAGACCATAAAGATAATGCACACAAAAAGTTTGATAACAGAGTTCGTCAAGTGTGGACTACATCTCCAGGCCCTGCTTCAATAGTGGGGAGTCGCTTCATTCATCTCATCAAAAAGGAAGCAAGTACATGGGAAAATACATCATTATACCTCCATTTTGGGAGTGACTTGAAATTCAACTGCTCAAAACACAGCAATCACAACATGAAC
Organism: Pinus tabuliformis; assembly: GCA_031772625.1. NCBI lineage: Eukaryota > Viridiplantae > Streptophyta > Pinopsida > Pinales > Pinaceae > Pinus > Pinus tabuliformis. The sequence goes on from CM062807.1 coordinate 79,709,163, forward strand.
AAGTTTGTATTGTCCTCCTGAGACTTTTGATTGTAAACATGTCCTACTTTTGAAAGGCGCATTGTTATCTCGAACTTTGTTCCCAACAATTAATAAAGAAGGTGAGTTTCTCCCATGACCCCTGAAATATGTTGCTCATATACAAAAATTAACTACACCATTGCGATCCTTGCAAAATTCTAGTTAAAATGAGTATAAAGTTAGCCACATTCTGCCACCTGCAATTATGGCTTCACAGGGAATCTTTCAGATTCCTCACAACATCAAAAAAATATTCTTTAGGAATATTCCTCTCTCAAAATTCATGCAGCAGGGTTCTACCCTCTAGGTTCCATCACATCACGGTTTTGAACTGGTCTGGGTTCCATGGCCCATTGGCGTTCCAAAATATGAGTTCTACTCTCGACCAACCCCTTCAGTCAGCGTTTGGATGAACAAGAGTTTTAAATAAATTGTTTGGCAAATTTTCTAACAATCCCCACTGGCTCATTAGTTGGAGACATATCATATAAGGCATATGGTTCTAGGTCGTTCGGAAGTTCAAACCATTGGACCTCCACTTTTATATAACCATAGGCCCTCCACTTGTTTTAACTGTCGTCATTTAAAATGGAGTCGTTGATTAATATTAGTCATTGTTTATATGTTGTTTGGTTTAATATGGGTTAAAACATTTAACCATCGAAACTTTGTCCTCTGTCGAGCTGGAGTTTGGCTCCACCATAACTGTTGCCAATTTAAAATCGTTGACCATTGACTATCTAACTACGAATGTCGTGTAATTAACTACCAAACTCGCAATACCATTTATATACATACAAATCATGGGTTGTCGCTATGCTTGGAACTCCGCCAAAAAGTTGGAACTACGACTAACCACCTGTCATTTGTTTGTTGGGTTTGGGTTGGCGTCAATCATGTTATATCGTATAGTTGGCAAGTTGCTCCAACTTTGGCGATCGACACCATAATCGTCGTCGTCAATAATACATTTGACCCCATCGTTGCCAAAGCAAACACCTTGTTTGTAACTATTGGTTGAAACCATTCGCTGCTAAAAATAATATAACCACTTCCATTATAACTAGTTAAAACTTGTTGGTTAGTCCATAGATTGGAATTCTGCCAATTTTTTTGGAACCGTGGGTTTTAATTGGCATTGTATAACAATTGTTTGTTATCATAACTGCCAAGCGCCATTTGATTGTTGCCATATAGTATCCATATGACTGGGTCATGTCAACCTCGCATGGTTATCATAACCGTTAATTGTTCAATGGTATGCCAATATAAAACTTGACCACCAACAATTCGTTTGCCAAAACATATAACCGGGTTTGGGGTTGGTCCAACTGACCACTGTTTGGGTGCCATGTAGCACCACCCCATTGGGCCATGTGGAAAAACCCCATTAGTCCTCTAATTTTAGTGGCTTACGTTAGATTTGGTTGTGTTGCTATATTTAGTGGTGTTGCTAATTTTATTGGTGGTCTGCTAAATTTAGCTCCAAAGCGAAGTTTGACCAAAACTTTGAGGCACCATTTGCACCATTGGAATCTTGGTGACGATCTCTTCGATCTAACGTTGGTTTCATTGAGATTCAAAATATTCTATTTTTTGGGCCATTAGGGATCCACTTGGATCACCCCTCCAAAAGTCATGAGAAAACACTTTTAGAGGTGGTTCTTAGAAAAGCCCTCGAAAAAGTTCAAATTTTCATGACTTTCATGGGGTTTTCGAAAACTACCCCTAAATACCTAAAAAAAATAAAATTAGAGACAGTTTTGGTAAGACCGTCATAAGCCAAATAGCCCTTAAAGGCCTTTTTTGTAGTAGTGTAGGTGCCAATACGTGCCAAGTGTTAGTGCATTCTAAGTGCCAAATATTCCTCTATTACTTCTCTCCTACTTTACAATAATTGATCTCTAATATTAAACCATGCCAAACCATGTTGACACATGCCAAAGCATACCAAGGCATATCAATGCATGTCAAGCATGCTAAGACTTGCCAAGTGTCAACATGTTCCAAGTGCCAATGTGTCTCACGAAGTGTTATGCATGCTATGGAGTGGCAAGCATGTCGAAGAGTGCTAAAGTGTAGCGTAGAGCGTTAATGCATACCAAGGAGTGTTAGGGAGTACTAGGGACACACAAAGGAGCACTAGGTTAAAATGCATGGAAATGAATGAATATGATGGTGTGCCAAGGAGTGTCAACGAGTGTTAGGCGTGCTAAGGAGGGAGTGACAAGGTATGCTAGGTAGTGGTAAGGCATGCTAGGGAATACCAAGGCATGTCAAGAGTTGTTATAGTGTGTTAAGGAGTTACAGGGTGTGCTAACATGTGCCAAATATTGCCAAGACATGCCAGGTGCTAAGGCATGCCAGGATGTGTAGGGTGTCAGGGTGTGCCAACATGTGTCAAGGAGTGTCAAGGCAACAAAAGGGAGAACCAAGCTAAAATGCAAGGAAATGAACACATAAGAGGGTTAATAAGTCAGGACTTTACCTTTTTCAAAAGGGGCATGCTAGGCACACTAACAATAGGTTCCAATACATGCCAAGTGCCAATGTGTGCCAAGTGCTAATGTATGTCAATGCATGCCAAGGTGTTTCAGGGCATGCTAGGGACTATAGGGAATGCCAACACATGTTAGGGGAGTGCTATGTTGTGTTAGGGCATGCCAACATGTTCTTGGGCATCTTAGTCATGGCAAGATGTTCCAAGACATGCGAGGTGCCAAGAAATGTTAGTGTGTGTTAAAGCATGTTAAGGTATGCTAGGAGTGTTGAGGAGCGTTAGGTATCTCTTATTAATAGAATTGGTCGAGCTTGATTATGTATTAAATAATATAATTCTTATACACACTAGTGGAACTTCATCTAAAGGGAATTTGCTAGATAACAAACCTAAAAAAGATGAATCATGTGTTGGCTCATAGGAAAACTATATTCTCATTACTTGAGGGAAATGATACACACTAATAACTTCTTAAAAAATTGATTGACTCTAACCACTATGGCCTTGGAGACATAATGAAAAAGACTCCATAATCATAAATCATTAGCTTTTGATAAAAAATAAAGCAATAGTGGAATAGCATCATCAAAAACTCATTGGAATGATCAATGATAACGAACATTTTTTTACGACCACCAAAAGCAACCAAAAAGAGCATTGGTGAGGGAAAATAAATGCTTGTCACTAGAAGTGTCACCAAAGAGATAATTAGTGATGGGCTTTTAACAACCCTCACCAAAAGTGTCATTTAAAATGGCTTTGATGACAAACCTTAAAAGACCATCACTATATGCACTTACAACAAAGCTTTTTTAAGGACAGTCACCATATGCAACATTGGTGACAAACCTTAAAGGTTCGTCATAGGCATGACCCTCACTAATGGCCTTTTTTGTTGTAGTGCATTTTCAAATATCTGCATGATGATCCTCCATGTTCGTGAAAATTACCATAAAAAATCCTTTAGGTCTTAGGCAAATTTCTGCATTGCCTTTTAGTTGCTAATTCATTTGAATCCATTTAACTAGATCTATCTCCCTCAACCAAATAAATTGTTATGGTTCCTCCAAATTATTGTTCGAAATTACAAACTTAGGGTTTGTTGTTGTCTTCAGTAAACATCTTCCTCTAATGTGGGATTTCCATTAAGCCCCAAGAAGCAAGGTTTCACTCTTGTTACTAGTTCCTTCTAAAGATTTAGCCCCTTTTGTTTATGGTTAATGAGAATCGGTGACTACATTTCAAGAGGAGGGGGTTGCACCCCTCTCCCCGGCTCCATTAACACAACCATTTAGGATGACCCAAGTAGTAAAAACCCAGATATAAATGACTTAGATCTATGGATAAGATTCTAACCCTAATTATTCAAAACAAAAACAAAAAACAAAAAAACTTAGCATTTGCAAAACTTACATTCCACATAACATTGGTGAGTATATGCCACGATAACATAATTAATCAAGAAACGAAATAGAAATAAAATCCACCCCACAAAACTAACAATGAAATGTTGAACAAGGATTTGCAGAAATGAAGCTCTTTTATTAGATGACACTTATCTCATATGGAAACAACAACTCTAGCCTTTTAGAAGATATTTTTAATAGCCAGCTAATGATTAGTTGAACTCCTCCTCCATTAAGTTTTTTTACTAGTCATCCAGAAGTTGGAGACATAGTATTTTTTTTCATAAATATTAAATTACAAGGAATAATTTGACCACTAATGGGTTGATATGACTCGTATTTCCCAATTTGGTCCACAATTTCTTTTGTTAGTGGTTTATAATGATCAATCATGAAGTAGAGTAAAAAGAAGTATCTCAACTTCCCACTAATTTGTCCTTAAAATAATTTGACTTGGTTAGAGGAACTTAACTCAATCCTTAGGGGATATAATTGACTTTGTAATGACTACTTTCTTGGTCCATAATATAACTTCTTGGTTTATGATCTCTCCAATGGATAGTTAGACCACCTAATGACTACTTGACTTCACCAATGATTAGCTTTATTTAACTTTCTCCCTTTACTAACTCAACTTGGCCACCTACCCACTAGATCTCTAATGCCCTTGACATTTTGACAATCTCAATACCTAAATATGCCTGATCCAAACATGATTTGAACTAGGTCTCTCTCAAAATATTCATTTATTTTATACCATTTCCACAACATCCTATCTCGTCGTCATCTATCCCCTATGCTAGTTCCATAACAGCTTGAGGAAATTGAGAAATATGGAACATGGGTATTGTTCCTCCCTTTATGTTGATCATTTTTTATGTAATGCATGCATCATTTTACCCAATGCTAACCTATTTTTGTCACCTAGAAAAATATTAGAGTTTTTGACCAAGCTATCACTAGCCACTAACTCCTCTAAGTGGAAAAAAATCAATGTGACATGGATTCCTCTCATCAAACTGGTCAATTTGAGACCAAGTTGACTTTTTGACCATGTTGTTGTTGCGACAAACACCCTCCAAAGTTTTTCCTACACTCAAATTTTTTAGCATATTGCAGATCTTGCGATTGGTCGTTCTGTAGTCACTTCTTGGTTAGTTGATGCTTTTGAGCTCCCTTCTTGGATTGGAAGTGTCGAGGGTACTTGCTCACACATGCTCAGTCCACAACAAGTTCATGAGCACATTCTTTTACACAAGCTTGAAACAACATAGCATGGTCCATCAAGACTATGCCTATGTGATGTCCAGTCCATGTCGACAGCTAGTGCGCACTGACATCGACAATTTCTCACTTCTAGCTGCATTGTACTTCTACTTCAATGAGTTTTGCAAATGTTGCTTTCACGCACCTTTGTTTTCATGAGTGTCATTTTCATGTTTCAGTTGTCGCGTTTGCTTGCTTTCACTCTAATTAGTGTTGTTTTAACGTTACCTTCACTTTGGCATGTGTTGCTTTCAATGTCATTCACATATCGCAAGTGCCATTCGCACTTTAGCACTTGTCGTCTTCCAGCATGTTACGTGTCATAAAATGTACATAAGATTGTTTTGGTGGTTTCAAGAGGTTCTCCTTGTGTAAATGAGTCGATATTACCATGTAAACCTTTGTCGCACTCATTTCCAAAGTTTTAATCATTGTCGCATAAGTATCGTCAGAGTTGTCGCAAAGTGTATCTTTAGTGTCGCACTTGTCATAAGTTGTCGAAAAGGTTGTCCCATGAAGGGAAGTATGTGTTCATGTGTTCCAGATGATATATGGTGTGTCGTTAAGTGTATAAGTGTGTGATCACATTCAATTCCTAACACTGTTCACATCAATTTAATTGATCCCACACTTAGCCAAATTTCGGAAAATTCCTAGCAACTTAGCCTCATCTGGCTTTCCTGAACTACATATTGTGCAATCCCAACCCTCAAGTTGCAACCTTTCCTCTTGACATTGCGCAATGTGCAGTTCCTTCCTTCCAGGACTGCGCATTATGCAGTTTTAGTGCTCAAGCATGAGCCTTGGCCTCCAAAATTGTGCAATTCATCCCTCCATCCTAGCCCCAATTGTGCATTGCACAATCTCTGAGCTCGAGCGCAAACCCTGAACTCTTGAACTACATAACTGTGAAATCACCAGGTCTTCTCTGCCTCCCAGAACTGCGCAGTTGATAGAAACAGTGAAAAACCCTGCAGCCTAGCTCACTGAGCCTAAAAACTGTGCAATATGTCTGCATAGTCCATCCTGTATTGTGCATTGTGAAGTATCAAGGCTCAAGCCTCAACCCTGAGTTCTTGAACTACGTAATTGTGCAATCACCTAAGCTCCCCAACCTTCCAAAAATGCGCAATGGGAAAAATCAGTGCTCAAGCCCTCAACCTAGCTCCCTGAGCTCCCCAACTGCACAATCTTTTTGCTCAGTCCAAGCCTGAACTACACATTGCGCAGTCTCAAGGCTCAAGCCTGACCCTTGAATGCCTCAGCTATGCAACTGTGCAATCACTAATCCTCTAACTCGACCTACCACCCAGTTCCACCTTAGTCAGTGGATCATCAAGCAACGTCTTAGACTAGGTGTTTATTAAACTGATGTCGTCTTGTCATGAGTGGACCGCAGATGCGAGAACTCTATCATGTTATGGAAAGATGATGAAGAATGAGATGGAGGAGGAGGACATGCTAGAAGACACCTAAGGAGCTGAGGAGATTATATGATCATCAAAAAAGAAGGCATAGGAACATTGGATTACAACAAAAGACCAAAGATCAGAACCGCATGAAGACTTCATCTGATTCACAACCCTTTGGAAGGTAGATATGAATAACACAACATATCTCTCATGAATATGAAGCATTGTATACATCTCTTATTAAAGACATAAAATAAGAAGCAACAAGAAGGACAGATTGACATTGCCACATCATCATGCAGTCCATGTTATCAGTGTCATGTCATGTCATGTCATGAGCCATCATATGCCACATCATTATTGTGGATTATGTATTATATACTCAAAATGTATTGTAAAGTGCAAGTCCAACGGACACATTCAAAATATGAAGATTCATGGGGGGTAGTCAAAGAGTCACAAGGAAGGTGAAACATCACCTCTTGGTTATATACACACTCCCATTATATGAGAAAATGACTTTTCACCTTGTCTCCTTCGGCAAGGCATTAGAGAGACAAGCTAGTTCTTTTGGGGAGCAAGTAATGGCTCCAATACTTGAAGCTTGATGGCTGACATATTTTCATGCATGGATTGTGAATATTTGTAAGACTATTTTGTGAATATTTATGATTCATGTTCGCTTTCACCTGTGCTAAAGTAGTTGAACTATTCCAGTGATTTTAGTTCTTATCTAATCGAGAATGTGTTGTAATGGTTGTTATAAATGTCTCATCCTTTTGGACTATTCTTTTGTATGTTAGACAAATCTTTCTTGTTTATAATGGTTGTAATGATCGTCATATCTTTGTGGACTATTCCGCTGGATGTTAGACGGATATCTTATGTGTGTGTGTGTCTCTCTCTACTAGGGTGGTACTATTACCTCTCTATCCTAGAGGATTACTTTCCTTTCCCTCCGCAGTAGAAGAATATTGACACATATACAATTGAACACACTAGGCATACTCACTTTTGATCTGAGATTACCCATGCATAACTCTCTTGCATTGAACTTTGCAGCCAAGGAAAGCCTATAAGAATAAGAATATATGGCGATTGGGCCGATATCCCGGATGGGGATCCTATTCTAAACGATGTGAGTTCTAATAGGGACTTCACATCGGGGAGACCCCCTTGGTTGACAGATTTCCAACACCATCAACAAAATGGCACTAGAAGGAGGGCCAGATGACAAGTTGTGCATGTTGAGTCTGTTTTGAATATCTTATCATAAATGGCTCATCCTCAAATCATAGTCTCGGGGTTTTTTTTCCAACCTATCCCCTGGTAAACTGTTAATCCTCGATGAGCCTCTTTATCACTTGTCTCAATTGAAGTTTAATGGCGAGGATGGAACATCCATAACCGAGCACATTTCTAATTTTCTTAAATTTTGTGAACATTACAAAATCAATGATGAAGATTTTGCTTGTGTGGCTTTCTTCCTCACCCTTGAAGGTCGTGTTAATCAATGGTGTCATACCTTACCATCTACTTCCATCCATTCTTTTCATCATTTCCTCAAGGAGATTTATCAAGCCTTCGATAGGTATGATTATCGATATGTTCTTAAAAGAATCAATCAGCTAAGAATGAAGCCTAATGAATCAGTTGAGGATTTCTCTAATTGATTCCTTCACCTTTGTTATGAATTTCTTGAAGAAGACACGAATTGGGATTTCTTTAAGAAAAAGTTTGAGCATTTGGTTCACATCTCTCTACACGGTGAATTTGAACCTCCTAATGTTTCTACTTCCCCAACTCTTGTAAATCATGAGACACCTCTAATTTCAAAGGAGGAATCTATGATTCCTTTTGTTCCTTGTCCTCCTCCCTTTTCAGTTTCAATGTGGGTGCCTCCTTGCGATGATAATAAAGTTGGGATATATGTTAATCAAATTCTTAATCCATCTTCTCATTCTTCTTCCACTTTTCATGACTCAGATTCAATGGAGGAAATCCCAGAATGGTTCATGAAGCCCATGGTGAAGAATAACTCCTCCATTCCGCAAGATGATGTTACTATTCATAGCTCTAGTCTCAAATATGATCTGAATTTATGTTATCCTCTATCATCTACATGCCATGACTCTTTGTATTGTGATCAGACCGATCAATTGGCTCCACCAGCTAGTTTTTCACACTCTCTTGATTTTCAAGTTGTTGGTTTAAATTGCGATCAGGTACAAGGTAGTCACATTACACAGATAGAGGAGAAGGAAGGTGAATATTCTTTCAATATTTCTTCTCTTTTTCAAAATCCTCCATGTGAATATGATGTGCTTCCATTCTTGGATGATTTTCAATCTACTAATCTCAGTAGTGAGTCAAATGTAATCAATTTGTAGCCTTGGGCAACAATCATTCTGATGGTGATAATTTTGTTGATGTAAGTGATGATGAATGCCCAAGTGCACCAGTTGATCTTTCAGTTTCTCATGAATATTTTAATTTAGATCTAAAATTTGATTCGGTCAAAGAAGATGCTTTTATCAAAATTTCCTCTTCATCTCACTATCCCTTGTGCTCTACCATTTGCAACGCATTTACTTGTGACGAAGATACTTCGTGCTCTTCAATTTCTTCATTCGATGGATTAACTTCTCAATTGACACAAGGTGGTGAGATTATCCATGATGAAAATGAAAAAAATCAAATCATTGAGTACTCCTTCCATCCCTCATCATCTCTTCTCTTGCATGAAGACAACTCTTCAAATTAGCTTGCTCATGAAATTTCTTTGATTGATACATCTTCCAATTTGTGATCAGAAGAATATTCCAACTTGAGTAATTTGGTTGTTGAATTTGAGAAACCTGGTCAAATTAGTGACAAAGATGGCTTCCATCTAGTGAGAAATGGCCTTATTGAAATCAGTGATATCAATTATCCTCACACCATGCACGATCTGTTTCAATCTTCAAAATGTGATTTTACAATCTTTAAAAGTTTCTAGACTTGTCAGGAAATCAAGGCACTTCAAACTTCGGTGATGTTTATGTCAGGATCTCATGACATGGTTTCACTCGATGCAAATTTCTTTTTGAAAGATGTTTGGTATTCTAGATGTAGCCTTTCAATTTTTCAAGATTTTACTTTTGATCAGATTCAAGAATCTTCTTCGGTTGATTCATATTCATGCAAATCTCTTGCATAAAACTTGGGTTTGGAATATGTTTCTCTCATAGAGTCATGGAATTGCAAAGTTGAACATTTCAAAGAATATATCTGGCCAAAGGAATCATGCCTATCAGATTCATTTCTTAATAGTCAGCTCTTGGTTTCTCTTGTGAATGTTATATTGCAAGTCTTTCCCTTCATCGCACCTGAAATCCTCTTGAGTGATAATGAATGCATGAGTTATTGCGTGAATCAAATTCTTCCTCGTTCACTGTGTCCTGACTTGTCTTATGTGTGCGTTGTGCTAGAATTCCTTTTAAATTCTTTCGATAATTACGATGCTTGTACATTTTGTCACCAGTTATAGGAAAATGGTTTGTCACATTCGACAGGTGAGGAAGTTGATTCTAATATTCAAAGAATTCATAAAGATGTTCAAACTAATCTATATTTGTTATTTTCTAACCCATAATATCATGCCAAAAATGGTCCATCTGATCATGATATTAGTTGTCATTCGTTTCACCACTTTCCCACTAGTATATCCAATGACAATTGTTTTACATTATTTGATCCTCATGGTTCAACATCCCACCATTCAAATACTTTCCGAGGAGTTGAGTCACTTTAGCCATTGCTGATGGTTAAGTCCTCATTTTCTTGGCATGTCTATTGAATATGATCAGATCTATTTTCCCTCATGAGATTCTCATCATGATTTCACGCATCTAATTGAAAATTCATATTTTCAAAGATTTTAGGGTTTTTAAGACGATTGTCATGAATTTTATGATCCAATCACTGAATGGTTGGAGCATTGTTACATGGAAAGCTCCATTGCAAATAACAAGTTTCGATCTTTCCTCGCGCTTGTTAAGGATGTAGAAATTTTGAATAATATGACACATATTCACAAAGATTATCCTGATTATACACTTATAAGTGGAACATGCATAATACATAACCTCCTCTGCGTTGATCATCAATTTACAGAAGCAGAAACATTCACAGGCACACATAGAAGCATCAATCAAACTCATTAACACAGTATGTATCCTGGGGAAAGCATCTCGCTAAAAAACCCCACACTATCTGTATATTATATTGATTGAATCATGTAACATTACAAAGTACAATGCTTATCACAAGCAATCCAGTACCAGCTCCACCTGTTACACACAATACATCTCAGATCTGATCTCCAAATCTATTCCACTACTTGCCTGCCTCTATAGCTCAATACCTGCTCAAGAATTGATGAGAATGGCTTACCAAACTCGTATTTGACTTGCAAATAATCACTCACACTCTGTTGGACATGAGCACAGGCTACAAATCTTGATATTGGCCAATTCGTTGGCATACTCAATCCCTCTGATTGTGCAAATCATCATGCACACCTATAGTCACAACTGATAGCAATCTGATCCTCTAACACCTGTCCCTGCTGAACTGAACATGCACTGACATGCAACTGAGTTAACTGATGTATTCTATAGTTGCATTATGAGTTAATAACTTGTGAATTAATTAATAACTAATTCACCCAACTCATCTCTAGTCTATTGATCAGTTAGACTAAATACAACTAGTTTAACAAAGTTAAACTGAACACAACTCCATCAACTGCACCTCCAGTCCACTAAACTCAACTCACTTGAGTTCTAACTGAAGTCCTGCATGCAAATATTAGTCATCCCATAGGTAACCACGTATTTCCCTCTGGGATCTGCATGTACCACATCCGTAGCTCATCCTGAAGTGCTCCAAGAGAATAAGATCAAGTTTATAGTCCAAATATTATTATGAGACAATAATATTTGACTTTTCTATTTTTGACAGCCAGTCTAAAAATAGACTTTGATCACTCACACTATGATCACTCACACTGTGGTCACCCACACTGTGATCACTCATACTGTGATCACCCACACTGTGATCATCCACACTGTGATCACTCATATTGTGGTCAAAAATAGAACTTGCGCCATAATTTGCCTGCGGGCCCACTTAGTGAAGGCGACTCTTTTCACTAAGCTCCATCATCTTGTTGCATTCTCAACAAGCATTCCTTGTTGCACACTTTTCAACACTCCCTCTCAACAAGAAATGCTTCCTCTCAAACCCGATCCTGTAACTCTGGAATGTTCTCCATGCAACACATCTGGCCGGTCCACTTGCTCTATCATCAAAGTCTCTGACTGTTATTGCCTCTGTCGACTGAAGACTCTGCATCTCTGTGCTCTTCAGTATCTGACTGCTCTAGCCTTTGTCACTTTGATCTCTGACTGCATCCGTGCTGCTGCTGGTTCTATCTCCCAGCATTGCATCCGCACTGCACCTCCCAACTGACCTCCCTGTTGGGCTAGAAACACCCTCCGATGCTGAAGCTCTACTTGCTGCTGACAAGTGCTCCCTCTCTGACATCTGCGCTACTGCAACATCTCCATGCATCTCGCACCATTGCACACCTCTCTATGCCACCTAGCACTGTGCAAAACACTTGTGCCTCTCGCATTGCTGCAGCCTCCTAGCTATGCGCTGTCCTGGGATTCCCTGCACTGTCGCTCTCTCTGCCGCTCCATCCGCATCTGTCTCTACCCAATCAGTCAGTTCCTGCTACTACACATCTGGGGCTCCCGTAGCAAGGTCTCATCCAAGAGGTTGGGTACCTCAAGGATCTTGCCCCTCCTCCTTGGGACGATCACTCTATATCGCTCCACCTCCTACCTGGAGGTATGGCTGCATGTGATCCCTCAGCCCACCTGGCTCGAAGTTTCCCTCTACTGGAGGTCTCTGCATGAGTAGATGCCTCTACACGATCTCCTCTTAGCTTCCCTTGTTGTGGCTACTCCACAACCTCCTGAAGCTACTGCACCAATCGTGGCTCCTCCACAATCGTCTGAGACTTCTTCTGGCTCTGCATGTTGAGAGGTAATATACGCTCCCTCTCAACCACCAAGTCTCCGTCAGTTGCCTCGCTGCTCAAGGCTTTGCATGCATCTTGAACCTCAAGAGCATACAGGTTCCTGACCCGTGAACCAATCTCATGACAACGAAAGCATCGCACTTTCGATTTGTCAACCTTCTTCCCATCATTGGAAGAACTGGATTCGGAAAGAGAAACCTTCTCCTTCCCCTTCCTCACCTTACTCGCTAAGGCACAGTTCTCCTCATCATGCATAGATGAAGAACTGTCTCTGGTGCGCCGTCTAATCTCCTCCTGCACAAGATCCGACCAAAGTCTCTCCCATCCTGGCAGTTTCTCCCTTCCATTCACCGAGTCCTGGTAGCTATGCCAACTCTTAGGAAGGTCAAGGAGTGCTAGACTCACCATCCTCATCCGACAGTCACCCCCACACTTCCCAGCTCATCCCGGCATTGGGTGAACTTCGTGAGATACTGGGGCATACTGTCTCCATTCTCACACTAAATGTTTCTGAGTTTTATCTCTTGCTTTGGAATTAAATTTGAATTCCACCAGCTCAAAACTCAACCACTTCCGATCTAGAATTCGTGAGAACAAAGTATTTCTTGTACAGAGATTGACTGTCTGGGCATTCACCGAATATCTCACCTTCCAAAAGAAGGATGAATCCAGAGGCTACCTGGCCCGATTACAAACTCTGCCTGAAGAAATAAATTGTAAACACTTTCTAAATAGTAGATCTGATGATCAATCCTCGCTTTGATATCTTGTAGAAATTTTCCTACAAATCAAAGGCTCCGATATCATGTAGAAATTTTGAATAATATGACACATATTCACAGAGATTATCCTGATTATACACTTATAAGCGGAACATGCATAATACATAACCTCCTCTACGTTGATCATCAATTTACAGAAGCAGAAACATTCACAGGCACACATAGAAGCATCAATCAAACTCATTAACACAGTATGTATCCCGGGGAAAGCATCTCGCTAAAAAACCCCACACTATCTGTATATTATATTGATTGAATCATGTAACATTACAAAGTACAATGCTTATCACAAGCAATCCAGTACCAGCTCCACCTGTTACACACAATACAGCTCAGATCTGATCTCCAAATCTATTCCACTGCTTGCCTGCCTCTACAGCTCAATACCTGCTCAAGAATTGATGAGAATGGCTTACCAAACTCATATTTGACCTGCAAATAATCACTCACACTCTGTTGGACGTGAGCACAGGATACAAATCTTGATATTGGCCAATTCATTGGCATACTCAATCCCTCTGATTGTGCAAATCATCATGCACAGCTATAGTCACAACTGATAGCAATCTGATCCTCTAACACCTGTCCCTGCTGAACTGAACATGCACTGACATGCAACTGAGTTAATTGGTGTATTCTATAGTTGCATTATGAGTTAATAACTTTTGAATTAATTAATAACTAATTCACCCAACTCATCTCTAGTCTATTGATCAGTTAGACTAAATACAACTAGTTTAACAAAGTTAAACTGAACACAACTCCATCAACTGCACCTCCAGTCCACTAAACTCAACTCACTTGAGTTCTAACTGAAGTCCTGCATGCAAATATTAGTCATCCCATAGGTAACCATGTATTTCCCTCTGGGATCTGCATGTACCACATCCGTAGCTCATCCTGAAGTGCTCCAAGAGAATAAGATCAAGTTTATAGTCCAAATATTATTACGAGACAATAATATTTGACTTTTCTATTTTTGACAGCCAGTCTAAAAATAGACTTTGATCACTCACACTTTGATCACTCACACTTTGATCACTCACACTGTGGTCACCCACACTGTGATCACTCATACTGTGATCACCCACACTGTGATCATCCACACTGTGATCACTCATACTGTGGTCAAAAATAGAACTTGCGCCATAATTTGCCTGCGGGCCCACTTAGTGAAGGCGACTCTTTTCACTAAGCTCCATCATCTTGTTGCATTCTCAACAAGCATTTCTTGTTGCACACTTTTCAACAAAGGAGTTTAGTGTAGATTGAGACACATTTGCAGGAAGATTCCAAGGTTTGTTGAATGATGGTTCTCATTGAAAAGGTAAGAATATAAATTGGTTAGAAGTGGTGGCTATGGCCTATCTTTCTACTGACAAGGGAGACCTTCAAATTTTTTTGCAAGCTCTTATGTTTTCTATTGCACATTGTTTTATATTTGTTTTAATCGATCACATCATTGTGATTGCAGGTCGGGAACAATTACGGTGGCTACATTGGAAATTCCATTATACATTACCCAAAACTTCTAGCTAGTTATGTTAAGAGTAGGTATAGTTGTGTTTTATTTTACCGGCACATTCATCCTGCATTTGTTTCCTATGGTTTGTCTTGTGTTTTCTAGTTTTGGTTTCACATCATGTTTTGGTTTAGCCACTTTCTGTCTTGTCTTCTAGTTTTGTTTCCTTGTTGTGTGTTGTCTTTCCTTTCATTTTGTGAGACCTTGCATGAAGATGCTTTGTTGGCTCAAAAGGGAATGTGGAAAAATAGAAAAGGACTTTGTGACACTGCAACATTTGGCTAACTCTCTGTCCTTCTTCCTTGTCTTGGTTACATATTTTGGTCGATGATGTTCCAACGGAAAATACGATCCTTGCGTTAAGAAAGCCTTGTGTTGAACCATGATCTCCATGTATATTCTGGAAACCTCATGCCTACACTCGGGTCTTTATGTTTCAGTGTTTTCAAGCTGATCTAATCAAGTAGAGAAGGACAAGGGGAAAATCTAAATGAGCAAACCAATATCAGAGGTCTTATATATGCTTCTCTGAAGGGGCAAACTCTTCTGCTCTCAATAATTTGGGATCCCTCTTCCACCCATAAAATGAATAAATGCTTATGCACAATCTTATTTAAATATATAAATAAAGGCAAAAGAAGAGAAATGGTTCATGCGCGGAGAGGTGAAGCAACTCCGCGGGGGTACTGTCTAGGCTCGCTGGCAGCAGATCAATGTTTGTGTTACTATAGTGGCTCCACTGGAGTACTGTCCAAGCCTGCTAGCAGCAGAACAACACCAGAGATGAAAAATTATACTATGAAAACCTAAAGCTCGCGAACTTCATTACCATATCCTGATTCAAAACATTATGTGATTGTTGATCTTATGTTTGTTTTTAACCAAGTAAAGGAATGAAGGGGACTATGTTTATGCACAAGGAAATTGGGGAAGCCATGGTAATTTGAATGATGAATAAATACTTCCTGACGAAGTAGACCCTGCATGAAATATTTGTCCAAGGTAGAGAAGTTGGAGTTCTACCAGTTTTTCGCTGTGACAAACACCCTCCAAATTTTTTCCTACACTCGAATTTTGGAGCCTATTACGGATCTTGTGATCGGTCATTACATACTCACTTCTTGGTTAGTTGATTTTTTTGAGCTCCCTTCTTGGATTGGAAGTGTCGAGGGTACTTACTCACACATTCTCAGTTTGCAACAAGTTCATGAGTGCATTATTTTACACAAGCTTGAACAATCATAACATGGTCCATCAATATTGTACCTGTGCGATGTCCAATCCATGTTGACAGTCAGTGCACACTAACATCGATAGTTTCTCACTTCTAGCTACGTTTGTACTTCTACTTCAATGAGCTTACAAATTGTCACTTTCGCACACCTTTGTTTTCGCGAGTGTCATTTTCATGTTTTCGGTTGTCGCTTTTACCTTCTTTCACTCTAATTAGTGTCGTTTTCATGTTACCTTCACTTTGACATGTGTTTATTTCATTGTCGTTCACATATTATCACAAGTGTCATTTGCACTTTAGCTCTTTTCGTCTTCTAGCATGTTACATGTCACACAATGTACATAAGCTTGTTTTGGTGGTTTCAATAGGTTCTCCTTGTTGAAATGAGTCAATCTTACCATGTAAACCTCCATCGCGCTCATTTCCAAAGTTTTAAGCACTATCGCACAAGTGTCGTCATGGTTGTCGCAAAGTGTATCTTGACTGTCGCACTTGTCATAAGTTGTCGCATAAAGGGAAGTATGTGTTCATGTGTTCCAGATGATATATGTTGTGTCATTAAGTGTCTAAGTGTATGATCACAGTCAAGTCCTATCAGTGTTCACATCAGTTTCACTCATCCCACACTTAATAAAATTTCAAAAAATTCCTAGCAACTTAGCCTCATCCGACCTTCCTGAATTGCACATTGTGCAGTCCTAGCCCTCAAGTTGCAACCTTGCCTCTTGACACTACGTAATGCGCATTTCCTGCCTTCCAGGACTGCACACTGTGTAGTTTCTGTGCTCAAGACTAAGGCTTGTCCTCCAAAATTGAGTAATTCAACCCTCCATCCTAGCCCCAACTGTGAAGTGCACAATCTCTAAGCTCAAGACCAAACCATGAGCTCTTGAACTATGCAATCACCTGGTCTTCTCTACCTCCCAGAATTGCGTAATTGACAAAAATAGTGCAAAACCCTACAGCCTGACTCACTGAGCCTCAAAATTGCGTAATCTACCTACATAGTCCAGCCTGTATTGCACATTTCACAATCTCAAGGCTCAAGCCTCAGCCCTGAGCTCTTGAACTATGCTATTGAATAATCACCTAGGCTTCCCTGTCTTCCAGAATTGCACAATGGAAAAAAATCAGTGCTCAAGTCCTCAGCCTGGCTCCCTAAGCTCCTCAATTGCACAATCTTTTTGCTTAGTCCAAGCCTAAACTTCTCATTGAGTAGTATCAAGGCTTAAGCCTGACCCTTCACTTCTTGAGCTACGCAATTGTACAGTCACTAAGCCTCTCCCTCGGCCTACCACCCGGTTCCAACTCAGTCAGTGGATCATCATGCAACATCTTAGACTAAGGGTTTATCAAACTGATGTCGTATTTTTATGAGTGGATTGTAAGTGCAGTAACTCTATCATGTTATGGCAAGATGATGAAAAAGGAGATGGAGAAGGAGGACATGCTAAAATAAACCTAAGGAGCTGAGGAGATAAGATGATCATCAGACAAGAAGACAAAGGAACACTGGATTAAAACAAAAGACCAAAGATCAGTACCACATGAAGACTCCATCTGATTCACAACCCTTTGGAGGGTATATATGAAGAACAACGCATATCTCTCATGAAGACGAAGCATTGGATACATCTCTTAGTGAATACAAAAATAATTAGGCAACATGAAGGACAGATTGGCACTGCCACATCATCATGTAGTCCATGTCATCAATGTCATGTCATGTCCTATCATGAGTCATCATATTCCACATCATTATTGTGGATTATGTATTATCTATTCAAAATGTATTGTAAATTGGAAGTCCAAAGGACACATTTTGAATATCAAGAGTCATGTAAATTCAAAAAGTCATTGGAAGTCAAACAATCATGGGGGGTAGTCAAAGAGTCCCAAGGAAGGTGAAACATCACCTCTTGGTTATATATACACCCTCATTGTATGAGCAAAGAAATTTTCACCTTAGCTCCTCCGGCAAGGCATTAGAGAGATAAGCTATCTTTTTTGGGGAGCAAGGAGTGGCTCCAACACTCCACTATTGGGGCTAGTGGTGTTCGTTGTATACACGTGCCTTGTGAATTTTACTTAATACTTGAAGCCTGATGGTCGACACGTTTTCATGCATGGATTGTGAATATTTGTAAGACTGTTATGTGAATATTTATGATTCATGTTTTCTTTCACCTGTACTAAAGTAGTTGAACTATTTTGGTTATTTTAGTGCTTATCTAATTGAGAATGTGTTGTAATGGTTGCTATAACTGTTGCATCCTTGTGGACTATTCTGTTGGATGTTAGATAAATATTTCTTGTTTATAATGGTTGTAATGACCGTTGCATCTTTGTGGACTATTCTGCTAGATGTTATACGAATATCTTCTCTGTGTGTGTCTCTCTAATAGGGTGGTACTATTACCTCTCTCCTAGAGGCTCACTTTCCTTTCCCTCCCAGTAGAAGAATATTGACACATATACAACCGAACACTCACGAGGTATACTCACTTACTAATCCAAGATTACCTATTCATAACTCTCTTGTGACGAACTTTGCAGCCAAGGCAGACCTATAAGAATATATGGCAATCTGGTCGATATCTCGGATGGGACTCCTATTCCAAATGGTGTTTGGTTTAATTGGGACTTCACATCGAGGAGACCCCTTTGGTTGATGGATTTCCAACACCGTCAACAGACCACCAAGGCCACTTTGTATATGAATAGTGATTTTCCTTAG
The DNA here is from genome assembly GCA_031772625.1 of Pinus tabuliformis. Classification (NCBI taxonomy): domain Eukaryota; kingdom Viridiplantae; phylum Streptophyta; class Pinopsida; order Pinales; family Pinaceae; genus Pinus; species Pinus tabuliformis. Next base: position 79,728,134 of record CM062807.1, read on the forward strand.
GAAATGTGAAAATACGTTAATGTGATAATGCCATGTGTGAGAGTTGTCTAAAAGATATTGCACCAAATCCAAGGCCACCTACTGTTATAGACAATTTTGTGCCTTACATCAACAAGCATGAATTGTCAATAATCCAAGGGATCCAAAGTTCCCTAAACATGATGTTCCTACCCCTAGAGGAACAAGGTCAGCAAACCAACAGCTCTCAGATCAGTTCTCCACCTGAAAACACTCAAAAACAAGCAATCCTGAAATCAAAGCAGGTGCTCCACTAGGTTTCTGCGCTGAAACTCAGCTGCTCCATGGTGTACCTGCGTTGCAAAGCAGGTAGAACAAAGCCCACCTGCGTTGAGCGAGTTTGGACATGTGGCACACTGAGTCATTGCTCTGGAATCTTCCAAAAATGACACTTGGATCAGGGATTTCGCCTTGTGATGAGTCAGAGGCTTTGTTTCTCCAAGTGGAAGCAAGGTTCACCAAGTGGACTCAAGAACTGAAGATCAACTAAAGATTAACTGAAGAGAGAGAGGACACAAGGCAGCTACACATCAGTTGCAAGCTGACTCATCCTTTCTCAATTCATCTATATATTGAGCTCTCTCCTATGAGCTCAGGAGGCTGGAATTTTGTGCAAAGTAATGATATGATGTTGGTTTCACTATTGAGTTATTGGGTGATTGTTTGAGAGAGGTGAAGAAGAGCAATTCTTTCTGCTGGGAGGTGTTGCTGGGTTGGAGCCTTCAATGGTTGTAATACTCTCAGAACCTTTATTTCTTCATTAATAAAAGCTATTGAGGTTCTTCTATGTGCTCTTGTTTCAATTATATATTGTGATGATTGCATGTTTGGTTTACACTAATCCATGAACCAGTTATGATTGCATGCCTCTTGTAGTTTCCTTCTTTGTTATTTTGCAGGATCTCATCGTAGCTGGGCGAGCAGAAGAACAAAGAGCTAGGAGCAAGCGGCCAAAGAGAAGAGTTTGGATTCGACATTAAGCGCAAGGCAACGGTTAGTGCTTTCTCCATTCTCTTTTGCTTTCATAAAGAAGTAAACCTTAAGTAGTTTGTTTTACAGTTGTTGCTAAGGAACTGTCACCCTTAGAGTGGGATAGGGTCATCCGAGTCGGATACTTTTCCCTACAACAAACTGGCGACTCCGCTGGGGATCGTATCCGTTTGATTGTGTTTGTAGTATTTTGCTATTCATTTCCTGAACAAAAGAGTACCAAATCGAAAAGCTTTTGACTATATCAAAAGCGAAGTAGAGGGCAGCTACTCTTGCTCATTTTCTGAGCAAATTCATGATTTGAAGAGCTGATCTACAAGGATCCTTGTAAGCTCTTAGTGATAGCTTTTCACCTTCTTAATCATCCCTTTGAGTGTGCTTGACTGATTGCTTCTAATTTGAGCAAAAACCGTGCATTTTTGAGAAAATTATGACCCGGAAACTGTGAAAACGCAATTCTCGTTTTCCAAAGCAGGTAGTACACAGGCTACCTGCTTTGCAACGCAGGTCCCGAAGGGGCTACCTGCGCTGAGAGCCAGTTTGGCTGTGCAGAGCCTGCGTTGGCCCAAATTTGCCTAGTGCATTTGGGGTTTCCTCCTTTCTCTTGCCTGTTTTCACTTAGTTTTGCTGCTAGGTGTCAGTCTTGTGCCTGTTTTGAAACCAATATTACTTGCCATCATTCTGCCTCTGTTATATAACGAAATTGTACTTGTTCTTTGTATTTCTTACTCATTTACAATTTCCCATAATGAAAAGTAAATTAGTCATGCTTTTGGCCTCTTAGATTTGAACCTGTGTTAGGCATTTTGCTGGTCTAAAGAGTTAGCTTGTTTGCTGTCCATAGCTGATTAGTCTTTTTACTTTCGTTAGTATGGTTTGATTTCATGTATTTCCAGTGATTAAGCAAGTGAATCTTAAGGTGTCTTTTGATTTTGGACAAACTTGTTTACTATCGCTTTAAATCGAAATCAAAGTTATATGACCACTTTCTTTTTGTAATCCATCCACATTAAGAAAGGGAAAAGAAAATACATGCATTGTGCATTTTGCATTTGAAAAAAGTTTGCATGATGATTTAGGAGAAAGTGCATTAGTTTGTGTTGTATGAACTGTGTGAAAAGAATTTGCCTTTCTTCTCCCTCAGTAGTTAAGATTTTCATCAGTCAAAAAGATTTGAAAAAGCTTGCTTCTCATCTTAGGCTGCATTTAGGAATTTGTCATATACATCTCGTGGTGAACCTTGAAAGGCAAACTTTAAAAAGATCAACTTAAAATATACTGAATGAACCTAACAACGCATTTGAAACATAACGCAAACATCTAGAGGTCTAGGTAGAGACGTGTTCCGGCGTCGTTAAACATAGTGACTGTCGATCTCTACGAAGGTGGGTGATTCCTCCTGAGAGTCGGTGGCACTAATACGGACTTGTGCTCCCACGTACCGTCGCGTATATATTGGGAGACCCCTATAGGAAATTATCCTTTATCCATAGGAAGCCGTGTCGGCCGCCCTACTGATCGCGATGCAGTGAACACAGCATTCACGAAGATCGACCACCTGTACCGTAAAACGTATTTTGTGGTTTCGCGAAAGGTTTGGCACACCCTCTGCCTAGATCTCCAGAGCAGTTTCTTTTGGCCTTTTTCAAACTCTATAACTGAAAAAGTCCAACCGAGCATTTGTCACTTCGGGCTCGTTAATACATCGAAGGAGACTAGAGTCATCTTTAGCTTTTTCTCGACTCTTAAAACATGAAAAAGCAAAGTTATGTTTAAAAGCGTCTAATAAAATTCATTCAAATCGGAATCACAAATTTTCCCCTTTATATTTTAGTTGATCGAGTAATCCGCAATCGTGGAAGAAAGTCAATTGAATATCCGTCGTTCTCGGAGGCTTGCGAGTCAACCGTCTTTGTCTCCGGAATCGAAAACAATCCGGACAAAGCGAGCTCGTCGAACCAGTTCAAAATCTCCTTTAAAAGTTAGAACAAGTGTTCCAACAACATCTGAGATTCTGGTCACTCCAAACATTTCCAGAAACCCTGCCTCTATAGAAGAAGTTCGATCGCCACAGAGGGACAGTAATACTGATCCTAGTCTGGGGGCAAATACTTGTATGACTGAACCAGTTCCATCTGTAACCGGTCCAGAGAGTTTTGTTCCTCAAACATCCGTCGCGGTCGATACGACCCCTTCTTCGGCACCGGAAATCTTTTACGGACCTGACGGTCTTCCTCTTCCACCTGGTCTGATTGCGATAGAGGAAATTATAGAAGAACCGCAAGTATCCACTCCAATTCAATTTTGAGTAGGGGTCACTCTATTTCCTGCTACAACAGAGGTTTGTCCATCACCAGTGGAAGTTCCTATAGAATCACTAGGTGATCAATTGGATAGACTAAAAATGACTGAACAACCGTCGACATCTAGGACTGTGTTGAATGACACGGCGACGGCAGAATTACCTGCTGCAAATCCAACAATGTTCGCCAGCATACCATCTGTCCCAACTAGCTCTCAGTCGCTAGAAGGAGTCCACCAAGAGACTATCTCGACAGTATGGTCTGTTCCTGTTTGTTCCGGAGTAATGTCTGGTAACTCTCATGGTGAGACTCATCAAATTGACCCTTTTGGGAATCTAATTAGGCCATCCAGTCCTCCAGGACAATCAATTGCCTTGAGTTCTGGGTTGCTACCGTATGGGGGGCAGTATGCCCTTTCATTACCCCCTCCGGGAGGGTACCCATACGGGAGTTCTCAACCTTATTCAAGTTATGGCGGAATTGCAACGAGTAGTTGGGTACCTATGCTATCCCAGCCACCGAGAGTTGTATATTCTATGCAACAGTGTGTACCTGTGACAAACATCCCAACTACACCGGCTATTGTGACCGTGTCGCAAGTTCAAACAATACCTGTTGTATGTCAACCTCAGATTTCTCAGGTTCTCATACAACAGCCCCAACCACAATCACCTACTGGTGGGGCAACACAAGTACAGTTGGGTACAACTACCCCACATCTTGGTCCAATGGTTAGTGTAGCGCAACGACCCATGGTGTCGCAACCGTGGATAATGCAATACCAACAGCCGCAATTCCAACAAGTGTACCAAGGTTCTGAACAGCAAATATTTGCGAATACTGGACAACCATATATTCAAAATGGTCAAAATCAACCACTTTATAGTGGTCAAGTCCATCAACCGTATTCATCATACCAACATCAACTCCATTATGCTGGTATGCAAAGACCGACTGTTCAGGCGATTCCATCGTATCCTGGTTACGCTTCACCTAACTTGAACCAGCAGTTACCATTCGTGGCGACTTTAGAGTTGCCTGATTTACATCGGTTAACCAACGATCCAATTGCTTACGCCCCTTGGTGGCCAGTGATTCCGCACAAACTCCCATCCGACATTCCTAAATTCAATGGAAATCCAGGTGAAGACCCGTCGAATCATGTGATGACATTTCATCTATGGTGTTCGTCGAACACTTTGAATGACGATTCGATAAGGCTTCGCCTCTTTCAGAGGACATTGACAGGTCCAGCGGCAAAATGGTATATAGAATTGCCAAGAGCTTCGTTCGACAATTTTAGCTCCCTTGCCACGACATTTTTAACCCACTTTCAATTACCAATAAGGTATGAAACGGGAACAGAAATATTGACTAACTTCAAACAGACAACCGCAACTCATATATCAGATCATATACATGAGTGGCGACGTCGACGAAGAATGGTTAAAACATACGTTCCTGATCAGCTTTTAGCTGAGTGGTTTATAAAGTCGTTACTTCCGGCCATAACGGAAGATGTGGCAAAGGGGGGGGTCGTAACAGAAGAGCAGGTTATTGCTCGTGCACAATATTTGGACTTAGTATATACTCAGTCCGGCACGCTCTATGACAAAATACCAGACGCCCCTAGACCAGAGTTTTCAATCCCTCCTCCTCCTAAATCAAATAGTGACTCTCATGCCGGCGATGGCGTGATTGGCACGGCAAACACGAATCCGAAAAGGACCAATCAAAAGAAGGCTCGTAAGGATTCGAATCAAAATGCGCATGAGGAAATTCTTGCTTCGGAAGTAAATGCCGTATCGACAGATAAAGGCAAAGAAACCAATCAACCAGGAAGCAAGAAGAAGCAAAACAAAGGGAAGAAGAATAAACAAGGTGAGTCATCCCCTAAGAAAAATTCTTCGAACTCTCCTGGGAATAGGAAACCGAATCCATGTCAAATATGCGATGACAAAGATCATAACACTAAGAATTGCCCATTCAAAGCTGAGCTAAAGAGGTTCTTTAAGAGTCCGCATACCTCAGCTGTGTCAAGTGATCCATTTCCTAACCCAGGTCAAAATCTGGTTGATAGTGGAAACGCTTCCCCGTCTCAAGTACTTATGTTGTCGATTTCGAAACAGCAAAATGATGCTTTGATTTCGACAAGGAACAAAGATTACGGGAATCCACAGGTGTCGAACGATAAAAATAAAGATCAACCTAGCAGTTCGACAACAACTTCGGCAGAAGTTGTACCCCCCATCACGCACGAATTAACGATAAAACCGCCAAAGGGAGTAGTACACAAGTCGACATTTAATCCTCGTGCCAGAGCGGCACAACATTATAACATAGTGGAAGATTTGGCACAATCGCCATCTGCTATGTCGACTCTTGAGGTACTACAACATTGCCCATCCCAAAGGCAGGCATTGTTATCAGCAATTGGTGGGGTGGACCCTAAAGATTCCAATCTGGTATCCTTTGATCACAAAGGGTATGATCCTCAGTTACCAGCTCAACTAGCTTTCCTCGTCCAAGTGAAAGCCCTCAACAAAACAGTTCATAGAACGATTATTGATGAAGGGGCATCGACATGTATTATGTCGATGAGTTGCTGGAAAGCTCTAGGATCTCCAACCTTGTCGCGATCATCGACAACATTAAAAGCATTCGACGGAAGGATATATACCCCTTACGGTATCCTTAGTAACCTGAAGGTTGAACTAGGGGGCAAAACAGTAGAAATAGATGTTGAAGTCATCGATGGCAATCTTGACTATAACATCCTACTAGGAAGGCCATGGATTTATGCCATGCAAGTTGTTGTGTCGACTTATTTTAGGAAGATCGCATTCCCCTTTGAAGGAGGGATTACGGTCGTCGATCAACAAAACTTCCTCCCTAATGGTTCACAAGTTACAGGAAGCGTTCCCATGATCCATGGCAGCGACCGGTCAATTCAAGACATTGGGGTGGGTCTGTTGAAAGACCCCACTATGATGGGAACTTTCGCGCTACCACCTCCTAGTTGCATAGGAAATGTACCATTTGTAGCAACATGCAATATGGTATCCACCTTGAAAGACACAGAAGGCAGAGTCGCTATGGATCATGCAATGGTTTTGCCACCAAGCCCCATTGAAATATTGTAGCAATCAATGTTTCATGCATGGGAGGCAAACCCAAATCAACGCTCGTCGAGCGTTTGGGTAGATAGATCTAGAGAATATGGTACCCCATTAGATCCTTGGTCGAAAATACATGGGACTGACGAAGGAATCTTACAATCAATGATGATTGAGGGGGCACCATGGAATGATCACCACCATCGTTCCCTTCTTCCAGAATACGAAGAAGATACTCAAAAAGATCTTTACCACCCTTCAGTCTTTGAATTCCTAACAAATACTGTAAACACGGTGGATTCCGAGCGAAACTTATCAAATATTGAAGAAACTATAGCCATAAATATCTCGACAAAACCTGATGTTGTAGAGAATATTCATGTTGGCAAAGGTTGTTCCCCTTCAGAACTGGAAATATATAACGCTCTCTTTCGCGAATTTAGAGATGTCTTTGCTTGGTCATATGATGAAATGCCAGGCATCGACTCGAGTATCGTTGAACATGAAATTAAAATGTATCCTGATGTCAAACCAGTAAGACAACGGCTTCGACAGGTGCACCCTAAGAAAGCCGCTGCCATTAAAGCAGAAGTTGAGAAACTTCTCCATGCTGGATTCATCTACCCGGTTCCTCTAACCGATTGGGTATCGAATATTGTCCCTGTTATGAAAAAACAAGGGACGATAAGAGTGTGCGTCGATTATAGGGATGTAAACCAAGCTTGTCCGAAGGACAACTACCCTACGCCCTTCATCGACCAGATAATTGATGAATGCGCCGGATGTGAAATCTTTTCCTTTATGGATGGATTTTCCGGGTATAATCAAATAAATATCTGCCCACAGGACCAGTCAAAGACAACATTTATATGTCCGTGGGGCACATTCGCTTATCGAAAATTACCCTTTGGCTTGAAGAACGCAGGGGCAACTTTTCAGAGGGCTATGAATTACGCTTTCCATGACATCAAGAGCATTTTTCAACCATATCTCGACGATCTTCCGGCTCATTCGCGAAAGCGGACTGATCATCCGCAACATTTAAGAGCGATATTTCTACGTTGCCGACACTACAAGATAAGACTCAACCCTCACAAATGTGTGTTTTGCGTCAGTTCTGGTCGTTTACTTGGCTTTGTGGTCTCTAAAGATGGGATTCGTCTCGACCCCTGTAAGGTTCAGGCAATCATTAATTTGCCTCCACCTTCGAATTTGCTTCAGATTCAGAAACTCCAAGGGAAAGCAAACTTTCTGAGGAGGTTCATTCCAAATTACGCAGAACTTGCTAAAGGTTATACACGTCTTTTGAAAAAGGATGTACCCTTCGATTGGGACCAGGTTGCGCAAGCTTCCTTTGACGCTTTGAAAGAGTCTCTAGTAAAAGCATCATTAATGTACACCCCAGATTATCTTAGGGATTTTAACCTGTATCTAGCTGCGGCAGATACAACCATTGCAATGGTTTTAGTACAAGAAGTCGATGGAGTTGAACATCCTGTATATTATTTAAGTAAAAACTTAAATGATACAGAAAGTAAATATTCTTACGTTGAAAAGCTAGCGCTCGCTGCTGTTCAAGCGGTACAGAGATTTCGACATTATATCCTCTTTAGGAAAACTACCATTCTGTCAGATTGCAACCCCATGACTTATATACTGTCGCGACAGTTGCTGGGGGGCAAATATTCCAAATGGATAGCGATCCTTCAAGAATTTGATCTGGAATTTGTGAAATCCAAGTCAAAGAAAGCTCTGGTATTCGCAGAATTATTATGCGATCTCCCATCATCGTCCAACGACGAAACTTCCAAGGAGTCAATAGTGGACGAGACTTTATTTATGATATCTGCAAGCGATGAATGGTATGGAGATATAATTATCTATCTCCAAACCCAAAAGTTTCGGCCTGACACCTCACACTCCGAACAGAAACGTATACGATACCAAGCAAAAGACTACATGATCGTCGGTGATACTCTTTACCGTCGTGGTATCGATACCGTTCTGAGGAGGTGTCTCACCCATGAAGAAGCCGAAAAAGCCCTGAATGAGTGTCATTCAGGCGCATGTGGGGGGCATCAATCAGGTTTCGCTACAGCCCAAAAGATATTGAGAGCAGGATATTTTTGGCCAACAATGTTCAAAGATTGCATAATCGCAGTCCGAAGTTGTCATTCCTGCCAAATCTTTGATAGCAAAACCAGAAAACCACCCGCACCGCTGCAACCAATAGTTGCGGTTGGGCCTTTCGCCAAATGGGGCATCGATTTCATGCAATGTAACCCCACCTCGACCGGGGGGCATGGGTATATTATAGTCGCAGTTGACTATTTTACCAAATGGGCCGAGGCGATGCCTACATTGGACAATACTGGTGAAACAGCTGCCCTATTCTTTTTCAATCATGTAGTCGCCCAGTTTGGTGTACCCCAGGCTATAGTTACAGATCATGGATCGCACTTCCGCAATCACATGATGGTCGAATTAGCTGCCAAACTAGGGCGCACTTTCTGGTTGCAATGGACACTTGTGTTGTAACTTGTATTCTAAGTGTCGCAAAGCTACGTTTTAACTGTCGCACTTAGAAGTAAGTGTCGCTTTGCTATCATTTCAAGGTGTGCATGTGTAATTTTGGTACTATGCACTCTTAAACTTGTTTTTATGTTATCTAAGGTGAGATCATTATTTCATAACTTGTTTACTTGACTTGTTCTTTCTTGTCTCATTGATCCCACACTTAGTCATTTTCAGAGCTTTCACTGACTTTGCAACCAACTAACCTTTCTCCCTCCTGCAGTGATAAATCACAGTGAAGCATCCTCTACCTATTGAAATTGAACACTGCGCAGTCTTAGAGGACATTTTCCCTCAATTGTACATTGAGCAACATGGAATTCTAGACCATCACTCTAGCTGCTTAGCCTTATCAACTATGAAGTTCGTGATCCATCCTACCATGTATTGCACATTGTGCAATTGTAGCAGACAGTGGGCCATTCTGGTGTCACTTTCATTCCCACCTACATAATCCCCCCAAGCTTCCTCCTCAACTACTACACATTCTGCAGTCACAATGAACAACCTTGCCTCTTGTTTCCTTGTCTTGCCCAATTGCATAATCCCTTCATCTAGTGGGCCTCCTACTACACATTGCACATTTCTAGAGAATAATGGGTCACGTTTAGGTCACTGAAACTCTCAACTATGCAATATTTGGAGTCCTCCACTTAATCATTGTGCATTGTGCAGTTACAATGGCTAGTTTTGTCCCTCTAGTTGGCTGAAACCCCCCATTAAGCATACCTTGTCCTATATTTCCTCCTTCTACACACTGTGAAATTCCAGTGGATAGTGGGGTCATCCCTCAATCCCTCTGATTCTTAATTGCGAAATCTCTAGCTCCTCTTCCTTCACTGTGCATTGTGCATTCTCAGTAAACAAGCCCATCACCTTGTCTCTTGGACTTCCCTACTGCGTAGAACCATGACAAGCCTTCCCTAATTGTGCATTGCACACTTCCAAAGGATAGTGTGGTCATCCTTGGGTCCCTATAGCCCTCAACTACACAATTCTCAACCCTTGCTCTCAAAATCCTTATATGTTGCCTCATCACAGTCAACATCTTCCATGATCAAGCAAAGGTAGAATAGGTGGTTTCTGGACTGATGTTCTCTTTTCATGACTATACTTCATCTATAGGTAAGGTGATCCTCAAGGGAGGTCATCAAGAAGAGGCTGCAAGAAGGCACTTGTGAAAAACAAGCAAAAAGAGTAACCATCATGAAGGACAAGAAATAATATTGGACCAAGATAAAGACATGGTAACTGATGTTGACTTGGAAGGTTTTGACACTCATTTAGACCCTTTGGAGGGTGAATATAAATAACAAGAAAATAACCATCATAAATAAGTCAAAGTCATAAAAACAAGGAGAAGAGCTTGGCATTGATGAGATGAAGTCTTATGTCATTGTCACCAAGTCATGTCTTCTCAAAGTGTCATTACAAAGTCATATGTGTCAATGTATTTTGCCACATCACATGTGGAATGTAATTATGTAATTTCCAAAAATGAGAAATGTAAAAATGTGTGGAAGCCCATTTTTATGAAACCAACTCACAAAAAGATAGAAAAGAGAGATCAATGCCTTAGAAATATGCCTCTTCGAGGGGGCAACCTCCTTTGCATTACAAAAATGAAAAATTCTTGGATGATACAAATGATAGGACCTCCTTTCTATATATATGAGTTGGAGGGATCATAATATAATCAGAGCCGACATAACAATAATAATGTAAGGGCACAATAATAACAATAGTGGGCTTCTATGGGCCACAATAATAACAATATGGGGACTACATGAACACAACAATATAATAAGTGGGTTGTACTAATAACAATAAGGGGTTACACTAGTAGTATAGGGACCTAACATGCCCCTCTCCTTCAAAAAATGTTGTCCTCAACGCTTGAGTAGTTCTTGATGCTTCTGTATAAAATTCTTGTCCTCCCATGTGGAATCTTCAGTGGGTAAGTTCTTCCACTTCATGATATACTTTGAAATTGATCGATTTCGTAGCTGTTGGGATCTTGTTTTTGTGACTGCTCGAGGTTCCAATATGATTTTTCCTTCCTCGTCAAGTTCTGGCAATATTGTTTGAACTGGGATCTTCTGCAACTTTTGAATGAGTGGCCACACTTCTTTGTCCTTATTTCATTCATCCCTTGCTTCGTTTATCCAATTTGGCTGGATAATAGAAATAGCACAAAACAATGCTTCCACATCCTCATCCTTTCTTGAGAGTGCATCTGCAACAACATTTTTCTTCCATTTTTTGTAGATGATTTCAAAATCATAACCCAACATATTTGTGACCCATTTTTTCTATTCTTCTAAAGATAATCTTTGTTCTAAAAGGTATTTAAGACTATCATGATCCATTTTTACCTTGAAGTGTCTTCCCATTAGGTAAGTTCTCCATTTCTTAAGTGCATGTAGTATTGCCAACATTTCCTTCTCATAAATAGCTTGCTTGAGATGTAGTCGTAGAAATACTCAATCGCCTACATCAAAACTTCTTTCACTGCAATGTTGATTTGCCTATTGTTTCATTCAATTCTGCACCAAATTGGCCTTATCCTTTAAAAGTTGGAGAACTTGTGTTGATGATCGATGTGATCTTTCACTGCTTGAATCTTTTTCTTCTTGATATGTCCTTCTATCTTGAGAGTTTGAGGAGTGGTAATTTCTTCCAATGCATTACAAGATATGGTCGGATTCATTTCTTGATGCTCGATGTGATCTTTCACTTATTGAACATTTTTCTTCTTGATATGTCCTTTTATCTTGATAGTTTGAGCAGTGGTAATTCCGTCCAAAGCATTACAAGATATGGTCAAATTCATATCTTCTTTCTTGATGTGATCTTTCACTTCTTGAACCTTTTTCTTCTTGATATGCCCTTCTATCTTGAGAGTTTGAGAAGTGGTAATTATTGCCAATGCTTTACAAGATATGGTCAGATCCATTTCTTCTTTCTCTAGGGTTGGTTCCTGGTGTATATCCTCTTCTTTTGATGTTTCTTGATCCTTTTCTTTTTGCTCTTCGCAATCAATGTAAAATAATTTCTTCTCAGCACACTTATGACCTTTAATGTATTTGTTATCACAATTGTAACAAAGTCCTTTTTCTCTTTTTTCTTCCAATTGTGGTGGTGTCAACCTTGTAGGTTGTGGAAGGCTAGGAGAAACAACACTTCCATCTTTATAGTTGTGAGGGGTAGACTTCCTTGTTGCCATAATTTTGTTTTCCACTTTTCTTGCCAACTTGAATGCCTTCTCCAACAAATCAGGTTCCCAAAGACGAACCTCATGTTGAATGTTATCATTTAAAGTCCCTATGGAGACATCAATCTTCTACTTCTCTCGAATATCATTTTCCCTTATATTCAATTTTTGAAAGTCCTCAATGTGCTCTACCATTGAACACTTTTTTTTGAGATTTATCAATTGGCTAAAGAAGGTGTTTCTCTTTGTATCCTCATAATGTGCTATCATTTCCTCCGTGAAAATTGACCACATAACAAGTGGTTTACGAGAAAAAAGCCCTTTATACCATAAAAATTGATCCGGTTCTAAATATGAAGATGCAATACGTACCTTTTGTAATAGTTGCACCTCATGTAGATCAAAATATTGCTCCATCTGTAGTATCCAATTTACCAGATCCTTGCCATCAAACTTCCTCATATTGCCTTTTCTTGATTTTAGGAGCTCGATATTGAAACGACTATAACTTTGTAGTTGCGGAAATTTTAGTTCTGAAATCATGACCTACAGTATCCCTCTGCGTCCTCTTTCCAATGCCACTAGTCTGATCGAAATTGGATTCTCCAAGAAAGAGTTATGCACAATCTCCCAAGATGACCTGATTATATACCTTTTCAGAAGAGTGAACTTGTATGAAGTGCCACGTGTCATTGTTTTGACCTTTGGATATGAAAAATATACACATAAAACCACAGTCCTTCCTCTTTCTACAAATTCTTACGAAATTTCAATCTGATGCTCAGAGAGACAATTATGACGATTTTCCCCAGGTCACCTATTTGGGATGTAATTCGGGAGCCTGCAGAAACCCTAAATGTCTTGGACTGTATCTTTGAAAATATAGTGAAACAAGATCTAAAATTCAGGCTCGAGCTTCCCCACGATTTCTTCTCAAATGGGTTTTAATTTTAGAGTTTGAACCTTCGTAGAAAACAAATTATAGTGAAAATTCCATGATGACCTATTTGAGATGAAATTCTGGAGCTTGCAAAAACCCTAACTTCCTCAGATCATATCTCCGAAAATATAGTGAGACAAGATCTAAAATTCGGACCTGAGGTTCAAACGGTTTCTTCTCAAATGGGTTTTTGTTTTAGCTTCTCAAACTTCATATCGAAAATGTTATAACGAAAATTCCACGATGACATGTTTGGAGCAGCGAAACCCTAGAATCCAAAGCTCTTATACCAAATGTTATGAAACCAGCTCACAAAAAGATAGAAAAGATAGATCAATGCATTAGAAATAAGCCTCTTTGAGGGGGAAACCTCCTTTACATTACACAAATGAACAATTCTTGGATGATACAAATGACATGACCTCCTTTCTGTATATAGGAGTCTGAGGGGTCATAATATAATTAGAGCCGACATAACAATAATAATGTAAGGGCACAATAATAACAATAGTGGGCTTCTATGGGGCACAATAATAACAATATGGGGACTACATAAGCACAACAATATAATAAGTGGGTTGTACTAATAACAATAAGGGGTTACACTAGTAGTATAGGGACCTAACACCCAAGGGTCCCACATGGAAAGTGAAAAGTCACTAGAAAGTTCTAAAGTCATGTAGAAGCTCAAAGCTCATGTAGGAATTCAAAAAGTCGTAGTAGAATCTCAAGAGTCATGAGGGAGGTTAAGATTCATATGGGAGGTGTAGGGTCACCTCATTTGTTATAAATACACCCTCATAGCTCAAGAGATGGGACTTTGGACTTTACACCTTGGATTATCTAGCTTGGCATGGGAGAGAAGATATTTCTTTGGAGGAGTAAGTGACTTAATGTTCCAATATTGGGGCTAGTGTGGCGGCATTGTAATTGTATATCTTGGGACTTTCACTTAATATATGAAGCTCTCAAAGTCGACGCACTTTCATGCATCGGTCACGAATGATTGTGAGACTATTCTTTCATTGTTTGTGGTGTATGTTTATGTTAACACATACTAATGAAAATGAACTATTTCATTGGCTTTGGTACATATCTTATTGGATGTGCATTGTTACTTGCTTTTATGATCCTTGTTATCTTGCAAACTATTTTGCAAGTTAACTAATGATTCTTTCCATTCTCTTGTGTGTCTCTTTCAGGATAGTACTATTAATTTTCTTCTAGAGGTGCACTCTCTCTTTTTTCCTTCCGTGAAAGTACCTCATATACATTGTAATTGTATGTATCATAGTGTCAACTTGCTTGCTTGTTTCAAAGATTGTTTGCATAATCTCTTATGTTGATAATTGCAACCAAGGGAAATCCCTAAGAATTATGGAAACCTACCTTTTTCTCTGGTTGGGGCTCCTACTCCAAATCGTGTGAGGTCTAGTTGGGACTTTATACTGGGGAGACGCCCTTGGTTGAAGGATTTCCAACACCACCAACAATGGTTCTAGAAGGAGGGCCAGATGACAAGTTGAGCCCGTTGAGTCTGTTTTGAATCTCTTATCTTGAATGAGTCATTCCCAAATCATACTCCTAGGATGTTTTTCTAATAGATCCAATCTTAAAATTTCAATCCCTGTGGAACTTTTTTATAACTTGTCTCAATTAAGTTTTGATGGCGAGGGTGAAATATCCATAGCCAAACATACATCTCATTTTCTCAAGTTTTGTGAATCGAAATCAATTGTGAATATGTTGCTTGTATACTATTCATATCATACCATCTGCTTCTATTCATTCATTTGAACAACTTTTCAAGGAGCTTCATCAAACCTTTGACATGTATGATTACCAATATTTTTATAAAAGAATTATTCAACTTAGAATGAAGCCTGGTGAATCAATATAGGATTTTGTTAATAGATTTCTTCACCTATGTTATGAGTTTACTAAAGAAGAAATGGATTGGGATTTCTTCAAAGAAAATTTTCAACTCTTGGTTCATATCTCCTTGACACAATCTGAATCTGAATCTTTGGTTAATAGTGCTCTCCCAACTTTTATTAACCATGAGCCACCTCCAATCCCAAAGGAGGAACCTATTGTTCCTTTTGTCCCTTGTCCTCCTCTCTTTTCATTGCCTAACAAGGTTGTCTCTAGTGTTATTGTTGAAGTTGAGAAGTTCGAAAATCAAATTGCTAATCCATTCATCGCATCCTCATTTTATGTCTTCGCACGAGAAAACCTTTAATGTTTTAATAAATCCATGGAACCTAAGGTGAATATTGATCCCTTGATTCCTCAAGATCACCTAAGTTTTGAATATGATACCCTAGAAAGTAGTATTTCTTCAAGGGATACGTGTAATCCTCTATCATCTACATCTCATGACCCTTTGTACCTTGATTCGCTTGATTAATTTGCTCCAACAGATAGTCCTTCAAATACTCTTAATTCTCAATTTGTTGGTCCAAGTTTTGATTTGGTAAAGGGTGGTCACATTCCACAAATAGAGAGATAGGAATTTAAATATGATTTTAATCCCTCTTCTCTCTTTCAAAATCCTTTATGTCAAGATGTTGTTCCTTCATTCTTGGATGACCTTGAATCTTGTGATCTCGACAATCAGTCAAATGAAATAAAAGCTCTTAATTAGGATAAAACCTTGGGAAACCGTCATTATGATATAAATAAATCCATTGATATACATGGTGATGATTTCATTGGTACATCGGCCAATCTTTTGATTTCTCAAGAAAATCTTCTCATGGGAACTTCTTCCTGAGCTGACTATCCCTTGTGCTTTACTGCTTGTAATGAAGTAACTCATGATGAAAATATGCCATGCTTTTCGAATTCACAATCTGATGAGAAGGATTTTGATTTGACACAAGGTGGTAACGTTGCACATGATGAAGAAGAAAGCAATCAAATTATTGAGCATCCATTTCATTCCTTACAGTCCCCAGTCATGCATGGGGATAATTATTTAGTTCAGGTTATTCATGAAATTTCTTTGATTTGTACATTCTCACATGCAGTTAGAAGAATATTATGACTTGAGTAATCTGTATGACGTAGAAAAATTTGATCAAACTTGTGATGTATATGGATTCCATCTCAATAATAGTGATCTTGTTGCAATAACTAGTAGTGGTTGTCCACATACAATTCATGATCTCACTTAGGTTTCAAATGTAATTATTCAACATCTGAAAGTTCCAGGATTTGTTAGAGAGTCAAGGCACTTTAAATTTCGTTGATGGTTATGTCAGGTTCTCGTGATCCTAATGAGATCCTCGAACAATTTCAAATCTAGATTATCTTGAAATTTTTTTCTTCATATCGTTTTATTGGATGCAAACTCATTATTGATAGATTTTGGGTTTTTTTTGAGAAAATTTTCCTTATTTTAAAGATTGGGGATCAGATCAGATAAAATATCTTGTTTTAATTAACTCATCTTCATGTAAACCTCTTGCATCAAACTCGAGATTGGAATGTACATCTTTCGCAGATGCACAAAGCTATAAAGCCTACCATTCTAATTATGATCAGAAAGATTATCATCAGTTGAAAGCTTCATATCTATCAAATAATTATGTGAAAGATCAACTACTAGTCTTTCTTGTGAATATTGTGATGTTAATCATTTTCGTTCTAGCACAAGCTATCCTCTTAAGTGTTGGTGAATGCTTGAGTTATTTGGTGAATCAAATTCCTCATCTTGACAGATTAATTTCCCAAGTTGATACGAAGGTTGAATCTAATTCAACACATGTTGATCCGTTGTATCTTAATTGGTTTCCCATATTTGCTATACTAGCATTCATTTTTAATTCTTCCAATCAGATGCAAGGAAGTGGTTTTTTGTATTCAACAAGCGAGGAAGATGATTCTATTATTCAAAGAATTTGTGAAACTACTCAAATTGATCTATCTGTATGTTCAAATAATGAATAATCTTATGCCTTAACCAACCCATCTGATGAGAACACTGGCCTTAACACCTATTTTTCGATTAATCATTTTCCCATTTTAGTATTTGATGATAATTGTTTTACATTTATTTATCTCATCAAGGCCATCAATTCTTTTGACCCTTCATTTCACTATTTGGATCCTTGTCAAGCAGTTGAGGCACTTCTACCTTGGTTGATGATTATGACAGGTCCTCACAATATTGACAAGGATTTTGAACAAGATCAGATCAAATTCCCCTCACAAGATTCTCTTTATGATTCCAATGCACTAATTGAAAGCTCATTCTCTCAAGAATTTCAGGGTTTTCAAAAGGATTGTTTTGGATTTCATGATCAAATCTATGATTGGCTATAATGATCTTACTTAGCAAGATTTGTTGTCAATAATAAGTTTTGATCTTTCTTAATGTTTGATAAGGTTGGAAACACAAAGAAAGGTACATTCACGAGAAGCTTTCAAGGTTTGTATGACTTTTGTTCAGATAAAAAAAGGTAAGATTGTAGACTGGTTCAATTTAATTGTTATGGCACATCTTTATGTCATTAGGAAAGACCTTCTATTTTTTGTGCAAGGTATTCAAGTTGTTATCTTTACTTTTGCACATTGCTTTATATTTTTTTTATATTTGTGTTTGCAGATCAGGAACAAACTTCAGTGCTTACATTGGAAATTCAATTTCAGTTAGCCCTGACCTTCTAGCCAGTTAGGTTAGGAGTAGGTCTGGTTGCATTTTAATTTTCTTCTGCATTGCATTAACCATGCACTTTTCCCTGCATCTATTTTTGCATTTGCTTTGTTCTCTTGCTTCCCATGTTGCATGTTGATTTAATTTTAGTATTACATTTGTTATGTTCTCTTGCTTTGTTTTCCTTATTGTGTCATGTCTTTTCTTTTTCATTTTTTTTAATAAGATTGTGCATGAAAAATGATTTTTTCTTGCTGAAGAGAATAATGTGGCAAATTTTTGAAAAGGAAATCGTGATGATGAGAAAATCTTGGTTACTATATTATCCTATTATTTGTTTTTCTTTACATATTTTTAAAGTCAATGATGTCTAGACAAAAATATGATTCGTTTCGGACGAAAAGCCTTTGGTTAAACTACAAAACCCATATATTTATTGGGATCTTCTTTCTAGACTCATCTTTGTATTGAATTATGTTTCTACCTATCAACTCAAATGAGTAGAGAAAGGGAAAAAAGAAAACTTAAGAAAAACATATAAATTCCAGTTATCATTATATCCCTCAAACAAGGAACAACCTCTCTTGCATGTAAAATAAGTCGGGATGCCTCTTCCACCCTCATGAAAATAAAAAATCCAATAAATTCTAAAGCGATCTTTTGAAAATAAAATAAAGGGGGAATAAGAGAAAGGCTTCCCACGTAGAGAGGTGAAGCAAGCAACTTCGTTGGGGTACTGAACAAACCTGCTGGCAGTGAATCAATGCTTGTGATTCCTTGAGGTGACTCCATCGGGTACTGAACAGTCCTGCTGGCAGCGAATCAATACTTGTGATTTCTTGAAGTCACTTCGTCGAGGTACTGAACATGATCACTAGAAACATAACAACACCGAGGAATGTGCTTAAATTATGAACATCAAAAGATCAATATACTTATTATCCTCTTCCCTAATTGAAACAATTGAAGTATGACTAGTCTTGTAAATTTGTTTTAAGCTGAGAATGGAAAAGGAGAGACTATATCTTTAACCAGGATAAGTGGCAAAGCTAGAGTAATCTACATGGTGAATGAATACTTGCTAAAAGACTAAGACTTTGTGCTCAAAGAGATACCTAAATAGAGAACTTGTAGTTCTTCTAGTGTGTTTCCAAGTGTTGTTGTTGTGAAAAACACCCTCCAAAATTTTGCCTACAATTGAATTTTGGAGCCTCCTTGTGATCTTATGCTCTGTTCTTTCAAGTTTACCATTGTCACTTCATGATCGTTTGATGTTTTTCTAACTGATAAAGTCATCTTCTAAGAATATAAGTGTTGAAGCCACTTTCTTACACATGCTTAGCCTTTTGATGAATTCTCAAGAGCACCCTATTCTTGCAAGCTCAATAGTCAATGTTTACTCTTGAAGAAAGGCATTGCACAATCCTTGAGAGTAGTGCTTGCACAGACTCTGGAAATAGTGTCTGTGTAGTCCCTAGATACAGTGACTATGTAGTGCTTAGTGACAGTGATTGTGTTGTCCATAAGGATAGTGCACTGTGCAATCCATGCCGACAGTCAATGTGCAACATCATCGGACAATCTCTCTCATTCTTAGTTTCAATTGTATAATCATTCGAGTGAATTTTCTCAACTGTCACTTTTGCACACCTTCGCTTTCACAAGTGTCATTTTCACTTTCGCGACTGTCACTTTTTCTTTCTTTCACTTTAACAAGTGTCACCTTTTCTTTTTCTTTGTTATGGCATGTGTTGTTTTCACTTTCTTTAGCTTTTGCAAGTGTCATTTTCACTTTTTCTCATGGTCGTAAGTGTCTCTTTTGGTTTTTTTCACTCCTGCATGTGCTGCACTTTAGCACAAAACTAGAGAAGGCTCTTGCACACTATTCTACATTATTTGATCATATATATCATAAGAATACACATTAGACAGTCTCCCACAACTTAGCACACTTTCTAGTTGCATTCGACACTTGTGTCATAACTTGTATTCTAAGTGTTGCAAAGCTACGTTTCAACTGTCACACTTAGAAGTAAGTGTCACTTTGTTGTTATTTCAAGGTATGCATGTTGATTTTTGGCACTGTGCACTCTTCAACTTGTGTTGATGTTATCTGAGTGTGAGATCACTATTTCAGGACTTGTTTGCATGTCTTGTTCTTTCTTGTCTCACTGATCCCAAACTTAGTCATTTTCAGAGCTTTCACTGTCTTTGCAACCTGCTAACCTTTCTCCCTCCTAGAACCATGCACTGTGTATTCATAAGTCATAGTGAAGCATCCTCTACATCTTGGAATTGTGCACTGTGCAGTCCTAGAGGATAGTGTCCCTCAATTGTACATTGAGCAACCTTAAAGTCTATACCATCACTCTAGATGCCTAGACCTGTCAACTACACAGTTCATGATCCCTCCTGCTTTGTATTGTGCATTGCATAGTTGCAGTGGATAGTGGGTTATCCCTTTTTCACTGTAATGCCCAACTACACAATCCCCCAAGCTTCCTCCTCAACTACTGCACATTGTGCAGTTACATTGGCTAGTTTTGTCCCTCTTACTAAATAAAACCCCCCATTGCGCAACACCTTGACCTATCTTTCCTCCTTCTATATATTACGTAGTTCTAATGGACAATGGGGTCATCCCCCAATCCCTATGATGCTCAAGTGCACAATATTTTCCTCTTCTTCCTTGAGCATCGCGCACTGTGCATTCTCAGTCAACAAGCCGATCACCTTGTCTCTTGGATTTCCCTACTGTGCAGAACCTGGAAAAGCCTTCCCTAATTCCACGTTGAATATTTACAAAGGACAATGTGGTCATCCATGTGTCCCTATAGCCCTCAAATATGTAATTATCAGTCTCTTGCTCTCAAAACCCTTATTTGTTGCCTCATCACAATAAACATCTTCCAATGAGAAATAAAAGGTAGAATAGGTGGTTTTTAGAATGGTGTTGGATTTTCATGAGTGGAATTCATCTGCAGGTAAGGTGATCCTCAAGGGAGGTCATCAAGGAGAGGTTTCAAGAAGGCACTTGTGAAGAAGAAGCAAAAGGAGGAACCACCATGAAGGACAAGAAATAATCTTGGACCAAGGCAAATACATGGAAACTCATGTTGTCTTGGAAGGTTTCAACACTCATCTAGATCCTTTGGATAATGAAGATAAAGAATAAGCAAAATTACATCATAAATAAGTCTATGTCATAACAACAAGGACAAGAGCTTGGCATTGATGAAATGAAGTCTTATCTCAACGTTACCAAGTCATGGCTTCTCAAAGTGTCATTAAAAAGTCATATGTGTCAATGTATTTTTCCACATCACATGTGGAATGTAATTATGTAATTTCCAAAATTGAGAAATATAAAAATGTGTGGAATCCCAACAGTCCCACATGGAATGTGAAAAGTCACTAGAAAGTTATAAAGTCGTGTAGAAGCTCAAAGGTCATGTAGGAATTCGAAAAGTCATAGTAGAAGATCAAGAGTAGTATGTGAGGTGGAAGGTAACCTCATTTGTTATAAATAAACCCTCATAGCTTAAGAGAGGGGACTTTGGACTTTTCACCTTGACTTCTCTAGCTTGGAATAAGAGAGAAGATATTTCTTTGGAGGAGAAAGTGGTGACTTAATGTTCCACTATTGGGGCTAGTGTGGCAACATTGTAATTGTATAGATTAGGACTTTCACTTAATATATGAAGCTCTTAAAGCCAATGCACTTTCATGCATTTGTCTTGAATTATTATGAGACTATTCTTTCATTGTTTGCAGTGTATGTTTATGTTAACAAATACTAATGAAAATGAATTATTTCATTACCTTTGGTATGTATCTTATTGGATGCGCGTTGTTACTTGATTTTATGATCATTGTTATCTTGTGAACTACTTTGCAGGTTAACTAATGATTCTTTCCATGCTCTTGTGTTAAAAATGCAGCAAGAAGATCTAGTTTTGACTTTGCCTTGGTCAAACTAGATTAAAATTTGAATTTTCTATTTCAACGGAATACTTGGAGGTAGTTAACTGAGGTGACATGGCTCTTGTCACTTAGTTAACTCAGTAAATTCAAGTTGGGGAAGCTTGAGTTCAGCTCTACATGATTGATTTCTAATTTATAGCAATATATTTAAGTTAATATGAGTTATTGTCAGTTTAACTAGTTCTAACTGTTAGAAGAACTAGTGGAGGTCAAGTTGTGGAAGTGGAACTTTGGCCACACTCAGTGATCAACCAGATAACTAATCAATCAACCCAAAGTAATTGTTTCATCCAGAGAATTCGAGTTACCCAATTGAGATGGATATTCCAAGGCAATGTATTATCAGTTGTAGCATATTCCCATGTGTACAGGTGGTGCATGTAGTCAGAGATTGACCTAAGGCTATTACGCAATTCCTTGATGTGAAATTCCTAAAAATTAGGGGCAATTTCCCAAGGGAACAATGCAAGGAAATAGGACCTTGGGAAGGCTCAAAATTGGATAAGTGTTGGGCCAAGTTCAACCAATTAGGAAGGGGGATAAATTATACACTTGTAGGGTGTGCTAGGGCTTGAGCAATCATTGTATTTCTTCTCTATTCCATGATTAATGCAATACAGATAGTAAGGGGTTTTGAGCAGTTGCTTTCCCCTACATAAATCTATGTGCATGTGTGATGCTTCCTTTTGCATGCCTATGATTCTTGTTTTAGATGGTGAATTAACTTCCACAAATTAGTAGAGTAGCTTCAAGTCTTGTGATTTAGCAAAATTTCATGAGAAGTATTGAATATACACATTAATTTCTACATGGTATCGGAGCTAGAATCACTGTAGAGCAAAGATTTCAAATTCGTCATTACAGGAGGTTTGAGGTTGCAGATCAGGTTACTGGTTTTCTTCAGGATTCAGAAGATGGATTTCAATGGACTAAGGATTGAGTATGCCCTTTAGGGAAGCTCGAATTATGTTGCATGGAAGGACTGCATGGAGGAAATACTAGAGGATAATGTGTTGAAGGGATTCATTGATAATGATATTTCGAAACCAACAACAGCTAATGCTCAGGATCTAGAATATTGGAAAAAGTGTGTTGCCAAGGTGAGGAGGATCATATTGGAGGCAATAGGAGGTCATATTGTCTCCAATATCCACGGTAAATAGATTATGTATGCAATGTGGCAAGCGCTAAAAAATATGTTCCAGAATAGTAGTGACCACAGGAAATTGACACTCAAGGACAAGCTTCGAAATATCAAGATGCAGAGGAACAAGACCATTCCACAGTACTTGAGCAGGTTCACACAATGTCGTGATGAACTTGGTCAATTTGGTTTTACTGTAGAAGAGGATGATTTGGTGAGCCTAGTGTATTTTTAACCCTTTACAGAAATTACCTGCAAACAAATTCTTAAAAAACAAAAAATATAAAATGGTGAGAAACACAAAACAAATACATAGAGATTTTCCCCTAGATACCAAAACCGTGACTACTAGATTGATTTTTCATTATGTTCCTTTCAATGTTACAATACATATATTTACATGTCTAAGCATTCATAAACCCCAATCCATTAACCCTAGATTAGAACATAATCGTAGTTCCCTTGACTGGATCTACAAAATACCTCGGGCATAAAACCATCCTGCCAAAAACCATGTGCAAAACCCATCCAAAAAACCATAGGTAGGTCCGCACCTACCCATGTGCGTGTGACTAGTCATGAAAAAATATAACACACAACCAACACATAGCCCTTATAGGCCTTTCCAAGAGTTGGCACAACTACCAATATTCGGTGAACTGGAGGGAGAAGCTACCAAATTGGGAACGCGTGTGGTCTAATTTGGTATAAGAGGAGATAAAGTGGAACACCAGAGATGGGACCTCATTCAAGGGTGAGGATGAGGAGAATTGTACCTTGGTTGGAAAGGCAAAGAAAGGGAAAGGGAAGAAATATCAATGCAAAGAAAATCCGAGTCAAGGGGGCAAGAAGAAATACTTGTGCAGAATCAAGTGCTTTCACTATCATGAATTCGTGCACTATGCAATGAAATGTCCACACAAGAAGGAAATCAAGAAGATCGGAGGAGGAACAATGGGTGAAGCCTCGACTTCACAGTTCGAACTTGGTTTTACCCTCATTGCATGCATGGAAATCACAATGATGGGTAGTGTGTGGTATCTAGATAACGGTGCCTTGTTCCACATGATGAGGAACAAATATTTTTTCAGTGGCTTGGAGGAGAAGGATCTCTAGATGCACATCGAGATGGGAGATGATGGAAGGTATAGATCAACCGGTATTGGCACAGTTACTTTTCAGAGGGAGTCTGGCTCCCCTCTCAGGCTCAAGGATGTGATGTTTGTATCGGGTTTGAAGAAGAATCTAGTTTTCGTAGCTGTGTTGGAAGACCGTGGCTACAATGTGATATTCAACTAAGGAAAGGATTTCCGAAGGCACATCGACATGGGACAAGTGAAGAAGATCAGGGTTCGAGTGAAGAACCTCTACAAATTAGATGTGCAAGGTTGTGAAACATTGAGCACAAAAGCAGAGAAGGTACAAAGTTGAGATGTCAGCAAATTATGGTATAGAAGACTTGGCCATTTGCATCATGGCGCTTTGAAGATCATGAAATATATTTCTACAAACCTCCCCAAAGTAGCACTAGAGCATTAGGATACATGCAAAGGGTGTATGTTGGGGAAGTACACAAAATTCACTTTCAATGATCTGGACAACAAGGTGCATGCAGTCCTTGAAAGGATCCATTCTGATGTCTGGGACCTTTCTTGAAAGGCTCCACTACCAAGCACATGTATTATGTTATATTTGTAGATGATTACTCATAGAAATGTTGGATTTACTTCATGCAGAAGAAAGACCAAACATTCTCCAAATTTGTTGAATATAAAGCACTTGTTGAGAAAGAAACTGGCAAGAAAGTGAAGGATTTTTGGAGCAATAACAAAGGTGAGTACATGTCGAATGAGTTTAAAAATTTCTGTGCAAAGGAAGGCATTCGACGGGAGTTGACAACACCCTTTAACCTACAACAAAATGGGCTGGCTAAGAGGAAGAATATAAGTACTGTGGAAGCAACAAGGGCGATGTTACATGACCAAGGCCTACCACTACACTTATGGGCTGAAGCATTCAACACAATGATCTATTTGTAGAACAAGAGTCCTCATAGGATTCTTGGCATGAGTACACCAGAGGAAGCTTTTTCAGAGAAGAAAATAGATGTTCCATACTTCATGATCTTTGGATCATCAATTTATTATCATGTTTCAAAGGAAGAAAGGAAAAGGCTAGAGCCAACAATAGAGTTGGGCATAATTTTGGGATACACAAAAACACCTCACAACTATCGTGTGTACTTTCCATCCCTCATAATGAAAATGGTCAGAAGGGATGTGAAATTTGATGAGGAGAAGGCAATGAGGTGTTCTCTTGAGAGGGAGCTTCAGTTGTATCTTGATGATGAACTTTTGGATCCAAAGGAAGGACCTTAGGAAGTTGTGGAGTAGCCACAAGTAGAGGAGTAGAGAGTGGAGGCATCCACTCAAGCAAAGATATCTATTGAAGAGAGGAAGCAGACCAGGGAAGCTAACAGATTATTGCAGGATGATAGAGAGAATGTGGGAGTACCCACATCACAACACAGGTAGAGGAGGTCACCATATCATTACATTGGTTACATGGCTATGACGAGTGAGCTTGTAGAGACTGAGCCATACTCATTTGACGAAGTTGTAGAGCAACCCATATGGGTTGATCCTATGGTAGAGGAATATGATTCCATTGTTAGAAACAGTGTTTGAGAAGTGGTCCCAAGACCAACAGATAAATCAATGGTTGGTTTGAGATGGATTTTCAAGGCTTCACAGATGTAGATTGGACGGGGAGTCCATCAGACAGGAAGAGCACATCAGGAGGAATTTTTACTGTTGGTTCAACAAAAGTTTCTTGCTAGAGTAGGAAGATCTGTGGTACTCATCTAAGAAAAAGTAGAGTACATGGCTGCAAGTCAAGCAACATGTGAGGCAATCTGGATGAGAAAGATTCTTGTTGGGTTATTTGGTCAGATGATGGATCCTACTATGATTTAATGTGATAATTAGAGTTGTATCAAACTCTCTGAGAATCTTGTATTTCACGATCAATCCAAGCATATTGATATCCAGTATCACCATCTACGGGATTGTGTGCAGAGGCGGATTATGTTGTTGCAATACATTCTGACAAAGGAACAAGATGCAAATATTTTGACAAAGGCTTTGTCAAGAGGAAAATTTGAGTTCCACAGGTGTAGGATAGGGGTGGTTGATAATCCCTTTCTTGCTGAGAGGGAGTGTTGAAAATGCAGCAAGAAAATCTAGTTTTGACTTTGCCTTGGTCAAACTAGATTAAAATTCGAATTTCTATTTCAGTAGAATACTTGGAGGTAGTTAAGTGAGTTGACATGGCTCTTGTAACTTTGTTAACTCAGTAAATTTGATTTGGGGAAGCTTGAGTTTAGTTCTACATGATTGATTGCTAATTTGTAGAAATCTATTTCAGTTAATTTGAGTTATTATCAGTTTAACTAGTTCTAACTGTCAGAAGAACTAGTGGAGGTCAAGTTGTGGAAGTGGAACTTCAACCACACTCAATGATCAACCAGTTCACTGATAAATCAACCCAAAATAATTGTTGCATGTAGAGAATTCGAGTTACCTAGTTGAGATGGAAATTCCAAGGCAGTGTACTATATGTTGTAGCATATTCCCACGTGTACAAGTGGTGCATGTAGTCAAAGATTGACCTAAGGCTATTGCACAATTCCTTGGTGTGAAATTCCAAAAAAATAAGGGGAATTTCCCAAGGGAACATCGTAAGGAAATAGGAGATTGGGAAGGCTTGAAATTGACTAGGTGTTGGGCCAAGTTCAGCCAGTTAGGCAGGGGGATAAATTATACACTTGCAGGGTGTGCTCAGGCTTGAGAAAACATTATATTTATTCTATATTCTTTGATTAATGCAATACATATAATAAGGGGTTTTTAGCAGTTGATTTCCCCTAGATAAATCTCTGTGTATGTGTGATGTTTCATTTTTCATGTTTATGATTCTTAATTTAGACGGTGAATTAACTTGCACAGATCAGTAGAATAGCTTCAAGTCTTGTGATTTAGCAAATTTCATGAGCAGTATTGAATCTAGACATTAGTTTCTACATCTTGTGTGTCTCTTTTAGGATAATACTATTACTTTTCTTCTATAGGTGCACTCTCTTTTTTTTCCTTCCGTGAAAATACCTCAAATACATTGCAATTGTATGCCTTACAGTGTCAACTTGCTTGTTTCAAAGATTATTTGCATAGTCTCTTACATTAATAATTGTAGCCAAGGAAAATCCCTATGGCAACTGACCTTTTTCTCTGGTTGGGGCTCCTACTCCAATGGTGTGAGGTCTAGTTGGGAATTCATATAGGGGAGATCCCCTTGGTTGATGAATTTCCAACGCCATCAACAAATACCTAATACAAAACCTCACATGGTTGTTACAATGATTTAACTCATGACTTTGGGATTACAATGGAAGTACTAAATGTTACAAAAGTTTGTATGTACCCTTTCTAAAATGTGAGGTAGCACAACCAACCAAATTAAGGAAAACTCCAGGAAGAGGCAATTAAGGAAATCACACTTCCCAACACCTACAACTCTCACTTGTAGCCTTGGTTTCTCATTTGAAGGTCCATTTGACTTTCATTGATGAACTATGAACAACTGGAATTATTCCCTTCATAATGTGTAGCCATGAGAGGCAAGAAGTCTAATTAGTTAATCATGTTATCTAATGTTTTGACTCCTAAAAATCAATTCAATAGTTATTCCACAAGTTGTTCATTATGAGGATGCACAACATGTTATTGAGGTTGCCTTGACTCTAGTAGTGTGATCAACA
Source organism: Pinus tabuliformis (assembly GCA_031772625.1). Classification (NCBI taxonomy): domain Eukaryota; kingdom Viridiplantae; phylum Streptophyta; class Pinopsida; order Pinales; family Pinaceae; genus Pinus; species Pinus tabuliformis. The sequence continues at coordinate 79,755,893 of CM062807.1, forward strand.
AATCCAAGTATTCATTTGATACAATTGATGTGTTTGACTGCAACATGGGGTGAATGGAAAGCATGTCATTGTTCTTCGATATTATGATCCAAAAATACTTCAATTAAAAACTATTTTCATATAATTAGGCTTTTATATATTATTAGTGTAGATCCAAAAAAGCATTCGGGACTTAGTATTAAAATTAGAAAATTTGTTAGTGTTGCATTTAATGTAAATGGACACTTGCCATTTGTGATAAGTTGTCCATAACTAATTTATTTTAGGAAATAAGCTTATTTAAGGTTTATTTTTCTCCTCATGCAAGAGTATTGATTGATTATTGTAAGCTCTTCCATCTTTATGTAAATTTATTTTCCTTTGGTTAATAAATTTTTTGTGTCTATGGACAATTTTGTTATTATTGTGGTATCAAAGCTATAGTGACACAATTGGTGTAAAGAGGAGATTCCAACATTGTAATCTCTTGGAAAACTCCATCGAATTGATCAATAATTGAATGGTATGTAAATTTTCCAACTTTATTAAGGAAAAGAAAATTGAAATTTCTTCTTCGAATTATTATTTTTAATGGATTTCTGGATCTATAGTTAGATTGAAGTTTAATTTTTGCAAATTTAATTTTTTGTGTCATTTTGGAAAATTCCTAATTTTGGAAAAAACTCCTTGTTTAGAATTAACTGTTAATGGTCAAGTATAAATCTAGATCAACATATTGGAAACGACCATGGGACCGATTTGCGTGGGATCTGCCTTTCCTCTTCAAATTACATGCTCTAGACTTCACAATTTTTGCAGACTTTTGTGCTAGGGATTTTGAATTAGATTTCTTTGCAATACCTTTTAGTGGAGCCATTTCCACTTGCTTCTAACCTCCAATGTTGTGTGCCTCAAGTTTGGAACTAGGTCTACCTACTATAAAAAATAGAAACCCTTTCCTCTTTTCTGCACTCAAAACCCTCTTCTTTTCAACTTTATTTTTGATAAGGCTAGCTTTTAACACACTTGTACACATATTTGATTCATTTCCTTCAACATAAAGCCTGATATGGAGTAAAGATATAGAAATTGTTGTAGCTCCAAGAGACAGCCTCAGATTGCTTACATGACCAGTGCCTGGGCACATCTAAATTTGGAGTGTCTCAAATGATTCTCAGTAAAGGGAGACCTCACTTATATTCTATATGTATATATAATGGGTTGGTTCATTCACCTAAAGGAGTAAGACATGAATTTCTGGTACTTCTTCACATATACAAATCTCATAAATATTCATAAAACAGTAGAGACCGAGTAGCTCAAGGACTTACAATTTAATGAGCTTTTGTAGAGAAATGATAGAGGATAAGGACAGGGAGCAACTCATCATATGGAGCTTATAACATCAAGAATTCTATGCTTAACACATAGAGCTTGCAACTTTAAGAATTCCTACACTTATTTGAGTTACAGGTAGATATAATGGACAACAAACAGACGGGATGTTATGATTCATGGAGTGCAACTATTAAGATATAATTTCAATGACCCATATAGTCACATGCATTAACAATTTCGATACAAATGAATATGTGATGAAGTTACATGCACATGCATTAACATATCAATACAAATGAATCTGTGAGGAAGTTTGAAATATTTCTAACAGCGATGACTGCATGAATTTAGAGAAGAAACATGAACATAAATGGGTTTTAACAGTGAGACAACATACTGTAATACTTGAAGGGGGAATGACCACCATTTCCTTGATATTATGAAAGATCTGTATTACAAAGCCATACAGTCTAAAAATTACATGTAGCATTTTCTTTAGAATTCATGAACCTTTGTTAAGTGTTGCTTCCCCCCTATTTATCTGGAGAGGGCAGCATGGACATTCATTACAAAAAAAATATCTTTGGCTGAGTCTCAGCTGTTAGGTTGACTAGATGTCTCGGCTAGGGATGGCTCTATGGCCCAAAAACATTACAGAAATAATTGCCTCATTGAAGGGAGGCACATTACAGGACAATAATTCAGTCAAAATCAAATGAACATGATAATAAGATATCTCCACGCCCATCGCTGTGATCACCGCTACTTTAGGTTGGATTGTGCTCGTGGTCTGGCCTCCTATGTTACTCAACTAACTCCTGTCGCTTCATCCTCTACTGCTTGAACTATTCGTCTTTCAAAGCTGGGAGTGGGCGCCATAATTTTAATGCAGCAATACTGAAATAGGAGAGCCTTGGGCGGTACTTTGTCTCTCTCTATTATGGGACACCATGCCTGAGAATTAAATCCTCGCAAGCTACCTAGTCTCTTTCCACTCCTGTCAGCGTTGACCATGATTTCGTGTCACAATGGGCTTTTCTGAATCATCCCATACCAGTTTTGAATGCACCACCTATTTCCCTTAAAGCCACAACTGTCAACCCATCATGCCTTTAAAGCCCTGTCCTGCACTATCGACACCCTGATATACCTGGTGATGCTCTCTTGGTGGCAATATGGAGGAATTTCCCATGCTACCCTTTTGCTATAAAAAACGTTGTGAAATAGATGAGTCCCGATCCCCCTTAGCCCCTTTCACTTTAGCTCATTTTTGTAACTTTCTTCATATGACCGGGGCAGAAACCAGTGGCTTATCTCAAGGGTGCTAGATCCTTTTAAGGCCTTTGCGGGGGCCTTTTTCATTTAATCCGTGAAATCCCGCACTTCGATGCTTCCGAGGGTTGCCACTGATATTTCTCCTTGAACCTTGCAATCATCGATCTGCGAGGTTGGGCCCACCGGAAGTATCGCAATCGCACTGCGGGAGGGGAAGGCCCTTTACCTTTCTTTATAGTGTTGGCCCACTTGTTCGGACGCGAAAAATTTATAGGCCAGATCACATAACATATCGCATCTGGGAGGATCCCCCCGCTTATCGCAATCGCAAGCTTGAAGGGACCATGGTGGAGGAGGGACTCGACTTGTGCGATTGCCGATCTACGATTGCGATGGGTGACATCATACTGCCACGTGTCACCTTGTGAGTGGTGACATGTGTCACCCATAAATACCCCCAAAGGACCCCTGCAAATGTCGAATCTACATGACACATGTCCTTAGTACCACCACGTCATTTTCCATACTGTCACGTCATTGTGATGTCAGCTGCCATGTCATACATACGAGCCAATGGTATTGTGCCACGTGCCCTATCTTAGAGGAGAGAGAAAGGAGCCGCCTATCCTTGGTTTTTCATGGATTTCCTTTGTTAAATGATTTTGGCCTTCCCCGATGATTTATCGCTATTATTGCAAAATCAAAATATTTCAAGGTTTTCAGAGTGGTACCCCCCACTGATATGCCGATTACGATGCCCTATGCCCACCGAGCGCTGATAAGCTTAGAGCATGGATCCACCGACTGCCAATAGACCGGACGCGCCAATATGCAATATCACGATCGATTGATTGCAGAGTTCACCGCGCTCCCTGTTTTACTTCGAAAGAACCCACCAATTTGCGATTGCGATGAGCTCTTGGACCTCTGATTGTCGATAAGCTTGGTCCCTCTGATATGTGATATTGACGCTCTACGCCGTGACCTGTCGATATGCCCGATAAGCTGATGGACCGGACCCATCGATATGCGATTTGTGATATCGACGATCGATCGATCGATCGCAAATTTAAATGTCTTCCTCTTTGGTGCTGCTTCAGTAAGCCCCGATTTGCAATTTGCGATGATCCCAACCCTTAGCCATTTCTCCTTTGTTCTGTGGCCTTGAAAGGTGTATCTTTAATCTGCTCTAACTTATGATCCAAGAGTCCATTTTCAGACTTCTATAGACTGTTGGAAAGCTTGTCCAAAGCACTATGCAATGGAGAGGGTCCGATTTGGCCTTGCATGCTTTTGTGACCTGGAAGATGGCTTCAAAATTCACTTCTCTTTGGCAACTTTTATCAACTGAAAACTCATAATGATTTGAGTGAGAACATTGGCTCCAACTGGGGACAGTGCCTTGCTGGAAAGGTGCTGAGAACCTGTAGATCAGTAGCCTTCCTTCCATTGGGCATGGATTCATTTTTAAGCAAACTATAATTCTGTGCAAATGGACTTTTAAACATAAATTGAAAATTACATGTAATAATTACGATACACACACTGGTATATGCAATGGGTGTAAGACATGTACTTCTAGTTTTGGAAATAGAGTTTTAGGAACTGACCATTTACTGACAGTTCCAGAGATTCACCGTCTAGATTCTCAAGCATGTATGTGTTATTTCCTCTTTCTTCTACAATCTTGAAAGGCTCGAACCATAGTGGGACGAATTTTCCATGTTTGCCTTTGTCTTCCCCTCGAACATCCCAGCAAAGAACTAAATCTCTTGATTGAAGCAGTCGATCCTTAGCCTTCTTGTCAAAACAGGGATTTCATCTTTTCTTGGTAATTTGACAATTTGGCCCCCACCTGTTCTCTATTCTCATGAAGCTCAACCAACTGATTTATCCTTTGTGTTAAAGCACTTGGCTCTTCCTCTACTTCTTATAGTAATCTTGCCATCGACATTGTTAATTGGATCGGGAAGACTACAACCTTACCATACACTAGCTCAAAAGGTGATTTCCCTACGGACCTTTTAGGAGTTACTCGGTTGGCCCATAAGGAAAACTTCAGTTGGGAGTCCCAGTTCCTCTGATTTTCGACGATGGTCTTCTTCAGCACCCTCACCACAGTTTTGTTTGAGGACCTAGCCAAGCCATTACCTTGAGGGTAGTATGTAGTAGAGCGCCCAATGATGATATTGAGTTTATGGGAGAAGTTGGTGAACTTGGAATATTTGAATACCTGAGCATTATCAGTGATAATTTTGAAAGGACAACCAAAGCAAGATAATATGTTCTCCTCCATGAATTTTATCACCACTTAGTCTGTAGCATTTATAGCTGGGATGGCCTCTACCCACTTGGTGAAATAATCCATGGTCGTCAATATCCACTTGTGTTGGCCATTGGATGGTGGGTTTATTTTTTCTATGAAATCTAGTCCCCATTGTCTGAAAGGTTCTTCCACATGTACTGGAATTAGGGGGAGAGGAGAAAGATTTTTCCTTTCAACAAATTTTTGGCACTTCTGACACGACTTGACTTGAGATTGAACATTTTCAAACATTGTAGGCCAGTAGAATCCTGCCTTGAGGATTTTATGTGTTGTGGTATTCTAGTTGTAGTGTCCTCCATAAACTGCTCCGTGAAAATCCTCATTCACCTTATGGGTTTCTCCCTCTACCTAACATAGCAGTAATACTCCGACAGGATCCTTCCAGTAGAGTAGACCATTGAATATGATGTATTTTTGCACTTGCAATCTCAGACTTCGGCATTTGGATTTATCTAGCCCCAACAGGCACCTCAGGAATAAGAGATAATGAACGATGTTATTATACCAGGGTGATCGCTCATATTTGGCATAGATTTTCTGCTCAAATGTTTTAATCTCGCTCTGGTGATCCTATGGTCTGCCTTCCTCTGTGATCAGGTTTATCCCTAAAGCTTGGCAATTAGATTGGGATAAAGCCTTAGCCAACCCCTGGCATTTAATTAGCTTGGTAGGCTTTATTTCTAGCTCATATTCTTGTATTTTATCTATCCACCTACCCCTTTTTCCTTCGTTGTCTCCTTGCACCAGGATGTCCTTGACTGCTATTGTTGTTTGTTGTTGGGACAAACACTGATTTCCGATTGTAGCACATACATACAAAATGCCTTCAAAGCCTTGACTAGTGCATAGGGTTGTTTCTCTAGGATGTTATATTTCATCTTAGCACCCCTCAGAACTTGGTTGAAGAAGGTGATGGGCTGTTCATAACCATCTTTATTTTTTTGTAGCAGCACTGTGGCAATAATATGTGGAGATTCGAAAGAAAATATGTAGAAAGGCATTGAATAGTCGGGGTTGACTAGAACTAGGGCTTCAGCCAAAGCTTCTTTAATTCTAATGAAAGAATCTCTGGGGGCAGGGATCCACTTGACTTCATTATCCTTCTTAAGCATGTCCGTAATACCCTTGACAATTTCTGCGTAGTTGGTTATGAACCTCCTTAAGAAATTTATTCTCCCTAAAAAGGCTTGGACTTCTTTCTTATTCATAGGCAGAGGAATATGGCTGATGGATTTGACTCGTTTGGGATTGATCTTCACACCTTCCCGTGCTACAATATGTCCTAGTAGTTTCCCTTCACTCAGGGTGAACTGAGATTTCTTAGGATTCAGAGAAAGACCATACCTCCCGCATTTCTCAACGGTGAGATTTAAGTGGAGGATGTGATCTTCATTAGTCTTAGAAAACACTGTGATATCATCTAAATAAAACACCACAAATTTTTCTTGCTTCCCTACGAAAGCTATGTCCATGGCTCTTTGAAATGTGGCCCCTGCATTAATAAGGTCGAAGGGCATGCGAGCATACATGAATGTGCCCCACGAGGTTGTAAAAGCAGTTTTCTTTTGATCCTCGAGGTGGACTTCCACCTGGTTGTAACCGAAAAAACCATCCATCATGGACATTCTGGCTTAGCCAACCACCTCCTGTAATATATAATCCATCTTGGGCAACAGGTAGTTGTCTTTCAACAACGCCTTGTTTAGATTTCATAAATAAACACACAACCTTATTTCTCCGCTCTTTTTCTGGACAAGGACTAGGTTGGCAACACATTCAGAGTACCTTAGAGGCACTATGATCTTTGCCTGTAGCAGCTTTCTCACCTCTTTTTCAATGGAGGGGAGTAAGAGTGGATTTATTTGCCTGAGTTTCTGTTTGCATGGCTTTATTCCACTCTTCAAAGGAATCTTATGTTGAATGATGTTAGTATCAAATAATTTCAAATCCTCATAAGACCAAGCAAATACATCCTTATAATTTTTGAATAGATTTAAATACCTTTGTCATGTTGAAAGGGGATTCCTTTTGATAGCTTGATCATCTGGGGTTCCTCCTTTGATCTGATGTTGCAGTCTTCTACTTGATCATCTATCTTCGGGGCCATTGGTTTGGAGACTATGTCGTCCTTATTAAAAAGCCTTTCCAGTGGGGCCATTCCGTGAGGGATGGTATTCCCTTTCAGTTGCAAAATTTTACACCCAAACACCGAGTCTTTCCGCACAGTGGATTCTTGATTTGTTTCTTCTTCTTCTTGATCGACGATGGAGTGGGGGAACTCCCCAACAACTTCTATGAATCGTTTCACTTTCTCGTCGTCCTCGAATACCTACCAGTGCTTGACATTATCAGGTATTGAGGGTTTGTATCTGAATTCTACCTCATATCTGAGGAGAAGATTTTGAGGGGGGCTGAAACTTCTTGTAGCTATAGAAAGGGAGTCAACCATTCTGTTTCCTTCCTTAGGTAGAAATTGGATATTAAAGGCCAGGAAGAAATTATCAATTAGATCCCACACTTCATTCTGGTACATCCTCAGTCTAGGGTGTTTGGCCTAGCATTGATTTTTGATTTGCCTTACGACTAGCTCAGAGTCTCCATAGACCGTTAGGCATTCAATATTCATATTTTTTGTCGTTTGTAACCCAAGGAGAAATGCTTCATATTCCACCACGTTGTTGGTCGCCTCAAATTCCAGCTTGAATGAGAGGGGTATAAAGTTGCCCTCCGGAGATACCAACAATATTCTAGGTCCATTTCCCTTTTTTGAGTTTGCTTCATCGAAGTACAATTTCCATACTTCATTTTCATTCGTGCGTTGGTGCTCTAATTGCCTTGTTAGGTGTACTGATGTTTCCTCTAAGAAGGTCTCATCTTCTTCTAGGAATAAGCAAGAGATGTCACTTTCTTTCCCATGCACTAGGGAATTTTTTGAGCCTTTAGCTGGGGTCACAGTTTTTACAAACGTGGATTCTTTGTACAACATCCTTTGCTCGCCTCCAAAAGTGGGAATAGTGGCATAAGTTAGATCTAGCTTGATAGAGCCCCCCACCTTGGAACCCCAAGATCTGGATAAGAGCATGTTGAACCAAGGAGGAATATCGACCACCACTATGTCCATTACCACATTCTTCACAGGGATTTGAACTAAGTTTACCACCAGATCATTTATCATCCCTAAACACTTGACTCTCTTAGAATCGAAGGAGTGTAGGTCCTTGTATGGTCTGGTGATCTCCAACCCTAGCTATTCCATTATTGTTATTGGCATGAGGTTGTGTGAGGCTCCAGAATCCAACATGCAATTATGCAGTAGGAGGTCATGGATTACTAGGGTCATGCAGAAGGGTGTAGTAGAAGGATCAAGCTCTTCCACATGTGACCCAAAAACAACCATTGGCCTCTCCTCTTGGAGGTTTAAACTATCATGGGTTGGTGCTAAGGTGGCTGGATGCATGAATTGGGAGACTTGAGCTTTATATGTAGGTTGATTTAGAAGCTTAGTCAAAGGACCATGAATTTTTACCTTATCAAGTTCCTTCTGGAGATTGAATGTGGGTTGGACTTTTTCTATACCTCATGGCTCTACTCCATCTTCCTTACCACTGGCCGTTTTTTGCAGAACAGGTGCCTCCTTTTTTGTGTGTCCTTCAGAACTATTGCTTTCCTTACTGGAGGGGACTTTCAGCTTTGAAGGGTCAAGATTTAGCTTGCCTTTCCCTTTATCTAGTACTGGAGGAATAACTTTTGGAGCATTTCCATCTTGTGGTTCTGACTCTCTTGACCTCTTCTTTGAAGATCTTAGATCATACTTACATTGTGGTTGTGCTTGCATGAAATCTGCAAACTGTTTGCAATAATAATATATATCTTCCTCTTCTTTGGCTGCTTCTCTATCATGACTGGCCTCCTGGTGAGCCATATTCTCACGTTCTTCTTCGAAGAAAGCAAAAGAAAAGTTTCCTTGCATCTCCTGTGTATCTGACGATTGCTCATTGGGATCCTCTTATAGATATAGAGGACGAGGGATCTGATCGAGTTGTTCCTTTCTTTCCCTTGGAAGTATTTGCAATGGATGTCTTATATACTGTGGGTTATAACCCTGGTTGTTGACTTGAGCATTCTGTTTGGAGAGGCTCTTGTTCTCAATTTCAAGCTTTCCAACCTTCTATGATAAACTCCTGATGAGTTTTTCCAGTTCATCCAACTTCAGGTTTGGTGATTCTTTATCTCGACCAGAGGAGGATGCCTTTTCTTTCGCTCTTTTATTCTTAGTAGGTTCTAACTTTCCTCTGGACTTTCCTGCTGAGGAAAAATTGGCTTCCACCTCAAGTGCATCGATTTGGAGTTGATCTAGAGTGAGAGACTTCCTTTCCCTCAGAGTAAAGCCAAAGTCAGACTCAAAAGCTCCCAAAAAAACTACTCGAGCAGCGGCTAGAGAAGGCTTTATCTCAGCTGGTAGGTTATTGTATTGCTTATTGAACCTCTTTATAAATTCTGAGATATCCTCTTTCGGCTTCTTCTTTATGGTGTTAAACTTTGTGAGGAGGTACTCATGATTTCTCTTTTCACCCTATTTATGTGTGAAAGAGTTTTCAAGTTCCTCCTAGGTAGTGATGGAGGCATTAGGTAGGGCTTTGAACCACTTTCTGGCCTCTCCATCAAGGGATTGTACAAAAAGTCTCATGACCACATCCAACTGTTCCACGTTTAGGTTCTTAGCAAAGGCACAAAGGTCTCAATGTGCCTCTGTGTAGTGTTATCATCCTCCCCATTGAACCTAGGTAGAACCTTTAGGTAGTATTGGGGCATAACACTTAGAGTTTGAGGTGAATTATGAGGTGCATATTTATTTAGCAAAAAACTTGGAAGAGCCATCTGGATTAATGGAGTGGGATTGAGACTTTCCTGAGGAACTTGACCCAAAAATACAGTGGTAGGAGTGGCTAGACTGAATGCAGGGTATGTCAGGGCCTTAGGAACAAATCTTGAGTAGTGAGTAACAACGGGTTGAGAGCTGGATGAGGAAGCTTCAAAGGTCGGTGAGATGGTAGCAAAGGCATGGGGAGTTTTCTCTTTCCAGACTTCCTTAAAAATTAATCTTTCTGGGTCAGCTACAAATGGGGCTTTCTGTGGAGATGTATCTAAGTGAGTGTGAGGCCTTTTAAAAGCCAGGATGATAAATAATAATGGAGGTTTGTGGAGTCACCAAGTTGATGATGAATGCAACCAGAACCTATTTTTTCACCTATGAAAAGAGTGCTCAACTTGTCATATCCCAGGGGAAAAATATTTCAATACGTTCCCCGGCAACAACGCCAGAAGATGTTGTAGCTCCCAGAGACAACCTCAGGTTTCTTACAAGACTAGTTCCCGGGAATATCTAAATTTGAAGTGTCTCAAATGATTCTCAGTAAAGGGATACCTCACTTATATTCTATATGTTTATATAATGGGTTGGTACATTCACCTAAAGGAGGAAGACATGAATTTCTAGTACTTATTCACATATACAAATATCAGAAATATGCATAAAATAGTGGAGGCCGAGTAGTTCAAGGACTTACAGTTTAATAAGCTTTTGTAGAGCAATGATAGAGGGTAAGGAGAGGGAGAAACTCATCATATGGAGCTTACCGCATCAAGAATTCTATGCTTAACACATAGAGCTTGCAACTTGAAGAATTCCTACACTTATTTGAGTTACAAGTAGATATAATGGACAACAGAGAGACGAGGTGTTATGATTCATGGAGCACAACTATTAAACATATAATTTCAATGACTCATACAATAACATGCATTAACAATGTCGATACAAATGAATATGTGATGAAGTTACAGGCACATCATTAACATGTCAATACAAATGAATCTGTGAGGAAGTTTGAAATATTTCTAACAGCTATAACTGCATGAATTCAAAGAAGAAACATGAACATAAATGGGTTTTAACAATGAGACAACATACTGTAAAACTTGAAGGGGGAATCGCCACCATTTACTTGATATTCTGAAAGATCTGTATTACAAAGCCATACAGTGTGAAAATTACATGTAGCGTTTTCTTTAGAATTTACGAACCTTTGTTAAGTGTTGCTTCCCCCTATTTGTCTTGAGAGGGGAGCATGGAAATTCATTACAACAAAAATATCTTTGGCCAAGTCTCAGCTGTCAGGTTGACTAGATGTCTTGGCCAGGGATGGCTTTGTGGCCCAAAAAAACTGTAGAAATAATTGCCTCATTGAAGGGAGGCACATTGCAGGACAACAATTCAGTTAAAATCAAATGAACATGATAAGAAGATATCTCCGCACCCATCCCTGTGATCACCGCTGCTTCAGGTTGGATTGTGCTCGTGGTCTGGCCTCTTATGTTACTTAGTTGACTCTCGTCGCTTCAGCCTCTACTGCTTGAACTATTCATTTTTCAAAGTTGGGAGTGGGAGCCATCAGTTTAATGCAAAAGTACTGAAACAAGAGACCCTTGGGTGGTACTTCGTCTCTCTCTATTATGGGACACCATGCCTGAGAATTAAATCATCTCGAGCTATAAAGTCTCTGCCCATATCGGTTTTAAATGCGCCACCTATTTCCCTTAAAGCCACAACTGCCAACCCATCATGCATTTATAGCCCTGTCCTGCACTATCGACACCATGATACCTGGTGATTCTCTCTTGGTGGAGATATGGAGGACTTTCCCATGCTTCCCTTTTTTTGTAAAAAATGTTGTGAAATAAATGTGTCCCGATCCCCCTTAGCCCCTTTCACTTTAGATCTTTTTCGTAAATTTCTTCACATGACTGAGGTTGGAACCAAGGGCTTAGCCCGAGGGTGCTAGAGCCCTTTAAGGCCTTTGCAGGGGACTTTTCCTTTAATCTGTGAAATCCCGCACTTTGGCACTTCTTAGGGTTGCCACTGATATTTCCCCTTGAACCTTGCAATCGCCGATCTACGATTCACCGTCTAGATTCTCAAGCATATATGTGTTATTTCCTCTTTCTTCTGCAATCTTGAAAGGGTCGAACCATAGTGGGACGAATTTTCCATGTTTGCCTTTGTCTTCCCCTTGAACATCCCAGCAGAGAACTAAATCTCTTGATTGAAGTAGTCGATCCTTAGCCTTCTTGTCAAACAGGGATTTCATCTTTTCTTGGTAATTTGACAATTTGGCCCCCACCTGTTCTCTATTCTCATGAAGCTCAGCCAACTGATTTATCCTTTGCATTAAAGCACTTGGCTCTTCCTCTACTTCTTATAGTAATCTTGCCATCGACATTGTTAATTGGATCGGGAAGACTACAACCTTACCATACACTAGCTCAAAAGGTGATTTCCCTGTGGACCTTTTAGGAGTTACCTGGTTGGCCCATAAGGAAAACTTCAGTTTGGGAGTCCCAGTTCCTCTGATTTTCGGTGATGGTCTTCTTCAGCACCCTCACCACAGTTTTGTTTGAGGACTTAGCCAAGCCATTACCTTCAGGGTAGTATGTAGTAGGGCGCCCAATGATGATATTGAGTTTATTGGAGAAGTTGGTGAACTTGGCATATTTGAATACCTGAGCATTATCAGTGATAATTTTGAAAGGACAACCAAAGCAAGATAATATGTTCTCCTCCATGAATTTTATCACCACTCAGTCTGTAGCATTTATAGTTGGGATGGCCTCTACCCACTTGGTGAAATAACCCATGGTCGTCAATATCCACTTGTGTTGGCCATTGGATGGTGGGTTTATTTTTCCTATGAAATCTAGTCCGCATTGTCTGAAAGGTTCTTCCACATGTACTGGAATTAGGGGGAGAGGAGAAAGATTTTTCCTTTCAGCAAATATTTGGCACTTCTGACACGACTTGACTTGAGAATGAACATTTTCAAACATTGTAGGCCAGTAGAATCCTGCCTTGAGGATTTTATGTGTTGTGGTCTTCTAGTTGTAGTGTCCTCCATAAACTGCTCCGTGAAAATCCTCATTCACCTTATGGGTTTCTCCCTCTACCAAACATAGCAGTAATACTCCGACAGGATCCTTCCAGTAGAGTAGACCATTGAATATGATGTATTTTTGCACTTGCAATCTTAGACTTCGGTATTTGGATTTATTTAGCCCCAACAGGCACCTCAGGAATAAGAGATAATGAACAATGTTCTTATACCAGGGTGATCCCTCATATTTGGCATAGATTTTCTGCTCAGATGTTTTAATCCCGCTCTGATGATCCTCTGGTCTGCCTTCCTCTGTGATCAGGTTTATCCCTAAAGCTTGGAAATTAGATTCGGATAAAACCTTGGCCAACCCCTAGCCTTAATGAGCTTGGTAGGCTTTATTTCTAGCTCATATTCTTGTATTTTATCTATCCACCTACCCCTTTTTCCTTCGCTGTCTCCTTGCGCCAAGATGTCCTTGACTACTGTTGTTGTTTGTTGTTGGGACAAACACTAATATCCGATTGTAGCACATACATACAAAATGCCTTCAAAGCCTTGACTAGTGCATAGGGTTGTTTCTCTAGGATGTTATATTTCAGCTTAGCATCCCTCAGAACTTGGTTGAAGAAGGCGATGGGTTGTTCATAACCATCTTTATTTTTTTGTAGCAGCACTGTGGCAATAATATGTGGAGAGTCAAAAGAAAATATGCAGAAAGGCATTGAATAGTCGGGGCTGACTAGAACTAGGGCTTCAGCCAAAGCTTCTTTAATTCTAATGAAAGAATCTCTGGGGGTAGGGATCCACTTGACTTCATTGTCCTTCTTAAGCATGTCTGTAATACCCTTGACAATTTCTGCGTAGTTGGTTATGAACCTCCTTAAGAAATTTATTCTCCCGAAAAAGGCTTGGACTTATTTCTTATTCATAGGCAGAGGAATATGGCTGATGGATTTGACTCATTTGGGATTGATCTTCACACCTTCCCGCGCTACTATATGTCCTAGTAGATTCCCTTCACTCAGGGCGAACTGAGATTTCTTAGGATTCAGAGAAAGACCATACCTCCTGCATTTCTCAAAGGTGAGCTTTAAGTGGAGGATGTGCACTTCATTAGTCTTAGAAAACACTGTGATATCATCTAAATAAAACACCACAAATTTTTCTTGCTTCCCTACAAAAGCTATCTCCATGGCTCTTTGAAATGTGGCTCCTGCATTAATAAGGTCGAAGGGCATGCGAGCATACATTAATGTTCCCCATGAGGTTGTAAAAGCAGTTTTCTTTTGATCCTCGAGGTGGACTTCCACCTGGTTGTAACCAGAAAACCCATCCATCATGGACATTCTGGCTTAGCCAACCACCTTTTGTAATATATAATCCATCTTAGGCAATAGGTAGTTGTCTTTCAACGACGCCTTGTTTAGATTTCATAAATCAACACACAACCTTATTTCTCCGCTCTTTTTCCGGACAAGGACTAGGTTGGCCACACATTCAGAGTACCTTAGAGGCACTATGATCTTTGCCTGTAGCAGCTTTCTCACCTCTTTTTCAGTGGAGGGGAGTAAGAGTGGATTTATCTGCCTGAGTTTCTGTTTGCATGGCTTTATTGCACTGTTCAAAGGAACCTTATGTTGAATGATGTTAGTATCAAATAATTTCAAATCCTCATAAGACCAAGCAAATACATCCTTATAATTTTTGAATAGATTTAAATACCTTTGTCTATGTTGAAAGGGGATTCCTTTTGATAGCTTGATCATCTGGGGTTCCTCCTTTGATCTGATGTTGCAGTCTACTACTTGATCATATATCTTCGGGGCCATTGGTTTGGATACTATGTCGTCCTTATTAAAAAGCCTTTCCAGTGGGGCCATTCCGCGAGGGATGGTATTCCCTTTCAGTTGCAAAATTTTACACCCAAACACCGAGTCTTTCCACACAGTGGATTCTTGATTTGTTTCTTCTTCTTCTTGATCGACGATGGAGTGGGTGAACTCCCCAACAACTTCTATGAATCGTTTCACTTTCTCGTCGTCCTCGAATACCTACCAGTGCTTGACATTATCAGGTATTGAGGGTTTGTATTTGAATTCTACCTCATATCTGAGGAGCAGATTTTGAAGGGGGATGAAACTTCTTGTAGCTATAGAAAGGGAGTCAACCATTCTGTTTCCTTCCTTAGGTAGAAATTGGATATTAAAGGCCAAGAAGAAATTATCAATTAGATCCCACACTTCACTCTGGTACATCCTCAATCTAGGGTGTTTGGCCTAGCATTGATTTTTGATCTGCCTTACGACTAGCTCAGAGTCTCCATATACTGTTAGGCATTCAATATTCATATTTTTTGTCGTTTGTAACCCAAGGAGAAATGCTTCTTATTCCACGACGTTGTTGGTCGCCTCAAATTCCAGCTTGAATGAGAGGGGTATAAAGCTGC